>OY979695.1:69262056-69862056 GCA_963855945.1 Thereva nobilitata
GACTATTGGATCAAGTTTTCCGTCTGAACTGATAGTTGGATCCGAGTATCCTAAAACATGCCCAAGAAAATACTGAATCTTCCAGTGAAAGTCCCGTCGCAATGGGATTAGCCATTTCCGAGATTAGCCACGACAAACAGACAGACATACAAACAGGCAAAAATTTTAAAAATACTTGATTTCGTTTTAATATCATGCAAATAACCATATAAGCTTAGAAAATGACAATTATTTTGAAATCACAGACAGGCACTACAATCTAAATATATGTATAAAAATAGCTTGTATTTACCCGCGACTTCGCCCCCGTGAAACTTGGGAAATAAAAGTTGGTTGATAGGTTTTGAGAGTGCTTTATTTTTTAAAATCAAATATTGTACAACTAACAAAATAATTTAAATTAAAAAAAAAATAAAAATTTTGTTTTTAAAACAAGCTTTTATTAGATACCAAAAAATATTAAATAATAAAAAAGTTTTTAAATATACGTTAATAGGGCGAACTAAAAAGTATAAAATAATTTTTTTTAATCCACCTGTATTTAACTACAAGTAAAAGCTTGGCGGCGCTTTATCATATTGTATCCAATTAATTTTCGTAGTTATGAGTTAAATCATAGTATTTTCTCGCATTTTTGTTATAATATCTGAAACATTTGTAAACTGAGCGCCCCAAGCTTTTACTTGTAGTTACATACATACAGGTGAATTAAAAATAATAATAATAATAATTTTTTTTTATTTTTTTATTTTGTTTTGGTTTTTAATTTTATGTTCTTTAATTTTTTTTCACTCTTTTCATTTTAAGCTTTGTTTTCTCACTTGAATTGACGACACACAACTAATTGTATTCTACTTATTATAACCCTTCATTTGATACTCATATCGAGGGGTTGTACAAGGTAATGCGCCATTTTGTGGTGGCCGCCGTATTGGACTTAACATGACGTCACATAGCTTACAGTATTCTTCTCGACATACTCTTTCATTTGATACCCATATTGGGGGGTTGCAAAGAAAACTGTTATCCCCATTTTGTGGTGTCCGCCATATTGGATTTAAAATAACGTCTCATATCTTACTAGGCTTGTGCCAAATTTGAGCATCACCGGATATCGGAAAGTGGCCGAAAAATCGGTCGCAAGATTCCACCCCAGAAATATCCGCCATTTTATGGTGGCCGCCATATTGGATGTACCATAAAAATGTGAATACTATATTGCATTGTCTTCAGAACCGAAGTTTTGTGACAAATTTGAGCATCGCCGGATATCGGGAAGTGGCCGAAAAATCGATCGCAAGATTTGCCCCACACAGAGAACGAAGTTAATATAAGGCTTGTAAAAAAATAGAATAAATCGACTGGTTAATAATTTATTCACTGAAAAAACAATCAAAACTAAATAATACTTCTTTTAAGCAACATTAATTTTCTTGCTGAAGAATGGCCAAGTTGTCAAATGTACTGACTCTTGCGCATGCCACATCAAACTGAACCATGAGAAAAACAGTCACTTCTGAAATCCACGCTACCCGTTTTGAAAACTCTTCTGATTTAAAGTCATGTTGAAGGAGAACACGCATATTAATTCCCAAAGATAGCACGTTTACATTAGGCCATAAAAAAGAGGACTTAAGGCGGGCCTTAACTTCAACTGCACGTGTTGTTCGTATTACAGCAGGTAATGTCTGTCTAAATTCAGCGGACAATAGTAGAGCTAGTCCTCTCATGAGTGGCTAGCGGCCTCTAATATCCTGGTTCGTCCTGTTTAGAGCCTCAATAGTTTTCTTATGAGCCATAGTGCCCTCATCTCAATATTGCGCCATATCACTTTGCTTGGAGATGTTATAATTAATAGACTCAGAATGTGTGCTGCTTTACTAATTAATTAAACTAACTTAATTAAACTAGCTGCAATTCCCGAGGAAGCGACAGCAATAGCTATACTTCTTTCACTCCTGATTTTGGCAAGTAACAAAGTAATTAAAAATGGTTTTCCAGTAAATTAAAAAAATATAACTGGTCAGTATCAGAAGTGATGGTGATAAATACCGGACGGGAGGAGTGGTTTACGTGACATATCTGATCTGACAATATCTTCAATAAGAATGAGGCTTCGTTTATGAACTATGTTAAAGAAACAAGTGAAAAGAAACATGCATGGCAAATTTCAAGTCAGTAGGTCCAATAGGAGATATCATGATGACCAAGTGAGTGAGTGTTTTCTCCTATAGATGAATGTATGTATGTACGGAATAGGCTCCTACACCGCGCAACCGATCATAATGAAATTTTAACCATGTAACATTTACATTAAAACTTAGAACATAGGCTATTCTATCACTTTCTAAAGCCACTCCTAGATGGCGGTGTCATGAACGAACGAATTTATGATCAAAACTTATAAATTCAAAATTGTGGGGGCAAATATGGCGGACGAATTTTGCCAAATAAGTGTCATTACCCGGTTAGCCGTATGTAGGTTGTTCAAGAGTTGGAAAATCGGAAAATCTTGACATTCTAGCTACAAATTGAAAAACATTAAACTTAGTGCATCCTGAAGATCTCTAAGCAATCGGTTCAAAATTGATCAACAAGGCTTTTCGATAAGATGGTAAGGAGAAGCGGAAATGTGCGACTTAATGGATAAGAAGGAAGCAAGGGAGACCCAACGTTCGCAGGAAGGATGGCGTACACCAGGACGCCCAGAGCTTAGGGATGCCAAACTGGATGCCACCGGCTCAGAATCGGGACCGGTGAAGAGAGCAGTTGCAAGAGGCCAGGCCCGGTCCCGGTTGTAGAACTGAGATTTTGTATTTAGGGGTTTTGGGTACGAGAAAGCGATTGGTGATGTCCCGTTTGCACCGTTAGCCTAAGGCTGCCAACCGTCCCGCATTGGGGGGGACAGTCCCGCATTTGATTGTATTGTTCCCCGTTATTAAAAGCGTCCCACATTGTCCCCCAATCTTCAAATTCGTCCCACAAGTCCCGCATTTTGTTTTTGTGCAAATAGTATATTGTGCATCAGGTGGAAAGGACTAAGGAGACGGAAAAATATTAATACATATGAACAAACGTTGTATATGTACATGCAATGTTTTTCCGTCTAGGTAGTACCTTCTCTTCGTATTCACTTTGCGTATTAAGCCTAAAGGCCCTTAAAGAGAGAAATTAGACTGTAATTCAGGGGTGTGCAACTAAAGCTCCATGAGTGAATGTAGAAAAGTAAGATTGCCATGTTCCGTAGCGTATCAGAGAGCCAGTCGTGTTTCAATAGTATGTCCGAGGATACAACCGTTGAATATGAGTGCAACGATAATGATGCCGACCACATATCATTATTTTACATTATTGAGATGATTGTAGATGAAGATGACAATATGGAAGAAGCGGAAATAGAGGAGATAGAGAGAAAATCAACAGAATTTTATTATAAAGGCTGAAGTACAATGATTCCGTTCCGAACCGCACCGTAAGCGTACCGTACCGTGGAGTTGGATAACTGGCTACAATACAGCCTATTCATTCCGTTTTTGACAACTATTAAGTTTAAAAGAAGTGAGTGCAGAAATAATAAAATGTTGTGTCCAAATAGAATTAATTTTTTTTATCAAAAATTTCCGGATATGTTTTTACTAATTCAATTAATTTTTCGTCTTCCATTTATGTTTTAAATTACCGACCACCAAATGAGGCCAAATGAGATAATGTCTTCCAACCTTTTCGTAAAAAGATGGAATTTGCTCATCTTTTCCATTCCGTGCCGTTCCGAACCATCCATTGTAGTCACCCTTCCGTTTTCACGAACACTTCCAATGAAAATTCCCACAATCCGACTTTTGACATTTATACGAAACGATACGGAACGGAATGATTGTAGTCCAGCCTTAACTTGTAACCCAACGATTAGGCCTACGGGGGACACCATGCAAAAAGCGCCCTTTCCATTCTCCTTCAGAGGTGGTGCGGAAACGAAAGCAGCACAATGCCAAGACTTTTCAGCCATATATCTCGAAATCTTTTGGTTCCACGTAAATTCTGCATAGGACATTTTTATGCAGATTTATCTAATGAACAAACTTTTCGTAAACAAAATTTATGTAAAGCCGACAATTTACGAGATACTTGCGAAAAACTGATACTTGTGACGTTTTACCTTTAATATCTCAAGACGCGAACACGAGATTATATGAGACTTTTGACATATCATTTAGAATGCCAAAACAAAGGTTCATACAAATATTCAGCTTATTACCCCTAATTTCGAGGTGAAACCCGAATTTGACTGGACTATTAGTCCGGGGAAATTAGCATTTTAAAGAGACAAAATTTCAAAATGGTTGAAAATTGGTCCACAGCTTCTTTGGGATATTTTAAGACAAAAATTTCGGAATCACAAAAAAATCACTCAAAAACTTGTTTTTTTCGAAAAAAAAATTTTGATCAGTCAATAAGAAAAGTTATTGCCTACAAAAAAGCCCTCTTGTCATTTTTTCGAAAAGCTAACCGTTTTGAAGTTAGTCAAGGTCAAGGTTTCCGAAAATCACTTTTCGGTCAAAAAATATCTTGAATAATTCGGCAAGGCCAAGGTTTTCGAAAAAATTACAAAAGGGGTATTTTGTAGGCAGTAATGTTTTGTATTGTCAGTTAAAAAAAAATTTCGAAAAAACCAATGTGTGAGTGATTTTTGGCCAAAAAGTGATATCTCCGGCGGCCATGTTTTTTTTTGTGATTCCGAAATTGTTTTCTTAAAAAGTCTCAAGGAAGCTGTGCACCAATTTTCAGCCATTTTGTAATTTTCCCCGTGTTCTTTTAATGAACTGGGTTTTGAGAGCTTTTGAGGAGCTTTTGAGTTCCCATACAAAATCGAAGAACCAGAAGACCCAGATAAAACCTGGGTTTTCGATTTTGTATGGCTCTCAAAACCCAGTTCATTAAAAGAACACGGGGTTTGTCTCCTTTCGTGCTTTATTTTACTAATTTCCCCGGACTATATAGGGTTATTATATTTTTCATGATCGCATAGAAAGCCTAGTTCCGTCCCCCATTTAGATTTAGGAAAGTTGGCAGCCTTACGTTAGCCGAAACAATACTATGTCATTTTTGCATAGTATCTTTAAGGAAAATTTGATCAAAATTAAAGAAATATGACTAGCCATCACCTACGCAGAACTTAGAATGGTAGCGTCAGAAAGCTCTCCTTTTGATATTTATGAGTTAGATTTATTGAGAGAATAACAATTCGATGTTGAAGAGCTCCGTACATTTACCGCAGTAAAGAAACTGCAAATATGCTGCAAATATAATCCTTCAATCGTCTTATTCTTCTAACAATGATTTACTACTTCCTTTATTTAGCTTTGAGGGATGCAGCGAGGCGCAACGGGTTCCAACTAGTTATATTTATATGGATTGATTTATTACGCCAAACAAGACAATTAATACTATATCACACAGGGATAACTTAAAGTTAAAGTAACAGTTTACAGTCTTTTTTATATTAGTCAACTTTTGCATCTAATTTATTTATTTGCCACACCAAAAATAATTACAGATTATATATTCATATACATAACAAAAGACTACAAAAGAGTAACAAAGGAAGATTCAACTTAGTTATAGTTTTAGTTAGGTAGTTCTGGTGACAGGAAGGATATCAATTTTTTTTGAAGGATATTTTACTAATTCCAGGGTAGAAGCAGGAACTGTGGCCATTAAAAATCAGACAACGTTCTGTTGACAGGCTCGTTCTTTGCATATTCAGTCCGATGAGAATATTGCCTAGGCATTTTCGTATGCCTATTGTGACGGACCTTTTCGTTAAGTTTAATCCTGTCTGACAGAAACTGAACTTTGATCTTATCGTGTAATACGTTCAAAGTAAAGCATGAAATAAGCAACTTACGCCTATGAAACAGCGGCATGAGATCTAATACACTTTGAGCCTGTCAGTGTAGGGCGGTAGGCTTTGGAAATCACGAGGGTCGTATAGATTTCTCATAGCAAAGAATAGAAATTTCTTCTGCACTGACTCAAACCTACTACTGCCTATCTGGTGTAGGATCCCAGATGGGGCATGTGTTTTCTAAAATTAAGCGGACTAGCGACTAACGTGTGTAAAAAATATAGCAATATTTTGGGAGAAAAGGATAAATTGGTTTATTATTTTTGAAATAATACCAAGTACTTAACCAAAGTAGTGACATTTTTTAATATAATGGACAAATGCATTTGGCAGAATATTTCTTCTTTTTCTTAGCCTTATTTTCACATGCTAACAAATATGCAGCCATATTTAACAAATTTATATTGGCGGATGCTAATATTGCAAGATTTGACATCTTCTTTTTAATTTGAAAAGTTACATGAAAATGTTCAGTATTTTAACGGTCTAGTAACGGTCGAACTGTTAGAATGCATATGGCAATTCCATTCTTCCATTCCAATTTCGTCAAATTTGTTGGTCACTCACTCCACTTGAAATTTCCTAGGCCTCTAATTAGCAGTGTCATAAGGGCATAAAAAAGAAAGCTTTTATAAATTTGAATTTTTACCATTATTTTAAATCTAGATGCCTATGACTTTTATTTCAAATTTTTTTGTAGAGAATTCGTTTGTTTTTGAGTAAAAGTATTGTAATAACATAGTTATTCACAAATTTCTCTAAGTAACAGTGAATTGAAAATAATAAGGTACAAACAAAAATTATTCCATCTTACAACTAAAAATAATTTAAAAATCCCATCTCTATAGCAATGTCCAAAAAGTTGAGCGGAAACGAAAATAGAAAAAGAAAGATTCAGCAACAGATTGAAATAGAAAAAATAACCAAAATTTCATCCTATTTTACTAAAAACTTGAGAACTACTGAAATTAATGAAATAAATAGCGATGAACCCGAAACAGATGATGTTACGAATGAAAATAGTTTTTTAAACACAGGTTTCGAGGATGTAAATAGTTTGCGAACTGAAACCCAAGATGAAAATTGTGTACATGTTGATGATGTAATTGAAAGCGAATATGAAAATAGTTTGGATACTGATGTGCAAAATGCAAGTGTAAGTAATCTAAATTTTGAGGATGAAATAGAGAACTATAATCTTTATAAAGATGTGGGATTGTGGCCCATACCGTTAAAAAAAAGTGAAATTGATCATATAATTATTCTTGGACCATCAGATTGTTCTAACCTCAAAAAATTTCCTAAAAACCTCCACAATCGATCATTTTCTAGAAACTTGTGTTACAAAACGCTCCGTAATGGAGAAGTTTTACTTAGAAAGTGGCTAGTATATTCAGAAAGTAAAGATGCAGTATTCTGCTTTACCTGCAAAATTTTTGACTCTCTTGGAAGATCTAAATTATCAAATACAGGATTCAACGATTGGAAGAATGTATATGATTGCTTGCAATCCCATGAAAACTCTAAGCAACATAGAGACACATTTATGAAGTGGGTGGAAGTTACAATCCGCCTTAAAAATGATAATACCATTGATAAGGAATTACAAGCCGGTATTCAAAGAGAAAAACTGCACTGGCAAAAAGTAATGGATAGACTTATTTCTATTACAGTTTTTTTAGCAAAGCATTCATTGGCATTCAGAGGTACAAACGACAAATTGTTTGAGAAAAATAATGGAAATTTTCTGGGACTGGTGGAGTTACTCGGAAAATACGATCTTACATTAAGTGAACATCTACGTCGTGTTAAGAATAAAGAAACTCACATTCATTACTGTGGAAAATATATTCAAAATGAGTTAATTAATTTAATGGCTGATAATATTAGAAATTATATTTCGGATCGTATTCGAACAGCAAAATATTATAGCATTATCCTAGACTGCACACCAGATTTAAGTCATACTGAGCAGTTTACCATACGATTTTATGACATTGAAGCAATGATAATTAAAGAGCATTTTATCTGTTATAAAGACATATTAGATACAACAGGAAATGGAATTTATGAGACAACAATTTTATTGCTAAACATTTGAATTTGAATTTTAGTGATTGTCGTGGCCAAGGCTACGACAATGGAGCGAATATGAAGGGGAAAAATAAAGGTGTCCAAGCTAGAATGCTACAAGAAAATTCACGCGCTTTTTTCATGCCATGTGGTTGCCACTGTTAAATTTACTGATCGGGGATGCTGTTGCTTCTACAGTTGTATCTAAGACATTATTTGGCGTGTTACAGAGAATATATGTATTTTTTGCTTCATCCACACAAGGATGGGCAGTACTCAAAAAAAATGTTACAAATTTAACAGCAAAACCGTAAAGCGAAACGCGATGGGAATGCAGAATTAATTCAATTAAAGCTGTGTTATTTCAAATCGTAGGTTTTAGAGATGCTTTAAATGATATTTCTGAACATTCTTCAGATCCGAAAGCAGCATCAGAAGCTTCTTCATTAATACTGACTAATATTGAAGATTTCCAATTTATTGTATTGTTAAAAATTTGGTTTGATATATTAAGTATGATTAATGTTGCTAGTAAATCGATGCAAAATTCAGATTTTAACATCAAACAAGTCGTGGATCAGCTGAGAATTTGCACAGAGTTTTTGGAAGAATATATGTAGAATATCTGGGTTCGAAAGGGCAATCGAAAGTGCTAAAGGTATTGCAGAACAGCTTGACGTAATAGCGGAATTTACCAAACTAGAAGTAGAAGGAAGAAAAGGCAGTTTGAATATCAAGCTGAGGATTAAATTACCCTAAACAATCCGCAGCAGAAATTTAAAATGCACAATTTTTATGTTATTATAGATCAATGCTTAGCCTCAATGACTGAACGATTTGCACAAATGAAGCAGTTCGAAGAAATTTGGGGATTTATGTTTGATATACATAGAACAGCTTGACGTAATAGCGGAATTTACCAAACTAGAAGTAGAAGGAAGAAAAGGCAGTTTGAATATCAAGCTGAGGATTAAAGTACCCTAAACAATCCGCAGCAGAAATTTAAAATGCACAATTTTTATGTTATTATAGATCAATGCTTAGCCTCAATGACTGAACGATTTGCACAAATGAAGCAGTTCGAAGAAATTTGGGGATTTATGTTTGATATACATATATATAACTGACAAAGAAGATTTATTGCAATGCTGTAAGCACCTGCAAGTTGTACTAGAAGATGATATCAACGGCAACGATTTATTTGATGAAATAGTAATACTAAGAAATTTTGAAGGATTTGGGAAGAAAGGCATTAAAGATATCTTGAAATATATAAAAAGTAGATCAATGGAAATAATATTCCCAAACTTATATATATCACTGAGAATACTGATGACTATTCATGTTACAGTAGCAACATGCGAACGAAGCTTTAGCAAGCTGAAATTAATAAAAACTTATCTCCGTTCAACAATGACAGAAGATCGGCTCAATGGACTGGCTATTATTTCCATTGAAAATGAGATGTTAAATGAAATAAATATCAAAGAATCAATCGAAACATTTTCAGATTTAAAATCAAGGAAAAAAATTGTCTAATACATATATTAAATTTTATATTTTTTTTTGTTTATTATATTATAATAAACAATTGAAATAAAATATTATATTTAGTAAGTAATTTATTAACTTAAAAATATATTTAGGGGGCGCCATTAAAAAGTTTGCCTAGGGCGCCATTTATTCTTGAGCCGGCCCTGTAGAACAGATTAAAAAAACACGGCATATGTGTATGTCACAGTTTTTATCACCATTCCTTTGTAGTAAAGGAAAAGTTAGTGATTCACTTGGAAACCCCTGGTACAGCCTTAAAATCATATATTCGGCTTATTTATATTTTTTTTGTTTTGTTCGCCTCAATGCAGGGGTGGTTTTAGAAAAAAAAACATTAGGAAAAACCAAAAGGAACAGCTGAAAAACATAAAAAATTGGTAATTTTAGGATTTTTCACTTCACATTAGTTTTAATAGCTTCATGGCCTACCTATATATTGTTTGACAGCTGCGTAAATGTGAAATTGTCCTTAAATTGAATCGGTCATTTCTCAAAAACCCCAATTTAATGACAATTTCACATTTACGCAGCTGTCAAACAATATATACATAGGTAGGCCATGAAACTATTAAAACTAATCTGCAGTGAAAACTCCCAAAATTACCAAATTTTTAGATTTTTCAGTAGTTCATTTGGGTTTTTTTTTCTTTAACAGAATAATTTTTTCTTTAACAGAATTTATTTTTCTTCTTTAACAGAATAGAAGGATTTTTTCCAAAATTAATTTCCTATTAAACTTTGTTAAACTTTTAATAAAAGATTTATACAGGGTGTACTACGAAGAGTGACAAAGCGGCCGGCTGTGGATAGATTATGGATAGACGAACAAAAAATCGTATGGGTGGATGGAATCGTAACGATTTAGCCGCTAGGGCGTTTTGAGACATCAAAGTCAAAATTTCTTTTTTGTTAAACTAAAATTTCAACTAAAACCACCTTTTTCTCCATAAAATTCCTAAGCTAATATTTCTTTTGGCAAAATTGGAAAGCTTGGACAATTTTTTCCTCCGGCTTTTATTTTTGGAGTTATAAGCAATTTTCATGCTAAAATTGCCTCTATTTCGTACTTTTTGAGTACTTTTTCAGCTGAACTTTGCCAAAAAAGTGTCAAATAATCACCAAATAATGCCAATTTTAACATCAAACTTGCTAATAACTTCAAAAGTAAAGGCCGTAGCATAAAAATTGTCCAGACATTATTAATAGGAAATTGTCCAAGCTTTCCAAATTTGCAAAAAAATAAAATATATTAGTTAACTAGGTATTTTATGGAGAAAAAGGTGGTTTTAGTTGACTCATTTCTCGGGAAGTTGATAGGGTAGAACCACAGACTTAACTATCAGTAATACAGATGTTCCGCTTCATACAAAATTTTGGCACCAGCAAATTGCTGGGTAGGATTTATAATAAATCCTAAGGCGAAGCTTTAGGATACACATCCCACAAAGCTCTCCGCGCATTTCCCCAAGTTCTCTGTTGATAGACAAAGGAAGAGAGGAAGGGCAGGGTGGCTTCGGAGCTTCGTTCCACACGGACGAAATGTATTTTTTCGCCTGCTCCACCCCTCACTCACTTTGCCCTATCAGCCAGGCAGCAGACGAGACAATTTTTTTGTGCTCACGCGCAGGATGGATTTTTTTTCATATCCATTATGGCAGGTGCGCGGGGCATAATCTACTTGATTTGTATTTGATTAGCCACGGGCTCAGGCGCAGGGCACCGCCGCGCCGGATGGATTTTTCAATTTCCAATTTTTTAATATGGTTAGGGAGCGTCCATCAATTACGTGAGGTGTTTAGGGGGAGGAGGGGTCGAGCCGAATCTCACCAAATCTCACGTGGGGGAGGGGGAGGGTCTCCGCAAATATCACGTAATTTTTTTCCCGCAAGAAACAGTGTAAAATCGCGAGAAAACTGGGTTAAATTAAAGTACAGGTAAATTAAGCCGAAAAGAGCGATATAGCGGAAATAATTAGGTACAGGCTGAAAATGGGCAGAGAGCTTCTTTTTAGGCTTCTTAATAAGGGGTTATAAAGTCTACCGATTTTCTACCCCGATAAGCCCACTTTTTAGGCGGTTTTAGCCCTCAAAATGGGTATTTTTCGATTTTTCTGTAATTTTTTTTGCAGTATTTCTTAATATCTTTTTGTTTTTTTCAATTTTAAGTACAATGTCTGTAAATGAGAAAATCTTTAAAATCGTCTTTTTGGACCCGCACTTAGATTTCATTCACGAAAATCTTGGTGCAGTAACAGATGAACATGGTGAAAGGTTTTATCAATACATATTGAAAATAGAGAAGGAATAATGAATCCATTACATAAAAAGTATACGTGATACTATTACTATATTTCGACTCAATAGCAATTGGGTATAAAAATTTTGCACTGCCGTTTACACTGTATTTGTTCACTGTTTTAAATACCATCCAACTGGAACATCCAAAAAAAGTAAAGAAAATAATTTAAATATCGGGGAATGAAGAGTGTATGACGTGATGAAAAATTCTTATCATTTTATACAATGGTCTGGGAAAAACTGCGAAAGTAATGTATGCCATTGACTTATACGACCATTTTTGGACAGATTGCGACCCTACGATGAACTAGTGTGGGGGTCTAAGCTTAAACAAATCAAAAAGCCCTAGAAGCCCAATTGAAAAACCTGGAACCTAATGCCCTCCTAAGTACCTCAAGTGCATAATGTACCCAATCCTACTGCAATCATAGAGATTATATTAAGAATCGGCTCTTTTCACATCAGTCAGAACACATGCTATCTGCGGTGCATTGTCACTACAAAAAGCAGGCATTTGCACCAGGCGACATAATTAGTTATCTAAGCATCTTACAGGACTCGAATTTTGAATCGACGACCATCTGCTCTGACATACCTACTATAGGCCAAGATAGATTATGAAAACCTTTTGTTCTCATTATCGAGAGTTGTAAAGAATGGAAGTGTAACAGATCCGCACTTCTTGAGTCTGTATCCCGATGTACAGGCGGCTCAAACGTCAATTTGAGAAGCTGGCTGTGACTTCAGACTCCGCTTTTCTAAGGCGATACGGAAGTAGGAAGCAAACGGAAGCTAGTAGCGCTGCCTGATAAATCTTCGAAAAGAAATTATTTTCAGCCAACCAACTTCATTTATTAACTTAATTTGACATTTTGATGCGAACAATAAATTGTTTCAAGAATATTTAAAGAGTTTTTAGAATATTTTAAAACACACAAATAAATGCAGCACATGCGGCCAATGGCTTTATTCACGGACTGAAATCCGATAACAGGCGGACAAATTTAATTCGAATTCGCATTGGTGGAGGATACCATTTTCTTATTTCCGAATTTCATGACTTTCGAATCGCATTCCAGGATAACCCCCCTGGGTCATTCAGCACAGGTTTTTTACCCAAAGATGACATCTATAGAAGAATGCTCCGAAGTTTGTATATCTCCAGAATCATAAATGGCTCTACCATTACTATTTAAACAGTCAAGTCCGTACTCTCTAAAAACGAATCAGTGGATGCCAAAGTCAACCTTCGTATGTCAATATATTGTAAAACTCTAAATTTTTTTATATTCCATATGCTTGCTCTACAAATACACGAGCTGAGCTCAAACTAGAATTGAAATTTTTCTGTTATCTTGTTAAGAAATCATTATCCCTGTAAGGCACCATGAGGTTGGTTTCCAAAGGATAGGCAGAATCACTTGCTAAATGGTAATCCACAGGTATTGTAGTTTATATTGGGTGCATGCCGAGTTGGTGCTGTTATGATTTTGTGGCACTGTTCTTCAACACAAATTATGTTTTTTTAAATAAATCCAACGCAATCAAGCACCGATTAAGGTACGTACACTAAAAATACGCATAATAGTGCAAATCCTAGAAATTTTTTAAAATTTTAAAAATCTCACGTGAGATTGAGGGGGGAGGGGGTCGAACCAAATCTCACGACATCTCACCAAGGGGGGGTCGAAAAATCGCCAAAATCAACTCACGTAATTTATGGATGCCCCCTTATTTGAAATGGTGAATTGTCGCAGGTCATGATTTTGCTTTTTTGTTGCATGCAGGCATATTATTTTTCCGAGGAAATGGAATATTCTTTTTATATTAGTTTTCATATTTAAAGCGTTATGCTACATTTTGTTTCCGGCCGTAGATTTCAGGTATAATTTATACTTCGGAATCGAATAAAAAAAATGTTTTACAAATTAAATTTATGCCTTTATTTCTTGAGTTTATAAAATTGACCAACTCTAACTTAATTCTATATTAATTATGCACCTAGCAGGTGATGGGTAATTATGCTGATTTCTAGATTCCTATAGATTGTGAAAATCTTTATGGGTCAACCGTCTAGACTACCGGATCTGGATCTGGAGCATGTAATATGAGCTTCCTAATTTGGTCGGTCGTAGTCGTAGGACATGGGGTCATCGTGAGAATATACTAATGTACGTAGGGCGAAGAGGCGGTATCGGTAATTCACGCGCCATAATCGATTTTATTGGTTGAACTTAATTTGGGTTCCGGTCGGTGGAAGTAGATCGCTGTGTTTTCAGATCATACATATTAGGATATTGTTCTGAAAACAAGGATAAGGATTCAAGTTCAATATATTGTTTGGATGTGACAAGCTCTACAACTTTTGTTTTCATAATTAAACACATAGGTCACATCACTA
Organism: Thereva nobilitata; assembly: GCA_963855945.1. Taxonomy (NCBI): domain Eukaryota; kingdom Metazoa; phylum Arthropoda; class Insecta; order Diptera; family Therevidae; genus Thereva; species Thereva nobilitata. The sequence continues at coordinate 69,276,287 of OY979695.1, forward strand.
ATTCTTATTAATAAGTTTCAATATTAATTTTGGTATAATATGTATGTATTTATAAGTGGGGCTCCAGACTTAACCGGCTCCAAATAAATTCCACTCGTCTAGGTAATTTATAATATGTAGGTAATTTAAGGTGGGGTTGGTATGGGTTTTTAAGAAAAAAACAAATTTAATAAGGAAAATAACTGAAATTCTCAAGGCTAATTTCTAAATTAAGGGAAATCTCTAGATATTGAAGAAGCTTTATATTGATTTATTATTGTTTTGGAGCGAATTTAAGGGTAAGTTGTTGGGATCACCATTCTTCGATTAAGGGGTAATATCACCTTGTGCCTTCTTTTCACTTTTTTTTCTTATTGGCTTAAACACTCCATAAAGTATCCAAGAATAATACAAAAATTCGATTATGAGGGGATCAAAACTTTAACTTCAAATATGTCGGCTCCACATTTTCCAAACTGGGCGTACCAGTAACTTCATCAATTTTTATCAGATTGACTTGAAATTTTAACTGCAAGTTTAAAACAATATTTTCTAGTGAAAGTCGTAGGACTTTTTTGATAAATTGTTTTTTAAAGATTTTAATAGAGATTTTCGACCGATTTTTTCGAAAAAACAAGAAAAAAAGTTCAAGTTAACCCCATCTTCTGTAAATCAATTTTTCGAAAAAATCCTACGACGTTCGCTAGATTTTGGACTATATTTTAAGAAACTTTTTGGTTTTTTGTTTGGTTAAAAATTGTGGCCCATGTCGACCCGGTCCGTGTTTATTTTCCTCGCGTGCGCTGCTGTGCCGCCATTTTGTATCGTAAAATAAAAATAAAACATGTTTTTTGTAATTAAAGACTAGTACTTTTATATGCACAAAACCTCATATCTCTATCTCTGTCCTAGCGTTCGTGGTAGGTACGTCTCAGAAAATCACGTGAAATTTAGTGAACACAAGGTGATATTACCCCTTAACCAACGAATGTTGCGGTTTCATCAAGAGTCTCGAATTTTCCTTTCAACAGCCCATTTCTCAAGGGCGCATCCTACTAAAATATAAAATATTCTTTTATGATTTCGTATAAGATTTATCCCGTTAATCCTTTTATTGATACCAAGTATTTGAAAATAAGTTAATTATTCAGATTAACTTCCACCCCTCCGATGACCTTGAAATTGTAGTATGTTGTAGTATTCGTAGTATGTTGTCGTAACCGTCTAGAATCTCCATCTTGCTGCTGGGAAAAACCCTTTCAGACGATATATTATTCCTGCACGGCATGAGTAGTTATGACGCCACTTCTGCTTTTTTAATTAGGTGAAACTGAAACTTCTGAAAGTCCTGCAGAACAATGATGACTTGCAACCAGTTATTGATGTTTTCAAAGACCCTCATCCAAGATTGCCAAAGCAGGAAACGTGTTTCTCATGGTTCTGTATGGGAAAAGACATGAGACAAGCCTGAACGATTTGAGATACAGGCAATGTATCTTAATCGTACAAAAGTAAAACGACCATCGCCTCCCTACCACCTGAAGTTGGGTTGCTGCCCGACAACATTCACTGAGAGTTTACCGACAGGAAAAAGGAAACCAGGACGACCTAAGAAAAGATATGTAGACTGCGTCGAGGAAGACATAACACAATTACGAATAAGAAACTGGAACTGGAGAAACTGGAGACAGACAATCATGGAGGCGAACGCTGGAGAAAGCCAAGCCCAACAATAGGCTGTGCTTCAATTGCTGCTTGATATTTAAACCCGCATTCCGTGTAGCCCCGTGACGCGGTATCCCCGTGAACCAGTAAACATAGCGCTTGTTTTAAAAAGGCTGTTAACGATTATTTGCCGTTTTTTGCTCCTATTAATGTTTAATGTTTGTATCTGTTAGTTTAGTATGGATGGATAAAAAAACTATTTATTTTTTTCTTTCCTTAAAAAATAAGGGTTAAAAATAAAAATTCGCAACAGTATTGCATATCTCGGAAAAGAAGAGGACATAAAGTACTTTGAAGAGAAAATTGGCGTACCCCCTAAAATTTTCTGCGGAACCACGCGTACCCCACTTTGGAGACCACTGGTCTAGACGGTTGAGCCATGAAGATTTTCACAATCTATAGGAATCTAGAAATCAGCATAATTACTCATCACCTGCTAGGTGCATAATTAATATAGAATTAAGTTAGAGCTGGTCAATTTTATAAACTCAAGAAATAATGGCATAAATTTAATTTGTAAAACATTTTTTTTATTCGATTTCGAAGTATAAATTATACCTGAAATCTACGGCCGGAAACAAAATGTAGCATAATGCCTTAAATACGAAAAGTAATCTAAAAAGAATATTCCATTTCATCGGAAAAATAATATGCCTGTATGCAACAAAAAACCAAAATCATGACCTGCGACAATTCACCATTTCAAATAACCATAATAAAAAATTGGAAATTAAAAAATCCATCCGGCGCGGCGGTGCTCTGCGCCTGAGCCCGTGGCTAATCAAATACAAATCAAATAGATTATGCCCCGCGCACATGAAATCTTAGGCAGGGAACATGCGAAATGAAACGAAATGGCCTTGAACATGAAAAGTTATCTAAAAAGAATATTCCATTTCATTGGAGAAATATTCATATATGCCTGAAAACAAGAAAAAAACAAAATCATAACCTGCCATAATGGCTAATTGTTTCGTCTGCTGCCTGGCTGATAGGGCAAAGTGAGTGAGAGGTGAAGCAGGCGAAAAACTACATTTCGTCCGTGTGGAACGAAGCTCCGAAGCCACCCTGCCCTTCCTCTTCCTTTGTCTATCAACAGAGAACTTGGGGAAATGCGCGGAGAGCTTTGTGGGATGTGTATCCTAAAGCTTCGCCTTGGGATTTATTATAAATCCTACCCAGCAATTTGCTGGTGCCAAAATTTTGTATGAAGCGGAACATCTGTATTACAGATAGTTAAGTCTGTGGTAGAACCTTGATTTTTACAGTTTTCGTTAGGTGGGAGTATTCGTATACTGATACCTTATTCATGAAAATAGGTCATAGGGTTACAAAAATACAGGGTGGTATGTAAAACACTAAAAAAAAATCAAAACGCCCTAGCGGCTAAACCGTTACGATTCCCCCGCCTCCCGTCTCCCCCCGCCGATTTTTTGTTCGTCTATCGCTAACCTATCCACAGCCGGACACTTTGTCACTCTTCGTAGTACACCCTATAATTTTTGTGTAAGTTCACGGAAGTCTTAAATTTTTTATTTACTTCCCAGTAGGAAGTTATTGTAATCGGTCCGAAAATCGGATTCGAAATTTTCAATGTATTTACACGTTTCAAGGTCCCAATAGCATTTAAAGCAAAAATTTGACAAGAAATATGTGTGGGTGTGCGTGCGGACGTATGTGGTCATTTTTCCTGCTCGATTTCACGCGAACCAAAAAAGATATCGACTTCGGTGAGGTGCCGTTCGAAGCGTGTTCAAGGAAGTATGATTTGGAAATATTTTCATAATAATCGGTCGATCCGTTTTTTGTTAGAACGACTTAAGTGATTTTTGTACCCGCACGATTTCGCGAGAACCGAATAAGATATCGACTTCTTTACGGTGCCGTTTGAAGCGTGTTAAAGGACATATCATTTGAAAAGATTTTCATAAAAATCGGTCGAACTTGTTTGAACGACGTAAGTGATTTTTGTACCAGCACGATTTCGCGCGAACCAAAAAAGATACCGACTTCGTTGAGGCGCCGATCGAAGTGTATTAACGAAGATATGATCGGAAAAATTATCATTACATTCGGTCAAGGCTTTTTTTATGTTTAAATGAAGGGACTTCGGCAAGCGTGCCAAGCAACTTAAATTAATTAGTTTTGCTACTGTCTAATATACTCGTTGGAAATGAGGTTAACTTTTATGGATTCAGCCGAGCAATAGCTTCCCACGAAATTTTCAATCATTTATCTATTTTATGCCATACATCTGCCTACACAAACTTCACGAATAGGTAATTTATCGTGACTAAGTATTTTGTAAAGTAACGTCCGCATAAATTGTTGAAGAATTAGCAGACTGGTCATTATTTTGGTACATCGTAACTTCAACAGCTGCAACTTCAGGTCCCTTAAATTTAACAATATACTTGTAAAATAAGTTTTGGAATAACAACATATTCTTAATTTTTCATCCAAGTGTCAGTGTTAAAAGTAATACATTAATTTTGTTTACAACTTCGTCATCCTAATCTTGTAAATACGCACATATCATTTGACAACCTAGCGAAAGTATTGATAAACAAATGTGACAAATGTTAGGTATTATATATTACTAGTTGGGACCCGGCGCGCCTATGCTGCTCCCATAAGCCAATAGTAGTAATCACGTGATATGAATTTTAATATGCAGTTGGAGAGTTTGAAAAAGACAATTTTTTTGTATTTTTGATTCCAAATAACAAAATGTGAAACTATTAGGGATCTGACATTTTGATCGAGACAATAAAAACCATCCATTGACATGGCATTTTTGCGAGATATGAATTTTCATACACAGATGAAGTGTCTCAATGAACCGCTTATTTTCTAAATTTTGGATAGCTGGGACCCGGTGCGCCTCGCTGCACCCAACGTTTAAACATTTAAAATCAATCCAAACCTTCAAAATTCAACTTTCCTTAACCATTAACGAAAAACCAACTATTCCTATAAAAGTTGGAGTCATTAGATTCAAAATACATTTATTTGAACTATGACCAAAATTGCCTGTGTATTCTGTTAAAACCATGAACGTTAAAAGATTTAAAATTAATGCAAATAGCAGTATCCAGCACTCGAAATTCGAGGGCCATTTTCTATAGCTTTTTTTAATTTAAATCTAGAAGTCTTCAATATCAAAATTTTCCGAGAACAATAAAACAAAATCGAAAAATGAAACAAATATTTTATAGTTGGAAAAAGCAATGCCAAAAACCAACTTTTATTTTCTCTTATATTGCGAAATTGTGTTCGTCAAAACAAGTGAAATTAATGCAAATATTGAAAATCAAACTATTCGCAATATCTAAGGAAAGAACCAATACATATTTCTGTAAAATTTGGAGACATTAGATTCAATATGCTTTCATATTAAGTGTGACCAAAATTACCTATGTATGTATTCTTTTACAAAACTTGCTGGTAAACTATGTTTTTGGTTTTGTTTTCCGGCGCGTAAATAAACAAAGATGATGCCTTTCCGACGCGCTGCCCCCAACCTTAAGTCATTTAAAATTAATCTAAATCTTCAAAATTCAACTCTTCAACAAATATTTATAACCATTAACGAAAAACCAATTATTCCTATAAATGTTCGAGAGTTTGGATATTGGTTTGTTTGGCTAATTCTGCGAAGTATGTCTTCAGTCATGTCGTTCTTGTATTTTTCCCACAAAACCGATGGTTCTGTTGGGTATCATGTCGTCAATATAGTTGTGAACAGTTGACGAATGTTATTCGGCGTGGATGCAAATGCTGCATCAGTATGTGTCAGATCCCAATGATTGCCGTCTTCCAGCAATTGCAACTCGCGACATGCATCTTGAAATGTATTGAATATTTGACCAATGACTGTTCGTAAAAATTCGAAAGACGTTGGTCCTGGAATATTCAGCAACAACAAACGCAAAAAGAAACATTAACTTTGTTTTGGATGTACTGTGTAAAGTCGTCCCAATGTGTTTGCTTTCAATACGCGTGCGTTAGTTGGATGTGGTTCGCCTTCTCTACGTGGCTTCCATTTTTTACCTGATTTGTTCCATGTCTAATAGCGAGGGACGTCGGTATATAACAATGATGTTGCGAATTGTCCGAAAATATCAGGTTTTTGGCACAGTGTGAAAAATTCAGTAAGTGTAGTTTTTGGTGGCTGAAAAGCTCGTTGGAGAGCATTTTCTTCAGTGAAATATACACGTTGACCGTTTTCAAGATGTACCGCAATCTGAGGCATAATGCAAAAACTCGACATTTATATATTTTCTTATTAACACTTTATTTAATCGCACCAATTAAAAGCTTTTACGAATTTTTCGGTGGAAGTATATAAAGAACAATGAATGCTAATATTTTACAGGTTTCCCAATGTTCACAAATATTTTTATTTTGTATATAAATTATATGTTTCTTAACTGGTGTGTTTTTGCGGGCTCCGGTAGTTATAGTACAGTCCATAGTACATAGTATATAGTACACTGTACACATTGTACATACTGCACATTCAGTACACTCTGTACACTCAATACGATAATTCATACGTGGTCACTCGTAAAAATCGAGGTGCTTTTTTAAAGCTAACGGTTTTTAATTGTACATGACAATTAAAATTAAATATTTTTCGGCCCCGCCGACTTAAATATAATCCGTGAAACATTGGAATTCTCTATATTTCGACAACAGCTTCACTTATCTGGACCAAAATTATCCTATCTTTCAATCTGGAACCAACCCTACACATTCCCAAATTTTCATTTAAATCTGTTGGACGGTTTCGGAGATTAGCGTGTACAAACATTGTGACACGTAGTTCTTATATATTAAGATATATTGATTATTGTTTATTTATTATTAAAATATCCATTAATAATATTCCACATTCATAATACTGGGAAGTTGATCTGGTGTACCGAAAGGGTCAAAACCACATCCCAACTAGTTTAAATTTACAATTGGCATTAAATAATTCTTCTCTTTAGATTCACCATATAGAACATCCATAAATGGAGTTGTATTAAAACTGCAAGAGGAAGGAAGGCTTCATATTCTGAAAACTCGATGGTGGAAAGAAAAACGCGGCGGTGGTAGCTGTAGGGTAAGTAATAGTCCATAATAAATAGCAGTGTATCTTTTCTGCTCGTTTTACTTTTTATTACCTCATAACTCACGAATGGCTGCAACAGATTTTTTTTGTTTTTTTTATTTTGTTCGTCGTAGTCTGTGGCAGGTTTATAGCAATTGATATTGCTGGCCGATGATTTTCGTCAGACACCACAGGTCTTTGCGGGATCAACCGCTGCTGACGAACTCAACGTATGTCTTAAATCGTCTAATTTGGGGTGCCACGTTAAAACTTTTCAAACATGAAGCAATATTTGGATATTGGAAATGGGAAAATCGAAGTAGATACTTCAACCGGACTCATTATAGTAGATTGTCTGAAGATTTTTGCAATTTAACCACATCTCAGGAGGAACTCATCCACAATGTTTTTCCAAACTTTATGCAAAACTACAAGAACCATGTTTGGCTGAGCGAACGTTCTATATCGGCTGCCAAAAACAAAGACGTCAATAATCTCAATGCAGCTATTCAAAATTCAATTCCTGGCCGGTTGATTTCGTACAAATCGGTGGACACAGTCACAGTCAAGGCGAAGTGGTCAATTATCCAACCGAATTTTTGAATTCTCTCGAACTGCTCGATTTGCCACCACAAAATCTTCAGTTGAAAGCTGGTTTGGTAAATCTCATGTGATCGAAACTACCATTATCAAGGGAAAGGACCAAGGCGAAGATATTTTGATCCCGAGATTTCCAATGATTCCGAATGATTTGCCTTTTGAATGAGCGCAATCGGAAAACTCAGAATTCAGTACTATTCTCCTCAATATTGGAGATAGAAAATGTTCTGAGATTAATGATAATCAAGAGATTAAGCTGCTGGCTGCTCTTTGGAAGTTAGTAACAGACACGGAAATTTTGATGAGCGACGTTTATTACGATTTGCAAAATATCAACTCAAATATGTCAGCATTGTTTATAAAGAAACGGTACAGTGAATTGTTAACCTTGCATTAATATATTATGCCCATTTTTGTATTGCGAGCGGTATGACCACGAGAACCAACAACGGCCCTTTTCAGGATCAAATCAATAATGTCGTATGTATGTATTTATTCGATTTTTGGAGGGGGCCAAATTGTGAATTTTGAAAGTTGCAAAATTGATGTCCTTTTTACAAGTAGAGAATCCAAATTTACCGAGATTTTACATTCCCGGTTTTCGGTAATTTTTTACCGGTAAATTTCGTTTTTGGGAATATATTAACAAAACGTTATTAGAATTTTTTACATTAGGGGTGAATTCAAAAATTCAACACTGCCGCAACACTGCAGAATTCAGCAATTAGAAGTCTGCAGCTGAATTCTGCAGTGTTGCGGCAGTGTTGAGTTTTTGAATTCACCCAGAAGATAATAACTTAAGTTTATAAAAATCAAAAAAAAAACAATTCATAAAATTTAAACAAATAGCCATTACAACAATTAAATTAAGAAAGTTAAACATTACGTTACGTAACGTATAATACTCTATGTGCTAACTATAATACTATTGCAATGGAAACAAGAATCAACCTAAAAGTCATATTTCATACATATGTAAATGTAGTTATTGTACCAACATTTTTAAGGCTTACAAATATCACTTTATACAAAAAAAACTAACTGTCAATGTTGTTGTCATTTACGGGACCTAGTCCAGGCAACGAATGCTCAAAAAAAGGTATAGAGGGAAATGCTTGGAACACAATTTTTGACTTCGTAACTTTGTTTGGACTAGTTAGGAGGTGAACATATCAAAAGTCGCCGCCCGTACCCCTTGAGCCGGTGGGGAGGGGGGGGGGGGGGTTTGAAGGTCCCATTTTTCGGTTTTTCGCTTATATCTCGGAAAGTATGCGTCCTAGCGACATGACCATTACCACAAAATGAAAGCTGATGAAATTTGCTACAATTTTTACTCAGTCAAGTTTTTCAATATCTTGTATAGTTTTCGAGATATCTGCTTTTGAAAGTCTGTAATTTTGGAAAAAAACATTTTTGCCTCACATTTTTTTTCTTTTTGATCGGATAACTCTTCAACGATGCACCCAAAAAATAAATGCCCGCAAAAGGGTTGTAGGGCATTAAATTCCCTTCAATAATATATATTACTTTACTATTTGCTATGACCATGTTTGGGTATATATGAGTGCCTATAAGGCATTGGGATAGTTTTATAAAGCACAACCATTAAATGAAAACGAAATTTATTGAGATAGAAAAGTGAAATAACATAAATAAAACATTACAACAAGGCACCATTGAGTCAATTTCTTGCTCTCTTGGGGTGGGAAGGACCTTCATCCTCGTCTTCATTTTCATCTTCGAACCCCTGTACGGAAACGGTCAGAGGATCCTCCTGTTCTTCCTCATCTTCAGAGTCAATTTGAGGGACCCCATTCAGGCAGTTCCCTTGGCAATTTTGGCATGCTGGAGAACATTTGAGGCTTGCTTTTTTGCAGCTACACTTCGCGCTGGCACAGTCTTTCTTGCATCGGCAGAAAATCATTTTCAGGATATCCTCCGGTGCAGCTGCTAACTCACTGTGCACTGGGACCAGGCAGTTGTTCTCAATCTTCCACCCATACATGTGAGGAGGCAGGTCATTTCCCAGCCACAGCTGAACTTGGTGGAATGTTCGGAGGGAATGCTGTTTTACTGCTCCCTCGGTGGGAGGAAGACAAGAGATATCAGGCTTGATGGTGGCCACAGATTTCAAGAATGCCTTGTACCTGTAGGCATTGAGGGAGACCTCTTTCGCTGGAGCCCCATACCACCTCAAGATGCAGGTTTCACCTGCCTTTTGCACTTGGGCGGTGGTGGAGGAAGGGTCTGAAAAGACCGCTGCTGCTTTCTGGAGCTCTGGCGATTTCAGGTACAATTTCGCAAATGCAACCTTGCTCTTTTGAAATGCGGAAGACGTTGTGTCGCATCCAGTAAAGGCGTGCAAAAACAGCACGTCCTTGAAACCTTTTTGTTGAAGCTCTTGGGACGAGAAGAAAGAATCCCTTATCTTCCCACGTCCAGGCTTGATGAAAGTAATGTCCTTATGCGCATCAGCTTTAGCCATCAAGAGGACTATGAGGTCGACATCTTCACCCACAATGCCGACAGCTGTTGTGTCCGACATTTCCACAGCCGTATCTACGATCAGTACGTCCGCATCACTTTCTGCTTGAAGGGTCCTGATCCCATTGTCTTCAAGCTTCACCTTAAGCATGTTGATGAGCCTGCTTTTGTTGAACTTGTTCGACAGAAAATCTTCTTGTTTGACGTTTATCTCGGTGTCCTCGGTAAAATGGATGTCAACAGACTTGCTGAGTCGATAGCGCCTTTGATGCTCTGCTACTTTCGTGCTTGAGGTTGATGAGGAATAGCCGTCAAAGACTACAGTACATCTGCTTCCGTGGTAGTTTTTCGTGATAAAGTAGATGTAGCTCCCGCAGATTGTCGATATCATGGCACCTCTTTGCCAAATTACTTTATGGAGGAGGAGCCCTCCGTCAAACACGATTTCTAGCTGTGCGACAAGTACATCCTTGGTCGTGGTGTTGAGTAGTTTGTACAGCGCTGACTTAGTCGATTTCCTCATCCCACTCTCACTGAATAGGGCTAATGGGAACGGGGCTAATTCGTATTCCATGTACAGCTTTAAATCTTCGTCTGTTTTTTTGCTGATGGATATACGTCGGAATAGCAAGAATGGGTCCACAGGAATCTTTTCGCCGTTGATTTTGATCGATGAGCTCACTGTCGAAAGGGGAAGAGCTCGATCTTTTCGAGCCAATTTGATGCTCGAAAATGCCGCATTGACCATTTTGGCCATTGCTCGTTTTCCAACTACAACAGCATTGTAGCAGGTGATGGTTGTATCTCCAACAATTCCTGTCGCGATAGATATGATGTCACTGGTCTCTGGGAAGGGAGGAAATTTCTCAAACCAATTGGTGAGCATAGCAATGTCAGCTGCATCCTTGTTTTGGCGGGCTTGTCCGAAATCTGCATGCTGCTCACTGGTGGAAAATATAACTCCACCAAATTCTTCTAAAGAGGTGCAGATATCATGAGTTGCACTCATCCCTACAACCCATTTGCTAAGAGTGCTGTTTGTGACTCCCCTACCACGAGTCATGCCACCTTGGCTGGAAAAAGAACGCATTAAGGTGGTCTCAATTGTCATATCCGACCAGACTCCGGCCCAAAATCGGTCTGATCGGCGCATCGTGAAGTAGCTGTCATTAACAAATTTGTGGTATTCTTCGGGTGATAGTTTTTCGTTTAGCTTCTCCATGTCTTGTATGTAGAGGTGACAAGACTTTGCATATGGGAAGTGTCCCGCCGCATGGAAGTACGGGATCATGCGTCTGACACATTGAAGGTGGGAATTGAAGTCCCCAGATCTCTCTGCATGTATATATTCCTTCATGAGGCTTACCATTTTGAAGTACTGTACCCACAGCTGTGCGGTAGGTCCTTTGCTGCTCAGTAGCTCCATGGCTCCTCCAAATTTCTCAGACAGTGCTTTGAGGTGAGTGTTTTGGTTTAATGTAAGCAGAGAGGGGGGCTCTTCCATAAAACTCATCGTCATGTTTTTGATGCAATCCACTTCATCTTCAGTCAACTGGACGCCCTCCAAAATCACTTTAGCCAGTGAACCTGTTGCAAGCAGGTGGCCTCTTACTGCCCTCGCAAAAGCATGGCCTTGCATCATTTTTTCCACTGACAGAGGGGCATATATTGTGCTCAAAAGTTCTTTTAGGCCACTTCCTGACATGAGATATCCTATGGCCCCCAAGTAGGACATTAGTAGGTGGAAGCCACCTAAGCGAATGACGGATTTTGAGAGTAATGAACCAGCAGGAGCACCTGCGACTATCCCTCTCGCTTTCCAGTAAAGCGGCTGGTCGAACGTTACTATCAACGACTTTTGCGTGAGGACATCACCACATAAATTTCCTGCGTATTGTAGCGCTGTATATATAGTATCGTAGCTGGACGGAGGAGCGTTTATGAAGGGAAGCGTTATAACTCTCGTCTTTTCGCTGAATTGTCCTGTGGTTATGGACTGCATGTACCCTTTCCACCCGGGCAGTTGTAAACCTTGCTGTTTAGCAATGTACCACAGGATTTCATGAGGATCAGGATAAGTAGGTTCATTTGGGATCATTAATTCTTGCACAATGACGGACTGCAATCCCACTTCCTTGACCTGTAGTGTTTCAAGTGGAATAATTCCGAGTTTTCCAGTCTCCAGGGACGTAGGCATCTTGGTCAGTCTAGGGAAGCCTGATCCTGAACGCTCCACATAAGTGGCAGGTGTGATACACTTGATGCCACCCATGGCATGGAAAGAGTTGACTCCGTCTATGGTACATGCATTAAAGTCGGCGTTGTCAAACACGAATTGACAGAATGAATTCGGTTTGACACTTGGTTGAGCATTTAGAAGAGCAGACATTTCCAACCTCTGTGCTTCTTGGTATGATGCGCAAAACCCCATGTTTGCCAAAATATCAATTAATCGTCTTGAGCCGTACTTCCTGTGGAGGAAAAGGGAAAGGCCACTCAATACTGAAGAAGTAAAAGTACGGGGTCTGATTACCGAGGTTATGGCATGGGCGACCGTAACACACTTTCTCTTGGTTTCTTGGATTCTCTTCGTTTTGTTCATCATCAAGCTTTCGAGAAAAGTCAGTAAGGATTCTGGGAGATCTTCTGCATCTTTGAAGAAGTCATCGGTTGGGGGGTATTCCTTGTGATTGCAAACTTTACTCTGAATATCATTTCTAATGATTTCGGCGGCTTTTTGCACAATCCTGAGTCTTTCGTCACTTTCCTTTTTCTTTTTTTCTTCATACCAAGCATCGTGTAGGATTTGTTTGCCGGTATCCATAAAACACAGCACTGGAACATCGAATCTATTAGAACCTTCAGAAACTATCAAACGAGACCCATACTTGGCTTGAAGTTGAGCTTTTATAGTTTTCCATACAGGTTTCTCCCCAGTAATTGCATGGACAATTTCAGTCTGTGAGAACTGGCAGTCTGTACTACTATCAATGAAGGCATTAATATCATCCATAGCTTTTGCTACGTACTCGGATGAGGAACTTCCTGATTTGTCATGAGCATATAAGGGCTTAATGAATTTCAAACGACAGTCATTGTGATAAACTCCCTCTTTTGCAACGAGGTCATTAACACCGGCAAGGCGAAGGATCACTTCTTCATCCCAAATATCATTCCTTACGGTGGCTGCAGACATACATACTTTAAGGAAATCAAGAGTGCGGACTGAATGTACCTTCCTTCTTTTGTCTAGACTCTTCTTAGTTTCATGTTGAATGAACTCTCCGCAAATGAAACAATTCTTCTTGAAATCGAACTTGGGTAATGCAGATCGCAGCACTGATGTTTTAGACTGAGCAGATGTTGATGCCTCTTGTTTCTTGAAAGCCGCGATCGACTGGATCCTCGTGTAATTTTTTCTACACAGCGTGTGGACGAGAAGTGAAGTCGCATTGGCTAGTTGGCTGATTTTGCCGTCACCCCTCTGTTTACTGGCTTTTTTAAGTGAAACTACCCCTTTTTCACTCACTTTAGAGACATCAGGACTCGATGCAGTCACTTCCTCATCACAAACAAAACACTTGCTGCTCATTTTGACGACACAACACTCACGTATATTGTTTTTTGAAGAGGAGTAAATCCAAGGGTCTGGAGCAGAAGTCGTAATAACACACTTGAAAAGTTTGACAACAAACAAAGAGCTGTCTATATTCCTTTTTTTTATTTTTTATTTTTATAATGCTATTTAGTTAAGGTAACGCTTTTAGTGCCGTAAAGCCCAGAGAACTGTCATAACAGTCATAAAAAAAGGTTTTTAGAAGGACGGTAAGAAGTAAAAAATAAATAACTGTAGAGTCTTGATTTATGGACCAAAGACTATCAGAAAAAAATATAATATACAGCTCTTCAAAAAACTTTACTTGCCGGCATTTATTTTTTGGGTGCATCGTTGAAGAGTTATCCGATCAAAAAGAAAAAAAATGTGAGGCAAAAATGTTTTTTTCCAAAATTACAGACTTTCAAAAGCAGATATCTCGAAAACTATACAAGATATTAAAAAAACTTGACTGAGTAAAAATAGTAGCAAATTTCATCAGCTTTCATTTTGTGGTAATGGTCATGTCGCTAGGACGCATACTTTCCGAGATATAAGCGAAAAACCGAAAAATGGGACCTTCAAACCCCCCCTCCCCACCGGCTCAAGGGGTACGGGCGGGGACTTTTGATATGTTCACCTCCTAACTAGTCCAAACAAAGTTACGAAGTCAAAAATTGTGTTCCAAGCATTTCCCTCTATACCTTTTCGTTGCCTGGCCTAACCGTATTTTATTGCATATCTGACCCGCAGCTTTTTCAGATTTCGCAGATGTTGGTTTTATTGTAAGAATATACTGGTATGCTCGCGCAAAGTAATTGCCTCGTTTTTTATTTCCACAGTTTAAATTTTTTGTTTAATTGCTAATGCTAGTCGTTCTTTCATGCATAAAGTTCTGGAGACAATTCAATCCTCTTCAGATTCATCGCTTTCCCACAAATTGAAGGACACGCGAATAGTTCGAGCCTCTCTCTTTTGAGCCTAGTATGGAGTTCAAACGGAATTCCGTTTTCCATAAAACATCACGTAAAAAGATGCACGGTATTCCGTACACCCAATTTTTCCGTGTGTCCTTTGTTTTATGAGTTCGAACGGAATGATAGTGGTAATAGATCGCTATAGCACATCTCTAACAGGTGTTTCTGCAAGGAATTTGAGACTTTTTCCGTTTACGTTGAAACAGAATAAATAGTTAGACAATCATTCCGTGGTCTGCTGTTAGGTAATTTTGACAGGACGAAAGTTGCTGTTGCCGTGAAATAGGTGAATTTTACATAATGTGATTTTTTAACAGCTGTTTATTTTTTCTCAGAGTTTAGTTTTAGTGTTAGGAGAGTTTTTCTCCACGGTATTCTACACAGAATTCTCATATACCATTTTAGAGTTTACGCAAGATTCATCGACATCTACTCACGCAGCCTCTAGACCCTAACCTATCCTTTCTCCCCTATCCTTTAAATCAAGCTTACTACTAGACATTGCACCATGACTTGAACGTCATTGCGGACTAGTAGTACAAATGGTTTATTCTTGATCTTGACTGTACCATTTAAAAAAAGAGTTCTTATTAAGAGTTGATTATTACACCGCCTGGACCAGCTTTAGATGATGGGTTTACTTTACTAACCTCTGACAACGATGCAGATGGTCTTGCTTTTGCTAAAACTGACACTTCCCGTTTCAATAAATTAATATTATATTGAATTTTGAGATGAGAATGCAATCCGTTTGTCAATCCTCCTGTAGTTTGCCACACGTTTTTGCATTCAATACATTTCGCGCTATCTTTTCCGTTTCTATAAAAAACTCTTAAAAAATTTAAATCGTAGAATAATACATGCAGAAAGAGAAACTTGCAATTTTTGGCTGTACGTCCCTTTTTGAGGAAAACTTTCTTCCTACAGGATGCAGCAAACAAAATTACCGAAATTAATTCGGTAATAATTTTCGATAATTACCGGTAATTTTAAAATCAAAATTGGCCGGTAAAACCGGTTTACCGGTTTATCGAAAACCGGGATTGGATTCCTTATTTTCAAGCTTTATATACCACGTTTATAAGCGGAGTTTCCCTCCGGATGGAAGTTTCGATCCGGAGTGAAACATCGCTTATAAACGGGGAGTGAAAATCCAGAACTTGGACTTTCGCTCCCGAAGAAAAAGCCGGAGTGAAACTTCGCTCCCGGTTTATGTTGTGCTTATAAACGATGACTGGGAGTGAGATGACCGGAGCATGATTTTTCATTTTTTTCCGAAGGGAGAAAACTTAGTAAAGAGGAATCTGGGTGTTTTATTTTGCTATAATAGTTTTTTTTCTTTACTTTTTAAATACATTAAATTAAACATTGGACTTAAATTTGTGTTTGTTGTCATTTTAAATTTGAGCTCGGAACTGTCATCTCAAACCAGAAAGTATTTTGGATTTTCACTCCCATTGCTTATAAACGCATCGGGAGTTTCACTTTGGAGTGAAGATCCGGGAGTGCAACTCCGCTTATAAACGTGGTAATATAGTATTAACTTCGTTTTCTGTGTGGGAGAAATCTTGCGATCGATTTTTCGACTACTTCCCGATATCCGATGAGGCTCAAAATTGGCACACACTTTTGGTTCTGGAGGCAATACAATATAGTATGTTCAATTTTATGGTACATCCAATATTGCGGGCCCCATTACATGGCGGATATTTCTGGTGGTGGAATCTTGCGATCGATTTTTCAACTACTTTTCGATACCCGGTGATGCTCAAATTTGCCACAAACCTTTGATTCTGAAGACAATGCAATATATAATATATAATTTTATGGTACATCCAATATGGCGGCCGCAAATGGCGGATTACTGTTTTCTTTACAACCTCACTCCAACATGGGTATCAAATGAAAGAGTATGACAAGTAGAATACAGTAAGCTATGTGACGTCATTTTAAATCCAATATGGCGGCTGCCTCAAAATGGCGGATTACCTTTTTCTGTACAACCTCCCGACATGGGTATCAAATAAAAGAGAATGACGAGTAGAATACAGTAAGGTATGTGACGTCATTTTAAATCCAATATGGTAGCCACCACGAACAACCCCTCGATATGGGTATCAAATGAAGGGTTATGATAAGTAGAATACAATTAGCTGTTTTAGTAAGATAAGTGACGGAATCTTAAATCCAATAAGGCGGTCACCACAAAATGGCGCATGAGACTAAAAAGTGGAAAATTAAAAAAATTTTATTTTAAAAACAAGTTTTTATTAGATAAACTAACTAAGTTAACAAAATTGTTTCAGATATTATAACAAAAATTAAAAAATATGATTTAATTAATAAATACAAAAATTGAATAGGATCGAGTTTGATAAAGCGCCCCCCCGCCTTTACTTGTAGTTACATACAGGTGGATTGAAAAAAATTATTTTATACTTTTTAGTTCATCTTATTAACGCATATTTAAAAACTCAGTTAGTTTTTTTAATAAAAGCTTGTTTTTTAAAAAAGTTAAGGTTTCCATGGGGTAAGTTCTGCATAGGGTGAGAGACGTATTCTGAATATGACTGCCTTAGGGATGGACGATATGCATCGATGTTTCGGAAACATTCGATGTATAAACCCGATGCATCGAACTGAACCGATGTTTTATTAATGCTTCGATATATTCGATGCATCGATGTTTTTTATCCGATGCATCGAATTGGAAATATGCTCTGCCTTTGTTCAGTATTCTTATACGCGAATCGAAAATTCAACTCAATCTCAACTCAACTTTTCAAGGTCCACGTGGTAACTGCTAGAGTATCACACATAAAACTGAATACAGAATTGAGCGGTCATAAGCACCGATAAATGCCAAATGATACAAAATGGTAAAGCTTGCATTCTGTTCAGAATAATCAGGTTGTGTGTAATCTTATTAATTTTGACGTTTATCAGCGCTGGTGTACTTACATGACCGCTCAATTCTGTTTCCAGTTTAAGTTGGAAGGTGCGTGGGAACTGTATTTCAAATACACTCACGGATTTCTTGTCACAGTCATTGCCGTAACCATGCATTTATTTTCACTGTGTTCAAGTATTTTATGTGTGATCAAAGCCTTCTATATTTACAAGCCATGCATAACGTCACTTCACCGATTTGAAATCCCATTAAGGGGAAATCTTGAGTGCCAATTTTTCTGGAACTGCACTAGTCGCGGCATAAGAATTTTACCGAGCGACTCGGATCATGCGGCTCTGATCACGCGGCTGCAGTCGCTATAATCGTAGCATAAGAATCGCACCTTAAGACCTGTAACTGCATAAAATTTTATATTTGCGTATATTTTAGACATAAAATTTATTGTAATTTTGAATGAAGTTTGTGGGTACAAGACATCGATGTATTTTGCGATACATCGTCGTGACATCGATGCCACAGAACGATGCATTGCATCGAAAAAAACATCGATGTATTTTCTTAATGTCCACCCCTAGACTGCCTAGGTGTCTGTTGTGCACGTAGTACAAAATTTTTCCGATTAGGTGGCGCTCAATCTCAAATTTTAAAAAAAAAATTATGTACCCAAAATCAGATTTGTTCTTTTTTTTAATTATACCTTTTTCCAATCCCGGACTGTGCACTAGTGATGAGCAAACGCAACAACAAGACAAGACTAATTCAGTCTTGGTCTTGTCTTGGTCTTGCTCAGTCAGTCTTGTTCTTGGTCTTGTGAGCATAGCTAAGTCTTGTTCTTGGTCTTGTTCTTGCAAACATAACTAAGTCTTGGTCTTGTTCTTGTTCTTGCAAACATAGCTAAGTCTTGGCCTTGGTCTTGCTAAATGTGGAAGACCAAGACAAGACAAAACAAAACTGCAAGACCAAGGCAATTTTCGCTCATCAAGTATGTATTGTATGTATTTTTATAAATTGGTTATTAAAAAAAGAAACCTAGGAATATTCATTTTTGTATGGTTTTCTTTTTAAATCCTGAAAGATTTAACAGAAGAAGGACTCATTTCCTAGACACCAGTAATTGAAGGAAAGTAACAGAGCAAAAAGACTTGACAGTGTCACTAAATCATTTCGGCAAATTTTGCTTCGAAATGCAGAAATATTGATTGTGAATCTCGTTGACGCACAATTCATGCAAAGTCATTATCTACATATGCACAAATTTGAATAATTGCTTTTACAATTATCATACTAAAAAGCAAATATACAATACACACATATATTGATATCATAATTACTTGAAGATCCTAATCAATTTTATATTTTTTTGTTTTTAAAAGAATGAATTTAGGTTAAAATTTTGCAAGACTCTTGCTAAAGCCTTGCTCTTGGTCTTGTTCTCGCACAGTTAGTCTTGTTCTTGTTCTTGCGAGCATAACTAAGTCTTGTTCTTGTTCTTGGCCTTGCTAAATTTGCAAGACCAAGACAAGACTGCAAGAACAAGACCATTTTTGCTCATCACTACTGTGCACACATAATTCTTTTTACTAAAAGGCGTTGTAACGCACACGGGCTTTTGCTAGTAATAGAAGAAAATGTTACGGCTGGCTGTGCAGAGGCTGGACAGATAGCCTCTCAATGCCGTTTTCAAAAATGGGCAGTCGAAATATGTTGGAAGGTAGGGCACAGCATGCCTTAGAAAAAATTAAAATAAAAAACCCGAAAGACAGTGCAACATCTGAAATGTGGCTACAACAAGTGTTAATTGACGCGTTAAAAGGCAGGCAACAGATATGGGAAATAAACAACCTGGATAGTAGTGAGGTAAGCACGACTGTGAGACTAAGCCGAAGAAACGAAGCTATGGAGGTTGATTCTGGGGCAACAGGTCAATCATTGGGGAAGAATAAAAACACTAAAACAGCAATTAAAAAAGGCCATGGTGAAGTTAAAACATGGATGAAGGGAGCGGTAAAAACATTAGGTTATAGTTATATTCAAGTGGACGGCAGGTAGAACCATCTGTGATGGTAGTGGAAACGGAGAGTAAAAGTCTTTTGGTGCGAAACTAACTTATTAGAACGTATTGCTCAGCGGGGTATTACCTCAATACTATATTTTTAATTAATTAAGGGCCGTTTTTACGATCCCCGGTTAAACGTTAACTGAAACTTTAACCTGCAGTTAGTTAAAAATGCCGTTTCACAATCTCTGGTTAGAGTCAATCTGTCAGTTAATTTTCATTTAACTGGTAGTCAATTTAACCGAGAGAATTTCTTCTGGTTAACTAATTTAACTGAAAGTTTGACATTGGGATTGACATTTTTGCACTTTGGTTTTAATATGGAAAACATGTATTTGATTTTTAGTCATGCTGTAAAGATCAATAGAAATTAGGTGCAAATTCGACGATTCAAGTGACGAGGATCAAGAATATATACGTGTTCGAAGTGTTCTTTTAATAAAAATTGACACTTCTGACATTTCATGTACTGTAACTATCAAAAACTAGTACATTTTAACTTAAACTTCAAGTTTGTTTACTCATAGTTGGCGAAAACGAAATTTTTTACTGGCACTTTACCGTCGCAGCAGTGGCGTAGCTACGTTACCAGGGGCTCCGGTGCGAAAAAAAAGTTGGGGCCCTTTCTGAACTGGTGAGGTTTTATTTTGTCAAGTAAAAAACATAAATACATATACAGGGTGTATCTGTTAAGTTTACAAAGCGGCCAGCTGAGGATAGGTTTGGGATAGACGAAAAAAATCATATGGGAGGGGGGAAATCGTAACAGTTTAGCCGCTAGGGCGTTTTGAAATTTGTTTGGTAGAGGTTTACATATCACCCTGTATATGCCCTATGACCTATTTTCATGTACGCAGAATATTCCCATCTATCTAAAACGGTAAAAGTCAAGATACCACCCTGGAGTTATGAGTCGTCAGAGTCAAAATTTTGGTGTTTTTTTCACTAAAATTGCAACTTCAACTACCTTTTTCTCCAAAAAATACGTAGTTAATCAAAATTTTTTTTTCCAAAATTGTAGAGCTTGGACTATTTCCTATGAATAATGTCTTGACAATTTTTATGCTACGGCCTTTACTTTTAAACTTATATGCAATTTTGATGTTTAAATTGGCCTTATTTGGTAGGTACTTTTCGACATAAGATCAGGTGGAAAAGTACTAAAAAGGTACGAAATGGAGCCAATTTTAGCATTAAAATTGCTTATAACTTCAAAAGAAAAGACCGTAGCATAAAAATTGTTTTACAGTTTCAGATAGGTGGGAGTATTCTGAGTATTTAAATTTAGTCTCTGTCGAATTCAGCATGGCACTTTGTTATAAAAACGTATACAGTTCCCCATATATCGAGGTCGGAGTTCAGACCTACGTACTGACTGACTACTGAACATAACAATTTAGTTTATACATAGTTTATAATCTTTTCCAAGCGTTAGTTTTAGTATCAAGCATTTCGAATTTCTCATGGTTTCGCGATTTCCGTACTTAATTTTCGACAGCGCGCATAGATGGCGTATCATGACGGCATGAATACATATGAGCGCCTGAGAGTAAAAGTCGGCAGGGAAAAGTTCCATTTTTAAGACCCCTGAAATTATAACTTAGCGTAAGAGTCGGCTAAAAACTTTATGGTGCAATCTTTGGAAAGAGAAGAAATTAAGCGTCGAACCTCTTCAATAAATCGACTTAATGTGAAACCAAAAATGTTTAGCTTGCTCAACACATTGCCCTAGCGTTACCATGTACTTTCAGTACGTTAAGAAGAGTAAAGACTTGGCTTCGTTCAACTATGGCAGAGAATCGTTTAAATGGTAAATATGTGCACTAAAATGAAATTGAATAATTGATTGTAACCTTCGTATAGTTGTTAAGACAATATTGAAATTTGCAGGTCTGTGTATGCTGAGTGTCCACAGAAAAATGGAAAACAGGAAAGATTTGTTGAAGATCCACGCCGTTTGATATTAATTTAGATTCATACGTTTAGAATTATAAAACATTTTATCAGACAGTATTAAAATTATGTAATTCTACAAATTTTTGAAATGTCCACCCCCCCCCCCCCCACCACGCTCGAATTTCTAGCTACGCCCTTGACCAAAGGCACGTGGTTGTGCAACTTAACTTGTCGTACACTTGGGTATAGTATATTTCTGTTCCGTTCAGCAAAATGGGCGCACAAAACAAAACGAATCAAGAAATTTTTGCAAATATACAAGGATATGGAATTTTGTCAAAAAGGGAATGCACTTCATTACTAATATTTCGGTAGAGTGAGCTAGTATTCATAAATCAGTCGGATAACAGCTGATTGGTTGAAGTGGCTAAACACAAGAACCTACACAACACAACAGAAAGAATTTATTATATTAATATTCTGAAGGTGGAAGAAATTGTGTGCTAGGTCAGTTCGAAGTTTGCTGGCCAGGGGCCGAGGGGCCCCTGAGTTTGGCGGCCCCGGTGCATGGCACCGCCTAGCCCTCCTATAGTTACGTCACTGGGTCGCAGTTAAATTAACTACAAGTTTAGAAACTGGAATTTTACTGCCACTTTAACCGGAGGTGGTGAAAACGGCCCTAAGTCTGTTAGAATCAAAAGTAAGGGTACACGATGATTTAACCGTAAAGAGAAAACTAAACACGCTCTTTCTCCAATTATCAAACCTGGGGTTCAATTCGAAGAGAATATTTTGATTAAAGATCGAAATTGAAACATTTGAAAATGAAATGAATGTTTAAATCTTTTATCCGAAAAATTTCAATGCTTTTTCTTTAAATTTACAAAAGTAATTGATTGTCTTAAGATATTTAATACATTTTTATTACTTTCAAAACAGGTTGAAGCATCCAAATCTACATCGGCAGCCAATGAATTGGGACTCGCAAATGTGGGAGGAGTCTTTGTTGTTTTAATGGGTGGCATGGGCGTAGCATGCGTAATTGCGGTTTGCGAATTTGTGTGGAAATCACGAAAAGTTGCAGTTGAAGAAAGGTTAAGTGCAATTCTGCATGATTAGTAAAATTTAAGAATAAACGAAACAAGAATTACGTACAAGTATATATATATATGTATATCATGTTTTCTATGAAAAACCCGCCATTCCAATAAACTATTTTCAATTCAGTCAACCTCAACAGAAAATTACTAATCATCAATTTTGTTTGCATTTGAGTTTAAAAAAAACCCAAATATACATAGTTCGCTTTACTGTTACTTTTAAAATTTAATATCTTGTAAGTTTTATAATAAACTATAAAGTAGTTGAAAAGTGTCTTTTATATTTTGCCTTTTATATGGTGTTATATAAAATTATATATTGTATAAACCACAACAGCTTGAACGAAATTAATTATAACGCCATAAAGAAACGAAAAAAGCTTCACACACGCCTACTTTAGAAAATCAATTTACGTCTTTAAACGACTTCAATTACAGTGAAACACGCTATTCAATCACTTTCAATTAATTTTTAACAAGAAACAGACTACCTCACCTGATAAAGGAAAATCGAAGTTTTATTGCATTTCAGTGTTTATGGATCATCCCATGATGAAAGTCATAGTGTATTTCTTGTGTCTTTGCGTTAACTTTTTACTTGCGAATGGAAGTGATTTTCCATCATTTCTTCATGCAAATGCATCTCTCGGTAATTTTTTAGAAAACAAAATTGTACCTAGAATTATTACATAAAATAAGTTACAAATATTGCATGTTAGCAAGCACCTTCAAAATGTTCTTAAATTGTTCCACTTTCGGAAAAATTACAGGACGTAAAATAATATTGGAAGTGTGAGATATTTTTTTAATATTGTATATGAAATTATAAAGGTTTAAATCTACAGTTTTTTTTACGAGTACAAAAGTCTTCATGTAAAATAGACTAGAATAGAAAAAAATTGAGATTTCAAATTTAGTTCCTATTTGGTTTAAGTACTATAATTCTGCTATTCCTTAAGACAAATATAATATAACTTTCCGCCACAGCAAATTATCAAATCAATGAGATTTTCATTGATTATAAACATAATAGATCTAAATGATGAAAAAGTGAGCAATGAAAAAGTAATCTAGCTGGTAATGAATAAAGTAGGCGATTGAGATTTTTCTCTTAAGACTAAGCATTTTCTGAAAAATGAAATAAATTGCATCATCTTTTTTAGCGGAAAACTAGAGAGTGTGAGGTATATGCCCTCTAATTTTCATTTTAGCAGTGAAGTGATAAAGAGGTGACGTGTTTTGTGTGGTAAAAATGTGATTTTGTAAATTGTAAAAAGTTTATAAAAGATTAATATAACCGTAAGTATACCTTATATACATAATAAAAATGCTCATATTTTGTTAATTTGCAATACTAATTTATGATAAGACTCAAAATAATCATGCGAAAAACCGGATTAAGTAAACGAAATTTGAAACAACTCGTCCGAAATGTTCCGAAAATTGTAGTAACAATCTTCCCGTCATTGTTGAAAGTGAAAGCGCGACGTTAAAAGACAAATACCGAATATGGTATCACATTCATCATCCCCTGGCCGTTCTAGATCTGTAACGAATATTAAACGAAGAAAGTTTGAACGTGCCTCGTACTTTGAAAGCAATTATTGGGAATAATTAAGAAAAAATTATCATTAGAACGACGTTAAAGCCTGGCGAATATTGTCATTTCGGAATTAGGACCCAATTAGAAAAAATAGCCATTGAATTAAAGAGATAATAATGCACCCCTATACAAAAGTTCATCTTTGAACCTATGGCCGATATTAGGCCATGTTATCACTATAAAAGAAATTAAAATAATATTAATAGGGGCGTATATAGGAAAAGATAAACCTTATAAAATCCTACACGATTTTGTAACTGAAATTAAGGAATTGCCTAATTATTTCTGAGAAAAACTTTAAGATTCCAAATAAGAGCCTTTATATGCGATGCACCTGCACACTCTTTTGTCTGCGACATTGTTGGCCATAATTCATTTAGGGGCTGTCCCAACCATAGAAATATAAACTAAATACGGAATGGCTGTAAGTCAGATTAAGCGTACCACAATTCCTGATGTGTTTGAGTTCACTCGGTAGTAGTGGTAAGGCAGTGCAGGCCAAAATATGCAGAAATAATAAGAGGGACGTTTTAAAATCGGAGCGATTGAAATTCCTGGCTTAAAATCTATGCTCCCCGGATATTGACTTGGCACGCTACCATTCACTCAAGAAGCTACCCCAGACAGTTCGGCAATTTGTGTCCCACTTGTGCACATTATTGCTGTCCTTTTAAACAAGCTACCTTTAGTGTGGTCGCTCACGTACAGGTTTTTTACACGACACAGCCGTTCCATGTTAGTTTATATTTCTATGGTCCCAACTGTATACAACAAGGGCGAAAAATTTTAATCAGCAGTTCCCGCACTGATGACGATTTGACAAATAGAACAGACATAAGCCAGCATAGTTTGTTTTACAAAAATAAAAAAAACTTCATTTGAAGCCCTCGGTATAGGAATGGTCTTAAAGTTTCCCGTTGACCCGTGGATAGATTTGGGAATATCAAGGAAAATTCTTTTAAGCATATATAATGGAAAAACTGCAAATATGAAATCAGATATCGACGAAACTAATGTCACTTGGGCCTTTCATTCCTCGTGAGTTTGCTAGAAACACAAGAAGTGTTGAGGAAATCCTCAAGTGGAAAGCGTCAGAGTTTATACAATTTACGCTATATACTGAAATCGTCATTCTCAAAGATTTAATACCGGATGATTACTACTATCACTTACTACTTCTTCATTGTGCTTACAGGCTACTTTCGTGTCCCAGGAGTTATTTACTTAATCTTCCAGTTGCGGAGGATATGATTAAATTATTTGCTCAGAATTTTCCGATATTATACAAAAAAACCAGTGTTCCGTATAATGTTCATATGGTGTTACACCTCGCAGAGAGCATCAGAATAACAGGCTTCATCAATGATTTTAGTGCATACAAATTTGAAAATTATTTACAGCACATAAAGAATCAGCAAGAAAACCGAGTAAAATATTGCAACAGTTAAATAATAGAATTGTTAAAAATGCCATAACCATTTCGAAATAGAGTGCTGATATCTTTAAAAGAAACTTTAAAGGAGAAATAACAACTTGTAACCTGGATTCATATTTCCTAAGCCTACGGGAACCGGAAATTTTTTGCTGCATTCGCCCTTGCAATACACATTGCATGCAGGTGTGTAACAAATATACGAAATTTCTTCTCTGAGCCAATGGAGTCAATGAGTGCCCTTGGGATAATACTGGAAAGCCAATCGATGGAGGAAACTGAAGAAATACTTAACATTACTCAAATCGATTACAAACATGTGTGTTTTCCTAATGAAAATACTGAATTCATGTTAATTCCGTTGTACATAACTGCGAATCTCAATAATACCGGTTTAAACTGGACAACAAGTACAGATTTGCTTTAATGTTTTCAGTAACATAATGAAAATAAAGAAAATTCATTGGTAAAAACTTGAAAAAATCAACTTTTAAGATACCTACCAGGCCAACTAGAACGGTGCAACGCAGACTTGCACAATGTAATGATTATACAGAAGAATTAGTTTTTAAAGCTAAGGAGGAAATAAACCTGAGTTTTGCATAATACATAACGATTTGATAATTTTCCAATGAAATAAAAGTGGTCAAACAATCTCTAATGGACAAAACCAGTACCTATACAGGGGAATTTTAATTTTCCTTAATTTTATTTTGTTTTTTTGTGTTTGAATTATTTGTTTATAGTCCGGGAGCAGGTGACACTAAAAGTCCCGTCATACGGAATTGGAAAATTTTTTGGTAATCGAAAGTTCGAAGTTAGACGAACAAGATAAGCTTGGTATGCGTGGATTTAATAAAAATACATTAATCGTTTTTCGTTCGTTTACTTTTTTCTTTTTACGATCACGGTCAGTTCAAGACTGAATTTGAATAATTAGAAATTTGATCAGTTGGTGATGTGGACTGATATTTTACATAGCGGTTGTTGCAATCAGTTGCGGATTTAACCCCGACTGCGCTCTAGGCCCCGTCCAATATGGCGCCTTTTTGCTTTGTGGTGATACTTTTTATAATAAAACATTTCATTTACGAATAATCAAAATATTTTATTATAAACTTTATTAATTTGGGTGAAAATCCCAATTAATTCTTGATAATCGATTTCTTACATCAATTTTGCTTGGATAGACAACATTGACTATGTTTACGCGAAGACACTTAAGTTCTTAACATCGCTAACAGTAGTAGTTTTAAGTCAGTTGTACTGCCAAATAGAATTGGGTTTTGTTGCAAATCAAATTTTAAATGTGATTTTATAAAGGCAAATGTAAAAAACTAACAAACAAAAAAAGACATTCCTTAGTGATACACGTACTTCAGTTTGTCCTGCCAGAAATAAATACAAAAAGACGCCTTTTGAAAGTACCCACTGATTCAATTCATTGTATTTTAACAGGAATGGAGTTCTACAATTGAGCTGCGTGAACAAAGAAAGAACGTTGTCCCGATAGATGCCGAAAGCGGGGGTAATCACAGTATTATTTCTGCGGGATTGTGAGAGCTGGAAAAACTCGTTCAGATAGGAGGGTTTTCGGTTGTTGATGATGTTATGGTAGTAGCACAAGACTCTAAAATCTCGGTAGTCACTTTAAGGAACATCCAAAAACCGAGTGCCGGTGAGGCGAAATGTGGTCATACTTGCGCAGGTTTTGAATGAAGCGTATGCAGTCGTTAAAGGCTACTTCTAACTTGCAGTTACAGGATGAATCTACCGAAGGGAAAGCACAGAGGCCATGCATTATGTGCGGCAAGAGTATAGCTTTAACCAATGTGGTCACAACACGTCATATTCCGGTTAACGCAGGCGACAAGGGTCCCATTTTAGGTAATTTGAGAGAGGTCGGTTGATGACGAGTTAGAATTGAAGATGATGCTGATGATGAAGATAATGATTTTAGTACCACTAAAATAGAATTGTACATCATCAGCATACATATCGCTGGTTTGAATAACAACTCAATTCAAAATTCTGAAAAATTAAACTAAATATGCCAAATGACCAACAATCTTTGATAATTTATAGTAAACAGACACGCAACGCCGATTTCGCGTCAACTATCGTTAGAAAGATATATCGTCATTATTCATTTGAGACAAAACATTCTCGAGTAATTTATAAAAATATTTAAAAACGTCATTCTCAAAACTTAATCACTTTTAGTTGCGTCACTATTCTCGCAAACCACCGATATGTACGTAAGAATGCTTTACTATTAGTGGAGGATCATTTATAGTATAAAGACATTTTTTAAACACCGAACTACGTAGAATCGATATAATATCAAATAAAATTAAACAAAAACACACCTTAATGATTCTACTCGCAATTTATTGGAATATAAAAAAATATTTCATATTCTCAATAATAAAAACTCGAATGCATTTCGATTTGATTTACAAATCATCATCAGCAATCACGACTGAAGTAACTAAAATTTGCGTTGATCCATAGTAGGCATTAAACGATTTGAAACGGTCCGGTGTTATAGGAGAGAGAACAACACCGACTCGATGTTGCCATTGTCCAAATTAACGGTGTTATTGGTTTTGTGGATATAGGCACTTTCATAGGCATCGAGTCTTCTCTCGTCACGCACGCTTCTTATCAACTTTACGTTGTCAATAGAAATATTCAAATGCATTTTCTCTATGGCGTGAGCTGCAAATGCCGATTTTGTTACTTGCCTCTGTGTTACACACTTCTCATGTTCGCTGAATCTTTTCCTAATTGAACGTCTCGTTTGACCAATGTAGACAGAATCACATTCGTTACAGTCAATCCGGTAAATGCCCGATTTTTCTAGTGCGTCTTTTTTGTCTTTTGTGCTACCAAGCAAATCACCTAGTTTATTATCACCTTTGAAAACTAATGTCATATTTTGTTCGTTGAAAGCAGATTTCAACTTATTGGTAATTTGTGGAACATAAGAGATCGACACTTTCATTTTTACTGGTTTATCCAAACATGATATTAGAGTTGTCAAATTCTTCCTTTTTGCACTCATGGAGTGTTTTTTAATGATTTGATCTATCATATCTGTTGGATATCCATTAACTTTGGCTACTGACTTGATGTAATCGTAAAGTTAATGGATATCCAACAGATATGATAGATCAAATCATTAAAAAACACTCCATGAGTGCAAAAAGGAAGAATTTGACAACTCTAATATCATGTTTGGATAAACCAGTAAAAATGAAAGTGTCGATCTCTTATGTTCCACAAATTACCAATAAGTTGAAATCTGCTTTCAACGAACAAAATATGACATTAGTTTTCAAAGGTGATAATAAACTAGGTGATTTGCTTGGTAGCACAAAAGACAAAAAAGACGCACTAGAAAAATCGGGCATTTACCGGATTGACTGTAACGAATGTGATTCTGTCTACATTGGTCAAACGAGACGTTCAATTAGGAAAAGATTCAGCGAACATGAGAAGTGTGTAACACAGAGGCAAGTAACAAAATCGGCATTTGCAGCTCACGCCATAGAGAAAATGCATTTGAATATTTCTATTGACAACGTAAAGTTGATAAGAAGCGTGCGTGACGAGAGAAGACTCGATGCCTATGAAAGTGCCTATATCCACAAAACCAATAACACCGTTAATTTGGACAATGGCAACATCGAGTCGGTGTTGTTCTCTCTCCTATAACACCGGACCGTTTCAAATCGTTTAATGCCTACTATGGATCAACGCAAATTTTAGTTACTTCAGTCGTGATTGCTGATGATGATTTGTAAATCAAATCGAAATGCATTCGAGTTTTTATTATTGAGAATATGAAATATTTTTTTATATTCCAATAAATTGCGAGTAGAATCATTAAGGTGTGTTTTTGTTTAATTTTATTTTATTTGAGATCATTTATATATATTCTAAACAGTAGAGAGCCTAAGATAGATCCTTGCGATACGCCAGCAAAAAGCTTGGCATGGGAGGAAATTAAATGGGAAATCTTCACCAGGTAGAGTATTTATATTGCAAGAAGAGAAATGATTATTCAGACAGAGTATCAGGGTCAAAGTTGGCGCATACATGTGAATCTTCTTTATTACGGTAGACGCTCAAGTTACGCAGGTTATTCCAGAAAGTTCGAGTTGCAAGTGACGGATCAAGTTTACCAGCATAAAAATTACGTTTAGCCTCCCTGATTTTCGCAACCACGTTTAGCCTCGCTGATTTACGAACGCGATTGTATGATTTTCTAGCATTTTCACTTCTGAATTTTAAGAAACGATGATATAGATAATCCCTTTCGGCGATAAGTGACTTGATTTAAATATGGAACCATGGTTTAAACTTATCACTCAGGCATTTATTACGCAGGGGAACAAATTCATCATATAACTGGACGGTAAACTCCGCAAAGACAGCAATTTGATCATCTATGTCTTCTGCCGCAAAAATATTATCTCAGGGAAGCAATTGACAGTGTTCCAGGAGCCGATCGCGGTTAATTTTTTTTAAAATCACGAGACATTATAGTTTTCCTGGTATTGCGTCAACGCGAAAATTGTAACTAACAAATAGGATGTTGTGATCCAAATAACTTGGAGGAGAGATTTGATTTTGAAAGAGAATTATACTAGGTTCGCAGCAAAGTAAGACATCAAGTAGAGATGGGTTCGTCGCATTAAAGTAAGTTGGCAAGGTATTCATTTGAACAAGGCCTATGGTCTGCATTGTATGATTGAAGAATTTTTCTTGACTGGATGATTTTAATAAGTTACATCAAAATCCCCAACAACAAACTAATACAAGCATACGTACGAGAAAGCTATTTCAGGGTCTCCTCCAGTTCAGCGGAATTATCAGGTTTAAATACACCGGGGGAGAGACAAGCAAAATTTTTTCAGAACCATTTGAGACTTCAACACAATAAACTCAATACCAAGCTTCATAGAGTGACCGATAATCTTACATTTTAGGTAGTCCCTAAGGAATTTAACAACACCACCACTAGTGCGACCTTGGCGATCGTTAGGAAAAATTTGAAAACCATTTATAGACACAAGGGACGACATGCACGACTTTAGATCTCTCCATTTTTCAGAGGGCTTCAGAGTACACAGCAAAACTAAGTTAAATTGATTTTTAAATTTTAATCTAATATATAAAATTCTCGTGTCACAATGTTAGTTACCATACTCCTCCGAAACGGCTTGACCGATTTTTATCAAATTTTATATGCATATTCAGTAGGTCTGAGAATCGGCTACTATCTATTTTTCATACCCCTAAGTGATAAGGGTTGTCCACCCCTAACATTTTATTTTTATTTTTTGGACAAAATTTTAATTTTTAATTTTTTATAATGTGCCATTAAAAAATACATACAACCCTAAATTTTAACCCTTCTGTCACCAACCCCTATTTTTTAATAGTCATTTTAGTAATTTAATCATTTTTCATCCCGCTCGATAACTGATCAATTATCACTTGGTAAGTTACTGGCGGGGATAACTTACTCTCAATTAAATGTTAGGCTCAATTTAATGTTTAATTTAATTGAAACTTATTAGATGGTGACATTAGTATCAAGACAGTTTATTCCTGCTATAATTAGTGTTACCAGTGCTAGATTTTTTAAATTTTCCGCACCTTTCCTAGATCAACACTCATTTGCCAGACTACACCGGTGTCACTTCCCAGTAAACAGCACGGAGTAGGGATGAGACCGAAGCCGGTCTCCTGTTTCTCTCACACAATAAGCCTTTTCTCACTCCCTCCACAGTTTTCGGCCATTGATATATATAATTTTAAGGAATAAATTATAATAAATAAAATTAAAAATGTTTGGTGTTTTGTTATTTTTATATTCGCTCATCGCTCACAGCGCTCCATGCCTCTTTCACTCATATACCACATCCTTACACACTCACAATAAGTTAGTTATTTTTTTTCTACACTATAAATTCCCTAGAAATAATTTATATGACAAAACAACGTTTGCCGGGTCAGCTCGGCCGGGTCAGCTCGGTACGGGTATCAAATGAAAGTGAATGGCGAGTATAGTACAATAAGCTGTGTGAGACCACTTTAAATCTAATATGGCGGTCACCACAAAATGGCGGAAGACATAATAGACTAAAAAGTAGAAAATAAAATATGTAGTTTAAAAAAACTAAAATATACACTTTTATTTTAAAATGAAATAAAAAGTAAAAAATAATTTTGAATGTGCAGTTGTTATGGCTCCAGCCAGTATATGGAAACAACCTACCTTTCGAAATGTAAAAAAGCGCCAGAACATTAAATATAGTTTATCATGAAGCTCTTTAAAAAGATATGGTAACATCAGTTGCATGTCTGATTATATGCTGGACATTTTTTTTGCCCCTTCTGTTCGTCTCAAGCCGAAATGAAAAAAGCAGAGAAAATGTGTGTGTAATGTATTTATTAGCTTTTTTAGGGCACCAAAGTGTGCCTTTTTACGCCAAATTTGCAAAATTAATTACCTTTTTTTGGCGCTTTTTTTGGAAAAAATAATTTGGAGGGGAGGGCGCCAAGAGCGAAGTTCTGCACAGGGCGTCTAATCCCCCGGAATAGCAAAATCTATGTGGACTATTCTGAATATTGGCTAGGTGTCTGTTGTACACAATTTTTCATCATCGAATATTAAAAAGTTGTAACATATTCGAAACTTTTGAAGTATTCAAAAATACCAAAAAATACCTTTTTCAAACTCTCCTACTGTATATTAAAATTCATATCACCTGATTACTAATATTGGCTTATGGGTGCAGCGTAGGCGCACCGGGTCCCAGCTAGTCGTTCTATAAATTTCGCAGACTCTAAATTTTTGCCGCCCTAGGCCCGGGCCTCGCGGGCCTAAGCGTGAATCCACCACTGGCGTTAGAATTTTAACATCCTCTGGCTGCGCGATGGCAATTAATTTATCTCCAAAGGATAAAGCAACTGGACTGGTCTCCTCATTAGCTTTCTGTCTTTTAAACGTATCTCGCAGGCTCTAATTTTGCTGTCCCTACCCGGATACACTTCTCAACCACGGCCAGCTTCCAATATTGTCTCCTGACAAGCAGGTCATAAACTTAAACGATGTCTCCCGTTTTGATATGCGATGAAAAACTTCTCGGAGTATTGTGGGCAGTGAAGAATGATCTTTCAGGTCATTCGTTGTCAAATATTTATGTATATTAAAACGAATGAACATCTTCATTTATATATGTACAATATAAATTATTTAATCAAAACATTTCGTGTATTTTACAAAAAATCAGAACTTTTACAAATTAAAATTTATCCGAGAATATTTCTATAGTCCAGTCAAATTAGTCGAAAAAAGAGGATGAAATTGCATTTTAAGAGGTACGGAATTTTTTTGGCATTTGATCGGGTACATCTGACAATGATAAAACCAAGTTTGTGGGGTCGCAGTGGCTTGGGAAAAGCCGCCATCTTGAAAAGGAGGGAGAGGTTGTTTATATTAAATAGCTCGTTTGCATGCAATAATAGCTAATAATGATCCATAGCAAAGTTGTGGAGAAAATTATCTAAAAAATGAGCCCTCAACGAGCTCTGTAAGTTGATTTGGCTCAAAGTAATGGCCGGTCAAAGTTCAACCATGATCGTGTGGTGAGGGTTGAATGCAGTTTTTTGCAAATAACTCGCCACCTGTTAATTTTTTTGGCTTAATGCCCATTAACAAATTTAAAGTCCTAGTAATTATCTTTAGAATGAGCCCTTAATCGTCGTTATCGCTTAGGGGACATCCATAAATTACGTGAGGCATTTTGGGGGGAGGGGGTCAAGCCGAATCTCACCAAATCTCACGTGGGGGAGGGAGGGGTCTCGGCAAATATCACGTAATTTTTTTCCCGCAAGAAACAGTGTAAAATTGCGACGCAACTAGGTTAAATTAATAGTACAGGTAAATTAAGCCGAAAAAAGCAATTTTTTGCAATATTTCTTAATATCATGTTGTTTTCTTCAATTTTAAGTGCAATATCTGTAAATGAGAAAATGTTTAAAATCGTCTTTTTGGAACCGCACTTAGATATCATTCACGAAAATCTTGGTGCAGTCTCATCTGAGAGAAGGATTCATTAATCCATTGCATAAAAAGTATACGTGATACTTTCGACTCAATAGCAATTGGGTGTAAAAATTTAGCCACTGTTGTTCACTGTTTCAAATACCATCCAACTCGAACATCCAAAAAAAGTAAAGAAAATATTTTAAATATCTGGAAATGAAGAGAGTATGGCGTGATGAAATTTCTTATTATTTTATTCAATGGCCTGGGAAAAAGTGGGAATGTAACGTATGCATTGACTTATACGACCATTTTTAGACAGATTGCGACCCTACGCTGAACTACAAAAAAAGGTCCAGAAGCCCAATTGAAAAACCTGGAACCTAATGCCCTCCTAAGAATCTCAAGTGCATAATGTATAAAGTATAAAATTTTTTCAGAACCATTTGAGACTTCAACACAATAAACTCAATACCAAGCTTCATAGAGTGACCGATAATCTTACATTTTAGGTAGTCCCTAAGGAATTTAACAACACCACCACCAGTGCGACCTTGGCGATCGTTAGGAAAAATTTGAAAACCATTTATAGACACAAGGGACGACATGCACGACTTTAGATCTCTCCATTTTTCAGAGGGCTTCAGAGTACACAGCAAAACTAAGTTAAATTGATTTTTAAATTTTAATCGTTCTATAAATTTCGCAGACTCTAAATTTTTGCCGCCCTAGGCCCGGGCCTCGCGGCCTAAGCGTGAATCCACCACTGGCGTTAGAATTTTAATTAATTTATCTCCAAAGGATAAAGCAACTGCACTGGTCTCCTCATTAGCTTTCTGTCTTTTAAACGTATCTCGCAGGCTCTAATTTTGCTGTCCCTACCCGGATCAGGGTTGCCACTCAACAAAACATTTTCGAGCCAAATTTTCCGAAAAAAAGAGCCAATGCTGATAAAAAAGAGCCAAATCAAACACAATTATATAAACATATATTTATTAAACATATGTATGTGTATACAAAATATAAACGTACATATATTCTTCTCAAGCCAATATATTATATAAAAATTAATTCACAGCTAAATTGCGTGTCTCTTCAGGGCTTGCACCCAACTTCTTCTCAACAGCTTGAGCGTAGATGTCGTAAGGAATCTATAGGCTGTATCAGAACCTAATTTTCGACCAGCGGTAGCAGAAGCACTACAGGCAGCATGCTGCCTTTTAAATCAGAATTAGCAGCAGCAGCAGACCTTTTATTTGATAGTTGTCAGACTTTGAAATGTCAAAAATGCTTCCGTTCGACCAAAGAAGCAAAATTCGGATTCGAGATGAAAAAGCAGAATCAGTTGTCATGTGACCACATTTAGCCAATAGGTATAGATGTTTTCAAACTCCGTGACGCAAAAAAATTTGAACAGTTCTGCGCACCTCGTTGCCAAATTTTATAAATTTTGTTCTATCATTTCCCCTCTTTTCATTTAAAAAGGCAACAAACGCAGAAAAAACTCAACAAAATTATTTGGGAAGGGATGCGCGCATGCCGAATGAATAAAGTTAAGTTATGTTTATATGTATTGAGCAGAGCTTTTAAATACATGTAAAAACACTCCTCAACCAAGTAAATCTATCCATCATAATAAGCATAATTTTATTATAATTATGAGAAATATTTCTCATCCCTAAATTTATTATAATTAAAAAAAAATGCTGAAAAATCCTTTTTTAAATTCATGAGCATTTTCATTCATAAATTGTGAACTCTCCGCAGCCGCAAGCAACGTAACCTCCCCTGGCAGAAGCGCGCATGCGACTGGCCGAAAACGTCAACAATCCTAGTATCAAAGTATTAAAAACCCAAATTGCGTATTTTTTAATAGAAATTGCTACAAATTATTTCTGTAGCAAATATGTATGTAAAATACAAAAACCTGAAAATTAAAAATATATAAAAAAGGACGCTTTTCATTCATAATTTGTAAAATTAGCAATACGCAGTCGCGATTGATTAAATGACAGCAAGTGATTTGATAAGGAGGAGGAGGAGTCAATTCTCGCTCACTTTTTACAATATACAATGGTTCACAAAATTATAAGAAAAATAAAAATTCAATTTTAATTAGAAAAGTGATTCCTTTTGAATAAATTATGTTTAAAATAGTTTCTTCGCATTTTTATTTTACTTACGGTTAAGAAATATTTATCTTCGATCTTCAAATTTCTATCAATTATTCAAATTGGAAAATATAAATTTCGTTTTTCTTTTGAGATTTTTTAAGCCACTGTGGTATATACAGAAACTCTAATAAAAAGACAGAGTCGTCGTAATATTTGCAACAAGTTGTCAGAAAGTATATGGAAATTGCTGACAATTCTTTTGCGTGCGCCTTTGGCTTCCTATTTTGGAGCTTAATTTCTCAATAGAGAGGAAGAAAAATTATCTCCAGCTTTTAAACATTTTTAAGAGCTTTTTACCCCAATATGCGTCAAATGTCACGGCATTTGAAAACATCTATACAGTTTGTCCCTTCCGGTTCTGAATGGGCTTTGTACCTTAATTTCTTCACTGGGGCTACTTTTGCGTGGGATTCTGCACATTCCAGCAGGGCAGCAGCAAAAGAGCCATTTATGTTGAAAAAGAGCCAAAGAGCCAATTTTAAAAGTTTATTTGATAAAGAGCCACAAATGGCTCTATAGAGCCAAACCCGGGTACACTTCTCAACCACGGTCAGCTTCCAATATTGTCTCCTGACAAGCAGGTCATAAACTTAAACGATGTCTCCCGTTTTGATATGCGATGAAAAACTTCTCGGAGTATTGTGGGCAGTGAAGAATGATCTTTCAGGTCATTCGTTGTCAAATATTTATGTATATTAAAACGAATGAACATCTTCATTTATATATGTACAATATAAATTATTTAATCAAAACATTTCGTATATTTTACAAAAAATCAGAACTTTTACAAATTAAAATTTATCCGAGAATATTTCTATAGTCCAGTCAAATTAGTCGAAAAAAGAGGATGAAATTGCATTTTAAGAGGTACGGAATTTTTTTGGCATTTGATCGGGTACATCTGACAATGATAAAACCAAGTTTGTGGGGTCGCAGTGGCTTGGGAAAAGCCGCCATCTTGAAAAGGAGGGAGAGGTTGTTTATATTAAATAGCTCGTTTGCATGCAATAATAGCTACTAATGATCCATAGCAAAGTTGTGGAGAAAATTATCTAAAAAATGAGCCCTCAACGAGCTCTGTAAGTTGATTTGGCTCAAAGTAATGGCCGGTCAAAGTTCAACCATGATCGTGTGGTGAGGGTTGAATGCAGTTTTTTGCAAATAACTCGCCACCTGTTAATTTTTTTGGCTTAATGCCCATTAACAAATTTAAAGTCCTAGTAATTATCTTTAGAGTGAGCCCTTAATCGTCGTTATCGCTTAGGGGACATCCATAAATTACGTGAGGCATTTAGGGGGTAGGGGGTCGAGCCGAATCTCACCAAATCTCACGTGGGGGAGGGAGGGGTCTCGGCAAATATCACGTAATTTTTTTCCCGCAAGAAACAGTGTAAAATTGCGACGCAACTAGGTTAAATTAATAGTACAGGTAAATTAAGCCGAAAAAAGCAATTTTTTGCAATATTTCTTAATATCATGTTGTTTTCTTCAATTTTAAGTGCAATATCTGTAAATGAGAAAATGTTTAAAATCGTCTTTTTGGAACCGCACTTAGATATCATTCACGAAAATCTTGGTGCAGTCTCATCTGAGAGAAGGATTCATTAATCCATTGCATAAAAAGTATACGTGATACTTTCGACTCAATAGCAATTGGGTGTAAAAATTTAGCCACTGCTGTTCACTGTTTCAAATACCATCCAACTCGAACATCCAAAAAAAGTAAAGAAAATATTTTAAATATCTGGAAATGAAGAGAGTATGGCGTGATGAAATTTCTTATTATTTTATTCAATGGCCTGGGAAAAAGTGGGAATGTAACGTATGCATTGACTTATACGACCATTTTTAGACAGATTGCGACCCTACGCTGAACTACAAAAAAAGGTCCAGAAGCCCAATTGAAAAACCTGGAACCTAATGCCCTCCTAAGAATCTCAAGCGCATAATGTATCATAATGTAATCCTACTGCAATAATAGAGATTATATTAGGAATCGGCTCTTTTCACATCAGTTAGCTATCTGCGGTGCATTTTCACTATACAAAAAGCAGACATTTTCACCAGGGGACATTAGTCATCTAAGCATCTTACAGGATTCGAACTTTGAATCGACGAATCTGCTCCGACATACTAGAGGCCAAGATAGATTTTGAAAACCTTGTGTTGTGAATATTGAGAGCTGTGAAGAATGGAAGTCTAACAGATCCGCACTTCTGGAATCTATATCTGGTGTACAGGCGGCTCAAACGCCAATTTGAGAAGGTGTCTGTGACTTCAGACTTTGCCTTTCTAAGGCCTGGGTCATTCAGTCACAGGATTTTTACATTAAGGTTAAATCTATAGAAGAATGCTCCGAAGTTTGTATATCTCCATCTTTACAATAATATTGTGAATGACTATGCATGCCATAGTCAAACTTCGTATGCCAATATAATGTAAAATTCTAATTTTTTTTAAATTCCATAATCTTGCTCTACAAAAATACACGAGTTGAGCTCAAACTAGAATTGAATTTTTTCTGTTCTCTTGTTAATAAACCATTATCCCTGTAAGCCATCATGAGATTGATTTCCAAAGGATAGGCAGAATCACTAAATGCTAATCAACAGGTATTGTAGTTTATATTAGGCTCACGCCGAGCTGGTGCTGGGATGATTTTGTAGTATTGTTCTTCAACACAAATTATGTTTTTTTAAACGCAATCAAGCACAGATTAACGTATTTACACTACAAATACGCATAATAGTGTAAATCCTAGAAATTTTTTAAAATTTGAAAAATCTCACATGAGATTTAGGGTGGGGGGAGGGGGTCGAGCCAAATCTCACGACATCTCACCAAGGGGGGGGGGGTCTAAAAATCGCTAAAAACGCTTCACGTAATTTATGGATGTCCCCTTATATAGTTTGCGAGCAATCCAACCAAAGTTCGCACTGGACGTGTCTGAAATAACTGATAACGCAATTTTTTTTGAATTTTTCGTTAACGGATGCTCATATGAAAAAGTAGTAAATGGCAGGAATACAACGCAAATATCTTTCCAACGAGATTTTGGTCGAAAGTCCATGTCGTTTTATGTCCGCGATACAGCGGGTCAAAGGTCAACCTAGAGGTTCACGAATTTTTAGCTATTTAACAACTTTGGAAAATTATAATTATGGGAAATAGTAGCTGAGAATCATCAGTTTTGACATTCTGACCTTGAATTTTTTTTAGTAAAACACTGAACAAGAGAATGTTATGAACGAGACTTGTTTATAAAAAAAAACCTATTAACAATAATGGCCATAGCATTACATGAAACTCAACCCAACTTTTAGCAACTAAATTCAACTAAAGTCAACCCAAATCAACTAAACTTAACTATTTTTTTAACTCTTAGCAACTAAACTCAACCAAGCTCTAATGAACTCAACTAAACTAAACTAAATTCAACCCAACTCAACTAAACTCAACCCACACTACTTTGGAAAAATAAAAGGCTCTTAAAACCTTCGATTGTTATTCTTTCTTTCGTTAGAAAGTTTTACTGATTGATAATTATTGTTTCTCGTCAAAAATTTTATTTTTAGAATGTGAAAACTGATGGTTCTCAGCTACTATTTCCCATAATTATCATTTTCCGTTGTTAAATAGCTAAAAATTCGTAAACCTCTCGGTTGACCTTTGACCCGCTGTATAGCGGGCATAAACCGACATGGAGTTTCGACGAATACCTCTTTGGATAGATATTTTCATTGTCCGTATTCTTGCCATTTACTAATTTTTCAAATGAGCAACCTGTAGTGCAACAGCACAACAACAAAAACCTTGCGCACAAATTTCGAATAAGCAAAACAATCACACTCGACAACGACAACGACAACGAACTTGACACCGCAAATTCACGCGCCGCAAGTCATTAACTTCAAGAATAAAATAAGAAAAAACAAGAACAGGTGCACCGAAGTAAACAAATGTTGAATGAGGTCAATGAGGCGATCCCAGCAGGCAAAATGAGCTCACAAAATCAGAAATTTATCGTATAACTCACAATGAGCTGAATATGATGAAAATATGACACTCAAAATGCAAAAAAAAATTAAATCATTTGTGAGAAAATAATGAGATCATAATGAGAGGTAGTGAAAAAGAAACCGAGATTGAATGTTCCACTTATTGTTCATTGATTGGAAGGTTGTTACATTGATTATATACTAAGTAGATATGGACAAACATTTGTCCGACTACGACGCTAGATGGCGATAGTTACACTGATATGAATTTTTGGGATTCTAATTTCTGTTGTAAACCTCTAAAATCAACGGGGGTGGGTTTTCAACATTAATTTTATAATATTATTTCGTTCTACGTGCATAATAATCATAACATACAAAAATTTTCAATTTTATTAATTTTAAGTAAAACGTGAAGAAAAGCAGGTTTGCGCCTGAATTTAAAAAAGCATTACAAAGCCCTTCACGCATGTTGGAAGAAAAGCCAGAAGTTTTGGATCTAAAAATAGATTCCTGTGCGCATATTCCTTTTGTTTTGTTGTTTTGTTGTTGTTGGAAAATACGATTTCTTGGTCGGTGGCTGAAATTTATCAATGAAGGGAATTATGAATGGAAGAGATATGGGAATGTAATCGGAAATTTGCTATCGTGTTTTTTTCTATTTTGAGAAAAATGAAGTATGTAGGTTTTTTTTGAACAAAAATTCAAGCCTTTTTGTATTGATTTTATTATTGATTATAATTATATAATAATTATAGAGAGAAAATATGTATGAGTCATTTAGTTTGGGTAAACTATTTCAAAATATAAATTTGAATATAATTGTTTACAGTAATAAAAAACAATAAAAAAAATCAGAATTTCGCAAGAGTAGTGGAATCATTGAAGGGAGAACAGTTCCGATTTTGAAATTTCTTTTAAAATGCTTGTATTAAGGGTAATTGTTTACTTTATCACCCCGCACCGCTTTGGGCGGAACACCAAAATAGTCGCGCCCTACTCCGAGAATGAGATCGAGGTTTGGGTGGGGGAGTGTTTGGGGGCGCGCAATCCAGAGTCAAAATCGTTACTAATATAATTGCTTATTAAACCGCTATTTTTAAAAAAATACTTGTAAAAAAGTGATTTTTACGAAATTTCAACCCTGAATAACTTTTTAGAGGGTGGCCGACGGCTAATTCCAAAGGAAATGTGTTCAGGTCAACCCCTATACAACCACTACCGCCTGCGGGGGTGGGCTGATAAAGTAAATAATTACCCAAGATTCTAAGATGTGTACATAATGGAAGTGAATGAGATCAGTCTGGAAAAGTTTTATAGACTCCGAAACCGGAGGAGGAGAAATGGGGGTTCAAAATTTGTGAAACTCGAAATGGTCTTCATTTAGGGTTCATCATTGGCTTCATTTAGGATTCGTTTTTGAGTTTCACATTTTGTTATTTCGAATCAAAAATACGAAAAAAATGCCTTTTTTGAAACGCTCATAGTATATATGAAAATTCGTATCACCTCAACTGCAAAATAAACGGAAGCTACTATTGGCTTATGGGTGCAGCGAGGCGCAACGGGTCCAGCTAGTTCATCTATATATCCCACGCCATCACCCTTCATTGGTTTCAATAAAACCACCTCCTTGCTTACTTCCGATGGCATCAAATTTTAAAATTCAATGAAAATAATCCAAGAATTGGAAATAAAAATACTGCCGTGAACCATAATTAGTGGCGAATCCCTCGACACAAAAACTCTCTGGTTTTGTGGTGACAAAAAGATTGCAAACAAGTTGGAATTCTTGATGTACAGGTTGCAACGAGATCCAAAATCAAAGAAGAAAGTTGTAGATGTAGACATATTGTGTAGTTATAAGCAATATGAGGGAACGCAAACCATTGTTTGGGACGACCAGCTTCAAAAAGGGAGTATGGTGTTACAGAAGTATTAGAAAACGGAAATAGAGATACATACATAAGCACAGACGAAGAAATATCTAGGATAGAAAACTCTAGTATGTATTTACAAATTAACCGATAATTGAAAGAAGGAAAGCCGCTTGAAAAATTTAGCACAAACATTCGGTCGACATTGACCGCACAGGCACTCCGTCAGTTCAAAATACGACCGACAAAAGCCTCTTTCAAGTGGACCCACCATAAGTTCTATAATATACATATCTACAATATGTTCATTAATTTTTAATATTTTTTTATTGGTTCAAAGGTAATTTTTTTTAAATGCTTGGCTTTTTCTCAAAAGTTGTTACTTTGCAAATTACTGAGTAGATAGAAAGGCCGGCCGTCTTCTGAACTACATACATTTTTGTTCTTTGCAGAAACTTAAAAGTAGAGCAATGCGTGCAACGGAAAAGCGGAAAATTGTTGCAGACTTCTGTAAAACTGTAAAATTAACTTACATCTCAGTTCTAAGAAGCTGGTATGAGAGCTTTATTTCTGGCCGTTCAATCAAGGTGGTATTGGGTGGCTTCGAATCCAACAATAATTCCATCTCGGCTGGCGTTCTCCAAGGGTCGATTCCCTCACCTGCTTTCTTTCTAATATTCATTAATGATCTGCTCTCAATCCCATCCAACCCACTTCATAGTTTTGTCTATGTCGGTACTCTGCGTTAATCCTACGCCTTCGACAATATAAGACTTTCCAGACCTTATCTCCTAGACCGTGAACGCATGAATCGTGTCGAATTCAACGCTACAAAAACAAAGTACTGTCTTATCTCTACAAAAACCTGCACCGTCCTTCCTTTTA
Source organism: Thereva nobilitata (assembly GCA_963855945.1). Lineage (NCBI taxonomy): Eukaryota > Metazoa > Arthropoda > Insecta > Diptera > Therevidae > Thereva > Thereva nobilitata. Next base: position 69,318,745 of record OY979695.1, read on the forward strand.
TCTCAGCGGGCAAAAAGAATATAATGTCTGACTCATATCTAAATATCTTAGACGTAATTTTATCTTCAGATCTACGATGGAATAATGACATATTCGAAATCGCCAAAAAAACTTATCAATGCCTAGGATTCCTCCTTCAGCCAGCTGCCTTGGCTACAATTTACAAGTCCTACATTCCACCCTGCTTTGTATATAACTCGCCCCAAAAACTATTTTGGCTGGAGAAGGTGCCAGGCCGCACCTTTCTCCTCCATAGACCCTTTAAGCCACCGTAGGAATGTAGTAGGACTCATTAAGTTTTACCGCTTTTACCATAGCGACTGCTTCCACAGTCGGTGTTTCTGAACCCAGCAGAGTTCAAACGCAAGGTTCATCGACATCTACTCACACACCCTCCACCCCTCTAACCTATCCCTTCTCTTCTATCCTTCAGACCAAGCTTACTACTAGACATTACACCATGACTTGAACGACATGACGGACTAGTGTTGCAAAGGGAGATTCCTTAGCTTGACCATGCCCATTAAAAAATTCAAAAATAAAAATCATTTTATATATCTCAATACTAGTACAATTATCCATAAAAATTACAAGTTTCTACGAATTAAAATACCTGAGAAAAAAATCTAAAAATTTGTCACATTTTTCGCTAAAAAAAGTTAAATAATCCCTTAAAACCCATTTCATTTTTCTCAACATAATAAGAAACGCTTGATGCCAAATTTCCCATTAAAGTCGTCTCGCCCATTCATTTCTTTACCCCATTGTCAAATTTCACCCATCGACCACGAAATCATCATCACAAAAAACGTAGGAATCTATTTTAAGACCCGCAGCCACTAAAATAAAAGCCGCAGCTAATGATTTTTTTTTCCAAAAGCGCGAAAGGCTTTTTCATAAACAAGGAAAAGTTTATTTCGGAAACTAACCATATAGAGGAGAACAAAACCCTGCGATACTAGCGCACGAAGTTCATAGCGTCGTAGTCTGATGTTATTTTGACTCGCGTTTGTCCATATCTACTTAGTATATAATCAATGGTTGTTATGAGCTAATTATGAGAAATTCGATTGGTAACATATATACAGGCGCCACATTTTTTTAAGTTTTAAGACTATTATTTCTCTGGAACATGAACCCGACATTCTTTCAACTATACCTCTGACACTGCTGGATATTTCGCTTCAAGTGTGTTTATAAATAACAAACTGTTTCACTCCTTTTGCATTTGTGTATAGTATTTTTTCGAACATATAAAGACGGAGTTTGTTAGCATTGAATATTTGCAATCAATATATGTAATATTAAAATGTAATATTAAAGAGAAAATAAAATAAAATGTGATGGAAGAACTGTTCTGATGGTTAATAGAAGTGACGAACATCGATAAAGGATCCAAATATTTGCACCAAGGTTTTACAGTTTGTCTTAAGAAGGCATTTTGGAATTTACAAAAAGATAATAGCATTTTTTAAACATTAATGTCGATGGCTTGCCAATTTTTAATAACACAACTGCGCAATTTGGCCAATACTTGCGAATGTCGAAGGAATTATAAAGGAACCTTTGATTGGAATTTATAGCGGTAATAGAAAACCATCGTTAGGTATTTTACAAATTTGTAAATGAAATGACAGATATTATGGAAAATGGGATTAATGGTTATCATTTAAATGAAACTTGAAATGTCGAGGCAAATGTACTTTTCAATTATACGAAACGTCACAAACCTAAAACTGTCGTTTATATATCACATTCTATATAAAATATAATACGTTACACAAACTGCATGTTGTTTTTGCATGATATTTCAATATACACTCGACATACTACAAATATGTATATATATTACACAGCAGTCCCAGTAGCACATGCAAAAACATCTAACAATGAGCTCATATTTAGCTTACGCCGGTTTGTCATTTATATACACTCTTGCTGCGGCACATGCGTAGCAGCCTCAGTAGCACAGTTGGTAGAGTGTTGGCTTCATGTTCCAGTGGTCGCAGGTTCGAATCTCGTATAAGGCAATCGAAAAAAAATATTCTCGAATAATAATGAATATATCTAATTATGAAAATATGTAATAATAAAATAATATGAATATAAATAAAAGCAAAAAGAGTCAAAAAAAAAACTAATGCGGAAATAATAATTTTGTTTTTTTTACATTTCTCAGTACTTTTTTGCGTCACTCTCAGTGAGCTCAATATGAGAAAATTTTTAGTTCTTGATTTACTTCATATTGAACTCATACTTAGTTCAGGAACTTGCGCCAATTAACTCACTACTTCCTCATGTGTATCTCATAAATTACTATTTGAGACTTTAAACGAAAAAATTGCCAATTGAAAGTAGATCATATTTAGCTCAATATGAACTAGAATGCCTGCTGGGTAAGCGATGCAAGTAGAAGGAATGATGTAACTGAAATTAATTTCCGAAATGGAAATTGAGAACGGTCAACAGAAAGATTGGTAAATGGAATTAACTTCCGCGACGATTAACAAATGAAACAGGCATGACCCAAATAGACTTAAATCTGGGCAACCGATAAAACGGTTAATCTGATTGGTTGTCAGAATAAGTTAGGTAAATCACAATAGGTATAAAAGTAGAAGAAGTAGAAAGAAGTGGCAAGTCAAGTTTTATGGCTAAGACTGTAAAATAAGATAATTCACTTGTTACGAGTCTTGATTGCAATAGGGCATTAAATGGGCATTAAGCTCAATCGCTCGTGGTGCACAAGCTCATATAATAAAATTTAAAGTGTAAACAAACTCAAGTTGTTTCCTTCAAAACTGAATAACGTAACCAAGAAACACTGAACTCAACGAGGGAAAATTAATAAGAACAGAAGCATTACATGGCGTTCCTGCCTATGGACTAGGCATCTTTGAGAAAGGAACTACAACTATTCGATCCCGAAGGACAGATAAATCTTGAGGACTGCCTTGAAACCAGCTGGGCTAAAGAGATATTTGGAGATCTACAGGAGAGGTTGAAAGACCCGACAGCAGGACCCCGACCCATCACGATCGAGGAATATAGAAGGAAGAACGCCACTAAACCGCAGATCCACAAGAAGGAAGTAACAAACACCCCATCCCCGAAACCAGTAACCCCACGAGGAGGCCTAGAAAGAAGACTGCGAGAACAAAGAAGGGAAGCATTGAGAATAGCAGCCATCGCAACAACGACTGAGGAAAAGAACCATTTCTTGAAAGAGGCAAAAGAAGCAAAAGCCAAGCTATGGGCTCTACGCCAACGAAGGAAGAAGTGATTGTAAACAATGCACAATCTGGGAGCGTTGTAAATTATATTACTGCAGAGCACATTAGGGAAATTAGTTATATAGGCATAGTAGCGTTATGTGTAGTCATTATTTATAATTGTATTGTTAGAAAAGTAAGAAAACAGATTAATAAATCCAATATAACTAGCGTAGCTGTAGCTTAAGAATTTTTTCAATACATGTATAAATATTTTAAATAAAAATATTTTTTTATCAACAATTTATTTTCTCAATTTTCCTCTAAGGTCGTAAAAATTCTTTTTTTCTTCAGATTTAAAAGAAAAGTGAAGTTTCTAAAATAAAATATCTTTCTACTCTATTTTGCTATAAATGTTAGAAAATTGAGGAATTAAACTTTGAGTTATGACAGAGTTAAAGCATGCGGGTTTATTTGTCTTAGTAGTGATAATCTGCATAATGTTAGGCACATTAGTGATAAACCATTTCATAAATGAAGTTCATAAGATAACAGAAGACAATAAAAATATTTAAATCAGAATAGCAAAGAATTAATAATTTATAATTTTATTATCTTTATCCAATCTTACAAAATGAATGGCATAACAGTAATTGGAATGCTAATAGCTAGTATTTTTATGCTATATTTGATGGTTACAATATTTGTTAAGATAATAAAAGACCAACAAGAAGCAATTGCAAATATTCCACTCCATTTAAGAATGTTTTCATGTATGCCATAAATAACATTCATGAGTCAGAATGGAGAAAGATCAGTTACATGATAGGAATTAAAAAGAGACAAGTTTTAGTTAAAAAAAAAAATAATAATATAGGGATAACATCAAGTTATAGTAAAAGTGTAGGGAATAGAAACAATTGTAAGGCAACCATGTCAAGAAAAAATGTCAGAGAAAGAAGCGGAAGAAATAGTGCAAGAATTAATAAGAATAGAATCAAATTTTAGAAAAGCACCACGTAGGATACATACGGCAGATACTCTATTAAGGAAGAAGATAGAACTAGATAAGCACAGAATAAGAATCCACGAAATATCTACAACAAAAAATATTGCGAAACAAATAACGGAATTTAAAATTCTACAAGAAAAAATTAACAGAATAATAGAGGAACAGCTAAATCAAATATCTGAACCAGAAGTAGAAGCTGAAGACAATCCCAAAATAAAAGCTAATATAAATAAAGCCAGCAACATGACGACTTTAGACGTATTCCAAGCTTTAAAGCTGATACAAACCTTTGCAGGAGAAGAAAAGGATTTGAATAATTTTGTTAACACAATAGAAATAATAGCGGAGACATTAAAAGATGGAGAAGAAGTAAAAAAATTAATAAGTGTAGTTCTGAAGACAAGAATTACAGAAAAAGTGCGTAATAAACTTGGGACCAATACAAAGCCAAACACCATTAATGAATTAAGAAAACTTATAGAAGATAATTTTAGAGTAAAGGTAAATCCACTTAAGTTACAAAATGATCTAGCGAGAACCAAGCAAGGAGACCAGAGCGTGCAAGGATTTGCAACAAGAATAGAAGATTTAGTCTCTAAACTTAATAATATACAGATATCTTAGCGTGGTGAAGCGAGCAGGGATATAATAACAGCACTCAATGACAAAACAGCTTTGAATGCTTTCCAAGCTGGATTGAGTGAACCATTTAAAACAGCTGTATTCGCAGCAATGCCAGATACACTGGGAAAAGCGATAAAAATAGCCACTGAAGTAGAGGCAATAAATGATACGCAAAGAAAGATGTATAATTTTAAGAGTAACAATACACATATGAAATTTAGAAGAAATGCTAATAGAAGATTCCAAGGAAGAACAAATGAAATGCGACAGAATAACCGATACCTGTAACATAATGATAGTAATAGGAACTATAGATACACAAACAAAAATAGTCGTAATGAAAATAATATAGCAAATAGAAATAGATTCAACTATAATCACAGAATATTTAACAAAGATAACAAACTCGGTAACCAGACTAGAAGTATGAATAGCTATAATAAACCAAGAAGAATAAATGTATTAGACTCGGGAAACGGACAGAGCGTCCCCGAAGCCCATCAATCGAGGGACGAAACAGAAGAATACTAAAACATGTTCTCACAACAAAAATTTACTCATTTAATATAGAGGATTGAAGCAATTACATAGAAATAAGAATAAAGGATGCAAATAGAAAAGTTAAATTTCTAATAGATACCGGAGCACAGATTTTAATATTAAAACAAGGGGTAATAAATTATGAAAAATATAACAAAAATGAAATATGCAAAATCACAGGCATCACCGAAAATGAGATATACACTTTAGGAACAATAAATACGAACATTGAAATTGAAGGGAAAATATAAGACAGAAACTACATGTGGTACCGAACGACATTGCCATAGGTACAGATGGAATATTAGGAAGAGGAAACAAATGCCTAATGGACTATGATATATTTACGCTAACTATAAGACTAAGAGATTTGGATATTGTGTTACCAATCAAGGACGATACAATTCAGCATAATACTGTCACAATACCAGCAAGATGTCAACTGATACATGTACTGAATAAATCGATCACTGAAGATAGCATTGTATTAAATCTAGAACTGCAAGATGGAATTTTTATTGCCAACTCTTTGACTCCAGCGGAAGGAATAGCTCATGTAAAACTACTAAATACAAGTGAGAAAGAAGTAACTGTTAAACTATCAAATCTGAAGATATTACCATTACGAAACTACAACATAATAGACAATAGGCAAAAAGCGAAAAGAAATCGAGAAAGACAAGATAAGCTACTAGAAGAACTTAAGGTTGATAACATAGACACCGCAGCAAAAAATTCAATCATTGAACTATGCATGGAGTATGCAGATGTATTTCATACAAAAGATGATAAGCTCACAGTGAACAATTTCTACAGGCAAAAAATTAAATTACATGATGGAACACCTGTATACATAAAGAATTATAGACTGCCAGAATCACAGAAAGAAGAAATAAATAATCAAGTGAAGAAACTAATAGAAGAAGATATAATAGAACCATCAATTAGTCCGTATAATTCACCATTACTTGTGGTACCTAAAAAAAGTGACAACGGAAATCAAAAATGGAGAATGGTTGTTGATTTCAGACAATTAAATAAAAAGTACTAGATGATAAATTTCCTTTGACAAGACTAGAAGATATTCTAGACAACCTAGGGAGAGCGAAATATTTTTCAACATTAGATTTGACGAGCTCTTTCCACCAAATAGAATTACACCCGGAGTCAAGACCAGTCACAGCATTTTCCACAGGAAAAGGGCATTTCCACTTTAAACGATTACCATTTGGATTAAAAATATCTACTAACAGCTTCCAAAGAATGCTTTCAATAGCACTAGCTGGACTAGACGCAGAAACATTCTTATACGTAGATGACATAATAACATTCGGTTGTAGTTTAGAACATCACAATCGGAACCTAAGGAAGACGGTCCAGAGGTTACGAGAATACAACTTAAAGCTGAATCCACAGAAATGTAACTTTTTACAACCAGAAGTCGTTTATCTTGGACATCTAATCACCAAGGAAGGTGTAAAAACAGACCCCAAGAAACATGACACAATAAAGAACTACCCAGTACCTAAAAACGCAGATGAAATAAAAAGATTTACAGCATTCTGCAACTACTACAGAAGATTTATCCCGAATTTTGCGAAAATTGCAAAACCGCTAAATGCTCTAACGAAGAAGAACGCAGAATTTGAATGGACTGAAGAATGCAATAATGCTTTCATGGAATTAAAGAACAAATTAATAAATCCACCGATACTTCAGTACCCAGAATTTAAAAAGCCATTTGTATTAACTACTGATGCATCTAACTATGCACTGGGAGCAGTATTATCACAAGGGAAATTGGAAAAGATTTGCCAATATCATATGCCAGTAGAACACTAGACAAACATGAAGTCAACAAACCAATAATAGAAAAAGAACTATTAGGTATTCACTGGGCAATAAAACATTTTAGACCCTACCTGTATGGAAGAAAATTTACAGTAGTAACAGACCACAGACCACTAGTAAGCTTATTCACAAACAAGAACCCCTCATGGAAAATGACACGAGTAAGAATTGACTTAAGCGAATATGATTTTGAAATAGTGTATAAACAAGGAGCCTTAAATACGAATGCTGATGCCTTATCCAGAATTAAACTAGACTCAGAGATGCTCAAAGCAATGATACCAACAGAAAAAGATATAAAAGTACTCACTAGAAGCATGGCGAAGGAGAAGAAAAATAAATATGATAAGAAAGAAAAAATGCAAATACCAAAGGAGACAGGCCAACTCCACATATGGGAATGCATTTCAATTTCAGAAACAAAATATAACCAAGTTAAAATTTATAACAACCCATGGCAAAACAAAAAGTAAAAAGATGCAAAAGAATGAAGCAAAGAAATGTAATAATGAAAAGAATAATGAAATGCGCATTGAAAATGTCATACTAAAATTTGGAACCTTCAAAGTAATTAGAACAGACATGGGAACTGAGTTCATGAATTCAACTTTTAGAGAAATATGTAGCATATTAAAAACTAGTTGGGATGTGGCTTTTGACCCTTTAGGTCCACAAGATTAAATTCCCGGTATTCATTCAAACAAAAAAACGACTCGAACGATTTTTATGAAAATCTTTTTAGATCATACTTCCTTTAACACGCTTTGAACGGCATCTTAACGAAGTCGGTATCTTTTTTGGTTCGCGCGAAATCGTGCTGGTACAAAAATCACTTATGTCGTTCAAACAAAAAAACGGCTCGACCGATTTTTATGAAAATCTTTTCAATTCATATGTCCTTTAATACGCTTCGAACGGCACCTTAAGGAAGTCGATATCTTTTTTGGTTCGCGCGAAATCGTGCTGGTACAATAATCACTTAAGTCGTTCAAACAAAAAAACGGCTCGACCAATTTTTATGAAAATCTTTTCAGATCACATTTCCTTGAACACGCTTCGAACGGCACCTGAACGAAGTCGATATCTTTTTCGGTTCGCGCGAAATCGTGCAGGAAAAAATGACCACATACGTACGCACACACACACACACACACACACACACATATTTCTTCTCAAATTTTTGCTTAAAATGCTATTGGGACCTTGAAACGTGTAAATACATTGAAAATTTCGAATCCGATTTTCGGACCGATTACAATAACTTCCTACTGGGAAGTTAATAAAACATGTGAATTCAACACCGTATCATCATGAGACTCTAGGATCAATAGAACGTAACCATAGAACTTTGAATGAATACCTACTCTCATTCAGTCAAAATCAAGATTGGGATGAATGGTTACAATATTTTACATTTTGTTACAACATCACACCGCACACGGATACGAACATATCCCCCCATGAATTACTATTTGGAAAGATAGCAACTTTACCAGATACGATTACAGAAGAAAATACAACACCAGTATACAACTTAGATGACTATGCTGCTGAAATGAAATGGCGCTTAAGACAAGCCCACGCAACCGCACAAAAACTTCTCGATATAGCAAAACATAAAAGGAAAAAGGAATACGACACCAACTCGCGTCCACTAGACATCAAGCCAGGTGAAATGGTATATTTAAAGACAGGCACGAGAAAGAAACATGAATCACCCTACAAGGGACCATTTAAAGTAATCGAGTTAAATGGAGTAAATGCTAAAATAATGATAGATGACAAGATCAAAGAAGTTCACAAGAATAGACTGAAAAACACAGAACGAAAATAAGCCAAGCCAAGAAAATTTTCTTTCCTAAAAAGAAGCAAAGAAAATTTCCCCTCTTAGAAGCCGGGGGTGTAGTGCAACAGCACAACAACAAAAACCTTGCGCACAAATTTCAAATAAGCAAAACAATCACACTCGACAACGGCAACGACAAGGAACTTGACACCGCAAATTCACGCGCCGCAAGTCATTAATTTCAAGAATAAAATAAGAAAAAACAAGAACAGGTGCACCGAAGTAAACAAATGTTGAATGAGGTTAATGAGGCGATAAGCGATGCAAGTAGAAGGAATGATGTAACTGAAATTAATTTCCGAAATGGAAATTGAGAACGGTCAACAGAAAGATTGGTAAATGAAATTAACTTCCGCGACGATTAACAAATGAAACAGGCATGACTAAAGTGACCATACGTACTGATTTATTCAGTACAGTACTGATTTTCATGGCCATGTACTGACTTAAAATTTGTACTGAATATTGTACTGATTTTAAAAATATTTTTGTAAATATACATACATAGTATCAACATAAATATTACAATGTAAACAATAGAAAACCAAACTTATTTTTTTGATGTTGTGGCAGCACCGAAAGTCGGGAAGCAACATCCACACAAGTAAAAAACGATGACAAAATCGAGACAGAGTTTTCTCGACCACGACAACGACGTAGCACGCCAACGAAAAGTGGACGGATAGCAAACAATTGTAATGTTTATTTTGGATATTAATATCACGCTAATGTAAGTATCACAAAGTAACACGTAATATTGTTAAGTAGTGAGATTATTTAACATTTTTAGCCGTAGACATGAGTAGAAGAGAGAATAAATTTTCTGAGAAACTTCAACGAGAATATCCATTTCTAAAGCAGTGCAAAACTGCTTCTGACGTACGATGTAGAATTTATTTACGATCCTTTAGCATTCGTAATGGTGGGAAAACTGATATTTATAAGCATTTGCAATCAATATTCCATAAAAGTGCAGCCATTGCATCTGTTTCATCAACGAAAGTAACCGCATGTTTTAATATGGCAACATTTGATAATGAACAAAAATCAGCAGCAGCTGAAGGAACTCTTTGCTACCACACGGTATTTCATAATCAATCATTTAGATCAAACGATTGTTTGTCAAAAATAATCAAAATTTGCTTTAATAAAAAATTTGCTTGCGCGAGTATAGTTAAAAATATATTTTTACCTTACGCCCAGGAAAATCTAAGGAGTGATTTAAAAAGTGCCCAGTACATTGCACTTTATTCAGATGCGTCAAATCATAAAAACATTAAGCTTTTTCCAACATTAGTAAGGTATTTCCATATAACTAAAGGAGTTCAAGTGAAAATTCTTGAATTTAATAAACTTCCATGTGAAACATCAGAAGCAATATCTAACAATATAATAAGAATTTTAGAAAGTGAAAATATTAAAGATAAAATAATTGCTTTCTGTAGTGACAACACAAATACGAATTTCGGAGGCAAAGAAAGGAAAGGTGTAAACAATGTCTACAAGAAACTGGAGACAAAATTGTGTAGGAAACTAATTGGTATAGGCTGTGTGGCACATATTTTTAATAATGCAATCCAGGCTGCATCAGATTCGTTGCCAATAGATATTGAAACAATTGTAGTGAAAATATACAGTCATTTCAATCTTTATACAGTCAGAAGCGAAAAATTCAAAGAAATTTGTGAATCTATAGACGTTACTTACTCAAACCTATTAGGATACAGTAAGACAAGATGGCTTGCTTTAGCACCTGCCGTTGAAAGGATTTTAAAGCTATTTGGTGCACTTAAAAAATATTTTTTGGAGGAATTGCCTCATTGCCCAAAAAATTTTAAGAGATTTTTTTGAAAATGAATTCGCACAAGTTTATTTATATTTTATACATAATCAATCTTCTTGGTTTCTCGAAAATATACTGAGACTTGAAGGGCAACATGTAACATTCCTTGAAGCTTCACAAATCACTTATCGAGCAAAATTACAAATTACTCAAAGAATAAATGATAAATTCATACCAATAATCATACAAAATATGATTTCAAAACTTTCTCAAAACACTAAAATTTTAGAAGAATTTCTAAATTTCTATAAAATAACCTTAAATTATATAGAAACTTGGACCGCGCCTTTTATGCTATTTGAAAATGAAACATTTGAATGGACCTTTCTTAAATCTAAAATTGTATGGCAAAGTGTTGAAAAAGCTTTAAAAATTATTTTTGAATATGTTGAGTCAGACGTAGTTAATGATTCAGAATTATTTGATGAAATTCTTTTAATAAATAACTGTTTAAGTGATAATGTTATTGAGGCTTGGGAAAACGATAATATATCATTTGATATGCGTTGGGTAAAGATATTTAGTGTTCTAGCTGAAAAACAAATTGATTGTAAAAATATCATTAAAATTATGGAATTTCTTTTATGTATTCCTGGAACGAACGCACCTGTAGAAAGAGTATTTTCTACAATGAATAAAGTTTGGACAACTGAAAAAACTCAGCTGGGATTAGACACGTTGAAAGACATACTGATTGTCAAACATAATATTAACATGAATTGTTCCGAGTTCTACGAAGAAGTTTTTAAAAATGAATCAATCCTAAAAGCTATATCATCTTCAAATACAGTGACTCACAATGAAAGTCGGGCAAGTACTTTTGACATTTTTGACTGTAGTTTTTAATATCAAAAAATAAATAAAAACAAAAGATTTTTTTAAAATAAATACTATATATTATACAAAACATAATTTAAAAAAAAATCAACAATTCCATTGATAACAATTAAAATAAAAATAGAAATGCAAATGGAGACCAAAAAAGAGCTCACACTGTAAGTCGGGCATTGCACAAAGTTTTGTTTTAGTATTTTGAACAGTAACCTTTTTGCAATACCACAGCTTTTAACCTACGAGGCATTGACTCCACGAGGTTTTTACAAACCGACGGCGGTATATTGAGCCATTCCTCTTGAAGAGCTCTCTTCAATTCTTCCTTGTTTGAGCACCGTCGATCTTGCATTCTTCGGCCCAATTCGTCCCATAAGTGCTCTATTACGTTAAGATCTGGGGACTGCGCTGGTGTTCTAAGTACTTTCTTACATTTATAAAGTAACCACTCCTTCACTATTAGGGACGTGTGCTTGGGATCGTTATCCTGGTAAAATGTAATATTACCAGATATGCCCAGTTTCTGGGCACTCTCTTCGACATGTCTTTTTAATATGTCTAAATATATCCACTTGTCCATATTTCCTTCAATAAAATGAAGATTACCAACCCCGGCAGCAGACATACACCCCCATACCATCACGCAGCCCCCTCCGTGCTTCACAGTCTTTTTGACGTGCTTTTTTAAAAATTCTTCCCCTGGTTTCCGCCACACATATCGTCTTCCATCGGAACCAAAAAGGTTAAATTTGCTCTCATCGGTGAATAAAACCTGTTAAAAACAATAGGGGAAATTTCTTAGCTTTTAGTCAATACCAATTACCTTGCTCCAGAAGTCAAAATCCTTATCAATAAATTCACGAGCAAAGGGGAATGCCCACCGACCATAGGCATTTCGGCCCTGGGTGCCCACATATAAAACTATAAGGAAACGATAGTATGCAATTAAAGGAATGAAATGGTTAAGGAATTGGTTTAAAAAAAGTCCGGATTTTTAAGAAATACAGGGTGCGCCAAAAGTCCGGCAACGATCCGATATTTCCTGAAGGGTAGGTGATCATGAAAAAAGTTTCGAGCGAAAGTTGCTCAACTTGGAGGGTGGAATCGTTTGCACACAAATCTCACCCCCACCCACTCACCCCCTAGCGGGGGTGGGGGTGAATCTAACATTTCAAATGGCAACCCCATTTTTTTTCACAGATTCTAATTCTCCGCAGGGAAGTATGAAACTTTTGCCTGAACAATTTTTTTATCCGAAGCCCCCCTGCACCCCCAAAAATCATCAAAATTATCCCCAAAAATCATTCATTTGGGGGTCCGGGAAGCTTCGGTTAAAAAAATGTTTCTAACAAAAGTTGGATATTTCTCTTCTGAGTATCAGAATCCGTTAAAAAAAGGGGGTTGCCATTATTCACCCCCATAAAAGTATAAGGAAATGATAATATGCAATTTAAAGAATGAAATGGTTAAGGAATTGGTTTAAAAAAAGTCCGGATTTTTATGTAAAATGGTTTTTATTTTCACAAATGCAGTTTTTTACAAACTAGTTGGACCCAGGACTCGAAATTCGAGGGTCATTTTCTATACCTTTTTTGAATTTAAATCTAGAAGTCTTTCGATAACAATAAAACAAAATTGAAAAATGAAACACATTTTTTGTAGTTGGAAAAAGCAATGCCAAAAAACCAACTTTTATTATCCCTTAATGTCACTTATTACATTTTATTGTACATATTACATTTAAAAGATCTTAATTTAAGAATCAAGTACTTCTCTGTATACAATATTTTTAGTGTAATTTCTATCATCATTTGCTGTTCTGCTCTTTGAGTGATATAAAATCGTAATCCATCAAATGAACGAACTCTACTGGCAGCAATATACAATTGCAATATACACAGATGGTGTACGTTTCATATGGGAATAAAAAGTAAAATTATTTTCTAATTTTTAACCTTTTATTGAAGCTCACTTAAAAATACTGCCTAGATGCCGTACGTTAAAAAGTATTTCTCAGAGGAAGACATGACACATGGTGACATAGATCAACGATTCACCTGCTGGTTGATTTACTATGAATTCTTTAGATCATAGCAAGTCGACTTCGTTTTCTTTTGTATTATTTTGTTTGTTTTCTTGCGGATTTGTTATCTAAACAACGAATAGGCTTTCTAAATGGACTCCAACAATTCTCAATACTCTACTGGCCTGCGCATGGATCCCGCTCCGGCTTCTCACGATAACCCCTGCACGAACGACTCGATATCTACTGATAATGATGACCCCAGCTTTTACACCTGCCAGAGTTCTTCCCAGCCCTCAGTAACTCATTCAAGAGGATATTTACGCTGTGTCAATTGTGGTTTAAATGTCACGAAAATACGAAAACATTTGTTGGAAATTGCAGAAGTGCGAAATCTTATACAACAATGGGTTCGACCACACCAGGTAAATAGTTGAGCTACATATATGTCACCGTCATGTCTTCCTCTGAGAAATACTTTTTAACTGAGTTGACTTAAAATAATATCAATATCTAATAATTATGGCTTCCTTATTAGGTACAAGTTTCGAGTGACAGTATAGTGTGCCACTCGTGTTGGACTGCAGCCTCGAATCAAATACGACATCCAACTAGTGAACACCAAAATGCACCGATTGTTGGTCATAGACATGTGTGCATCAGCTGTGGCAGGTCACTTTTGCGAATAAGATCTCACACCCTCGGGATTCTCCACGTGTGGGGCTCATAAGGAGATGTATTCATCCTAGATAGAGGTTTTAGAGACTCGTTGCCTCTTTTAGAGCGTTGTGGTTATCAGGTTCATGTACCTTTGTCTCCAGAAGATGGTGAATCTCAGTTAACAACAAGAGATGCTAATAAGTCCAGAGCCGTGACTATGTGTCGATGGGTAGTAGAGGTGGTGAATGGCATTTTTAAAACTGAATTTAAAATATTTCGCCAAAATTATTTTAGCAGGGCTTCTACACATTTGATGGTAGACTTTGCTGTGACTGCTGCTCTAATTAATAAATTCCACACAAAAATAAGAGACAGGGATGATGCGTCTCAAATACTAGAAATAGTTCATCAAAATATGGAAACAAATAATGAGTTATCTGAGTATGTTAGGGAACGCAATCTAAATAGAGCTAGGACAGACTTTAGAAATATAAATGTAGACTCTGAAAATGTTATGGAATTTCCTTTCTTAACTTACAGCGACTTAATATTAATTGCTTGTGGCACATACCAATTAAAGCAAGCTCGCTCCTATTATGGTGAGCATATAAGATTTAATGGTTGCTACCGGATAGAAGTCTGTAATGACCACAGGAGAAGCATTACGGAAGGAATAACCTTAAGTCCTAATTGCTCTTTACTTAGAATAGAATCGCAAGTCGACACATCAGTCATAAAGTATATTTCATATATATTTTAATTAGTGGCAACGATTGTGGTAGAAGTGCTATTAAAAAGTATTGTTGCAATTGTATTGTCGGCCGTCGAACGCTAGGATGCTGTGCCCATGTTATGACAGTAATATGGTATTTGGGTTGGGCACGCCATCAGACTAATATTTTCCCTCCTGCTCAATTCCTGGATGATGTACTGATTGTGTATGATGCAAATGATGTATAAGGTCATAAAGTACCTTTCAGATCTAATCAAAACTTAATAATGTATGTACAGTAAAATAATCACATAATTAAACGGCAAGCAGTTACTTTGTGGCGCCATTTTACAGAGTTTAAAACACTCCAACTTTATTGAAAACTTTTCACCGTGTAACCCTGAGTTCAAAGAAGTGCAGCATCACAATTTTATTTATACACGGCACAATACAACGCTAAAAATTAGAAAATAATTTTGCAAATGAAACGAACGGCATCTGGGCGGTATTTTTAAGTGTATACAGAGAAGTACTTGATTCTTAAATGAAGATCTTTTAAATGTAATATGTACAATAAAATGTAATATGTGACATTAAGGGATAATAAAAGTTGGTTTTTTGGCATTGCTTTTTCCAACTACAAAAAATGTGTTTCATTTTTCAATTTTGTTTTATTGTTATCGAAAGACTTCTAGATTTAAATTCAAAAAAGGTATAGAAAATGACCCTCGAATTTCGAGTCCTGGGTCCAACTAGTTTGTAAAAAACTGCATTTGTGAAAATAAAAACCATTTTACATAAAAATCCGGACTTTTTTTAAACCAATTCCTTAACCATTTCATTCTTTAAATTGCATATTATCATTTCCTTATACTTTTATGGGGGTGAATAATGGCAACCCCCATTTTTTCACGGATTCTGATACTCCGAAGAGAAATATCCAACTTTTGTTAGAAACATGTTTTTATCCGAAGCTTCCCGGACCCCCAAATGAATGATTTTTGGGGATAATTTTGATGATTTTTGGGGGTGCAGGGGGGCTTCGGATAAAAAAATTGTTCAGGCAAAAGTTTCATACTTCCCTGCGGAGAATTAGAATCTGTGAAAAAAAATGGGGTTGCCATTTGAAATGTTAGATTCACCCCCACCCCCGCTAGGGGGTGAGTGGGTGGGGGTGAGATTTGTGTGCAAACGATTCCACCCTCCAAGTTGAGCAACTTTCGCTCGAAACTTTTTTCATGATCACCTACCCTTCAGGAAATATCGGATCGTTGCCGGACTTTTGGCGCACCCTGTATTTCTTAAAAATCCGGACTTTTTTTAAACCAATTCCTTAACCATTTCATTCCTTTAATTGCATACTATCGTTTCCTTATAGTTTTATATGTGGGCACCCAGGGCCAGAAATGGGCATTCCCCTTTTAGCCTTGCTTTCCTATTTTTTAATAACTTTTACTCAACTTACAGACCTTTGACTAAATTTGAACGTGCGGGTCGTCTGTGACGTCACTGTGAAATTAGTAGGCTAGTAAACGTGAATGAATTTATCCGATAGTTGTTTACTACAACTGTCGCAACTTAAATTTTCTTGTATTAGGGCCGTGTTACAATTGAGGCTTTGGCTTCGACTTCAACTCCGACTGCAAAGAAAGTCCCCGGAGACTTCGACTTCAAAATTAAATTGTAGCTTTGACTACAATCAGCTGTTTCCTTTCAAAGCAGAGGCAAAGTAGAAAAATCAAAATTTTAAAATGTCTGAAAAGGAATTGGAATTTTTTTTAATGTTGTTCGCAGTCTATAAAAAATACTCGGAATTCAAAACCGTTCCTTTCCCTTTAAAAAAGTTGTTTTCAGTTTTTTCAGATAAAGTGAAGTTGGCTGCAGGCGGACGAAACTTTGAATTTTCTTAAAGCCGGACTGCAGTCGAAATACAGTCGCAGACAAAGTTCAGTCGAAGCTTTTATTTAATCTGCTTTAATGACATAACATGTAATCAAAGCCCGAAGTTAAGTCAAAGTAAAGTCAAAGCCCCAATTGTAACATCGGCCTTACAGTGTTTTTCATAGTGAGCTCTATCAAAGGCCATCAAGTCTTTAAGCAGTCAAATTATATGCAGCCTGCAATTAGTTTATGGCGATGCTTCTCACTTTGTGAGTTAATGACTAATATGCGACAACAAGGAGACAACATGTTTGTTGATATTCTCAATGCACTAAGAATTGGAGAATTACTACCAGAGCATATGAAGATTCTCTTCGAACATGTCACTGATGACTTCACGGGAAAATTTTCGAAAGAAAATGCTTTAAGAATTTATGCAACTAGAGCAAAAGTTGAAGCGCATAATACAGGTGTAGTTCAACATTTTAAAGCTAAAGCACTTTTGGGGTTTTAGTTAGAGCAAATTGTGGTTCTGTTCAAAAATTTGTCTTTTGGGTTTTAGTTAGGGCAAAAGGTTGAGGATTTGTTCGGGAAATGGCTTAGCTTGGAAGGAAGATTTCCTGTTCAGGGCAACTTCCCCATTTGCACCTTAGAAATTCACCCGGATATCCGCTACAGTACCACATGAGTACCGCCGATTGCTATGCTCTATGCTCAACTCGTTCTAACGTTGACATTTCAAAACGTTTAATGAAATTGAAAAATTTTATAAAAATAGTTCAATTCAAGTGGAATTCATTCATACAAAATATAACAGGTGCTTGAACTGTAATCATTTTAACACCTTTAGCTTTAAAATGTTCAACTACACCTGTATTATGCGCTTCAACTTTTGCTCTAGTTGCATAAATTCTTAAAGCATTTTCTTTCGAAAATTTTCCCGTGAAGTTATCAGTGACATGTTCGAAGAGATATACACAATGAATTCCACTTGAATTGAACTATTTTTATAAAATTTTTCAATTTCATTAAACGTTTTGAAATGTCAACGTTAGAACGAGTTGACTAAAATGTACAAAATAAAATATAGTTGTGACTAAAAAGTAAAAAATAAAAAAGTGAGTTAAAAAAACTTTTAAAAGAAATAACTTTTATATAAATAAAATGCACTAAAAAGTACAAAATAATTGTTTCTTTCTCAGTGATATACACACGAAAAGTTTCATTGCGAAATAAGAAATGCTAGAACTCAGACTAAATCTTAAACTTGAATGTATTAACAATATTTTAAAATTATAGTATCTCGTTTGACTTTAAATGTTTGAACTCTTATCAATGTATTGTGTAAATTTACAGCTTTTCAAGTGCATTAATAAAAGTTTGGGCATGAGCTGCAGTTAGACAATTGTGATTATAGTTATGGATGCCCAAACTTTTATTAATGCACTTGAAAAGCTGTAAATTTACACAATACATTGATAAGAGTTCAAACATTTAAAGTCAAACGAGATACTATAATTTTAAAATATTGTTAATACATTCAAGTTTAAGATTTAGTCTGAGTTCTAGCATTTCTTATTTCGCAATGAAACTTTTCGTGTGTATATCACTGAGAAAGAAACAATTATTTTGTACTTTTTAGTGCATTTTATTTATATAAAAGTTATTTCTTTTAAAAGTTTTTTTAACTCATTTTTTTTCTATGCAAGGTTTTTTTCTCGCTACTCGGCCGTTTAATTTTGCTCTTCGGAGCACGCGCCTGACATTTTCAGGATGGACATCCTTTCCGAATGACTCCTTCACAACTCCGGCTAATTTCACCGCTGATAAAAATGGATCTTTCTTGATTGTACGGACGATAAATGTTTCTTCCCTTTCTGTTAATTTTTTGCTCGTACTGGTTCTTGCCTTATCTACAACTCTTCCTTCTTCTTTATATCTTTTAATAATATCATGGATTGTAGATTTGCTTTTATTTACTATCTCAGCGATTTCCCGCTGCGTTTTTCCTTTTTTTAAATTTTCTATTATAATTTCCCGTTCACTAAAAGTAGACCTTGGTTTTGTAGCCATTGCCTTATATCACACTTGTTTTCCCTTATAATTGGAAAGTAAAACTGATGTCCTTTGCTTATGGCAGTTGTAGATCCTAAAAATGTTCGTTCTGGATAACGGTTTATTGTGTCTACTTGGAAGTAGAACAATGGATTGTTATAATTGCCCGACTTACAGTGTGAGCTCTTTTTTGGTGTCCATTTGGATTTATATTTTTCTTTTAATTGTTATTCAAGGAATTGCTGATTTTTTTTTAAAATTATGTTTTGTAAAATATATAGAATTTATTTTAAAAAAATATTTTGTTTTTATTCATTTTTTGATATTAAAACCTACAGTCAAAAATGTCAGAAGTGCTTGCCCGACTTTCACTGTGAGTCACTGTAAATACTTCAATCAACATTAAACAATTATTCATTAATATTTAATATTTTTATTGAATAATTTGTGCAATACCATATATGAAACCAATTATTTTATTTTTCTTAAATAATAATACATTATTCAATTATACAAAACAGAAAAATGTGAAACGAAAGTATTTTAGTTTGTTATTTTCTTTTATTTAGTACCTATTCTTTATGTAATATAAGAATATAAACATATTATATAATTAAATTTTGTAGTTTTACTTCATTCATAATAAATAACTCAAAATAAAAAATGTACTGATTTTGTCCACAAAAAATCTGGTCACTTTAGGCATGACCCAAATAGACTTAAATCTGGGCAACCGATAAAACGGTTAATCTGATTGGTTGTCAGAATAAGTTGGGTAAATCACAATAGGTATAAAAGTAGAAGAAGTAGAAAGAAGTGGCAAGTCAAGTTTTATAGCTAAGACTGTAAAATAAGATAATTCACTTGTTACGAGTCTTGATTGCAATAGGGCATTAAATGGGCATTAAGCTCAATCGCTCATGGTGCACAAGCTCATATAATAAAATTTAAAGTGTAAACAAACTCAAGTTGTTTCCTTCAAAACTGAATAACGTAACCAAGAAACACTGAACTCAACGAGGGAAAATTAATAAGAACAGAAGCATTACAAACCGTTAACGAAATATTCAAAAAAATGGCGTTATCAGTTATTTCAGGCACGTCCAGTGCGAACATTGGATTGCTCGCAAACTACATAAGCGATAACGACTCAGAGGGCTCATTCTAAAGATAATTACTAGGACTTTAAATTTGTTAATGGGCATTAAGGGGGATTCTGGTCTAGGATATTAAAAAAATCGATTTTTTTTTCCATTTTAAGTTTAGTTGATATGTCTAAAATCATCTCCTAAAAGGATTTTTTGATATTCAAAATATTTCTAGAGTTATTGTAGATTTTATAAACGTATATAGCCACAAAACAGGAGCTGCCGCGTCGAGTGAATATAATTAATTTCTCTTTTGTACTAACACACATATATAAGCATATACATATAAAATATTACACTTCACATTCATATTTCATGAGCTTTATGAAGATGAAGAAGGGATATTATAGGGTGCCGGAATCGATGAATAAAGGTAAATATAAAACAAATCTATGTTTTGTAACAAAAAATTGTCAACTTCACATGCCATAACTCGATTTCCTCCGTTTTATACTTTATAGGGTTCATTCTCTTCGCCTTTTAATTCTCTATCGCCTGAACTAGGATTTTTTTTAAACCAACCGTTCCTATTTCACAAGGTGTTTTGTGAGCAAAAATGTAATTTTTTTCAATTTTTTTTAAAAGTGTGCCATTTGGCGAGGTTTCATTCTTTTTACACGACTGCCCCAAAAAAAGGAGTGTAATGTGTTTAGGTTTGTTGTGTGTATGTACGTTGTTTTCTACCACCATAACTTCTAAACGCCTGAACGGATTTAGATGACTGGGGTACCGTTAGAATCGTTTAATGAGTCTGAGTAACATAGGCTAGGTTAATTTTTAAAAAAAAAACAATATGGCGGCCGTCAGACGCAATTTACATCACGTTCAATGTAATTTTTTTTCTGATTGGGTCAATATGGGTATCAAACGAAAGGTAAAATTGAGACGATTTCAAATACATATAACACTTAATAGATTTGTGTTAAATAATCGCGAATTTTAAGCTTAAATAAAATTAAATTACTCGAAACGTCTTTTACTACCCCATCACCATGAATGAACACTTAATAGTTAAGCCTAGTATGCTGTTGAGGCGAAATTAAAATTCCCTATACAAACGCTATGTAACACGACTGCCCCAAAAAAGAGTGCAATGTTTTCAGGATTCATGTATGTATGCATGTTTGTATGTTTCTTTGTTCCACCATAACTTCTAAACGCCTGAACGGATTTAGATGGCTGGGGTACCGTTAGAATCGTATAGTGAGCCCGAGTAACATAGGCTCGGTTAATTTTTAAAAAAACAATATGGCGGCCGTCAGACCCAATTTACGTCACACCCGATTTATTTTTTTTTTCTTCTGATCGGGTCAATGTGGGTATCAAATGAAAGGTCTCATTGAGACGATTTCTGCCTAATCTATCAGCGTGTCTAAATTTAGATAGAATAAATCAAACTTCGATAACTTTACTTTTGCATTAAAACTGTATCTCAATAGTTGTAAGTGCTATAATAATAAGAAGTAAAATAAAATCACTTAATAAAAACTATATTGGTTTACGAATTATAATCACTAAAATATCATAAAATAAAAAACAAAATAATTAAAAAATTAAAAAACACGACGCCGAATTAAAAAATGAACTAAAAAGTCAAAAACAAGTTTTAAGTACTAATGTAAGACAGAAACAAGGTAGAAGATATTTTATTTATTTTGTTAAGTATCACACAACTATCGTATATGTATAATCTGTATTTTTGCAGCCGGGGTACAAAATGTTACGAGAATAAGTACAATTAAAACTGTACCCGACTGAAAAAATACAGATTATACATATACGATAGTTGTGTGATACTTAACAAAATAAATAAAATATCTTCTACCTTGTTTCTGTCTTACATTAGTACTTAAAACTTGTTTTTGACTTTTTAGTTCATTTTTTAATTCGGCGTCGTGTTTTTTAATTTTTTAATTATTTTTTAATGGTTTTATTTAGCTTCACCTCGTATATTTGTTAGTTTGTTTGTTTGTTTGTTTGTTTGGTTCAAATCTTGCGACAGCTTTTTCGTCTACTTCTACTGAACCGATTCTTATGAGATTTTGCGCACACATTTAGCTACCGTGACAATGCAATCTGACAATCAAGTACAAAAATCAAGATGGCGGTTCCAAGATGGCGGACGAATTTTGCAATTGTCTTCCGATTCCATTGAAAATCGGTATCGGGGGGTTTGTAGGGCCACAAATGACGATTCTGTGGTCAAAATTTAAAAATTCAAAATGACGGCGCCAATATGGCGGATGAATTTTGCCAATGTGTTCTGAATCCATTGAAAATCGGTATCGGGGAGTTTGTAGGGCCACAAATGACGATTCTGTGGTCAAAATTTGAAAATTCAAAATGGCGGATGAGTTTTGCAAATGCGTCCTAAATCCACTGAAAATCGGTATTGGGGAGTTTTTAAGCTTAAAAATGACGAATTTGTGGTCAAAATTTTAAAAAAATCAAAATGGGAAATAATTAATCTGTTGTCAAAATTATAAAATTTAAAATTCACCAGAATTTTGTAAAAAGTAAAATCCAAAAATTACTGAATTAGGACTAAAAGGAATACAATAAGGCTATTTCATTGGAATAATTTTTGATGTTTTGAATGCACCCAAGTTAAGGTTTCTGTATTGTGCCGAGAACTGTGTGGCGTTAGGGTGGTTAAAAATGATACGTCGTTAGCGATACACCAACCAAGTCAACGTTAGAAACGTGCCGAGGACTGTGTGGCATTAAGGTGGATAAAAATGATATGTCGTTAGCGTTTCAGCCTCAAGGCTGGGCACACCTTGTTGTATAAGAGCCTTGCCCCTCTACATGGACCTCTGGTGGGGTCGACTGTTATTTGTCCAATACTCGTGGGAACAATATGAAAGAAAATATTAATAAAAAAATTGAAACTAAAAGCGAAAAAGGAGGCTAGAAAAAGCGAGGAATGAGTATAGAGCAAAGCGCACTAAAATGAATGAAGACGACAGGCATGCTGAACTACAAAGTAGACGGGAACAGGCAGTTGGTGAGTTCGCTATCGATAAGGCGTTAAGAGTATACCCAACCAACCAACAGGTTCACAATCACAACAATGCGGTTCTTAATTCGTTCCGAAACAAAAGTGCCCGTATATACAAAATCAAAGCCCAGGACCAGCTGGTACATGGCACACGAAATATGGACAACGTTAATATAATCGATATCATACCAGCAGATATTAACAAGACAGGAGGTTTACCACAAGAACTTGAATTATTCGTAGGAGCCAAAGTTATGTTACGTGCTAACGTCGACGTCTCGAAAGGGTTGGTGAACGGCGCTGTCGGCTACATCACAGAGATTGTATGGCCTCAGTTTGGTAGGACGCAAATGTATGAAACAGATATACCATCTGTTCAAATTGATTTTGAAAGAGACGGCGTACACCTTATTCATCCTAAAGCCATACAATTTCCAGCAAAATTTAATTATGGAACGGCCGAGAGAAGGATGTTGCCAATAATTTGGTCATGGGCCTCCACTGTCCATAAAATGCAGGGTAGTACTGTTGACCATGCTGTAGTGTATTTGGGCTCCAAACTGTTTGAGGAAGGTCAAGCGTATGTAGCATTGAGTCGCGTAAGGGCTTTGGAAGGGCTATGTATTGAGGAGCTTGATTGTCAGAAATTAACAGGTAAGAAACCGTGCAGTAAAGATGCAATGAAAGAGTTGGAAAGGATGAGGAGTTTGCATAATGATACGAGCCAAAATCAAACTAAAAACTAGAAAATAAAAAATAGGTAAAAAAACTTTTAAGTTAAATGGTTTTATTTGAAATCATAAGCTGTACCAAAAACTAGAAAATAATTAGTACACAAACATGGTCCTTCTTGAGATTCCGACGTCTGGTAAGAAATCATGCAATAGTAGCCGTGCTGTTTTCTTATGTCGTATGCCAAGGTACGCTTTGTGTCGCTGCGTCAACGGATTAAGTAATATTCTGGGACTTTTAACAGACTAAAATAAAAACATGGGGCGCATAAAAACCTGTATAACCACTGTATAATTAAATAAGAACGACTTGTCTAGAAGAATGTGTTTCCAAGCCCACCTATATTTCAAATGCGCCCCAAATTTAAGAAATTTAAGAGTATTACAATACCAATAAAAAAAGTTAGAAGCAAAAATATTTATCTATTTCCGAAAAAAAATATGAAAAAACCTCTTTTTTTTGCATTCTAGACCAGAAACCCTCCTTAAGCCAAAAAAATTAACAGGTGGCGAGTTATTTGCAAAAAACTGCATTCAACCCTCACCACACGATCATGGTTGAACTTTGACCGGCCATTACTTTGAGCCAAATCAACTTACAGAGCTCGTTGAGGGCTCATTTTTTAGATAATTTTATTCTCTACAATTTTGCCATTGATCATTATCAGCTATCATTGCATACAAACGAGCTATTTAATATAAACAAGCTCTCCCTCTTTGTGAAGATGGCGGCTTTTCCCAAGCCACTGCGACCCCACAAACTTGGTTTTATCATTGTCAGATGTACCCGATCCAATGCCAAAAAAAAATTCCGTTCCCCTTAAAATGCAATTTCATTTACTAATTTGACTAGACTATAACTGATTCTATTTTTAATGGTTTTATTCAGCTTCACCTCGTATATTTGTTTGTTTGTTTGTTTGTTTGTTTGTTAAGTTTTTTACCTATTTTTTTTATAACTTTATAAGAAAGTTCAACGGATTTTATTTTTTATGACTTTATGAGAAAGTTCCATTGTCAGGAAACTTCTAACTAATATTCCTACAATTTTTATATTTTACTTCATAGAACAACTTTTTCTGTGTCTGTTTTTTAAAAATTATTTGTGTGTTCAGTATCTACGTACGTGATATGCGATTCCGAATTCCTAAAGTGTATTTCTAAGTAGTAGTGAAAATATAATTTATGACGTATTACAAACACTGTACTCAAAACTGCTAATAACGAACATATATTAAGAACAAGTAGCGACTGCTATAAGGCCTACCCTAAATGGAAAGTGAAGTGAAGTGAAGTTAGGTACCATGGCATATAAATGTATGAGAGTGACCAAAATGGAAGTGAAGTGGAAGTTTAATTTCGAAAAATTTCGAAAAGTCATTTAGAGAAGTAACAGTGCGGTAAGAACCGCACAAGAAGTAAACAAAAGTTAAGAAAGTAAGGCTCTTCACTTGCTACACTTCTTATGAACTTTTTATTTTGGTTTATATATCAATTTTGAAATAAATTGCGTCTACTTCACTTCTACCTTACTTCTGCGTTACTTTTCATTTAGGGTAGGCCTATAGGCATATCGTAGTTGATGGAGTTGTTCGATCTTCCAACGGTGCCAAAAAAATGTACGCTTCTAAGTCGCTCAGTCCACTCTTGGCGAATGTCATTCGAGCCTCGTATCTCAGCTCCAGACGAAATCAGAAAGGACGATTCTCCTATTAAGAAATATCCTATTTATTGGCCAGACCGCTCAGTCTTCCTGGTGGCTTGTTTACTGTTCAAGCTTTCCGGGTGCCGTCCACAGTCCTGCCTTCGGTCTGTTGTTGGAAGGAGTTCACGAAAGCGGACTCGGGTATGCTCCGTCGGCTTCCCAATACCACTCCGGTCCTCCTTGCCTTGGCCCTTTAGTGAGTCCAGAACCTTAGGGCAGAACGGCGGCGGTCTGGGTCTGCTTGTTGTCCCAGTAGGAGGCTAATTGCGATTTCACGCTTATTTTTTAATTTATTAATTTATGATGATGAGAGTGTTCCCTATACTAGATTATATGGGTGCTGGTGCTGGTGCTGCCAATTTTCTGGCGGGTCCAAAAACTTTGGACAGAGCGGCAGCTGTCCGGGTATGCTTTTTGGCTACTCGGGTTCCAAGCCACCGTTCTCTCTTTAGTCTGTAGGGAAGGAGTTCACGAAAGCGGGGCTCGGGTGTGCTCAATTCCACTTCAGCCCTCCTTCCCTTGGTCCACAAAAGTCCCATGAGTATAGTAGGAAAAGTAAGGTCCATCCTGGAAGAGCCTCCGTATCAGAATAAGGCATAATAGAACTGGGTGCGCGCGGTGCCCAGAGGAGATCGTTAAGTAACAGTGCAAAACCTACCCACAGCCATGGAACCCTCGAGACGATAACTTTACATCTTGCCTTAGTAGGCCCGATCATATTACACCATCCCTTTCAGGACAGCTTCCAGTGGCCATCACGAGGATGTAATAACCGCACTTCCACCAGTCCAAAATAGTTGCGGTACGTGCGTATTTAAATATTTAATAAATACATTACATGTTGCTCCTCCTATCTCCCTGGTGACTGACCACTCGGTTAGATACATATTGTTTCCACTTTTCGAGCTTTTCTCGAATCCAATACAAACTAATTTTCGAATCCGTCTATAAATATGAAGGGAAATTCAATTTTAAGTTGCTATGTAAATACTTACATAATCTTCAAGCAATAAGCACTGCTGTCAGTTCTAACCTGGGAATAGTAACATCTTCCTTCAGAAGGCAAACTAGACTTTTAGCACACAGAAATCGCACCGCTACTTCCTGTAACTTAAAAATATTTCTAACATAAGCCACGCAACCATAAGCCTTGGAACTTGCATCAGCGAAAATATGTAATTCTTCTTGTATAGGATGTAATACGCCACTGACACATCTAGCTATCACAATTTCTCAAGTGAGGAAGATAATCGCAACATTCTTGCCACGCATTGCGGGCGCATTTGAAATATATTGGTGGGCTTGGAAACACATTCTTCTAGACAAGTCGTTCTTATTTAATTATACAGTGGTTATACAGGTTTTTATGCGCCCCATGTTTTTATTTTAGTCTGTTAAAAGTCCCAGAATATTACTTAATCCGTTGACGCAGCGACACAAAGGGTACCTTGGCATACGACATAAGAAAACAGCACGGCTACTATTGCATGATTTCTTACCAGACGTCGGAATCTCAAGAAGGTCCATGATTGTGTTCTAATTATTTTCTAGTTTTTGGTACAGCTTATGATTTCAAAAAGCGAGAATTTGCTGGCAAACTGCAAGAAATCTTAAACCAGCAAACCGTTTCTGACGAGACAAATATTGAAGAGCTGTGGAGCACAACAAAGGGCGCTATAATAACAGCAGCGGAAACAAGCATTGGTTATGTCCAAAGAAACCAGCAACACTGGATCTCGGACACAACCTGGCAAAAATGGAACGCAGAAGGGCCCTCAAAAATAATGTGAACTCTACAAGCGACCCGGAAAAATGACAACAACTTGAACGGGAATACTCCCAATTGCACCGGGAGGTAAAGAGAAGTGCCCGGCGTGATAAAAGGCGGTAGATAAATGAGCTCGCAGAGAAAGCGGAAAACGCGGCGAACACAGGCAACAGTAAAGTGCTGTACCAAATCACTAAACAGCTCTCGGGAAAGCACTCTACTAAAAAGCATGCCGTAAAGAGTGCGGATGGAAGGCTGCTGTGCAGCGACGAGGAGCAACTCCAAAGATGGAGAGATTACTTCTTCGCCGCCCTGAATGGTTCATTTACACAGGAACCTCAGGAAAACAACAACAACAATGGACAGCTAATAAGAATCACCACTCGTGCCCCATCCAAGACTGAAATAGTAACCGCAATTCATGCAATGGCCAATGGTAAAGCAGCTGGAAAGGATGGTATCTTGCCACAATTGTTGAAAGCAGACTCAAGCCTCATAGCAGATGCGCTACAGCCAATCCTGGAAATAGCATGGAACACCTGTACCTTTCCGGAGGATTGGACGGAAGGTATCATAGTCAAAATACCAAAAAAGGGGGACCTAACAATATGTGACAACTGGAGAGGCATCTGTCTATTATCTTGTTTGGAAATTGGTCGATTACCATGCCACAGTAGGGCATTTTAACTACCATTTTTATTACAGCCTTAACAGGTTCAACATTTAGGACGACAGGACAAAGGATACATGGAGAAAGGTCATCAAGATGGACAAAGAGTCAATAACATGAACAGACAACCAAAAAACAACTAAGCAACCTGAAGTTTCCCTGCATGGCCATGGTTGATAAATGATGATTACCTCAACATAATCAACTCTAATAACAGCATGCTGGTTAAATTAAATCATTAAATTAGCTTTAAGTTACATAAGTTCAAAATTCACTCGGAAAGAAAAAGTTTTTTTTTTACTCAAAAAATCACTCAATTGAAAATTGAAGATGGTCACACTAACAAATCATAAACGCAATCACATTCACACATACAAATGACGTTCCCCCACTTCGGTTGTTATCAACCAAACCGGTTTACACCGTTATCCAAGATCGCAAGCGAACAAAAATGTTGCTTGCTGAAATTTTCGCTCTCTCTGGGTGTAGCCGTCGCAGCAGCAGGTATATCCGTCCACATCTTCCTTCCCATTATATCTCCCAAGTTGGTTCGTTATACTTGTAGCCTTTGATACAAGTATAACGACCTTTACTAATTACTATCCCTGGTAGCGTCTTGATACAAGGGTTTAACAAACTATTTAACCAGGTAGTTGAACTTGTAGAGTTTTTGATACAAGTTTTAACTACATCTACTAACCCTAATTGAACCTTGTAGCGATTGATAAAAGGTTTCATTAAATTACTAATTTTAAATAGTTAAACTTGTAGAGTTATGATACAAGTGATAGCTATTTGACAGTAGCCTTAATTGTGTCTTGTAGCTTATGATACAAGATACAATATTGGTGAATATTTGAAATTAGTATATTTGTAGCGTTTGATACAAATATCACTATTTCATAACATTGAGATCTATCTTGTAGAGTATTGATACAAGGTAGTATTTCCAACCTTGTAATAACAAGGTATTTATTTTAACAAATCCCTTAAACTTCCCATCCTACTTTTTATCTGCTATTTTGACCAGGTGAGTACAAATTAATTGGTTTTATATTGAAAACTATTTTATTGTTTTTCTTATGGTGGTGTGGTGACTGACCATCATAATTGATATCATAACTTCTTTTCTTTGAATATATCCTTGTATTTCCTTTTCTTTGGAGTGAATTTTGACTTTAGTCTTACGTGGAATTGTTTCCTTTTATTAAAGTCATTTTTTGAATTAAAATTGAATTCTTTTATGAAGTTGTTCACAATCTGAATTAATTTATTTGAAGTTGAATTATATTTAAAGTTTTATTATTGAAGTAATTGTATACAAGTTTAAAAGAGTTAATAAACTAGAATTATTGTTGCATATAGTCTTTTTTATTGGCCACTGAGCGCTGGGGTTGTGGGGCTGCGTGCCGGCACATTTAGAAAAAAATTACTTCGAATTCACGCGAAATTTAAACATGGTCCTTCGAGCCGGATATAGCTCCCAATTTTAGTTCGCAGTCAGGTTAGGAATACTACTGCCAAGCAACAATTTAACCGCCTGTGGAAGAATAGCTACGCTTCACCATAGGCGGTCAATCTCCACAAATTAACATTTTTATTAACATTCCAGAGTTCAAATTTATTCATACTTTCTGATAATAGTGCCTCTCGTCGGTAATCAGAACCTTTAAGTGAAATTAAAATCCCTCAGTACAAGATATCATTCTCACAACATTTATATGACCTACTGCCCATAAATGTTCAACTTAAAACTTTGTTTTGTTTATAGTGTCAGTTTGCTGCAATATTTATAATTCAAATAACATATATTTGAAAGTGAAGATGTGCTTCCTTTAGGTACTTAAACACTAAAGATTTTTTTTTGAATTGTGCTTACTTGATCCAACGATCCAGCACTTATTACTCATATAGGTAGAGTTCCTCACACATAGCAAGGTTCTACACACTGAGCTATTATTTTTTTTGGGTCTATGTCTATGTCTATCTATGCTCAAGTTCTATTCAAAAACAATTGTAAGGTTCTTATACCTAACAATTTCTCGAGCTTAGCGTTCAATATATTATTTTTAGAGGCAAGGCCTTCACTTTAAATCCATTGTAAGGTTCTTATACCGAACAATTCCTTGAGCCTAGCACTCAATTTATATTATTTTCCAGAGGCAACGCCCTCACTCCAATTCAATTCTAAGGTTCTTATACCTAACAATTTCTTGAGTTTAGCGTTCAATATATTATTTTTAGAGGCAAGGCCCTCACTTTAAATCCATTGTAGGGTTCTTATACCCTCACTCACTCCTCCATGAGCCTAGCACTCAAATTATATTATTTTCCAGAGGCAACGCCCTCACTCCAGTTCAATTGTAAGGTTCTCATACCGAGCAATTCCTTGAGCCTAGCACTCAAATTATATTATTTTCTAGAGGCAACGCCCTCACTTCAATTCAATTGCAAGGTTCTTATACCAAACAATTTCTTGAGTCTACTCCTCAAAGTACATTATTTTATTGAAGGCAACGCACCTCATTTCAATGCAATTGCAAGGTTTTACACACCAAACTATATTTATACGAGCTAGTAATCAAATTTTCTTATATTCTACTAATATTGCTCAAATCTTATTGAGATTTCGAAGCCGAACTTCTCATTTACTTTAATCACAAGGGTTACATACACCGAACCTATCGTTAATCGAGCTGAATACTCATATTCTAACAATCAACAATTTGTTTTGTACTTACACCTTATCATCTTGACGAGGCAGAGTACCTTAATTTAAGCTACTTTCAAGGTGTCATACACCAAAACTACATTATTGTTACAGCAGCATAGTGCTTAAAAATTATTATTAACATTTCAGGTATCTGAACTCCAATTATACAAAGAGCTAAAATCTATCACTTACTACTTTTTTTATATTGAAGTGTTTATATTTTTGAATTTATTTGGTCATTTTTCGAATTTTATTTGTGCGGTTTAAGTTGATATTTGAGATGGCTACTAATACAAGTTTTACTGATATGTTAGAATTGCAAAGGGTGTATATAGACTTGCTAAACAAGGCTATGAAAGGGTATACAAATACAGCATTGGTTAAAAGGACAAAGGAACTAATTTCGGAACGAATTACACAATGTCGCGGCCTTTGGGCACAGATAGAAAAAACCCATGTGCAAATTGAGTTACAGTTTGCAAAACTAGTTGAAAAGCCAACATGTAAATACTTTGTCAACGAAACGTATTTGCATCTTGAAGACAAATACTTCGAGTTTATGGGAACAATAAAAGCTGCTCTCAGCAAATTTGAGGAACAAGTTCCTCCTCCAAGTCCTTCAATGCACGAATCAACGCGAATAAATTCATCTGCCTCGACAACTCATCTATGGCGATTGCCAAAAATTTCACTACCCCCCTTCTCAGGATCTTATGAATCCTGGCGGTCCTTTCACGACCTATTTAACTCTTTAGTTCATCAAAATCCTACACTTTCTGATGCGCAAAAACTGCATTACTTGAAGTCGGTGCTATCTGGAGAGGCAGAGCATCTGTTACGAAAATTTCAAGTAACTGATGCTAACTACGAAGCAGCGTGGAATGTGTTATTAAAGAGATACAGCAACAATAGAGTATTGGGTAATGCTCAATTGAAGATGTTGTTTAATCTCAAGCCAGTGTCTAGTGAATCGGTTAATACAATAAAAACTTTGTTAGATAAGTCAAATGAGTGTTTGTGTGAGTTAGATGCCTTGGGCGTTAACACTTCAAATTGGGATCCTTTTCTCATATATTTGATTGTCCAAAGACTCCCTACCGAAACTCACAGGATGTGGGAGGTCGAACTTTATGGGGCTTCCTCATTCCCTACATTTGTTAGACTTCGACAATTTCTAGAAAAACGCTTTCGTGTGCTAGAAGCTATAGCTGACCACAAGACTAACATTCCACAACGTCCATCTAGTGGTTCAAACACTAAAATCTTCACACATTTTGCCTCGACTACATCAGACATTTGTGTTTGCTGCAAGGAAAACCATAAATTGAAGGTGTGCACCAAATTTCAGAAACTTTCATTTCCACAAAAATATCAGATTGTTAAATCAAATAAACTCTGTGTCAATTGCCTGTCTAGCTCGCACTCTACTTCATTGTGCACAAGCAAATTCAATTGTTGGAAATGCAATAAAAGACATCACACCTCGTTACATAATGGTTCCACGCAAGGTACATCTTCACAAACGAACCGTCGTGCTCGAACACCACCAAAATTAGCATCAAAAACTAATACAGGTGAAGTTCAGAACACAAACAATAATATTGAGACTACCGTGCTATTAAATACACAATTATTAGGTAACGCCAAGCAACGAATAACCTTGTAAAAGGCCCTTTTGTCAACGGCAATAGTAAAAGTCCCTACAAAAAACGGTGAGATAATTCTACGAGCGCTTATTGATTCAGGGTCGCAAGTATCACTCATAACAAAGACTGCTGCTAAACAGCTTAACATAAGGAGCACTACAGCCTCAATCACTGTCTCCGGTATATGTGAGTTGAAAACACCAGCAGACAAGCTAATGGAGTTCGAAGTACACTCGATACATTCGCCGACTTCCTCCAAAATGTTCGTCACAGCACTGGTCGTCCCATCAATAACAAATTTATTGCCACCTTCATACCTCCCGAAGGAAACTTGGGACCATTTAGACAATCTCAATCTCGCTGACCCACATTACCACCTGCCAGGAAAGATTGACCTACTATTAGGTGCTGATGTATATACAACCCTGATATTAGATGGGTTAATCAAGGGCCCTGCTGGCACTCCCGCTGCTCAGAATTCCATCTTTGGCTGGTTAGTGATTGGCCCAGTAGACGCAAAGGGAGAAAGGTCGATCATACAATCCTTTAGTATTCAAGTGAATGATACTAAGGAAGAAGACGATCTCAACTTAAGACTGCGTTCCTTCTGGGAAATTGAGGAAGTACCAGTGCAGATGAGATATAGCAAGGCTGAAGAGGAGTGCGAAACCCTGTATATAAACTCGGTATGTAGATTACCTTCAGGTGCATATCAAGTAAAAATCCCTTTCATTAATGGCCAAGCTCCTGACATTGGAGCCTCTAAAGCCTCAGCCTTAAAACGATTAGCTTCTCTTGAGTCAAAATTGTCAAGAAATTTAAGTTTGCATTCCGAGTATACAAAAATACTCCAAGAATATTTGGACTTAGGCCACATGATACCCGTAGTTCACGACAAATCTTTACCTTCATATTACATGCCACACCACGCTGTTTTCAAGGACAGTACCACATCAAAAGTACGAGTAGTATTTGATGCTTCAGCAAAATCCTCCAACGGAAATTCGTTGAACGACTGCATGCATCCTGGCCCGGTCATACAATCTGATCTATATTCAATTTTGCTCAGATGGCGGAGGTTTAAATACGCGATGTCAGCGGATATCGAAAAGATGTATAGAATGATACATCTTCACCCTTCAGATCAACCGTACCATCGTATTCTATGGCGATCTAATCCTCTTGAACCCATCAAAGAATTTCAAATGACACGAGCAACCTTTGGAACAACCTCTGCACCATATTTAGCAATAAAAACACTTCATCAACTAGCAAAGGATGAACAAGAACAATTTCCTATAGCGGCACAAGTAATCACCCATGATTTTTATGTTGATGATGCCATTACGGGTACCCATTCTCTTACCGAAGCAATCTCATTATATCAGGAATTAACCCAATTACTCCGTTTAGGAGGCTTTAACCTTCGAAAATGGTCTAGTAACTTGCCATAATTCCTGAAGAGAACAGAGAACTAAAATCAACATTAACTTTCGCACATGATGAAAAGGTGAAGGCGTTAGGTCTGATCTGGCATCCAGCGGCGGATCATTTTACCTTGCAACATCCAGAATTAAAGTCTGTCGTGTGCACAAAACGGCAGATTTTGTCTGGTGTCGCTGGGTTATTTGACCCGCTGGGGTGGATAGCGCCATACGTGATTAAAGGAAAAATTCTGATGCAAAGTTTGTGGCTTCTTGGATCTTCATGGGATGAACCAGTCACTGCATCCATTCAAAAGGAATGGCAAGAATTTCAACATCAATTTTCTCAAATTCCCTCTATTCAAATACCTAGGTGGCTCCAAATTTGTTCAACTACATCCATTCAACTTCACGGATTTTCTGATGCTTCACAGTTAGCCTATGCTGCGGCTGTTTATGTTAGAGCTACTGATGGGCAGGGTTTATCAAAGGTCACTTTATTAACAGCCAAAACAAGAGTAGCTCCTGTGAAACCCATGACGCTCCTTCGCTTGGAACTATCTGGTGCACACCTCCTAGCAAAATTACTATACAAGGTTCGGAAGGAACTGAATTATTCCTCCGTAAAGACATTTGCTTGGACCGATTCAACAATTGTACTCAGTTGGACTCAATGCTCTCCGCATAAACTTAAAACTTTCGTGGCAAACAGGGTGAGTCAAATTCAGGAATTAATTCCGTCAGTTCCTTGGCGTTTTGTTCGTTCGAAGGACAATCCTGCGGATTGTGGTTCCCGTGGTTTAAGCGTTAACGAATTAAAGGCCTTTAAGTTATGGTGGCATGTACCAAAATGGCTCCAAGAAACCGAGTCATCTTGGCCGAAAAATGTAAACCCAACGGTTAACCCTTTACCGGAGGTGCGGAAAAATTACTCACCATGCTCCTTGTTTTCATACATAGCTTCCGATATAGTAGAATCATTTTCTTCCTACACTAAACTTATCCGAGTGTTTGCATATGTTTTAGGGTTCCTCAAGAGGCTCAAAACATGCTGTCCATTTAACTCACCAAAATTAACCGTACAAGAATTACAAAATGCAAAAATTGAGTTAATTCGCTCCATTCAAAAACAAGTCTTCTCTAGAGAATACCAATTACTAAGCCAAGGATCGCAAGTCTCAGCTCAAAGTTCACTATTGTCGCTAACTCCCTATTTGGATGAGAATCACCTAATCAAGGTAGGAGGCAGACTTACCCATGCAAAAATTCCCACCTCACAAAAGCATCAGGTAATCCTCCCTCCGAAACATCATTTTACTAAATTACTTATCGAGTATACTCACAAACTAACATTTCATGGAGGGACAGGGCTCGTATTAAACACTCTCCGAACTGAATATTGGATTCCTAAGGGTCGTCAAACCATCAAGCAAATTTTACATAAATGCATTCATTGCTTTAAAATATCTGCAAGGCCACGGCCTCAATTAATGGGCGATCTCCCAGTCCCAGCATCAAGGGTAGTTGCTTCAGCCCCGTTTTCTAAAGTAGGAATTGATTTTGCAGGCCCATTTCAGATCAGAATGTCAAAGTACCGTGGTGTTAGGTTCTACAAAGGGTACATTTGTATATTTATATGCATGGCTACAAAGGCAATCCACCTGGAAACCGTATCAGATATGTCCACGGCAGCCTTCTTGGCGTCATTACAAAGATTCATCAGCCGTAGAGGTCTATGTTCTGATATCTACTCGGATTGGAGATGTTGAAAACACCTTCACAATCCAAGGCATTAATTGGCATTTTAACCCACCTTCAGCTCCACATTTTGGAGGTCTGTGGGAGGCCGGTGTTAAAAGTGTTAAGTACCACCTAAAACGAGTCCTACAAAATTCAAATTTAACGTATGAAGAGTTTTCAACGGCACTAACACAGGTGGAAGCATGTTTAAATTCAAGACCCCTTTTACCCCTCACAGATGATCCAAATGATCTGCAAGCCTTGACACCTGGGCAATTTTTAATAGGGCGAGCATTGTTAACTCCGCCTGACCCTGGTGAGACTAAGATTACGTCCGTGGACAGATGGAAGTATGTACAAACATTACAAAAACACTTTTGGAACAGATGGTCCAAGGAATACCTGAAAGAAAAAGTTTTTTTTTACTCAAAAAATCACTCAATTGAAAATTGAAGATGGTCACACTAACAAATCATAAACGCAATCACATTCACACATACAAATGACGTTCCCCCACTTCGGTTGTTATCAACCAAACAGGTTTACACCGTTATCCAAGATCGCAAGCGAACAGAAATGTTGCTTGCTGAAATTTTCGCTCTCTCTGGGTGTAGCCGTCGCAGCAGCAGGTATATCCGTCCACATCTTCCTTCCCATTATATCTCCCAAGTTGGTTCGTTATACTTGTAGCCTTTGATACAAGTATAACGACCTTTACTAATTACTATCCCTGGTAGCGTCTTGATACAAGGGTTTAACAAACTATTTAACCAGGTAGTTGAACTTGTAGAGTTTTTGATACAAGTTTTAACTACATCTACTAACCCTAATTGAACCTTGTAGCGATTGATACAAGGTTTCATTAAATTACTAATTATAAATAGTTAAACTTGTAGAGTTATGATACAAGTGATAGCTATTTGACAGTAGCCTTAATTGTGTCTTGTAGCTTATGATACAAGATACAATATTGGTGAATATTTGAAATTAGTATATTTGTAGCGTTTGATACAAATATCACTATTTCATAACATTGAGATCTATCTTGTAGAGTATTGATACAAGGTAGTATTTCCAACCTTGTAATAACAAGGTATTTATTTTAACAAATCCCATAAACTTCCCATCCTACTTTTTATCTGCTATTTTGACCAGGTGAGTACAAATTAATTGGTTTTATATTGAAAACTATTTTATTGTTTTTCTTATGGTGGTGTGGTGATTGACCATCATAATTGATATTATAACTTCTTTTCTTTGAATATATCCTTGTATTTCCTTTTCTTTGGAGTGAATTTTGACTTTAGTCTTACGTGGAATTGTTTCCTTTTATTAAAGTCATTTTTTGAGTTAAAATGGAAATCTTTCATGAAGTTGTTCACAATCTGAATTAATTTATTTGAAGTTGAATTATATTTAAAGTTTTATTATTGAAGTAATTGTATACAAGTTTAAAAGAGTTAATAAACTAGAATTATTGTTGCATATATTCTTTTTTATTGGCCACTGAGCGCTGGGGTTGTGGGGCTGCGTGCCGGCACATTTAGAAAAAAATTACGTTGAATTCACGCGAAATTTAAACAATCTACTGTGGGCAAAATCTTGTCCCACATATTACTATCAAGGATAAGAGAGGCAGTAGATCGAACGCTTAGAAGACAGCAGGCTGGATTCAGAAAAGGCCGCTCCTTCATAGACCACATTAACACCTTGAGAATCATAGTGGAGCAGTCTACTGAATTCCGATCCCCCCTTTACCTTGCTTTCGTAGACTATGAGAAAGCGTTCGACTCGGTCAATAGGAGCTTTATATGGCGAGCTCTACGGCAACGTGGACTGCCGGATAAAATAAAAGAATTGATAAAAGCTCTATACAACAATTCCAAATGCAGATTTCTTCACAATGGAAAACTATCCGACAGCTTTGAAGTGAGCTCAGGAGTACGGCAAGGATGCCTACTTTCGCCATTACTATTTCTTATAGTAATAAACGACATCCTTGTCAGCGCTCTAGATACTATAACAGGTGGCATACAATGGGGATTGTTAGACCGCCTTAAGGACCTCGACTACGCGGATGATATCTGTTTGCTGGCCCAGAGACACCAGGACCTCAAAAACATGGTAAACATGTAACGGCCACCCTATGCCCTGATTCCATATTCACCTGTCATTAGCCACTATAAAATTTGAGTAGGATTTTTTAGAGTAATTTTATGAGTAGGCGGAAAAAGGAAAAAAAAACAAGGAAAATGGGAAAATTTTTTTTGTCAGTCGGGTCTGGATTTTTCTTGAGTAAACTTGAGTGAGCCTGGAAATTTAGTAAGGAGAAAAAAAAAGTTTTTTTTTCATTGGAAAAACAAACAGGATTTAGTATTGCGAGAAAAAAAATTTAAAGTTCGGAAGGAAAAAGTTGTTGTAAATACGAAATTTGAAAAACCAGTAACAACGAATAAAATCTGAACGGCGAGGGAGGAAAAAAGAAGGTTCGGCCGGCTAACAACCCACGAGGCGAACGGAACGTGAGCTGGACTGGAGCAAGAGGAGAAAGGTCTTGATATCAGGTACCCGTAGAGATTGTTGTCCTTTTTTTTTGATGACCGGTGGACGGACACCATATAAGACGACAAAGAGGCCTTAGGGGTTGTTGGGTATTGTTGCGGTGTGCCCATATTGACTGTTGATTACACCTACTGTAACGAGCATTATATGTCCGAAGAAGGTTCAACGAAAGAAAGGCGAAACCTGGCAGGAAGTGACATCAATAGCTCCAACTTCAGTGCATCGCACCCAGTAGCCGGGATTACCTACTTTTATGCATAGTATCTAAATTTATTTCCATTATTTAGATTTTTTTCAAAATATCTAATTTTATTCAAAATATTTAATTTTATTCCACATGTTTAATTTTATTCAAATTTTTACTTTTATTTAACATATTTAATTTTGTACAAATATTTACTTGCATTTAGAATATTTCATTCTTATTTATAATCGTGGACTTT
This sequence comes from Thereva nobilitata, assembly GCA_963855945.1. Classification (NCBI taxonomy): domain Eukaryota; kingdom Metazoa; phylum Arthropoda; class Insecta; order Diptera; family Therevidae; genus Thereva; species Thereva nobilitata. The sequence goes on from OY979695.1 coordinate 69,357,386, forward strand.
ATTCTTGATGCCCTCGTAATGTGAAGACGTACTCCGCGCCCGCCCTGATCGAGGTGCGCACGTGAAGGTAAGTGGTGATGCATGTAAGTAGGTGGTACCTCCAAGGTCTTCCCCCAAACCCCGACCCCCCAACGAGCAGCCCTACTCTGGAGGCCCTAGGTACCGCCTAGTAGACGTTCTGTCTGATTTTGGCTTTGCTGTTCCATAAATTTTTAGTTTATTGTGTGAGGGTCTGTGGTTGGCTTCTTCGGGCCACCAACCCAACGGACCACATTACAAACAATTTGGCAACAGAAAGTAGCTCGGCAGGCTTAAGGTTAAATCCGACTAAAACCAAAGAAATGCGGATAAATGCAAACACCCTTGAACGAACAGCGCTAAATAACCGCGACGTGGAACTGGTAGATAAATTCTGTTACCTCGGTAGTATTATTACCGAAAATGGCGGGACAGAAGAAGACGTCAGTTCCAGAATAAATAAAGCAAGAAGCGCATATGCATGCCTGTTTCACATATGGAGATCGACGGAGATCTCAATTAACACCAAATTGCGGCTGTTCAACTCCAACGTTAAGGCAGTTCTTTTGTACGGTTGCGAAACATGGAAAGTCACCCAATTCATCACAGGGCGCCTACAAGTTTTCATCAACAGATGCCTACGTCGTATCCTAAAAATCCGCTGGCAAGATAGAATTTCAAATGAAGAACTATGGCGCCGTGCCGACCAAGAAAGGATAGACGACCAAATCAGGCGAAGGAAATGGAATTGGATTGGCCACACCTTACGACGCGAAAACGAGAATCTAGCCAAACAGGCCCTCGACTGGAATCCGCAAGGAACCCGTCGAGTCGGAAGACCTAGAACAAGGTGGAGGAGAACCCTATTAGCAGAGGCCGCAACAACCGGGAGATCCTGGTCAGAGCTGAGAGCTGTCGCGCAAAACAGAGTCCGCTGGAGGGCAACTGTTTCCGCCCTATGTCCCATGAGGGATTAAAGGAGCAATTAGTAGTATGATTTCAAATAAAACCATTTAACTTAAAAGTTTTTTTACCTATTTTTTTTATTTTCTAGTTTTTAGTTTGATTTTGGCTCGTATCATTATGCAAACTCCTCATCCTTTCCAACTCTTTCATTGCATCTTTATTGCAAGGTTTCTTATCTGTTAATTTCTGACAATCAAGCTCCTCAATACATAGCCCCTCCAAAGCCCTTACGCGACTCAATGCTACATACGCTTGACCTTCCTCAAAACGTTTGGAGCCCAAATACACTACCTACAGCATGGTCAACAGTACTACCCTGCATTTTATGGACAGTGGAGGCAAATGACAAAATTATTGGCAACATCCTTCTCTCGGCCGTTCCATAATTAAATTTTGCTGGAAATTGTATGGCTTTAGGATGAATAAGGTGTACGCCGTCTCTTTCAAAATCAATTTGAACAGATGGTATATCTGTTTCATATATTTGCGTCCTACGAAACTGAGGCCATACAATCTCTGTGATGTAGCCGATAGCGCCGTTCACCAACCCTTTCGAGACGTCGACGTTAGCACGTAACATAACTTTGGCTCCTACGAATAATTCAAGTTCTTGTGGTAAACCTCCTGTCTTTTTAATATCTGCTGGTATGATATCGATTATATTAACGTTGTCCATATTTCATGTGCCATGTACCAGCTGGTCCTGGGCTTTGATTTTGTATATACGGGCACTGTTGTTTCGGAACGAATTAAGAACCGCATTGTTGTGATTGTGAACCTGTTGGTTGGTTGGGTATACTCTTAACGCCTTATCGATAGCGAACTCACCAACTGCCTGTTCCCGTCTACTTTGTAGTTCAGCATGCCTGTCGTCTTCATTCATTTTAGTGCGCTTTGCTCTATACTCATTCCTCGCTTTTTCTAGCCTCCTTTTTCGCTTTTAGTTTCAATTTTTTTATTAATTTTTTCTTTCATATTGTTCCCACGAGTATTGGACAAATAACAGTCGACCCCACCAGAGGTCCATGTAGAGGGGCAAGGCTCTTATACAACAAGGTGTGCCCAGCCTTGAGGCTGAAACGCTAACGACATATCATTTTTATCCACCCTAATGCCACACAGTCCTCGGCACGTTTCTAACGTTGACTTGGGTGGTGTATCGCTAACGACATATCATTTTTAACCACCCTAACGCCACACAGTTCTCGGCACAATACAGAAACCTTAACTTGGGTGCATTCAAAACATGAAAAATTATTCCAATGAAATAACCTTATTGTATTCCTTTTAGTCCTAATTCAGTAATTTTTGGATTTTACTTTTTACAAAATTCTGGTGAATTTTAAATTTTATAATTTTGACAACAGATTCATTATTTCCCATTTTGATTTTTTTAAAATTTTGACCACAAATTCGTCATTTTTAAGCTTAAAAACTCCCCAATACCGATTTTCAGTGGATTTAGGACGCATTTGCAAAACTCATCCGGCTTTTTGTATTTTCAAATTTTGATCACAGAATCGTCATTTGTGGTCCTAAAAACCCCCCATTAACGATTTTCAATGGATTCAGAACACATTAGCAAAATTCATCCGCCATATTGGCGCCGCCATTTTGAATTTTCAAATTTTGACCACAGAATCGTCATTTGTGGCCCTAAAACACCCCGATACCGATTTTCAATGGATTCAGAACACATTGGCAAAATTCATCCGCCATATTGGCGCCGCCATTTTGAATTTTCAAATTTTGACCACAGAATCGTCATTTGTGGCCCTACAAACCCCCGATACCGATTTTCAATGGATTCAGAACACATTGGCAAAATTCATCCGCCATATTGGCGCCGCCATTTTGAATTTTTAAATCCGCCATCTTGGAACCGCCATCTTGATTTTTGTACAAAATTGTCAGATTGCATTGTCACGGTAGCTCAATGTGTGCGCAAAATCTCATAAGAATCGGTTCAGTAGAAGTAGACGAAAAAGCTGTCGCAAGATTTGAACCAAACAAACAAACAAACAAACAAACAAATATACGAGGTGAAGCTAAATAAAACCATTAAAAATATTTCGCCCAGACAAACATTCCACGGTATTCCTAAAACTTTCTGAATTGGGGACTTCCATGGGTTCCAGTCATCAAGTTCCGACACTTAGAGGTATATCAGCTAGCTGGCCAAAGAGTCGTGCCACACACGTGTCTAGGTTTATAATTTGTCGCTAATTTGTTACGTCAAAAAAAATTTTGTCGCTCATCTCATTGATTAGAAAATGATGAAAACGCTAGCTTGATATCAAGCTAGCTAGCCACACACTGTATCTTTCCAACTAAGCAAGATAACAAAAAGGCATTGGTGCAGTAATTTGTCGCTAATTTGTCGCTGAAAGGATCACGTAATACCGATTTTGTCGCCGGTTTTTAAAGGAGACAGAAGGCGATTATTACCGAGCGGCGTATCAAGGTGGCTGGCCAACGTGCGTTTCTTCCATTCCAAAGGAGATAACCAAAGAGGGTTTGCGCCGTAATTTGTCGCTACTTTGTTGCTGGAAGAATAGCGCAATTTCCATTTTGTTGGTAGCGGTAGGAAGGTAAATGAACATCTATAAACAAACATCCACACACCCAGACACAAATCTTTTTATTTTTATCCAAAACCCGTTTCTTTTATAAAATTTTACGATCTTTAAGAATTTTTGACAAAAAATAACTTGAAACCACGGTTTTGGGATACAACCCCCTTAACTTGACATAACTGGCGATGCAAACATATCCTTAAAAGATTACTTATTCGATTAATTAAAATAAATGCAGCCGATACAATTCAGTAAACAGAAAATATTAAATCTCGTATAGAAAAAATATATAGTTCAGCAAACAAACAAGCACGGCTACGCTTTCTGGCCATCAAGATTAATGCCGAATTAGGGGAACCAGCTTCATTTACCTTCCTAGCGCTACCAACAAAATGGAAATTACGCTATTCTTCCAGCAACAAACTAGCGACAAATTATGGCGCAAACCCTGTTTGGTTATATCCTTTTGAATGGGAGAAACGCACGTTGGCCAGCCACCTTGAATCGCCGATCGGTAATAATCGCATTCTGGCTCCTTAAAAAACCGGCGACAAAATCGGTATTATGTGATCCTTTCAGCGACAAATTAGCGACAAATTACAGCACCAATGCCTTTTTGTCATCTCCTTTGGAATGGAAGAAACGCACGTTGGCCAGCCACCTTGATACGCCGATCGGTAATAATCGCCTTCTGGCTCCTTAAAAAACCGTCGACAAAATCGGTATTATGTGATCCTTTCAGCGACAAATTAGCGACAAATTACTGCACCAATGCCTTTTTGTTATCTCCTTTGGAATAGATGAAACGCACGTTGGCCAGCCACCTTGATACGCCGATCGGTAATAATCGCCTTCTGGCTCCTTAAAAAACCGGCGACAAAATTGGTATTACGTGATCCTTTCAGCGACAAATTAGCGACAAATTACTGCACCAATGCCTTTTTGTTATCTCCTTTGGAATGGAAGAAACGCACGTTGGCCAGCCACCTTGATACGTCGATCGGTAATAATCGCCTTCTGGCTCCTTAAAAAACCGGCGACAAATTACTGCACTAATGCCTTTTTGTTATCTTGCTTAGTTGGAAAGATACAGTGTGTGGCTAGCTAGCTTGATGTCAAGCTACCGTTTTCATCATTTTCTAAACAATGAGATGAGCGACAAAATTTTTTTTGACGTAACAAATTAGCGACAAATTAGCGACAAATTATAAACGTGGCACGACTCTTTGGCCAGCTAGCTTGATATACCTGACATTTAGCATCACTGCAATTCCATTTTCTCAAATTCATGGAAGCTCATGGATTATCATATTAGCCTCTTTATATAATTTTTCAGAAGCCCGTTTCATCGTTAACGCTAGCAACCAAGCCGTCCACATAAAAGAATTCGCGAAGGATTTTGCATGGCTCCGGGTAATTGCATTCTTCTAATTTCAGATGCTTTTGGATTGTTACACTCAGCAGGAAAGCATTGCATGTAACCCCAAATGTGACACGTGTCATTCTGTAAACCTGCAATTCAGGAAGCTTACTCGTTGATACGATTGTAGTCGTGAACCAAAAAAAATTTATGCGAATCACGATCCTCCTTTGCCAGCGAAATTTGTAGAAATGCTTTCTCTATATCAGCAGTCATTCCGATTCGTCCTAGTCGAAAATTTAGTAATACGTTTAGAATATCCGGTAATAAATTAGAATCCTTCTCCAATTGATCGTTCAAAGATAATGCTTCACCAGCGTGTGCCGATGCATCAAACACAATGCGTAATTTAGCGTTACTTTATCATCTCTATATGCAGGTCTATGGGGCAAGTAATATCCGTTTTCACAGGAAATCTGTTCCTCTATCTTCTCCGCTATCCCATTATCTATATATTCGTGCATTGCATTGACATATTCGAGTAGTCTCTGTGGCTCTTTTAGTAATTTGCGTAAAGATGAATAAAATCTCGTCAAGCAACTAGCTCTATTGTTTTCAAACAGTTTAATTACAGATTTCCATTGTAAAGAAAACTCGTACCGTTCCTTTTTTCGAATTATGAAATGTTCTTTAAATCTTTTAGTGAAATCATCAGCCACCTCTTCTTCTTTGTTTATCCCCAATGCGTCTAACCTCCAAAAATCCCTAAAATCAAAATCATTAGTAAAACATATTTGCATTTGAGTCTTCTGCAAGTCCCTGAAGTGTCCAACCAAATTCTGTGTCGATCGCCGTTTCCGAGAGACGATTAATAACACCTGTTGCGAATTTAAAATACTGATCTGCACCGATTAGGATACTAATTCCTTGCTCCACACACGAGTTCTCGACAGAAACATCCGCTAATTTTAATTGATGATCTTGATAAATCAGCTGGAGCTAAAATAGTACAGTCAATCTGTATTTTTTATTTGAAAAAATTACACCGCCGACTTTTTTTCATACATCGTTAGGGGGTCATGAAAGAAGCTTAAATCCAGATTTGTGACCTCCCACTCCTTGCAGGTTTTTGGAAACTCAAAAAATTTTTGAATGCGTTTTTCTCGGAATCAGTGCACTTTAGAGAAAAAGTTTTTAAACAAAAAATGTAGAGGACATTGCCGCCTACAATTAATGTCATTGAGTCAATTCCGTACGACTTGAAATGCAGAATGTAGATGGCGCTAAAGTATCAAAAAAAGTGTTTTTTCGCTTTTTCACCCAAAAAAACATTTTTTTTTATTTATAATTTAAATGGAAAAGTTGTTCCTCTCCAAAATACACACAACATTTATTCAAACATTTTTTTCTTTCGACCTACCGTTTTCGAGGTACAGCTTACCGAGGTATGAAAACTGTACTTTTGTACAAAGCCTAAGTACGGTGACGATTGGTGCGTTGCCCACAAGTGATATAACATGCTTGTTTCGACTGATTAACAATTAAACCTAGTAATTAATTTTGTTTTAAAAAAAATTACAATAAACAATTGATGATTATAATCAATAATTAGATATTTTCAGTGAAATGTTTGGATAATATTTCAAATTGTCCTACTGCAATGAAGTTAAATTTTCATGAGCTTTTCCGGTGCTGGGTCTAACTCTGTCGATATTGGTTCCAGAGAAAAAGTTTTGGTAAATATTCAGATTAACTCCTGCACGCCCGATTTTGATGAAATTTTTACACAAGGTACATCAGGTATGTTAATAAAAAGTGTCGGTCACGTCCCGTTATCTTGTAATTCTACTTCAAAGTGCCGAAATTTTAAAAATTCAAAATGCTATTATTGCCATATAATTTCACCAATATTGATGAAATTTACACACATTGCATATTTTGATGTGGACAATTTATTTTTGGAAAAAAAATTGGCAGTCATGCACCGTTACTTTTTTATTTAACTTTATAATACTTAAAGTTCAAAAATGCGATAATTGCCAAAGTACACCAAAACAAAATAAATTTATATATAATGTATATCTTTCTCTGTATAAAAAATAGGTTTTAAAAGAAATTGCCTTTTATATACCGTTTTTTAATACATTTGTAAAGCACACTATTCTATGGGAGTATGAAATATAGTAACTGCCACATTCGACTTTTAATTATTTTATAATTTATATATTTCATATATTGGCTAAAATTTAATTTCACTTTTTTAAATATATCTATATATATAAATTTCTTCTGTCCGTGTGTATGTTACTGAACTCCTTCTAAACGGCTGGACTGATCTTTATGTAATTTTCTGTGTGTATTTAAGTTGATTCGAGAATGGTTTAGAATCACAATTTGAACCGATACCTAAACGGAACACCTGAAAAATCCAAAAAATTGGTAATTTTGGGATTTCTCACTTGAGATTACTTTCTAGCTTCATGGCCTACCTATATACTGTTTGACAGCTTCGTAAATGTGAAATTGTCATTAAATTGAATCGGACATTTTTCAAAAACCCCAATTTAATGACAATTTCACATTTACGCAGCTGTCAAACAGTATATAGGTAGGCCATGAAACTATTAAAACTAATTCGCAGTGAAATTTATTTAGATTTTTCCGTAGTTCCTTTGGGTTTTACTTATATTTCTTTTTAAAACAACCCCTGTATTGAGGCGAGCCATTTAAATCTGGAAGTTGGTGCAGCCGAACCGTCCCTTTTACAATTTTAGATAGGTGGGAGTATTCTGCGTACCCTGATACCTTATTCATGAAAATAGGTTGAAGCGTTTCAATAACACTGGATGACATGTACAAATCTAAACAAAAAAATAAAAGGACCACAGCAGATAAACCGTTATTATTTCCAACCACCCGAAAACTACAATTTTTGGTTTGTCTGACCAAAAACTATCAACAGTCGGCCACTTTGTAAAATTAGCATATACAACCTGTTGTTATCTGGAGTAAATTTTTTTTATAAGGAGTTTTTCAATCTATGCAGCCGACTAGATATTTTGGGTCAATTCGCAAAGACATTAATGTATACTGATGTGCCACGATTTTTCACATGGAACAAACAGTCAAAAAATTGGCAACCACGAAAGCGAGGCGTTCCAGTCGAAGGATACGTCGACATATTTATGGCAAATACTTTAGGCCGATTATATACAGTCCATCCAAAGCAACGCGAATGTTTTTTTTTGCGTTTGTTGTTGGTTAACGTTCCTGGACCGACATCCTTTCAATATTTGCGAACAGTCAATGGTATTTTGTACGACACGTACTTCAATGCGTGTCGCGAATTGCATTTACTGGAAGATGATAACCATTGGGATCTCACACTTGCAGATGCAGTACTGAGTTCCTTTCCTCATCAAATTCGTCAATTATTCGCTATATTATTGACGACATGTTTTCCGTCTGAAGCTTCTGCTCTCTGGGATAAATATAAAGATTCGATGAGTGAGGACATTCTACACCGCATTCGGATTGCTGATCAAGATACAAATATCGATTTTTCGACGGAAATATATAACGAGGCCTTAGTAAAGATTGAGGATATTTGTATTCTCATTTCGAATATGCCACTCATTAATTTCGGCATGCCATCGCCTAACCGCCCAGCAGCACAAATCATTAACAGCGATGTTCAGCGCGAACAACAGTTCGATACCATAGCTTTGGCTACTTTCGTTGCTAATAATGAGCAACTGCTCACTGCTGAACAAAAGAATATATATGATCAAATTAATTTGTCAATTGCATCACAACAAGGAGGATTCTTTTTTTTTGGACGCACCAAGTGGCACTGGCAAAACATTCCTCATCTCACTGATACTTGCGCGCATTCGATCACAAAGTCATATTGCGTTGGCAATTGCTTCATCAGGCATTGCAGCTACCTTGCTTGATGGTGGGAGGACTGCGCATTCAGCACTCAAGTTGCCATTGAACATTCACACAAATCCAGACGCAATGTGTAACATAAAGAAGCATGCAGGCATGGCTGAAGTTTTGAAAAAATGCAAAATTATTATCTGGGATGAATGCACTATGGCCCACAAGCATTCACTTGAAGCCCTCGATAGAACGCTGAAAGATCTCAATAATAATACCAGACTTTTCGGTGGTGCTCTACTGTTGCTGTCCGGTGTTTTCAGACAGACATTGCCGGTAATTCCACGTGCTACATATGCGGACGAAATTAACGCATGTTTAAAAGAATCATACCTGGCGAAGTGCCAGGAAATTATGTCTTACCATAAATATGCGTGTTCAACTTCAAAATGATCCATTGGCATTGGCATTCTCAGAACAATTGCTCAACATTGGCAACGGCACCATACAATTGCATGAAAATACACAATACATCAGACTCCCAGAAAATTTTTGCAACATGGTCGATACTAAAGATAGTTTGATCGAAAGTATATTTCCAGATTTACAAGCTAATTACACTAATCATGCGTGGCTACGTGACCGAACTATTTTAGCCGCAAAAAATATAGATGTCGACGCAATTAATTTTAAAATACAACAGTCATTGCCGGGCAATGAAATATCATTCAAATCGATCGATACTGTTGTCGATCCTGAAGAAATTGTTAACTACCCTGTTGAATTCTTGAATTCATTGGATTTACCTGGAATGCCACCACATAACTTGCGATTAAAAATTGGTTCACCAATAATTTTACTTTGAAATTTGAATGCACCAAAGCTATGCAATGGCACGCGATTGATCATAAAAAAAATCATGAGTAATGTTCTTGAAACTACCATTTTAAACGGCAAGTTTCAAGGTGAAGTTGTTCTTCTACCACGGATCCCAATGATCCCATCAGACTCGCCCATTCCATTCAAACGCCTGCAATTCCCAATTCGCTTGGCATTCGCAATGACTATTAATAAGTCACAAGGCCAAACAATGTCAATTTGTGGGTTGGATCTAGAAAATCCGTGCTTTTCACATGGCCAATTATATGTTGCGTGTTCAAGGGTTGGCAAACCATCAGGTTTGTTCGTTTTTACCCCTCAGGGATTAACTAAAAATATTGTTCATCAAATAGCATTAAGATAAAAAGTTTATTCCTGTTGATATTAAGATTAAAAATAAATATAAATATTTATTTTTTGTACATTAAAAAAAATTACCTTTCATGAAAATTACTTTTCCTTCTAACATTTCACAAATTTAATTTATAATTCCATCACAATTTCCATTGAACTCTAAATAACTGAAACAGATATGCTGGCCAACTATTGCGGGCAAAAAGGTTTTATGCCGGGTCCAACTAGTGAAATATATAAATTTTAAAATAATTAAAAGTCGAATGTGGCAGTTACTATTTCATACTCCCATAGAATGGTGTGCTTTACAAATGGATTAAAAAACGGTATATAGAAGGCAAGATATATACATTATATATAAATTTCTTTTTTTTGGTGTACTTTGGCAATTATCGCATTTTTGAAATTTAAGTATTATAAAGTTAAATAAAAAAGTAACGGTGCATGAGTGACATTTTTTTTCCAAAAATAAATTGTCCACATCAAAATATACAATGTGTGTAAATTTCATCAATATTGGTGAAATAATATGGCAATAATTGCATTTTGAATTTTGAGTTGAGTTGTACTTAATTAACTGTACCTTGTGTAAAAATTTCGTCAAAATCGGGCGTGGAGGAGTTAATCTGAATATTTACCAAAGTTTTTAAACAAAAAAATGTAGAGGACATTGCCGTCTACAATTAATGTCATTGCGACAATTCCGTACGACTTGAAATGCAAAAAGAAGCTGTAGCTGTATGTTTGAATAAATGTTGTGTGTATTTTGGAGGGAAACAACTTTTCCATTTAAATTATAACGGAAAAAAAATGTTTTTTGGGTGAAAAAGCGAAAAAACACTTTTTTTGAGACTTTAGCGCCATCTACATTTTGCATTTCAAGTCGTACAGAATTGACTCAAGGACATTAATTGTAGGCGGCAATGTCCTCTACATTTTTTGTTTAAAAACTTTTTCTCTAAAGTGCACTGATTCAGAGAAAAACGCATTCAAAAAACTTTTTGAGTTTTCCAAAAACCTGCAAGCAGTGGGAGGTCACAAATCTGGATTTAAGCTTCTTTCATGACCCCCTAACGATGTATGAAAAAAAATCGGCGGTGTAATTTTTTCCAAAAACAGCCGTTGCCGAATGCCGAAAAGGTGGCCAAAAGTCCCTAAAATCGATCTTTGATTTAGGGACTTTTTGGGTCTAGTTATGTAGGTTGGTACCTAAGTTATTAGAAACAGCGTTTTATAATGGTCAAACTTGCATGGGGCTCTCGGGACCCATTGTTACGTGGGCATCTGGCACACGAGGGCCTCGGCGCGGTACATAGTGAAACGGGTTTTTTGGTTAACAGTGACCTGGAATCGTTTGAAATGGCTTCTGCTAACGAAAGTAAGTACTTTTAAACCTTATTTCATATTGGCATTCAATTTTATTAATTATGTTGGTAATGTACCATTCAAAACAAGTTTTTTATAACTTCCCGTTATAAACGTCAATGTTTAAAATTACATTACTCAAAAGTCCCATGACATCCCACTCTCTAACAAGTTTTGTCGCATTCTTGAGATCTTTCTCTATAATTTGGAAGTTTCAAAAGTTGCCCCAGTTTGCCCCAATTTGTTTAATTTAAATAAAATTTCGAAAAAATTCTGGCCATTTTATATGAGCTTTGTCCGCCATGTTGGATCCGCCATTTTGTTTGTTAAATTTTGATTAGCAATTCGTAATCAGTAGAGTCGAAATACTCTTCATCCCAAATTTCATAAAAATCTGACCACTTTATAAAAATTTTGTCCGCCATATTGGATCCGCCATTTTGTTTTTTCTATTTTGAGTGAAGATTCGTAATCAGCGACCTCAAAATACTTTTTGTACGTAATTTCATACAATTTGAAGAACGTCTACATATTTTGGCCACCTTTTCGGGATTTGGAACCACTGTGCGACAGATTGAATGTACTAAAACATTAATAAAAATTTCCGGAACCACAACTCGTCTCAAAACAAAACTTTATCCTTGCCACTTCAAATACATTCTCACAATTTCATATTGTTTCGCTGGAGGTTTGCTGCTTTCACCAAAGGGAACAATGCTAAATTTGCGGCATATACATTTAACAATCACACAACTTTGCAGCTCACTCTAAAGCCTCCAACGATTTTTTGAAAAATAATCACTTCTACGGGGTGAGTTGGGGGTGGCTTCCGGGGCACTTATGGGGTTACAATTTTTATACGCTTTATATTAGCTTCACCTGTATGTATGTATGTATGTATGTATGTATGTATGTATGTATGTAGACAAATCTTGCAACTTGATTTTCACCCACTTGCATATAACCGATCAACTTCAACCATTTTGTGAAATAATCAAGATGGCGGTTCCAAGATGGCGGCCGAATTTTGCTATTGTGCTCCCCGACCCCCGACATGGGTATCAAATGAAAGGGTATGACAAATAGAATACAATTAGGGTCATTCCAAATTCAAAATGGCGGCCATCACAAAATGGCGGATTAACTTTTTCTTTCTAACATACTTAAAATGGATATCAAATGAAAGGATATGACAGGTGGAATACTATAAGCTGTGTGGCGACATTCCAAATTCAAAATGGCGGCCGACACAAAATGGCGGACTACCTTTTTCTTTCAACACCCTCGATATGGGTATCAAATGAAAGAGTATGACGAGTAGAATACATTAAGCCGTATGACGTCATTTTAAACCTAATATGGCGACTACCAAAAAACGGAAGCAGACGCAAGGCTAAAAAGTAAAAAACTAAAAATGTACAGTTTAGCAAAACTAAAAAATACGTTTTTATTTTAAAATGATCTGAAAAATATTGCATATATCTACAGTAAAAAGCCAGAAATGTTTAAATGCAAAGTCGATGATTTTGAGTTTACTGCATTTCGTATTCCGTATTCCGTATTTCCTGCTTTATCATTGCTCTCTTGTCTTAAACTGAGCTGTGCTTGCTAAGTTAACGGACCGGCAAAAGTAATATGGCGGCCACAACAAAATGGCGGAAGATATATGGTAGACTAAAAAGTAAAAAATAAAAATATATAGCTTAAAAAAACTAAATAATACGCATTTATTTTAAAATTAACTAAAAAGAAAAAAATAATTTTGAAGCTTTTATTGCTCCAGCCAGTATAGGGAACAACCTACCTTTCGAAATCAGGCAAATAACTAAATTAATGAAGTTATTGGTAAAAATTATAAATATAACTTACTTAAATGTAAAGAAAGCGTGGGCCGCTAACGAAAAGCTCCAGTGTTAATAAAATAATAATATATGTAGGTGAACAGGTCCACGCTTTTTTACATTTAAGTAAGTTATATTTATAATTTTTACCAATAACTTCATTAATTTAGTTATTTGCCTGATTTCAAAAAGTAGGTTGTTCCCTATACTGGCTGGAGCAATAAAAGCTTCAAAATTATTTTTTTCTTTTTAGTTCATTTTAAAATAAAAGCGTATTTTTTAGTTTTTTTAAGCTATATATTTTTATGTACTTTTCTAAGATCACTCTTCACAAGTACACAAATTTGTAGCCTCTAACTATTAGTCCATGGAAATGGCACTTTAACATTGCAAAAATGCAGGACAAGGTTTTTTCTTGGGTTGTATAGGGGGGCCGGTGAAAGTTTAAATTTGAGTTTTCGGGCTCGGGCCCCCCCATTTGGCCGCCATCTTGGAAAAGATGTGCAAATGGTTTCTCCACTATATCTCAGTACATCTTACAGAAAATTTGTAAGGAGATTTTGTTTAGAATGAAATTATCTACAATTTATTATATAAGCTTTTTTGTCGTAAATTGAATAATAATTAAGAAGCCTTAGAACACAAAAATTAGCCACCATGTTTTCTTTTAAGGGCTATAACGGTGTGCTGTGCTTATCGTGTGCTGTAGACGTGTTTTTTTGTCTCCTTTGTTTTTTAATTTTTTTCTGTGTTTTGGTGTTTGTTTTTTTTTCATTTTTGCATTTTTTCCCCGTGATTACTTCGTGTTTAGTGCCAGAGTGTTTGCGTGGCTTCATCGTTTGTTATATTCATGTGAGTTTTATTTAATCTAATTTCATTTTTGTAAGTGACATCGGCAGTCTTCTTCTTCGTCTCGAACTTTGAGATAATAGGTACTGCTGCACTTATAAATAAACCCATATCATTGATTATATACTAAGTAGATATGGACAAACGCAAGTCAAAATAACATCCAGCTACGGCGCTACGAGCTTCGTGCGCTAGTATCGCAGGGTTTTGTTCTCCTATATGGTTAGTTTCCGAAATAAACTTTTCCTTGTTATGAAAAAGCCCTTCGCGCATTTGGAAAAAAAACATTTTGGCTTTGATTTTAGTGCCTGCGGATCTAAAAATAGATTCCTACGTTTTTTGTGATGATGATTTCGTGGCCGATGGGTGAAATTTGACAATAGGGTAAAGAAATGAATGGGCGAGAAGACTTTAATGGGAAATTTGGCATCAAGCGTTTCTTATTATGTTGAGAAAAATGAAATGGGTTTTAAAAGGGATTATTTAACTTTTTTTAGCGAAAAATGCGACAAATTTTTAGATTTTTTTCTCAGGTATTTTAATTCGTATAAACTAGACATTTTTATGGATAATTGTAATGGTATTGAGATATATAAAATAATTATTATTTTTGAAATTTTTTTTATGTGGCATGGTCAAGCTAAGGAATCTCCTTTTGCATCACAACTCCGTCATGTCGTTCAAGTCATGGTGTAATGTCTAGTATTAAGTTTGATCTGAGGTATAGAAAAGAAGGAATAGGTCAGAGGTGTGGAGGGTGCGTGAGTAGATGTCGATGAACTCTGCTGGGTTCAGCAGCACAGACTGTGGAAGACAGCTCCACAGTCGAGTTGCTATTTATATTGATATCTATTTTATTTATAAACGATCTTCTAAACCGTAATGGCGCGAAAAGGTCTGCAGTGAGTCGGGGGTGAGAGGAGTTGGCTAGTATTGTGTTGTGGGAAAGAAGTTCCGTGTAGGCAGGAGGTTCTTAATTTCAATGGAGGCGTCGCTATGGTAATAACGGTAAAACTTAATGAACTTACATTCCTACGGTGGCTTAAAGGGTCTATGGAGGAGGAAGGTGCGCGCTTGCACCTTCTCCAGCCAAAGTATTTTTTGGGGCGCCCGCTCAGATATACAAGTTATATTCAAAGCGGAGTGGAATGTAGGACTTGTAAATTGTAGTCAGGGCATCTGGCTGAAGGAGGAACTTGCATCTCAGGTGAGAGAATCGACCTTTGGGAAACCAGCGGAGATGGAATGAGGGTTGGATTCGACGCGATCCACCACTACCTTAATTGAACGACCAGAAACAAAGCTCTCAAACCAGTTCCTTAGAACTGAGATGTAAGTTAATTTTAAAGGCTTACAGAAGGCGTCGAATTAGAGGCTGGAACAATTTTCCGCTTTTCCGTTGCACGCATAACTCTACTCTAGAGTTTCTGCAAAGAACAAAAAATGTATGTGGTTTTGAAGAGGCCTCCTGTATATCTACTCAATAAACTCAGTAATCTGCAAAGTAACAATTTTTAAGAAAAAGGCAAGCATTTAAAAAAAATTTACCTTTGAACCAAAAAAAAACATTAAAAGGAATGAAAATATTGTACATA
The DNA here is from genome assembly GCA_963855945.1 of Thereva nobilitata. Classification (NCBI taxonomy): domain Eukaryota; kingdom Metazoa; phylum Arthropoda; class Insecta; order Diptera; family Therevidae; genus Thereva; species Thereva nobilitata. The sequence goes on from OY979695.1 coordinate 69,373,071, forward strand.
CATACATATATATGTATTATAGGACTCATGGACTTGTGTTGTTTAATGGTAGGTCCACATGAAAGAGGCGTTTGTCGGTCGTTCTTTGAAGTTTGAATGGAACGGGCGACGGAATGCCTGTGCAGACAATGTCGACCGAAAGTTTATATGCACTTTTTCCAGCGGCTTCGCCGCGCCTTTCCCTTGTTTCACAGTTCACGCGAATACAGTATGTGTTGTGTGGGCCATAGGGCTCACATTAACAACTACCCAGCATTACGAATTACGAATGAATATTAAAATTTTAAAATAGCTGGAAATTTCTAGAAATGCATCTTTCAATTATCGGTTAATTTCCAAATACTAGAGTTTTCTATTCTAGATTTTTCTTCGTCTGTCCTTATGTATCTTTTTTTCCGTTTTCTAGTACTTCTGTAATACCATACTCTCTTTTTGAAGCTGGTCGCCCCAAGCAAGGGTTTGCGATCCCTCATATTGCTTCTACACAATATGTCGACATCTACAACTTCCTTTTTGATTTTGGATCTCGTTGCAACCTGAACATCAAAAATTCCAACTTGTTTGTAATCTTTTTGTCACCACAAAGCAAGTGAGTTTTTGTGTCGAGGAACTCGCCATTAATTATGGGTTTTCACGGCAGTATTTTTATTTTCAATTCTTGGATTGATTTCATTAAATTTGAAAATTTGATGCTATCGAAAGCAAGGGGGTGGTTTATTGAAGCTACCATAACTAAATGAATGGGTAATGGCGAGGGATATATGTACGTATACTTATGTAGATGTATATACCAAAATTCTTAAAATTTTGGGTAATTATTTACTTTATTACCCCACCGCCCAGGGGTTGTATAGGGGGTTAACCTGAACACATTTCCTTTGGAATTAGCCATCGGTCACCCCTTAAAAAGTTTTTCAGGGTTGAAATTTTGTAAAAATCACTAATTTTTTTTAAAAAAAAGGTTCAATAAGCAGATATTTTAGTAACGACTTCGACTCTGGATTGCGCGCCCCCAAACACTCCCCCACCTCAACTTCTACCTCATTCTCGGTGTAGGGCGCGACCCTTTTGGTGTTGCGCCCAGAGCGGAGGACGAGACGATAAAGTAAACAATCACCCTTAATACAAACATTTAAAAAAACTTTCAAAATCGGAACTGTTATTCCTTCATTGAATTCGACTTCTCTTGAGAAATATGAAGTAAGGTTTTGAACGAAAATTCTGATTTTTTTATTGTAAACAAATACATATATTCAAATTTACCCAACTGATCACTCAAATTTTCTCTATAATCAATAATAAAATCAATAAAAAATAAGTGCGTGTCAGCTCCGACTCGAGACTGGAGTTTACTCCTGAAAGACGATTGACTTAAAATATATATAACAGGCAAAGGAAGTAAATGAACCCATATATTTATTTATATTGATTTGATAAAATACATTACATCAATTTTATATTATACTTTTTAGTCTATAATACTTATGTCTTCCACCATTTTGTGGTGGCCGTCATACTAGATTTAAAATGACGTCACAGAGATTACTGTATTATAATCGTCATACCCATACTGAGGGGGTTGCCAAGAAAAAGGTAATACACTATTTTGAATTTGGAATGACGCCACACAACTAATTGGATTCTACCTGTCATGCCCTTCCGTTTATACCCATGTCGGTAGGTCGGGGACTTAGAATAGAGAAGAGAAGGAAGCGCAATTAATTAAAATCGGGGAAGCATTTCGGCAACACATATGCACAGCACTCCCATAGTATTTTTTCAGATCGCGGACAATGGCGGTACCATATTTAGTCAAAAACCGGGAGGGGATTGCGTTTCTTAGTAACCATCCAAATGAGAACACATCACTTGGCTGAAAATGTTGGGAGCAAACGCGAACGAATTTCGGTACGCCTCTGTCCGGGATCTGCATGAAACCTATGAACATATGGTTGTTTCTTTTCTTTTAGAGCGAGAGGTTCTTGAATCCAAGTGCTTCCCTCGAATCCGTATACATCTCGACATATTCGTATATATCTCGTGAAAGAAATGTCTGACGCGAAATGGACCAAGCCCATTGGAAAGAGCATCAAATTTTCCATAACTCCAATAAACTCCAATTTTCTACTTTTTAGTCTATTATGTCTTTCACCATTTTGTGGTGGCCGCCATATTAGATTTAAAATGACGTCACACAGATTACTGTATTATAGTCGTCATAAATTTCATTTGATACCCGTACTGAGGAGGTTGTGAAGAAAAAGGTAATCCGCCGTTCCTTTACGCGGCTTGCTAGAAATCGTCACGTAAGAAAATGCGATACGCTGTGTGTATGCGTGCGAGTATCGAGCAGCCCGGCAACCTAAAAACGACCAGGCGAGTGCGCTGTGTGTGTGGTGCGAGTATCGAGATTCGAGCAGCCTAACAAACGAGCAAGCGAGTGCACAGCACAGCCGGGTGGGCAACCCTCTCACTTTCTCACTCTCTCTCTGTCTCTGTCTCTTTTTAAACGCTTTATCTTAGTTTCACCTGTATCTTGTATCTCGTATGTAAACAAATCTTGCAACTTGATTTTGACCAACTTTCATATAACCGATCAACTTCAAATTTTGCACATATGTATAGTTCTCTTGACAAAGCAATCTGAACATTTTGTATAAAAATCAAGATGATGGCCGATTTTTGTAATTTGTTCCCCGGCCGCCCACATGGGGATCAAATGAAACGGTATGACAGGTAGAATACAATTAGCTGTGTAGCGTCATTCCAAATTCAAAATGGCGGCCAACACAAAATGGCGGAAGACATAATAGACTAAAAAGTAGAAAGTATACCCGATCAACTTAAAATTTTTCGCATATGCATAGTTCGCGAGACAATGGAATCTGACCATTTTGTAAAAAAAACAAGATGGCGGTTTTGCTATTATGTTCTCCGACTCACCGACATGGGTATCAATTGGAAGGGCATCACAGGTGGAATACAATAAGTTGTGTGGCGTCATTCCACGCAATTGGAGACACAATTGCAAAAATCGGCCGCCATTTTGGAGCCGCCATGCTGATTTTTTTTACAAAATGGTCGGATTGCATTGTCACGCGAACTATGCGTATGTGCAAAATTTGAAGTTGATCGGTTATATTCTCTGCTTTTTAGTCTATGTAGATATTCTTCCGCCATTTTGTCTTGGCCGCCATTAAAAATTTAATTGTTAATGCTAATTGTATTCTGTTATGTTTATGTTTTCTACTTTTTGGTCTATTATAGGTACATATTCTGCCATTTTGTTGTTGCTAATTGTATTCTACCTGTCATGTCCTTTCATTTGATAACCATGTCGCAGGTCGGGGAACACAAAAGCAAAAATCGGCCGCCATCTTGGAACCGCAATCTTGATTTTTTTACAGAATGGTCAAGCAAACTACGCATATGTGAAAAATTTGAAGTTTATCGGTTATATTTTCTACCTTTTAGTCTATTACATGTCTTCCGCCATTTTTTTGTGGCCGCCATTTTAAATTTAAATTGACGTCACACAAATTACTGTATTATAATCGTCATACCCTTTCATTTGATACCCATATTGAGGGGGTTGTAAAGAAAAAGGTAATCCGCCATTTTGAATTTGGAATCACGCCACACAACTAATTGTATTCTACCTGTCATGCCCTGCCTTTTGATACCCATGCCGGTGGCTCGGGGAACACAATTGCAAAAATCGGCCGCCATTTTGGAACCGCCATTTTGATTTTTTTACAAAATGGTCAGATTGAATTGTCAGGCGAACTATGCGTATGTGCAAAATTTGAAGTTGATCGGTTATATTCTCTGCTTTTTAGTCTATGTAGATATTCTTCCGCCATTTTGTCTTGGCCGCCATTAAAAATTTAATTGTTAATGCTAATTGTATTCTACCTGTCATAGCCTTTCATTTGCTACCCATGTCGGCGGTCGGCGAACACAAATGCAAAAATCGGGCGCCATCTTGGAACCGCTATCTTTATTTTTTTAAGAAATGGTCACGTTGCATTGTGAAGCAAACTACGCATATGTGCAAAATTTGAACTTGATCGGTTATATATTTTCTAATTTTTAGTCTATTACAGTGGTTCCCAAACTTATTTGGCCTACCGCCCCCTTTCCAGAAAAAGTATTACTCAGCGCCCCCTGGAAACAATTTTTTTAAATTTTAGTAGCCATTAAACATAAGATATATGTATGTATTAATAGCTGCGTTCCATTGGGCGATCCGGAGTACATCACCAATGGAACGCGGTTTTTTGATGTCAGAAGTAAATACGAGTAAAACGTAAAAGTGCAGGGGTAGTTGGGAGTACTCCGGAGTACTCGGGAGTAGAAAATATTACCCAATGGAACGCAGCTATTGTTTCTACCTTTTTCGTAAAATATAGTAAAGAAATGTGTAAATTAGAAACACAAAGCCCGTTACACACTATCTTCGTTTTACTTCGCGTTCGTCGAACAGCTTTGCCCTTGAAAATTGCAGTGTGGATGACAATGCCGCCGTGCTTTTCGCCACAGCGAAAAACTAAATCCATTTTAATTTTTCTCCGTTCGCTATACGCTCTACGCTCTACGACGATAGCGTGGGTGAAAACTATGTGTCGTCGTTCGTCGTTAAGCAGTGAAGTATGTACCTGTTGTGCACAAAAAAGGGTTTGCACCATACTTCTTCTTCCCTCCTTACATTCCTCATTCCCCCTGTCATAGCCTTCCGCTAGCATTGCCCCGCTCCACCAAGCGCATGTCATCGGTTGGTTGATGGGATTCAACTCGTTTCAGGAGGCATAACACTCCAGCGAGTTGTTTCTGATTGCCCCGATGCCAGAGTCGCGATAGAAATGTTTGGGGTTAGGTGGTTGTGGCAGTTCCTTCCTACTTCTCTCTTCCCCTTCACTATCTATCGACTAGGGCTTGCTGTTTGACATTGCACTCTATGCGAAGAAAAATAGATTGTCGACAGTACAAAGGGCTTTCCCTGAGCCCTAGTCTTCCACATAAAAAAAAAAAAAAAAAAATACACGTTTTTTTCTTGAATTTTTTCCAGAAATAACCGCCGCTACTGCCAACAAAGTATCTTCGTCCATGGTACTATGCGAATTAAACGACGACTAATGTGTATAGAATGGAGGCGTACGTGGCTCGTCGTTTGGGCAACGCTGTGTGACGAACGCAGAGTTAAACGATGATAGTGTGTAGCGGGCTTTAAGGGATTCACGATTCGGTGGAAACAGGTCTAGATTCGTAGATACGGTTGCAACGTAGGAAAACTTTCCAACGATACAACAACAATTGTACAGAACCACACTTTCCAATACTGCAAAAAATTTCTATACCCCAGATCCAGTGTAAAGCTTTCCTATGGCAACGAGAAATCATTTAAGTGTCAAGTGACATGTGGAAGCTGGTGATTTTGTTTCAAATGGCTAGCGAAAGGATTAAAAAAGGTAAAAGTAAATCAAAACCAAATAAAATTTGTCAAGGGGCATTCACGATATGAAGAAAAAAACTCTTGGGAAAGTATCCCTGAGAAACATTTCCCACGAATTGTGAATACCCTTATTGAGAAAGGGAATCAGCGATTGCGGGGAACTTTGCTTCGTTTCGTGTTTCATCGTGTAAAATGTGCCATAGCGTGCTCCAAAATATGCTGGTAGTACTGCCGTTGCAGGCTTTGCCCTTGCGATCGACCAATCGCACGAGTGGCAGTTTCCCGCAGCAATGCTCGTAGTGCTCACGTGTTTTGGAACGGCAATTCAGTGGCTCCACATGAACAGTAGCAGTGCGCGATTCGACATACCTCATTGCAAGTGAGGGAGTATGCGGGAATCGAGCCAACGTCCAGTATTTTGTTCAAAGAAAAATTAAACGTTATGAGCAGAATACATAAATCAATTTTTCTAAATCTTCCCTTCTTTCTTTTATGCTTTCATCGCCCCTTAAAGGCGATGGCCCAATGCCGACGGCGCGTTATACGCGGCAGGCGCTTCATGCGCGTTAACGTCCGTTGAAGGTTCATTCATAGCATCAGGACGTCAAAAATATTTTTTTAATTTAAATACATGTATGGATTTTTGTGTATATACTTGTTAGAAATGTGAATTTTTTAAATTTCATAGCCTGCCAACGCCAAAAAGTTGAAAGTTGCTCGACTTTTGCCGTCGCTTGACGCCGTTGACGCCGCAAAGTCGTGAATGGGATAACTCGATTTGAATTACACACAACCAAATGTGGACGTCAACGCGCGTCAAAGCGTTGACGCGCGTAAACGCGAATAAAGTCGTGATTAGGCCATCGCCTTAACAGTTATTCATCGCCCCCCAAATGGACCTGTGGCCATCACCGCCCCCCTGGATCGCTTCAGGGCCCACCAGGGGGCGGTAACGCCCACTTTGGGAATCACTGGTCTATTATAATATGTCTTCGGCCATTTTGTTTTGGCCGCCATTTTGAATTTGGAATGACGCTACACCGCTAATTGTATTCTCATATGCGCATATGCATAGTTCGCGTGACAATGGAATCTGACCATTTTGTAAAAAAAAAAACAAGATTGCGGTTTTGCTATTGTGTTCTCCGACTCACCGACATGGGTATCAATTGGAAGGGCATCACAGGTGGAATACAATAAGTTGTGTGGCGTCATTCCACGCAATTGGAGACACAATTGCAAAAATCGGCCGCCATTTTCGAGCCGCCATGCTGATTTTTTTTACAAAATGGTCGGATTGCATTGTCACGCGAACTATGTGTATGTGCAAAATTTGAAATTGATCGGTTATGTTTTCTACTTTTTGGTCTATTATAGGTACATATTCTGCCATTTTGTTGTTGCTAATTGTATTCTACCTGTCATGTCCTTTCATTTGATACCCATGTCGCAGGTCGGGGAACACAAAAGCAAAAATCGACCGCCATCTTGGAACCGCAATCTTGATTTTTTTACAAAATGGTCAAGCAAACTACGCATATGTGAAAAATTTGAAGTTTATCGGTTATATTTTCTACCTTTTAGTCTATTACATGTCTTCCGCCATTTTTTTGTGGCCGCCATTTTAAATTTAAATTGACGTCACACAAATTACTGTATTATAATCGTCATACCCTTTCATTTGATACCCATATTGAGGGGGTTGTAAAGAAAAAGGTAATCCGCCATTTTGAATTTGGAATCACGCCACACAACTAATTGTATTCTACCTGTCATGCCCTGCCTTTTGATACCCATGCCGGTGGCTCGGGGAACACAATTTCAAAAATCGGCCGCCATTTTGGAACCGCCATTTTGATTTTTTTACAAAATGGTCAGATTGAATTGTCAGGAGAACTATGCGTATGTGCAAAATTTGAAGTTGATCGGCTATATTCTCTGCTTTTTAGTCTATTATATGTAGATATTCTTCCGCCATTTTGTCTTGGCCGCCATAAAAAATTTAATTGTTAATGCTAATTGTATTCTACCTGTCATAGCCTTTCATTTGCTACCCATGTCGGGGGTCGGCGAACACAAATGCAAAAATCGGGCGCCATCTTGGAACCGCTATCTTTATTTTTTTACGAAATGGTCACGTTGCATTGTGAAGCAAACTACGCATATGTGCAAAATTTGAACTTGATCGGTTATATATTTTCTAATTTTTAGTCTATTATAATATGTCTTCGGCCATTTTGAATTTGGAATGACGCTACACCGCTAATTGTATTCTCATATGCGCATATGCATAGTTCGCGTGACAATGAATCTGACCATTTTGTAAAAAAAATCAAAATGGCGGTTTTGCTATTGTGTTCTCCGACTCACCGACATAGGTATCAATTGGAAGGGCATCACAGGTGGAATACAATAAGTTGTGTGGCGTTATTCCACGCAATTGGAGACACAATTGCAAAAATCGGCCGCCATTTTCGAGCCGCCATGCTGATTTTTTTTACAAAATGGTCGGATTGCATTGTCACGCGAACTATGCGTATGTGCAAAATTTGAAATTGATCGGTTATGTTTTCTACTTTTTGGTCTATTATAGGTACATATTCTGCCATTTTGTTGTTGCTAATTGTATTCTACCTGTCATGTCCTTTCATTTGATACCCATGTCGCAGGTCGGGGAACACAAAAGCAAAAATCGGCCGCCATCTTGGAACCGCAATCTTGATTTTTTTACAAAATGGTCAAGCAAACTACGCATATGTGAAAAATTTGAAGTTTATCGGTTATATTTTCTACCTTTTAGTCTATTACTGTCTTCCGCCATTTTTTTGTGGCCGCCATTTTAAATTTAAATTGACGTCACACAAATTACTGTATTATAATCGTCATACCCTTTCATTTGATACCCATATTGAGGGCGTTGTGAAGAAAAAGGTAATCCGCCATTTTGAATTTGGAATCACGCCACACAACTAATTGTATTCTACCTGTCATGCCCTGCCTTTTTGATACCCATGCCGGTGGCTCGGGGAACACAATTGCAAAAATCGGGCGCCATTTTGGAACCGCCATCTTGATTTTTTTACAAAATGGTCAGATTGAATTGTCAGGCGAACTATGCGTATGTGCAAAATTTGAAGTTGATCGGTTATATTCTCTGCTTTTTAGTCTATTATATGTAGATATTCTTCCGCCATTTTGTCTTGGCCGCCATAAAAAATTTAATTGTTAATGCTAATTGTATTCTAACTGTCATACCCTTTCATTTTCTACCCATGTCGGGGGTCGGCGAACACAAATGCAAAAATCGGGCGCCATCTTGGAACCGCTATCTTTATTTTTTTACGAAATGGTCACGTTGCATTGTGAAGCAAACTACGCATATGTGCAAAATTTGAACTTGATCGGTTATATATTTTCTAATTTTTAGTCTATTATAATATGTCTTCGGCCATTTTGTTTTGGCCGCCATTTTGAATTTGGAATGACGCTACACCGCTAATTGTATTCTACCTGTCATGTCCTTTCATTTGATTCCCATGTCGGGGTCGGGGAACATAAATGCAAAAATCGGCCGCCATTTTTAGACCGCCATCTTGATTTTTGTACAAAATGGTCAGGTTGTTAAGCAAACTACGCATATGTGCAAAATTTGAACTTAATCGGTTAAATTTTCTACTTTTTAGTCTATTATATGTCTTCCGCCATTTTGTGTTGGCGCCATTTTGAATGACGCTACACTACTAATTGTATTCTACCTGTCATGCCCTTTCATTTGATACCCATGTCGCGGGTCGGGGAACACAAATGCAAAAATCGGCCACCATTTTGGAACCGCCATCTTGATTCTTTTACAAAATGGTCAGACTGTTGTTATACGCGAGCTACACATATGTGCAAAATTTGAAGTTGATCGGTTATATGGAAGTGGGTCAAAATCAAGTAGAAGTTTTTTTTTTGTTAACGGGTTTTTTTTGTTAACGCTTTGATTTTACTCCCCATCTATTTTTCATACCGGGCTCTATATGTATATGAAACGTTTCTTAAGGAGTAAACTCCAAAAAGTTTGAATTTTTGTTAAAAAAAACCTAATTCATTTTTCTCAAAATGGAAAAAAAACACGATGCTTAATTTCCCATTACATTTGCATCTCCCTTAATCATTTTGTTCATTGTTAAATTTCAGCCACCGACCAAGAAATCGTATTTTCCAACAACAACAAACCAACAAAATAAAAGGAATACGCGCACAGGAATCTATTTTTTGATCCAAAACTTCTGGCTTTTCTTCCAACATGCGTGAAGGGCTTTGTAATGCTTTTTAAAATTCAGGCGCAAACCGGCTTTTTTCAAGTTTTACTAAAAATTAACAATATTGATTTTTTTTTTGTATTTTATAATTATTATGCACGTATAAGGAAATAATATTAATTAATTAATGTTGAAAACCCATTCCCATTGATTTTAGAGGCGTACAACAGAAATTCGCACCCCAAAACTTAAAACTGTACAACTATCGCCATCTAGTATCGTAGCTGGACAAATGTTTGTCCATATCTACTTACTCTATTACCCCGTTTATGATTAGGTTGAAAAGTTGAGTCGAGGTTGAGTTGAAATTTCGACCACCGTATATGATTCCAAGTTGAGTTCACTTTGGGTTGAAATCGAGTTGAACTGACATCAAAACATAACCTCGTTTTGTTAATTCTTTTTCTATATTTCTGACTTCCTATACAGTTTTCCATCAAAATGGTGAAGGGAATTTTGTTCCCGCATTATTTCTAACAAGTTTTTGTTTCCTGATGCTCCCAAATATTTCTTTTAGCCATTGTCAAAATTAAATTTCCTCTGTTTTTACATATATAGTTAATATAAAATAATTAACGCGCTACAAAAACACCGAACACAAAACTAACGCCGAAGGCCGACTTCATGGATGATAAACAAACAAAACAAATGTCACTTCAACCCAATTTCAACTCAACACGCATTTATGAGGCGAAATATCAACTCGACCCAGGTAGGAGAGCTGAGTTGGGTTGAGTGGACCCAGTTTCAACTCGATCCCCGTTTATGACTGGGTTCAACCTGGGTTGGACCTAGGTTGAACCTAGTCATAAACGGGGTATATAATCAATGCCCATATCCCCATTAATTTTTTGCCTAAGGTTATGCAAACAATTAATGTATAGAAAAAGCTTCTCAAACTGTTTCCCATAGTTCCATCTAATTTAAGGTGTTTATACTTGAACTTGGAAAAAATTTCTCTATTACCTTTTTCTGCTGCTTTTTCTATTTTCGGTGGTATTTTTTCTTATTTTTTTTTCTTTTTGCAGTTTAATGGAGGGTCACCATTCCTGCAAGCACTGCTCATCCGAGATCGTTCGAGATGGCATTGCTTGTGATGGAGTCTGCGGAGGTATTTTTCACCCAGACTGCCAGAATGGTCGTGTCAGAACCAAGTCCTCAGCTCCTACAGGATCTACGTGCAAAGAGTGTACTGACATTAAGCCCTGCCATGTGTTAAGGTTAATTATAGGTATCTCCGAGGTGATTGAAACTGATCATTCAAATGTTATTGATCGGTTAATTTCCCTCACGAGTAACACCTCACATTTTCAAGCCCTGTTCGACGACATCCAGTCCGTGAATGCCCGGCTGGACCAGTTGTCTAATACACTGGCTTCCTTCTCTACGAGCTCGAGTTCTCTTGTGAACCAATTCCACGAGCTCTCATCTCGGGTTTCCACGGTCTTGGATACCGTCGATGATTTACATTCAATTATTTTTAACACTGTTGCTGCTGCCGCTTCCTCTTCAAATGAAATCTCGGCCCCCTCTCTGCAGTCTTAAATGATATTAAAAGATGTACGATGCGTGTCAGGACTGAAGTCGAGTCGTTATCACTTTCAGTGACTCAAAACTACTCAGCCCTGAACTTATTATCCGAAAAATTTAGTGTTTTCGATAGTAAGTATTCCCGCGCCGCCCACTGTATGGAGGTGCAATGCGAGCCCCCAGCCTCCGCTATTCCTGTAGTTAGTAATGTCGCAGGGCCTACCGTAATAGCCGAGGAGCCTCCACCATTCCTGTAGTAAGTAATGCCGCAGGCCCTTCCATAATACCCGAGGAGCCCCCAGCCTCCGCCACTCCTGTAGTTAGTAATGCCGCAGGCCCTTCCATAATACCCGAGGAGAGCCCTTCGGAGTTGACTGGCTCTAGGCTGATTCCTAACCACCCAATAACCTGTGGAAAGCGTCGTAAATGCATACGCAATCGTAAAATGACTATTACAGAGGCTGTCCCTACGAACTCCTCTGTTAGCTTGTCGGTCCCCGCCCCTTCACTTTTAAGGGACTCTAACTCTATCCCAGAGTCTGATGCGACATCTAACTCCCCTTATAATACTGCTGGATCCTCGGACACTGGGGTCACTGGGTCTTCGGTTACCTGCACCAACCTAGTAACGGTACCCAGGCCGCGGAATATTTTCATTTCGCGCTTTTCCCCGAAACTACACCAGAGGCAATTAAAGATTATTTATGGAGAAAAGCAATCAATCCTGAAATAATCTCCTGCAGAAGGATTAGCAATATTTCCAAACCGGTCGCGTCCTTTGTTCTGTCTGCACCGCCCAATATCGCTGAAAAACTTTTGGACCCCACGTTCTGGCCTCCCGGTGCCTTCTCTAAATACTTTGTTCCCCGCGCACGTGTACATCGCACTCCTGACACTCGCCAGGTTTCAAAAAACTTAAGACGCTCACCCTCTATTACCAAAATGTAAGAGCGATGAGATCCAAAACCCTATCAACTTTCTATCAACTTCGGCCTGCGATTTTGATATAATCGCTTTTACGGAGACATGGTTATGTAGTGGGATCCTCAATGCCGAACTTTTCGATTCCTTCTTCCAAGTTTTTCGGAGGGACAGATATAGTGACTCGAAATTGCTCGTGGAGGTGGTGTACTACTTGCCTGTAGTAACCTTCTCAATTGCTGTTCAATAACGCTTCTAGCTTTTCCAACTCTTTGGACATTGAGCTTCTCGCTCTTAAAGTCTCTCTTGTCCACAATAACCTGTTCTTGATTTGCTGTTACATCCCACCTGATATGCTCAGCACTCTTGACGATAAAGGTCAAAACCTTTATGATATTCTAATTTCCTGCATAGTTCATATCCAGGATATGATGGATTCTAAAGACGAAATCCTAATTTTAGGTGATTTTAATTTACCCAACGTTCAATGGGTATCTTGTGATGATGACGATAACTACCTCCCTGGAAACAACCTTAATTTTAGGGAATCTAGCTTTCTGAATTGCCTATTATCATGCGGCTTGAACCACATGAGTGGTGTAAATAATATTTTAGGAAGGCGGTTAGATCTTGCATTCTTTTCCGACTCAGACAACATGATTGTTGAGCCTAGTTCAATAATCTTGTCGTCTGTCGATAATTATCACCCTCCTCTTCTACTGAGCTACTGTTCTGCCTTTGACAATAACCTTATCCCTGAAGAGTCCACATTTACTTTTAACTTTAAAAAGGCCAATCTAGAAGAACTGTCATCCAAGCTCACTTTGTTCGATTTCACTTTGTTGCTTTCCTCTAATGAATTGGATGACGACGTTGCTAGGTTTTACTCTGTTCTGTACGAAACCTTTGCATCTTGTATACCTATTGAGCCTCTAAAGTTGTCCTTTTCATCCCCACCCTGGTACAACCATGAGCTGAGACATGTCAAAAACCAGAAGAATAAACTCTGGAAAACCTACTTGAAGAGGAAAGATACTGCGAGTTTCTGTGCATTTGTTAATTGCTATGACCAATTTCACGCCCTCTCCGAAGCTCTTTACAAGGAGTACCTTGATAACATGAAAGTTAAACTGTATGGTGATCCCAGAACATTCTTTAAATTTATCAATACTAAGAAAAAAATTAATAATTACCCTAACATCATGCAACCCGAGTATTCCTACAGTACGAATCCATCCGAGATTTGCGAAATGTTCGCATCGTTCTTCCTCAAATCTTTTGCGTCCCCTGTCTTCCAACCAGACGTAAACAAGTTTCGACATATCAATGCATCACAAGTGGCTCATAACTTATCTCTCTCTATTTCGAACTCGCACTGGATTTTTCGTCTGGCCCTGACGGTATTCCCCCTGCTGTTCTAAAATCCTGTGCAGGGGCCCTTCTGTGTCCCTTGATGTACTTATTCCAAAAATCCATTAATACAGGGTGTGTAGGGACATCGTCCTACTACTTCCGGTTTTACTTAGCCAAGGAGACTGGTTATGAAAACGCAGTCGACTGGGGCTAAATAAAATAATAATTTTGAGTCTGTCACTTGACGAATAAAAAATTAGATAAAAAACCAAAAAAAAAGTGAATAATTCGTTCTAGTGTACTCACGGGTTTGTGGAGCATAAAAAAGCAAAAGAAACCAATAAATAAATAACAGTTAACTTGTATCTAAAGAACAAAGTGTAATTTATAAAATAAAAGTATTATAAAATAAAGGCGTGTTGAATGAAAGAAAACAGTTTCCTTAATTATAAATAATAGCTGTTGGAAAAAAGGAACCCAACAATTGGTGACCCCGAAGCCCAGAGTGGGAGAGTAGGAACTGTCCGAAGAGGAAGTCTGGATAAAGTAACTGAGGAGAGATAATCCAAAATTATTACCAGGACCAATAAGAGGAGTATCGTTAATAAAAGTTTAGTTAGGGAATTTATAAGATAAGTGTCCTTAAATTATTTGGAATATTTTGATTTTATTTTAAAAATATTTTTGGATTGAAAAGATTTAGAAGATAAGTGTCCTTAACTTGTTTGGAATATTTTGATTTTATTTTAAAAGTATTTTTGAATTGAAAAGATTTATAAGATAAGTGTCCTTATAGGATTGAAAATATTCTAGAAGTTTGGAATTATTGATTGGTTGTTTTTTGGTTTTTGTCCTCCTTCAAGTTATTTGGAGTGAATTGTTAGTTTCACTAATTGATCGGTTGATCGTAATTGAAATAATTTTGTCGTCTTGAATTTGCGGGTGTTGAATTTCTTTGTTCATTTTAACGGATCCACTAACAAAGTTTAGAACGCACGGAAAAATAATATGGACGACTCATTTACCATCGATTTAGAGGAGTCCTTGCCCAGCCTGGAACAGGGGCGGCCGGCTCTACGTGGAGCTCGGGCAGAAGTGGAAGTAGCCACTGCAGCTAGATTTAACCTGCCCGAATTTCACCAGAGCGATCCGGCCGTCTGGTTCTACCAGGCCGAGGCACAGTTTGGACTGAACGGGATAACTTCGGACAAAACGAAGTTATCCCACATTGTGTCCGTTCTACCGACAGAGGCGGCCAAGATTCTATTGCATGCGTTTCCGGATCTCAGCTCCGCCAGCTATACGGAGGCTAAGAGGCGGTTGCTGGAACGATATGGACTATAGACCAGGAACCGCCTAGAGCAGCTGTTGGCGGCGCATGAGCCCGGAGATCGCAAGCCCTCCGATTTCCTGAGGGGTCTGCAAAGTCTGGCCGGGGACTGTCTCGGCGATGGGGAAGAGCTCATCCGGAGTCTTTGGGAGCGCAGGCTGCCCAGAGATATTCAGGTGGTACTCGCCGCATCCGCGGACCAGTCCCTTACGCAACTGTCGAGGCTGGCGGACACAGTGTGGGAGATCACTGTCAGTTCAGCCCACGCTCAGGTGTCAGAGGTGCGAGCAACACCGACTCTGGAGAGGACAGTGCAGTCCCTCCAACGCGAGGTGCGCAATTTAAGAGCAATGGTGTTGGAGGGGAGGCAAGGCCAGCGTCAGGGGTCGGCGAGTGCGTCTACTGGTCCGCGCCAATGGAGCCGCTCACCGGATAGGCCTTCGCCGAAAGCGGCACAGGCAGGGAACACTAACCCTACCAACCAGGGAGCGGTCCCTAAGTCCTCCGCCGCACCAGCACTGCCAGGAACGCTCTGCTACTTCCACTACCGCTTCGGTAGTGGGGCAGAGCGGTGCACCCCGCCGTGCTCATTCAAGGGTCCCGGCTCAGCGGCCAAGAGGAGCAGCAGGACAAAGGGGCCCAACTCAAAAAATTAAATTGGCGGGGAGTCGCCATTTTCACGGGCGCTTCTCAGCAGAAGCGCTCGTGCAGATTATATGTCCGTGACCAGCATAACCAGATCGACTTTTTAATCGATTCTGGCGCGGACATATCCTTAGTTCCGGCACATATGTTTAGGGTACAAACTACATGCCCGAATTTACTTCTGCGAGCCGCAAACGGATCAACGATCCACACTTTTGGCATGAAGTTGTTGGAACTGAACCTGGGCCTTCGCCGACGGTTCATCCACAATTTTATAATTGCCAACACAAACAAGGCTATACTCGGTGCGGACTTTCTTACGAAGTTCGAACTCATACTCGATTTTAAGAATCGAGAACTAGTTGACTCACAGACCAGTCTTCGGACTGACGTCTTTACAACTAGTGAGTATAGTATCGAGAGCTTTGAATGCCAACATCTTGGCAGGTATAAAGAATTGTTAACGAAGTACGCTTCATTAACACAACCCCCTAATTTCAACCTACCGGTTAAACACAATGTGCAACATCACATTGTTACGAATGGGCAATTACCTTTCGTTACCGCTCGTAGACTTCATCCTGAGAAGCTCAAGGTAGCGAAATTGGAGTTTGAACATATGGTTCAACTAGGGATTTGTCGACCTTCGTCGTCTCCCACAGCATCTCCACTTCATCTGGTCCCTAAACGGGATACAAATGATTGGAGGCCATGCGGCGACTACCGTCGCCTTAATGCAGTCACAGTGCCGGATAGATATCCAATCCCGCACATACATAATTTTTCTGTGAACCTTCACGGTTGCACAATTTTTTCAAAGGTGGATTTGGTGCGTGCTTACCACAACATTCCCATTGCACAAGAAGACGTGCATAAGACTGCCATTATAACACCCTTTGGCCTGTTCGAGTTTACTCGCATGCCATTTGGGTTAAGAAATGCAGCCCAGTCATTTCAAAGATTTATGAATGAAGTCACAAGAGACTTAGACTTCATTTATGTCTACCTAGACGATATTCTTATCGCGAGTAGATCCGAGGAGGAGCATTTAACTCACCTCGAAGAACTGTTTAAACGACTGGATAACTTTGGGTTAACAATAAAGTTATCGAAATGCGTTTTTGGTGTTAGTGAGATAATGTTTTTGGGACATCGTATCGGCAAGGATGGAATTCTTCCATCACCCGAACGAGTCCAAGCTATAAATGACCTCACAACACCAAAAACAGTTAAACAAATACAGAAGTTTCTAGGAATGGTGAACTTTTATCACCGATTTATTCCGAAACTTGCAAACATGTTAGTGCCGATTAATGAACATTTGAGGGAACTGCTCAATTGTCCATCGACCACTAAAAATAAGGAACAGCTTCCTTGGCCCGCAGAATGTGAACAAGCATTCCTCGAGGTGAAAGCCGCAATGGCTGCAGCAGTAGTGCTGATTCACCCTATGGAGGATGCTAAATATAGTGTCACAACCGATGCTTCCGATTTTGCGATCGGAGCAGTACTGGAACAATTTAACGGTCACAGATGGCAACCATTAGCCTTCTTCTCTAAGAAGTTGTCATCTGCTGAACGAAATTATTCTGCATTTGATCGCGAACTACTCGCAATCTATGCAGCAATAAAACATTTCCGGTACTTTGTGGAAGGAAGAAATTTTGTGGTATATACTGACCACAAACCTCTAATACGGGCCCTTCACACAAAGACCGAAAGATCTCCCCGCCAAACAAGACACCTGAGCCTAATTTCCCAGTTCACAACAGACATCAGACATGTGTCTGGGAAACAAAACGTTGTCGCAGATTATTTATCTCGCTCATTAGCGGCCGACAACGTTGACACAATCACTTTCGATTTGCCACATCTGGTAAAAGCACAGGAAGGTGACAAGGAGTTACAACGACTCCAAGAGCATCCCAGCCGTAGCTCAAGGGTAAAGCTAATACTCACACCAATTCCATTCACAACTCATGAGGTTTGGTGTGAGATTAGCACGGGTACATTACGCCCTTATATACCCGCCTCATTAAGAAAATTGGCATTCAATGCCGAACATAGTTTGTCGCATCCAGGCATACGAGCCACAAGGCAAGCTATTACTAAAAAATATTTTTGGCTAGCGATCAATAAAGACTGCAACAACTGGTCTAGATCGTGTATAGGTTGCCAAAAATCTAAAGTTTCGAGACATACCAAATCTCCACATGAAACTTTTAACCCAACAAACAATAGATTTGAACATATCCATATGGATATAGTTGGACCATTGCCCCCATCTCGAGGATATTCATATATCCTAACAATCGTAGACCGATTTACGAGATGGCCGGAAGCATATCCAATTAGGGACATCTCAGCTTCTACGGTGGCCCAGCATTTTGTCACCGAATATGTCCCAAGATTTGGCGCACCGCTTGAACTTACAACAGATCAAGGGTCGCAATTTGAATCAAAATTATTCAATGAAGTCACAAGACTTCTAGGTACGCATAGAATACGTACAACTGCCTACCATCCGCAAGCAAATGGGATGGTGGTGTTCCGTCTTCAGACAAACTGTAGAAAAATCTGAAAATCAAAAAAAAACATCTGTAAAGAAAAAACACTCAACTATTAGCAACCACAATTTTATTTAAACAAAAACAACATATCAGATACGAAAAATAATAAACATAAAAAACACAGAATTCATAAACATAATTAAAAACAAAAGGAACTACAGTAAACATAAACTTAATCACTAAACCAAAAATTCACTAAAAAATCACAAAATCCGCATGACATTAGCCCTGTAAAAACAAATCTTGTTAATAAAAAATAGTACATTAAATACATAAAATACTTCCCTCAAACTTCAAACAAGTTTCTTAAAACATCAAACATCAAAACATCAAAATGCCGTCGGCAAAATGGACATCTGAAAATAGCAAAATAATTAAAATAATAAACACAAACAAATTCCACAAGATTTTTTACCTGACAACACTGAAGGTGAAACTCCGCCTCCCAAAGATCCCCACTGAAATCAAATATCGCTAAAATATAAATTAAAGTTAGTAAATAAATCAATATGAAATAGAAAATACCTACCATCAACAAATATCATCTGACGTCTATGCGTAGAAAAGGAACAGCTGATCCCCGATCATAGATGAAATACATAACACGGAGTTATGTACTTGACTCGAAGTGAAGCCCCCACCAGAAAAATTGCCCAAAATCTATTGCCCAGACCGAAATAAATACCGGCACTCAGACGAAGTTGAACTCAGATTGCCTTCAATCTTCCTAGCGACTTGAGCTAGAAGAAAAAATCGTTCTGAGATTTTAGAAGCAATTTCACCTTCCAGAGACTGTATTGAGGTCTAATCCATCGGCTAACGCATTGAGTTAGCAATCCAGAGACTGTATTGAGGTCTAACCCATCGGCTAACGCACGGAGTTAGCAATCCAGAGACTGTATTGAGGTCTAACCCATCGGCTAACGCACGGAGTTAGCAATCCAGAGACTGTATTGAGGTCTAACCCATCGGCTAACGCACGGAGTTAGCAATCCAGAGACTGTATTGAGGTCTAACCCATCGGCTAACGCACGGAGTTAGCAATCCAGAGACTGTATTGAGGTCTAACCCATCGGCTAACGCACGGAGTTAGCAATCCAGAGACTGTATTGAGGTCTAACCCATCGGCTAACGCATTGAGTTAGCAATCCAGAGACTGTATTGAGGTCTAACCCATCGGCTAACGCACGGAGTTAGCAATCCAGAGACTGTATTGAGGTCTAACCCATCGGCTAACGCATTGAGTTAGCAATCCAGAGACTGTATTGAGGTCTAACCCATCGGCTAACGCATTGAGTTAGCAATCCAGAGACCGTATTGAAGTCTTTTCTTCGCAACACCGCCACAACGCAGCATCACAAAACCGCAACAGCGCAACAACGCCGCAACGCAACACCGCAACAACCTCGCAGAAGCACAAATTTCCAAGCAGAAATCAGGACCTCATACAAGTAGCAGATTCTCTGGCGAAATTTGGCCCTTTATCTTCAAACCACAGCAACTTTTAACCACCAAAGCAGCGCAGCATCCTCGCAGCAGCACGAAGTTCCCAGCTGACACCAAGAACATCGTACAATCTACAGATTTACTGGCAACGTTGAGTTTTACGAACTCTCCAGTAAACTTCATCAACCCGACGTATAGAAGTCACATCCAGTAATACAGCAGCAGTAAGCCGCAGCAGTCTCACAGCATCAGTATCAGAACAACCAAGAAGAAAACAAAATCATCCGACAAAATCATAGTTACAAACGAATTCCATCAAGCGACGTAAACGCACCTCACAGGAAGGCAAATCCACGTACGGAAAGCAACCAGCACCCAGATTCAAGTATACACACGTAACTCACGCAAACGCACCTCACAGGAAGGCAAATCCACGTATAGAAAGCTTCCAGCAACTCAGAATCAAGTCTAAACTCAGAACTCGGTAACTCAAGCAAACGCACCTCGCAGAAAACAAACAAATCGGGTCATCTTTCGGGCAATATTGACAAAGAAGGAAAATTAAAGCTGTTTACATTGAACTAATAAAATTAAAGTTGCACATCTTTAACTTCTCCAACTTAGTAATTGCCGTTTTACATTGAATTAATAAGTTAAAGGCACATATTTAACTTCTCCAAAAAATAATAATCAAATAGAGTAAAAAATTGAAAGTACATTTAATATTGACTGAATTAGTTTATTTTGAAATAATTTTTACATTGAATTAAAAGATCGAATTTATTGAAGTAAAAATTGTAATTGCACGAATTGAAGAATTTATAATAAAAATAAGGTTATTTGGACAAGGTGATTTTTTTAAAGGGTGATTGAGTTATCACGGCACATTTTGGTCCTTCGAGCCGGATTCCGAAAGGAAACGACACATCTAGCCGTACATCACCTCAAAAAAAAATCTACAGAACCAGTAACCTAGAGAAGAAACGAGATAAAAATTTCCTCAATATGGAAAAAGCAATCAAATCACAATTCGTGCAGAAAGAACTTTTGGAGAAGTTCATCTCAAATTATAGGAAGGATGGAGCCGACAGACGAAACATTCCCTATTATAAAAAACGCCTGCAGGATTTTCAAAAACACTTCGATAAATTACAGAAAACACACAGCGAAATTCTCATGGCCAAGAATGATGAACCTACGGATTCTGAAATATTAAACCACAAATATTTCAAGGACGATATCTACGAAGAAATGGAGGAATTCTTCTTCACAAATTACGCAGCAATCCAAGAGCGTTTTAAAACTGAGTATCCTACATCAGAAGGAGAGAACAATCAGTCTCTCAGAAAAGAAGAAGTTAAAATGATGACAAATTTACACAAGGAGCATTTGATAAAATTACCAAAAATATCGTTAGAAAAATTCTCTGGAGATTACCGGAAATGGACCACATTCCACGATCTGTACACGAGCCTAATACACAAAAATCACAGTCTATCAAATGCACAAAAGCTCCAATATTTGAAGATGCATCTAAGTGGAGAAGCAGAGAGTCTTTTGGGACAAGTACAAGTCACAAACGACAACTACGAGCCAGCGTGGACACTATTAAAGGGAAGATATGACAACAAGAGAGTGCTGGTCAACGCTCAATTAAAACTTCTCTTCAACCAACCCACCATATCCACTGAATCAGCAGCAGGGATTGCGAGCCTAATGGATGTCACCACCGAATGTCTACAAGCATTGTATAATCTTGGAATAGCCGTGGAAGGTTGGGACGCAGTCATCATCTACATTATCGTGCAAAAATTCCCAGCTGAAACTCATCAGTTGTGGGAACAAAGTATTAACACGAATACACTCATACCCTCATGGGCAACATTGAGGGAGTTCATGGAAGGACGGTTCCGAACATTAGAGGCCATTGAAACAAAGGGGTCACCATCAAGCAAGAATTATCGAGAGTTTTCATCAAGACCAAGGATTACACCGCATACATTCCATGTAACAAGCAACCCAAATTGCAGCTATTGTCAAAACAACCACGGTATATGGCAATGTCAACAATTCTCCAAGTTACCATTTTCACAAAGGATAGATTTCGTGAGATCAAAGAAGCTGTGCATAAATTGCCTACATCATGGCCATTTAGTGGCACAGTGTCAAAGTAAACACACCTGCAATAGGTGCAGTCAAGATCATCACTCATTATTGCATCGCCCAGCAGAAGAAAGAAGCATGAATTACAAGACAGCCGCCTATTCCCATCAATCATCGCAACCGACAATTAAAGCCGGAACTCAACCGCTAACTGCATCAAATGGTTCATCGCCACAATCCTATCGCCAAGCCGACACATCGATATCACCTTCGAGTCCTAGTCCCAAGCATAACTCTCCACACACGAAGCAACTAAATTCATCTATGGGGAACTATGGCACTCAAACGCATCAGATTTTGTTAGCTACACCAACAGTCCAAGCAAACAGCTTCCACACTACAGCTGATCTACAACCAATACTACAATTTTGTGAACTCGAACAGCCTCCGTCCAGGACAAGAGAAGAAAAACAATGCACACATCTAAAGAAAGAACTTCGGCAGTTACAGGAAAGGCCTGCAAACGGAAGTACCACTATGCACGAAAATAAATCAATAGAGCAACTAAGATATAGTTTGGAAGAAAATGAAAACGTAAAGAACCAATACAACCAACTTAAAGAAGAACTTTGCCGTCTAAAGGAAAACTCAATCAACGAAAATGAATCAACTAGTCAAGCTACACTTACAGATTATAAGAAACAAAAGGTAAATTTAAGGGAAACCTGTAACCAACCTAGTACGCTAAAGGAAAGGAAAAAGAAACTCGTGAATCAACTTACGGATCGTAATCAGAACTTAAAGGAAATCGAACAAAACCAATATTTAGAAGATAGGAAAATGCTAACAAAATTGGAATCTAATACAAACGAAAAACAAGCTCTGTTATGTAAGAGTAAGACATTACAACAAGGCAAAGAAACTCAAGGGAAGAAACTAATAAAATACATCCTAAGTATGCTAGAATGTCGAAATCAGAAATCAACACATGATTTTGAAAACCATCAAAATGAACAACTAAAGTCTGAATTAACTAACTTAATCGCTAATATTGTTCATTTAAACAAGAAATTATCAAAACTGAGAAAAAGGAATTTAACACCAAAAAAACCATTGTCCAAATTGGAATATTACAAGAAGCACCTTGAAGTTCGTACTACTGAAGGAATGCAGAATATCACAACACAAGATCCTCCCGCACACAAACAGAGGAAGTTACAAATAATTGACTTACACGATCAACTAAAGGACAAATCATTGGAATTGGAAAATGTTAAATTAAATCTTGAAACTCAGTTAGTTAAGTTTGAAAACGAAAGGAATCAACTTGAATCACGAATTCAATATATGAATAAGGATAGTGAACACCAGCAGTTACTAAATGAGAAACTGAAGTGTGAGAAACTCAAATTAAATACAAAGGTGAATGATTTAACCGATACAGCAACGAATTTAAAGAAGGTTAAATTATTACTTGAAAGTCAATTGAATGGACAGAATCGCAACAATAGTAAGCTTGAATGTTGTATTAAAGTTATGACCAACGAAATTGATCGCCTACAATCATTGAATCAAGAACTAATGACTGAAATGACCAGCTTAAATATTCAAATTGCTTATTTAACGGTCGAATCTGAAGAGTTAAAAAAATCTATATTAATACTCAAGGAAAAAGTGGAGTATTCAAGCAAACTCATCAAAGTATTGCAACAAAAGGATATCAATCTTAAATCAAAAACTGAATCACGTTCAAATGAAATTTCTGAATTTGAATCATCCTTACAAAATTTGGAAGTTAGGCAAGTGAAACTAAATAAATACCAAAGAGGAAATGAATTACTGAAAATTCAGAACCTGGAAAATGATATACTAAGCAACCAAACGCAGGGAAGAAGTAAATCGCTCCGCACGTTAATTGCGTTAATAGAAAATGAATTATTAACCAAAGACAAACCACAAACACTTAGTCAAAACATTATTACGTTACATGAGCAATTAAACCCTTCAACAACAAAAAACCTCAAGGGCAGGATTGCATCACCACAACGGTCAACATTAAGAAGGCCATTTGAAGTTATTCCAACTGGTTCAGAGGTCATGACCCAACCACCAAAAACACCAACAAGCAAGCGACGCAATACACCGCAGAAGGCAGAGCCCCTTCCCAGTCAACAAGAATCACCTCAACCTTCAAAAAGAACACTCACGTTAGAGGCATATCGAGCGTTACGAAAGGTACAGCCACCTGCAGATATCGACACCACAAGGGAAATATGGGCCAAAATCAACCATTTATCACTTCCATGGGCACAAATCCGACGTGCAAAACAGGGCTATCGAACAAAAATAGAGGGTGGCACTCTACGATTTTCTAAAACAAAGGATAACAAAATCAAGGTGACAATCACCCCAGGCGCGAATATCAACCCAGAAGGACCGTCTCCATCCAAACCGTCCAACTAACCCATCTAAAAAAAATATATATATACATACATAAATAAATGAATTCAAATTACTTAAAGATTTTATTAAAAGGAAATAAATAGAAGGGGAATTTATTATGTTGACACCTCAGCGGTGTCAAGGCGGGGGAGAATGTTCCGTCTTCAGACAAACTGTAGAAAAATCTGAAAATCAAAAAAAAACATCTGTAAAGAAAAAACACTCAACTATTAGCAACCACAATTTTATTTAAACAAAAACAACATATCAGATACGAAAAATAATAAACATAAAAAACACAGAATTCATAAACATAATTAAAAACAAAAGGAACTACAGTAAACATAAACTTAATCACTAAACCAAAAATTCACTAAAAAATCACAAAATCCGCATGACATTAGCCCTGTAAAAACAAATCTTGTTAATAAAAAATAGTACATTAAATACATAAAATACTTCCCTCAAACTTCAAACAAGTTTCTTAAAACATCAAACATCAAAACATCAAAATGCCGTCGGCAAAATGGACATCTGAAAATAGCAAAATAATTAAAATAATAAACACAAACAAATTCCACAAGATTTTTTACCTGACAACACTGAAGGTGAAACTCCGCCTCCCAAAGATCCCCACTGAAATCAAATATCGCTAAAATATAAATTAAAGTTAGTAAATAAATCAATATGAAATAGAAAATACCTACCATCAACAAATATCATCTGACGTCTATGCGTAGAAAAGGAACAGCTGATCCCCGATCATAGATGAAATACATAACACGGAGTTATGTACTTGACTCGAAGTGAAGCCCCCACCAGAAAAATTGCCCAAAATCTATTGCCCAGACCGAAATAAATACCGGCACTCAGACGAAGTTGAACTCAGATTGCCTTCAATCTTCCTAGCGACTTGAGCTAGAAGAAAAAATCGTTCTGAGATTTTAGAAGCAATTTCACCTTCCAGAGACTGTATTGAGGTCTAATCCATCGGCTAACGCATTGAGTTAGCAATCCAGAGACTGTATTGAGGTCTAACCCATCGGCTAACGCACGGAGTTAGCAATCCAGAGACTGTATTGAGGTCTAACCCATCGGCTAACGCACGGAGTTAGCAATCCAGAGACTGTATTGAGGTCTAACCCATCGGCTAACGCACGGAGTTAGCAATCCAGAGACTGTATTGAGGTCTAACCCATCGGCTAACGCACGGAGTTAGCAATCCAGAGACTGTATTGAGGTCTAACCCATCGGCTAACGCACGGAGTTAGCAATCCAGAGACTGTATTGAGGTCTAACCCATCGGCTAACGCATTGAGTTAGCAATCCAGAGACTGTATTGAGGTCTAACCCATCGGCTAATGCACGGAGTTAGCAATCCAGAGACTGTATTGAGGTCTAACCCATCGGCTAACGCATTGAGTTAGCAATCCAGAGACTGTATTGAGGTCTAACCCATCGGCTAACGCATTGAGTTAGCAATCCAGAGACCGTATTGAAGTCTTTTCTTCGCAACACCGCCACAACGCAGCATCACAAAACCGCAACAGCGCAACAACGCCGCAACGCAACACCGCAACAACCTCGCAGAAGCACAAATTTCCAAGCAGAAATCAGGACCTCATACAAGTAGCAGATTCTCTGGCGAAATTTGGCCCTTTATCTTCAAACCACAGCAACTTTTAACCACCAAAGCAGCGCAGCATCCTCGCAGCAGCACGAAGTTCCCAGCTGACACCAAGAACATCGTACAATCTACAGATTTACTGGCAACGTTGAGTTTTACGAACTCTCCAGTAAACTTCATCAACCCGACGTATAGAAGTCACATCCAGTAATACAGCAGCAGTAAGCCGCAGCAGTCTCACAGCATCAGTATCAGAACAACCAAGAAGAAAACAAAATCATCCGACAAAATCATAGTTACAAACGAATTCCATCAAGCGACGTAAACGCACCTCACAGGAAGGCAAATCCACGTACGGAAAGCAACCAGCACCCAGATTCAAGTATACACACGTAACTCACGCAAACGCACCTCACAGGAAGGCAAATCCACGTATAGAAAGCTTCCAGCAACTCAGAATCAAGTCTAAACTCAGAACTCGGTAACTCAAGCAAACGCACCTCGCAGAAAACAAACAAATCGGGTCATCTTTCGGGCAATATTGACAAAGAAGGAAAATTAAAGCTGTTTACATTGAACTAATAAAATTAAAGTTGCACATCTTTAACTTCTCCAACTTAGTAATTGCCGTTTTACATTGAATTAATAAGTTAAAGGCACATATTTAACTTCTCCAAAAAATAATAATCAAATAGAGTAAAAAATTGAAAGTACATTTAATATTGACTGAATTAGTTTATTTTGAAATAATTTTTACATTGAATTAAAAGATCGAATTTATTGAAGTAAAAATTGTAATTGCACGAATTGAAGAATTTATAATAAAAAATAAGGTTATTTGGACAAGGTGATTTTTTTAAAGGGTGATTGAGTTATCACGGCACAGGTGGAGCGATTCCATAGGCAATTGAAAGCGGCCTTAATGGCAAGGGACAACACTACTCACTGGAGTGAGGATTTGCCGTTTGTCTTATTGGGTATTCGCTAGGCAATTAAAACCGATTTACAATGCTCACCAGCTGAGCTTGTCTATGGACAGAATCTGAGGCTCCCCAATTCAATTTCCATCCCAACGGATGAGAACCCGATAGAGGACTCAGAATTTCTAACTCGGCTTCGAACACACATGAAAGGTCTGTCGGCAACACAGCCCCGACAGTCCGCACAGAAAGATGTGTACGTGCCGAACGCCTTAGAGAACGCGGAGTACGTCTTCATACGTACCGACCGTGTTCGGCGGCCTTTCGAACCACCGTACGAAGGCCCATTCAAAGTAATAAAAAGATTACGTAAACAGTTCGTCGTCAAGCTAAACGGAAAAAACAAGTCGATAGCTATTGACAGGCTGAAACCTGCGTTTGGGTGTGACCGAGGCGTTGAAGCAGCATGAATTCGCTCGGTACACTTCAGGTAACGCTACGCTGGAAGGGGAGTATGTAGGGACATCGTCCTACTACTTCCGGTTTTACTTAGCCAAGGAGACTGGTTATGAAAACGCAGTCGACTGGGGCTAAATAAAATAATAATTTTGAGTCTGTCACTTGACGAATAAAAAATTAGATAAAAAACCAAAAAAAAAGTGAATAATTCGTTCTAGTGTAATCACGGGTTTGTGGAGCATAAAAAAGCAAAAGAAACCAATAAATAAATAACAGTTAACTTGTATCTAAAGAACAAAGTGTAATTTATAAAATAAAAGTATTATAAAATAAAGGCGTGTTGAATGAAAGAAAACAGTTTCCTTAATTATAAATAATAGCTGTTGGAAAAAAGGAACCCAACAGGTGCTTCCCAACTTTATGGAAAAACTCTTTTATAATCCCCGTTCACAAAAAGGGATCCAAGAACGAGATATCAAACTATCGACCGATTGCGAAGTTATCGTGTATACCTAAACTCCTTGAATCTATTATTTATTCCGCGATCGCTCCGATCTGCAAGAGACTTATCTCAGAAAATCAACACGGTTTTCTTGCAGCTCGTTCTACTACCACTAATCTACTTGAGTTCTCTTCTCACACTATTCGGGGCTTTGTCACTGGTTGCCAAACCGACTGTGTTTACACTGACTTCAGTAAGGCCTTTGACAAGCTCTCTCATTCGATTATAGCTCTCAAACTAAAAAAATTAGGTTCCGCATACCCTTGTGGTATGGTTCCAATCGTGCTTAGCCGACAGAACCTACCAAGTTCTATTCCGTGGTGTCAAATCCAGAAACATTGAAGCGTCCTCTGGCGTCCCGCAAGGCAGTCATCTAGGCCCTCTGCTTTTTATATTATCAATCGATGACATTGTCTCCTTACTAAAGCACTGTAATATCCTTATTTACGCCGATGACATCAAACTGTACCGTCTCATTGTGGGTATCTAAACTAGTATTCACTCAGCAGCAGCGAAACCATTTTTGGAAGGTAATCTAGTCTACACTGGAATTTTTTCACCGCGAGCAATTTTCTTGTCTTTACACGGAGATATCTGTGTGCGTGTCTATAATTATATTTGCTACTCGCGATTAAGAAAAGTAGGCGAAGGCGAATTGGGTATGTGTTAAGTTTTCACGCCAAAATTTTCTCGTGAACAGGTTACTACAGTTCCCGCTTGCCCTTTCTATACCTCTCTCCTAAAAACCCGGTTCTACTGCTGCTGAAGCAATACTACTTTAGATAGGGCCAATTAGAGTACCGCGGATTGCAAACTTTTGCAAACTGACCTTAACATCTTCCTGGTCCTGAACATTAGCAAGTGCGAGGTCATGACTTTTTGCAGGAAACGTGGTCCGATAATCTACGACTATACTTTTCTCGACAACATAGTCTCCCGCGTAAATTCTGTAACTGATCTTGGGGTTAGGTTCGATTGTAAGCTGGATTTTTTCACCCACATCAATTATATTTCTTCCAGGGGCAATTCAGTCCTGGGATTTATAAAAAGATGGTCGAAGGAATTCAACAACCCCCTTATTACAAAGCACTTGTACATATCTTTAGTTAGGCCTTTACTTGAATACGCCTCCCAGGTATGGTCTCCTTACTACTCCTCCCATGTTGGTAGAATCGAATCAGTTCAAAGGAGGTTCGTCCGATTTGCGCTCAGCCACCTCCCGTGGGATGACCCACTTATTCTTCCGCCTTATGAGAGCAGACTTAAATTGCTCAACTTAAGCTCTCTCCATAAGCGTCGCGAAGTCGCTGACGTTATATTCGTTCACCGGTTATTGAATGACAAGGTGGACTCAGGCTTCTTACGAGGCCGTACGTCATTTAGAGTGAATAACTTCAACCTGAGAGGTCAACCTCTCTTGTACATTAATTCATCTAACACCAACTATAGGTTATACGAACCGGTTAATCGCATGCTTTTAAATGTTAACAATAATAGGAGTGTTTTTAGCATGCATACTAGTGAAAATGTCCTTAAAAGGACTCTTTTAAATGTGGCGTGACTCCCTGCGTGTCCAACTCTTTCTTTGTTTTTGCGCGCTTTTATGTTTGATGTCTCGTGCTGTGATGTCCTTTGATGTTGTGAGCATTATAAGGACCTCCTTAAAAGGATCTCATTTGACTGGTTTTTCTTGCACGCTTCTTTGTGTATTGCATTTCTTTCTGTTTTAATTGAATGTGCAATCTCTGGCCGGACGCATATCGCATGGATGTGCGAGGTGTGACCTTCTCGGGATTGCATATTCAATTTATATGTTGCATGCTTTAGTTGAGCCTATCTCAGTGCTACTTGCCTGAGCTGGTAAATTTTTCTTGGCCCAGCTAAGAAGTGTACCTTCTGAATTAGAAGGGTTAGCTCTACTGCATGATTGTGTTGTTGCATGAACCAAAAAAAAAAACTTTTCTTCCTTCAATTTTAACAAAAAAAAAATAACAAGTTTTTTTAGAGGGTTTCATAACGAATAATTTGCATTAATTTTTTTTTAATTTCATTCACTACGAAGGGTTTTACAGCGCTCCGAAGGTATCAAAGTGACAGATTTTCTGAATAATTTTTTTACGATTTTACCTCCTTCTCTCCCTAGCCTAGACATTCTCAATAACAGGTAGCAGGCAATAATAATGAATGAATGACTTTACGTTCTAAGAAATGTCGATGTTTGAGTAATGTAATAAAATTGTTTAGCAATTTATTGCGGTTTTTTATTATTGTTATGGTATATTTTGCAAGGTACGAGATGGTCAAAGTCGAAACAGTATTTTTAAATGAATTGTTAGGTACATTACAGCCACGTTGTTGTCGATTTAGAGACACTTCTGATTGATCAATAATCGCCTCAGAGCAAATGAAACAGTTGGTAAGGAAATTAAAATGTACAAGACACTGAACTGCTGCTGCTTTAGACGTTAAAATTGAAGGAAAAAAAGTTATAGCCCTTAAAAGAAAATATCGTGACTAATTTTTGTGTTCTAAGGCTTATAACTTCTTAATTATTCAATTTACGACAAAAAAGCTTATATAATAAATTAATAGATAATTTAATTCTAAACAAAAAACCTTTTTAGAAAATTTCTGTAAAATGTGCTGTTACGGAGATAAAGTGGAAAAACCATTTGCACACCTTTTCTAAGATGGCGGCCAAATGGGGGGCCCCGAGCCCGAAAACTCAAATTTAAACTTACACCGAGCCCCTCTACACAACCCAAGAAAAAAACCTTGTCCTGCATTTTTTCAATGTTAAAGTACCATTTCCATGAACTATATTGTCAGAAATAATCACTTCTAGGGGGCGAGTTGGGGGTGAGATGAATATTTAGGGTTGATAATTTTCGACACCTCCACTGTCTGTCTTACATTTACTGCTTTTTTAACGTCCAAACGTCCGATTCTAAATTCATTTTTTCCCGAAATCGTTCATTTGAACGTTCGGATCTTCAGGTACATAAAAATATTAGGTTAACCTTGTACAATAAAAACCAACTCCATAATATATCTAATATACATATAAGTAATACACCTTTCTAAATTTCAGCTGTCATTGTTGATAATGAGTACATGCGCAAACGAAATGAAGATATACTTTCGCAAGTTCAAAAGACATTAGATGACGTTGTCCGAGAGAGTTTAAGAAATGGCGGGCTGAATGTTCAATATTTTGCTTGGAGCACGGTTCGTTTAAAGAAAGGTAATGTTAATAATATATTAATTTGGCAAACCATGTTAAAGTCATGAAATTTGTGAAATTGGTTTGAGTTGTATTTAATGTGGCTTGGACTCTTGTTTTTATTATTATTTTGGATATAATATATTAAATGCACAAAACCTTCGTATTATCAGCAATTTTTGTAAATTCGGTTATGGTTGCGGAATTATTACAATTATTTTGAGCTTTTTTAAAAGGCAAGGCTCGTTTTACTTATTGTTTCAGTTTGATTTAATGGTATCAACAATGGCAGCAACTAAACGTTTCAGTTTCGTTGTAACAGGAATGTTAGGCATCATCTCACCTAGAAGCAAGATTAAGTTCTGTCTTATGCTCAGAAATAAAGAATGCAAACAATAGCATTCATATGAAATGAATGTTCTTGTTTTAAAAGAATATAAGTCTTCTGAAGCGAAAGAAGAAAAAAAAGAAGACTTAAAGAGGGGAGTAAATTAAAGCAAAGGATCCGGTCGGATGCTATCATCATCACGAACAAAGGGACGCGACTTATGCGGAGATCCTTTGCAATGTGAGAACAGATGCCTCCCTGGACGAGCTCGGAAATAGCGTCAACGGGGTCAGGAGGACGCAAAAGGGCGATCTCCTGTTAAAACTAAAAAAGTGAGAGGCTAAGACGGGGGACCTCGAGCAGAAGGTCAAAGCATCGATAAGTGGAGTGGCTGAGGTAAGGGCCAGCACAAATACGGTGGTGATCGAATGCAGAGATCTGGATGAGATCACAACCAAAAAAGAGGTCTGTGAAGCGCTAAGGACCCAACTAGGACTGCAGACCGTGCAGGAAAAGGACGTGCTTAGGCTAAGAGAGTCGTGGGGGGCACACAAACGGCGTTTATCAGCCTACCTGTTGAAGCTGCGAAGAAGGCTATCGCAGTAGGTAAGGTTCGAGTCGGTTGGGTTGTATGCCGAATGCGGGAGCGGGTATCGCTAAAGCCGTGCTTCAAATGCATGAAGTTTCGGCATATAGCGAAAAACTGCATTAGCAGCCAGGATAGAGCAAGGCTGTGTCGAGGCTGCGGGAAAGAGGGTCACAAGGTGAAGGAGTGTGACCAAACTGCCAAATGCCTCATTTGTAGGGAAATAGAGGGGAGGTATAGTGGGCACGTGACTGGAAGTAGTAGATGTCCGGCGTTCAAGGAGGCGTTAAAAAGTAGAAGAAGATAAGGTTCTAACAGATTAACCTTTACCACTGCCAAGCGGCACAAGATCTGCTGGCACAGACAGTCTATGAGAAAAAAATCGACGTCGCAATCGTCTGCGAGCAGTATAGAAACCTGCACAGCGGCGTCTGGATAGCGGATATCAGCGGCACGTCAACGATTTGGACGTGCGGGAGCCGAGCCATGGAAGACACCATGAGAAGCCCAGAGAATCGCTTCACGCGGGCAAAAGTAAGCGGAATACACGTCTTCAGCTGCTATGCGGCGCCAAGTCGATGTTGGAAAGGTTAGCCGCCGACGCGAGTCGCCATTGCCAGAAAATAATAGCGGGCGATTTCAATGCTTGGACTGTCGAATGGGGCAGCCGACAAACTAATGCAAGAGGGCGCATACTCCTAGACGTATTCTCGCGGTTGAACGTGGTGTTAGTCAACACCGGTGGCGAAACACCTTCCAAAGGGGTGGGAGAACATCTGTAATCGACATCACGTACGTGAGCGATTCGGTGGCGAAGGACCTGCAGTGGCGGGTGAGCGATGTGTATACGATGTGTATATGTCCAAGCTCTCCGACACTTTTAGTGGTGCAGGACAAAGTTCAGAAGGGTGAAAGAAGTCATCTTCTTATTGAAAAAATGTTATTGATGTAGCGCATGAAAATTTGTAGAATGGAAGACTATAAGCTACTTAATATAAATTCCAAGTCTCCGACAGCTAGGTTGGTGCAAAATGGGTGGCTGACAGGGGTCAAGTTGCCGAGAATGTTTGCAAAAAAAATCATATCGGGTGAGCTTTCCATTAACAGACATGTAATATAATGTAGAAAAATTATATGTCTGGCAATTGCCTGGTCCCTGCGTTCTCATCTGCAATGTCACTGACCATATTTGAGTGGCCATTTTAAATTTCGGTCATATTTCGGCAGCCATTTTGAATT
This sequence comes from Thereva nobilitata, assembly GCA_963855945.1. NCBI lineage: Eukaryota > Metazoa > Arthropoda > Insecta > Diptera > Therevidae > Thereva > Thereva nobilitata. Next base: position 69,406,054 of record OY979695.1, read on the forward strand.
TCGAAAATCGGGCTTCAACGTGCATCAAGGGAGACCCCCACGGACCTTCGTGCAAAATTTTGAAGATCAGCGATGACTGGTGATTTTTTTTTGCAAACATTTTCGGCAGCTTGACCCCTGTCAACCACCCATTTTGCACCATGTATGTGTGTATGTATGCGTAGACATAACCGTCATACGGGATCGGCCAGTAATGGGCGCATGAGGAGCTTTTAAACCTCCTGGAAAAAAGTCTTCTGATGTAGCTTTTATACAGGCTGTTACAGACTTAAATGCTAATCCATTAAGGGGTGATTCCTGGGTAAATTTGGAGAAAAAAATTGTTCTAGGGAGGGGCCTAACGGCACTATCCAAATAGAGGGTGTTTACGATAATACGTTTTGAAAAGTTTTTAATGTACTTAAACTTTAATAGCTCCTATACTGATTATCGTAGAGCAACATGGTTAGGCTTGCTTTTTAGTAATCGTGTATTCTTTAATTCGGTATAAAGAACAAAATCATTTAGAAGATATTTAGGTTTAAATTCGATATCGGCATCTGAACCATCCAAAATTCTTCGCTTCTCAGAAAAATACATTATAAACCGTATTTGTTTTTTTACGCTTCTGATGCATCATACAATTACCTAAAAAAGTTACATACACAAGAATAAGTTAGGTCAGTGATGGCGAAGCTTTTTGAGAAGTGGGTCAAATTTTGTTCATTATTTTTTTAGTACTAACAGAGAAAAATAGACCACATAAAATAGAAGAAAAGTAATGAGATATCTCTATGGTTTTCATCCAAGAAGAAAGTCTTATCAGATCCTTAGAGAAAAACTTATTAAAATCTGGCAGCCGTTTTATAAGGTAATCGCATAATTTTATAAAGATTATTGTTTTCCAATGTGATATCTTCTTCAATCAATGTGGAGATCTTCTTGAACCAAAGTGGAAATCTTCTTTAAAAAATGCGGAGATCTTATTGAACATACGTAAAAATCTTCTTGATTTAATGAGAAATCTTATTCAAAATCCATCAGACCATCTTTTTGAAATTAAAAGAATATTATTAAAAAGGCGCACCATATAAATAAAAAACTAAAATTTTTTATACTTTTGTTTTATTAAAACAATGATTAATAAACAAAATATACTGCTCAATATATAACAAATAAACATACATATCTTCATAGCACAAACAATTTATCAAAAACATCTAATTTATTTCCAATATTTTTTTGCTAATAACCTTAAGTCCATTATTCAACCATAAAAAAATGAATAGGTGGCCCTTCTGAGGAAAAAAATCAATAATAGTTGTTTAAGATGTGGGCTTTTCCACACCTTTTTGCTGATCGCTTTAAGTAAAACTCGTGCGGCCACGTTACAATTCAATTTATTGATAACTATGGTTGTTACACTTCGAAGATCCAAGAGCCACTGCCGCCAAGTGCTTGCAGTAATTCCGTTTCCCTTGAAATTGTTCGACCCATTGAACTCTGGACCAGGAAGTGATCTTGTACTAAAGAATAATGTTTCCCAGTTCGTGATCCAGAGTTCAATGGGTTTTACATTTAAATTTACAATAATTCAATAATTTTAGTTTAATAATTTAATTTCAATTAATTCAATAATTTTAGTTTAGTAATTTAATTTGTCGCATCGTAGTGGACGGAACAATAGTATAAATTTGATATTCATTTCCTATCAAAATATTTTGAGTAGGTTAAACATACCCATTGCTCTACAACAACTTTAACTTCTCCAATATAATGAGAAAATCTTTAATTTCATAAACTAAACATAATATTATTCTTCGTTATTGAAGCCACAAGTCTTTTTTTGAAATTAATTTCTCTAAATATCAAGGCAAGCGGTAGTTTGCCGAGTTCGTAAGGGCAAACAACTAAAGCCTTATTTACGCCTAAACATGGCAAACAGAGTGTTTTTTTATAAAATTTATGAGATTTACCACCTTTTTATAAGCACTATAAGTAATTTTTCCGATAACCACAATATAAATAATTTATTATTCAATGAGTTTTTTTTCCTCTCCCATCCCAAGTTGGTTAGTCCCAACTATGGTGTTAGATCACGTTAGGTATACTAGTTATTTACCTGAACTTTTATGATTGAGGGAGTCATTTTTGTTATTCCCGATAGCAATAAATTTTGAGTTTTCGCTCGAATTCAAATTTTTTGTTTGTGTTCCGTTTTGTACATGCGGCTTTTGTCAGATGTTTGCAAATGAAAAGGTATAATAAGGAGAATACCATAAGCTATGTCGTTAGAGCCATGGCGGCCTGTAGAGATGCTTTCCCAAAAGCCTCTTACTTAAAGCCGCTCGCTAGAGAAGAAAAGTAGGGAAGAAAATAAACCTCACCAATGATTCAATTCAATGATCAATGATCCTTTATTTTATTCGTGAATAATATTATATATTGATGTCGGAGCGGATCCCAAGTTGGTGCGTCTGCGTCGGTGGTCCGGTAGCGAGAGAGAGAGAGTCTTAGGGTCTTGCCTCCTAGAAGCTAGTCTTCCGGGCTGAACATAGGCGCGTTCCATATAGGTGAGTGCATCTTCGAAATATTCCAATTCTTCGAATTCGTGAAGGCGTGTTTACATGGTCGCCACATCACTCCCCCTCCATTTGAAGTTTTCGTCCTTCTTAGATACTTGTTTTGTGTACCTTTAATGAAATTCTCTCGCTTTCTGATTGTTGTATTAGTGTATCTTTCTTAATAACTCTATGTTTTTGATTCATGCAATTTATTTTACAATTTAAAAGATTAGTATTTTGTAATTTCAATTCATTAATCTTACTAAGCCTTTTTTCGTTATTATATTTTGTCCGGATCTATGCAATTCATTTTATTAGATAGGTACATATTAATATTTTGTGAGTTAAATTTGTATATAATTATTATTATTTCTATTTCATTTGTAATTCAAATCAAATTTTTACATTATTTTCCTTATAGTTGCTTAATTTAATTTTATTTGAATATAATACAAAACAAAGTTTATTTATATACTTTGGTTCGTTTCTAAACTTAAATTTAACATTGTACTTAGTTAGTGTTTTCATGCGTTACTTTATATTACGTGAGGAGAAAAAAAAAATAAAATATTAGCTGAAAGAAATTGTATTATTAATAGTATATTTTATTTTTAATTAAATAGATGCTTATGAACTTATAATCCTATTTTTTATGACTTCAGCTATTATTGACCTTTCTTTGTAAATTCTACTTCTGATATAATTTTGCGCGAGACTGGACACATCAGGGTTTGAAAAGAAATTACGTTCTTTTGCGTTTGGTCTGTTTTTGGTATGTAGTGCCTCATGCGGGCTTGTGTAAGTGCGATTGAGGCTTCCTTTGTTTATTTGGTTTGTTTGATGTGGTGATAGTTAGATTTCTAAAATATTTCTCGACTTAAAATTAAATTAAATTAAGAACGTGACTTTCTTTTTACATCCGGCTCTCAATGAGCGTTCCGCGGCAACATCCGGATTTAAAACAAATGCTGGCTTTAATCTATCAACGTTAACCTCTTCTTGCTTTCCATTGACAAGTATGGTGAAATATTTGTCTTGTTTATCAATGACTTTGTGAGGCCCGGTATAAGGTGGGCTTAAACTATTTTTTATTCCTGTTTCGCGGATGAAAACATGTGAGCAATTGTACATTTCTTGTGGCACAAATATGTTGTTTTGTTTCCTTGTTCTATTAATACGCGGTTGAACCGTTCGAATAGATTGCTGAATTTCTCTAGCAAGCGGAGCTGAAATGGGTTGCGTTCTTTCTTTCTCATCAACTACTGCTCTCCTGGCAGGCGTAAAGTCTGTCCGTACAGTATCTCGGCTGGGGAAGTGTCTAGGTCTTCCATAATGGCAGTTCGGATCCCTAAAAGAATCCAAGGTAAATTACTATACCAATTTTTAGAGTCGTCTGTGGCTCTTATTGCAGCCTTCAGATGCCTATGGAACCTTTCGACAAATCCGTTGGATTGCGGGTGGTATGTAGTAGTTCTGATCCTATGACAACCTAGAATGACTGATAGATCTCTAAATAGGGCTGACTCAAACTGTGAACCCTGGTCCGTAGTTAGTGTCCTAGGCACACCATAACGTGAGATCCAAACCTGAAGGAAAACGTTTGCTAAGTTGCTAGCAAGGATGTTTTTAATAGGTATTGCCTCTGGCCAATGCGAGAACCTATCTCGTAGAGTTAAGAGGTAGGTGAATCCCCGTGACTGTGGAAGTGGGCCCACAATGTCCATGTGGACGTGGTCAAATCTACCCTTCGGCACTGCAAATTGTCCGTGGGGTGACAACGTGTGATTGTGAGTCTTTGCCTTCTGGCATGAGATACAGGTCCTTGCCCAAACGTTTATATTTTGGTTCATTTTGGGCCAGAAATATTTGGAGACTATCAATTTCCTCGTGGAACGAATACTAGGATGCGACAGTTTATGAATGGAGTCGAATATTGTTCGACGCATGCCTTGAGGTACATATGGTCTGTTTGCACCTGTGGATGTATCGCACCAAATCTCTACATCTTCCGAAGGGATGAAAATTTTTTCGAGTTTAAAAGAGGAAGTTTCTTGGGTCTTCATCTGCGCAAACAGTTGTAACTCTTTATCGCTTTTCTGGTTTCTGGCAAGTGTTTGTAGGCAAAGTTTATCTGAAGGATTGATGGCATCTATGCCAGCTCTTGAAAGAGTGTCCGATACCATATTAAGCGAACCTTTGACATATCTGATGTCGTTCGTAAACTGAGTTATGTAATCTAAGTGGTTAGCCTGTCTTGGTGACTCCTCGGACTTTCCGGACAGGGCCGTGGACAAAGGTTTATGATCGGTGAACACAACAAAATCTTTTCCTTCAAGAAGGTGTCGAAATATTTTGATGGCCGAGTATATGGCCAGAAGTTCCCTATCAAAAGTGGAATACTTTCGTTCTGCCGGTTGTAGTCTCTTTGAGAAAAATGTCAACGGTTTCCACTGATCTTTGTCGAACTTTTGCAATACCGCACCGACTGCATCCCCAGACGCGTCCGTCCATAAACTTAATCGAGCTTTACTGTTGGGATGGACCAGTAAGGTTTGTTTAGCTAAACTATTTTTAATGTCGGAAAATGCAAGATCATGTGTTTCAGTCCAGTTGAATAGTTGTTTGTCCTTCTTTTTATTACCCTCTTTCAGTAAATCGTACAGAGGGGAAGCTAAGTTTGCGAAGCGCGGTAGGAAACGATTATAAAAATTGACCATTCCCAGAAAACGTTGAAGTTTCTTGATACTTGTGGGTGTTGGGAATTCCTTAATTACCGCAACTCGGTCTTCTGAGGGAGATATGCCTTTGGCCGAAATCCTGTGCCCTAGGAAGTCAATGTCTTTTACACCGAATATGCATTTGTTAGGGTTGACTGTGATTCCAAAGTTTTGCAAACGAGTGAACAGTATTTTTAAATGTTGTCTATGTTCTTCAACCGTATTACTTCCCACCAAGATATCATCAACGTAGGCGAAAGTGAAATCTAAGCCATTCAGAACTTCATTTATAAATCTTTGAAATGTCTGGGCAGCGTTTTTGAGCCCAAAAGGCATACGAGTGAATTCGTAGAGGCCAAAAGGTGTTATAACTGCTGTCTTGAATATGTCCTCTTCGGCCACCGGGATTTGATTATATGCCCTCACTAAATCAATTTTTGAAAAAATTTGACATCCTTGCAAGTTTATGTTGCAGTCTTGTATATTCGGCAGTGGATATCTATCAAAAATTGTCACTGAATTTAGCAGACGATAATCTCCGCAAGGTCTCCAGTCGTTTTGGTCTTTCTTCGGAACTAAGTGCAGTGGAGACGCAACCGAAGATGATGAGGGACGGCAAATCCCTAGCTTTACCATGGCTTGAAACTCATCTTTTGCTATTTTGAACTTCTGAGTGTTTAGTCTGCGCGCACGTATATAAGGTAATGCGCCCTCTGTAACTATTCGGTGAACGGTGTTGTGTTTAACATCGTTGTTGAAATTAGGTAGAGATTTCAATGTAGGAAATTGGTTGAGAATGCTACCGAAATTGTCTTGGAGGGAGCAAAGTCGAGGCGAACAAGAGTTAACTCGACGGAAAATTCCTTCTACTTTTAAAGTTGTTGTGTTATCTATGAGTCTTTTGTGACGAACATCAACCGAAAGATTATATTTATATAAAAAATCGGCTCCAATGATCGCATGATCGACCGCCGCAATTACAAAGACATGATCGAAAGAATGCCGAAGGTTTAGGTTTACTGACAGGTGCTTTAATCCATAAGTTGTTAACGGAGAACCACTTGCCGTGACTAAATGAAAATCGGATTGGCGCTGATGCTTTGGGAAAAGTTTTTTGGGCACTACTGAGACCTCTGCGCCTGTATCAATAAGAAAATAAATTTTTAAGGACTGTTCCAAGATAAATAGGCGGCGGGGAAAGGGGCTTAGCTTCGGAGCCGCAGCCGAAGTTGCTATTTCTCGTTTTTTGCATTGCATGGTGATATGCATTTTTTAGCTTTTTTGCCATAACGCATATGATACCAACAAGGCTTGAGTTCGCGATCTAGTTTATGCGACTGACTGCGAGATCTGGAGCGAGACCTTGTGAAAGGATTCCGATAGGCTTGTCTCTGTCTTGGAGCTGAATGCTTGATTTCTAAAGATCGAACGCGATCAGAAAGTTTGTGTATAAGGTTGGAGAAATGGTTATCAGAATCTGAAGAATGAGAAGCATTCGGAGCAGAGACAGCAGAAATGCTGTGGACTGTCGTAGAATCATAAATTCGATCAGCTATTTCAAACATTTCTTCCTGTGTGTGCGATTTTTCCATTGCTATAACACAGGCTTTCATAGCGTGGGGAAGCTTGTTTATCCATAACTTTTGCAGTAAGGCTTGGTTTACTAGCCTGTTGCTACCTGCTAAGGACTCCATCTGGCGAAACAGCTCAGAGGGTTTAGCATCCCCTAATTGGGTTTTATGCAAAAGGGCGTCTAATCTCCGCTCTTCGGAGTCTCTACTGCGTGCTAACAATGTCGTTTTAAGTTTTTCATATTTATCCTGTTGTGGAGGGTTAATCAAAAGGTCGGCCACTAACTCCATGACCTCTGCAGGAAGTGATGCCACTAAATAATCGTACTTAGTGTTAGAAACTGTTATCCCTCTGACCCTGAATTGAGTTTCCACCTGGATGAACCACAGCTCAGGTCTGTTGTTCCAAAAGGCAGGAATTTTAAGCATAGCTACACCCGCTGATGCTTCACTTATCTTTGCCATGTTCGTCTTAGGCTCATTCGTTTCTGTCGCGTCTGCTTGACTCGTACCTTCCATTTTAAACGGTTTATTTTTATTTTGACAAAGCTTTAACGAAAAGGTTGACGAAAAGAAAACTTTCCAATTTTAGGTTAATTCTGTTTTTTAATCTTTAAAATGACCAGTTTCCCGATTATTTTTGACCATATACATAACTTATTATAAACCTCAGGCTGTTTAGTAAAAGGGGAAAGGAAGAACTTTTGTGAAACACTATTTTGTAAAATAAATAAAAAATTTTATATCCCGCGTCCTTTCAAGTGGCCTATCGGAATTGTGATTAAGTCGCATTAACGTTTTTTTATTCTCATAATTTGATGCTAATGATCAGGAGTGAGTGTCTACTAAGATAAAATGGTAATGTTGATACGAAGAATATTATTCCCTAAAATCTTACTTAGGCAAAGATTGAAAAACATATAATGTTTGTCATTCGTTTTGCTATCTATATATATATTTGTGTTATTATATTTGCTTCTTTAATAATTTGCTTTTGTTATACATATAAGCGAGAAAGAATGATATATCAATGACTGCCCAAACAGATGTATAGAAAGCCTCAATGGCTCTTACACAGAGTGATAATTGTTTTATTTAACAAAATTCTGTTAAAATAATTGTGCAAATGTTTTTGTACTTACTGTGCATTCTGTCATAATTTTATTTTGTTCCTTTTGTTGTTTTGACACACGATTTTTGCATATGAACAAATTTTCTTTTTGATTTCCTGATGTGTCCGTGTCTTCTACATATTTCATTTGGTTATTGTTTTGTCCCTAAAAAGTTCAAAATAACATGATTAATTTCCATTTGCATTATTTCTGAATTATTTTTAATCGCTTAACACTATTAACATTTGATATGATAAAACTAATTTAACTATTCTTTGGTTAACTTAACTTATTAAGGAGAAATGGATCCTTTGGCATGTAGTTACTGCATGTCTACGTAATGTAAAAAACTCCGCTGCTCACGCTGTTAGGACTATCAGGTAAATATTTAATGCGAATTTCGTTGTACTTTGACTACTGTTGGTTTTTTCACCATTAGTTTCTCTGGTTATGACCTAAAAGAAAACACTAAATTTGTGATTTTGCCAATTTATTTTGGTCTTGATTATTTGATTGCAGATTTCACTTCACGGTTACACTTTTTGTTCCATATGTTCTTGCTTTCACTCGAAGTCTTTGCGGTTTTTTTCTTCATGTCGCTTTAGCCGGTACTGAAAATACTTGCTAAGCACTGTGCGGATGTTATTGATGCCACCTTGGATGCGTTGGCCTGTAAACTTCTGATACCGTTTATTCTCGTCCAGCAATGCACTTTTTGAATAAACTGATGTTATTATTTTTCGTTTTTTTTTATTTTTTTTTGTTGTTTTTTATGAATTTCTGCACTCTGTTTAGGTTAATGTAGAAAATTTTTATATTTGCGCTCGTGATTCATTGTCCACGTGTATTTGTTCGTATTATAGTTTTTTGTTAAAGTCCTTTTAAAACTGTTATAAACCATTGAAAACCTGCCTGGTAGAAAGTTTTTATTTTCCTCACCGGTTAGACCATAAAAAATTTTAAACTTGGGATAATAATCTCAACTGAATCTTGGGTTCAACATGGTAAAACTATGCCCATGCGTCCGCCTGTTGTCGGGGTCACCATTGTAAAGATGCTTTCCCAAAAGCCTCTTACTTAAAGCCGCTCGCTAGAGAAGAAAAGTAGGGAAGAAAATAAACCTCACCAATGATTCAATTCAATGATCAATGATCCTTTATTTTATTCGTGAATAATATTATATATTGATGTCGGAGCGGATCCCAAGTTGGTTCGTCTGCGTCGGTGGTCTGGTAGCGAGTGAGAGAGTCTTAGGGTCTTGCCTCCTAGAGGCTATTCTTCCGGGCTGAACATAGGCGCGTTCCATATAGGTGAGTGCATCTTCGAAATATTCCAATTCTTCGAATTCGTGAAGGCGTGTGTACATGGTCGCCACACGGCCATTTCAAGAGGGCGGATTACCATTGTCTTCACAGCCCTCAACATTGGTATCAAATGAAAACGTATAATAACTAGAATACAATAAGCTATGTCGTTAGATCCATGGCGGCCATCTCAAGAGGGCGGATTACCATTGTCTTCACAACCCTCAACATAGGTATCAAATGAAAACGTATAATAAGTAGAATACAATAAGCTATGTCGTTAGATCCATGGCGGCCATCTCAAGAGGGCGGATTACCATTGTCTTCACAAGCCCTCAACATTGGTATCAAATAAAAAGGTATAGAAAGTAGAATACAATAAGCTATGTCGTTAGATCCATGGCGGCCATCTCCAGAGGCGAGGAGAGGAGAGGATTACCATTATCTTCACAAGCCCTCAACATTGGTATTAAAAAGGTATAATAAGTAGAATACTATAAGTTATGCCGTTAGATCCATGGCGGCCATCTCAAGAGGGAGGATTACCATTGTCTTCACAACCCTCAACATTTGTATCAAATGAAAACGTATAATAAGTAGAATACAATAAGCTATGTCGTAGGAGCCATGGCGGCCATCTCTAGAGGGCGGATTACCATTGTCTTCACAACCCTCAACATTGGTATTAAATGTAAACGTTTAATAAATAGAATACAATAATCTATGTCGTTAGATCCATGGCGGCCATCTCAAGAGGGCGGATTACCATTGTCTTCACAACCCTCAACATTGGTATCAAATGAAAAGGTATAATAAGTAGAATAAAATAAGCTATGTCGTTAGATCCATGGCGGCCATCTCTAGAGGGCGGATTACCATTGCCTTCACAAGCCCTCAACATTGGTATCAAATGAAAATGTATAATAAGTAGAATACAATAAGCTATGTCGTTAGAGCCATAGGCGGCCATCTCAAGAGGGCGGATTGCCATTGTCTTCACAAGCCCTCAACATTGGTATCAAATAAAAAGGTATAATAAGTAGAATACAATAAGCTATGTCGTTAGAGCCATAGGCGGCCATCTCCAGAGGGCGGATTACCATTGTCTTCACAAGCCCTCAACATTGGTATCAAATAAAAAGGTATAATAAGTAGAATACAATAAGCTATGTCGTTAGATCCATGGCGGCCATCTCAAGAGGGCGGATTACCATTGTCTTCACAAGCCCTCAACATTGGTATCAAATAAAAAGGTATAATAAGTAGAATACAATAAGCTATGTCGTTAGATCCATGGCGGCCATCTCCAGAGGGCGGATTACCATTTTCTTCACAAGCCGTCAACATTGGTATTAAATAAAAAGGTATAATAAGTAGAATACAATAAGGGGGCGTCCATAAATTACGTGAGGTGTTTAGGGGGGGGGGTCGAGCCGAATCTCACCAAATCTCACGTGGGGGAGGGGGAGGGTCTCCGCAAATCTCACGTAATTTTTTTCCCGCAAGAAACAGCGTAAAATCGCGAGAAAACTGGGTTAAATTAATAGTACAGGTAAATTAAGGCGAAAAAAGCGATATAGCGGAAATAATTAGGTACACGCTGAAAATTGGCAGAGCGCTTCTTTTTATGCTTTTTAATAAGGGGTTATAAAGTCTACCGATTTTCTACTCCGAGAAGCCCACTTTTTAGGGGGTTTTAGCCCTCAAAATGGGTATTTTTCTGTAATTTTTTTGCAATATTTCTTAATATCTTTTTGTTTTTTTCAATTTTAAGTACAATATCTGTAAATGAGAAAATCTTTAAAATCGTCTTTTCGGACCCGCACTTAGATTTCATTCACGAAAATCTTGGTGCAGTATCAGATGAACATGGTGAAAGGTTTTATCAAAACATATTGCAAATAGAGAAGGAATAATGAATCAAAAGTATACGTGATACTATTACTATATTTCGACTCAATAGCAATTGGGTATAAAAATTTTGCACTGCCGTTTACACTGTATTTGTTCACTGTTTCAAATACCATCCAACTGGAACATCCAAAAAAAAGTAAAGAAAATAATTTAAATATGTGGGAATGAAGACGTGATGAAAAATTCTTATCTTTTTATACAATGGTCTGGGAAAAACTGCGAAAGTAATGTATGCATTGACTTATACCACCATTTTTGGACAGATTGCGACCCTACGATGAACTAGTGTGGGGGTCTAAGCTTAAACAAAACAAAAAGGCCTAGAAGCCCAATTGAAAAACCTGGAACCTAATGCGTTCCTAAGAATCTCAAGTGCATAATGTACCCAATCCTACTGCAATCATAGAGATTATATTAAGAATCGGCTCTTTTCACATCAGTCAGAACACGTGCTATCTGCGGTGTATTGTCACTACAAAAAGCAGGCATTTGCACCAGGCGACATAATTAGTTATCTAAGCATCTTACAGGACTCGAATTTTGAATCGACGACCATCTGCTCTGACATACCTACTAGAGGCAAAGATAGATTTTGAAAACCTTTTGTTATCATTATCGAGAGTTGTGAAGAATGGAAGTCTAACAGATCCGCACTTATTGAATCTGTATCCTGATGTCCAGGCGGCTCAAACGTCAATTTGAGAAGCTGGCTGTGACATCAGACTCCGCTTTTCTAAGGCGATACGAAAGTAGGAAGCAAACGGAAGCTAGTAGCGAAAAGAAATTATTTTCAGCCAACCAACTTCATTTATTAACTTAATTTGACATTTTGATGCGAACAATAAATTGTTTCAAGAATATTTAAAGAGTTTTTAGAATATTTTAAAACAAACAAATAAATGCAGCGCATGCGGCAATGGCTTTATTCACGGACTGAAATCCGATAACAGGCGGACAAATTTAATTCGAATTCGCATTGGTCGAGGATACCATTTTCTTATTTCCGAATTTCATGACTTTCGAATGGCATTCCAGGATAACCCCCCGGGGTCATTCAGTCACAGGTTTTTTACCCAAAGATGACATCTATAGAAGAATGCTCCGGAGTTTGTACATCTCCAGAGTCATAAATGGCTCTACTATTACTATTCAAACAGTCAAGTCGTTACTCTCTAAAAACGAATCAGTGGATGCCAAAGCCAACCTTCGTATGTCAATATATTGTAAAATTCTAAATTTTTTTTATATTCCATATGCTTGCTCTACAAATACACGAGTTTTCTGTTCTCTTGTTAAGAAATCATTATCCCTGTAAGGTACCCTGAGGATGGTTTCCAAAGGGTAGGCAGAATCACCTGCTAAATGGTAATCCACAGGTATTGTAGTTTATATTGGGTGCATGCCGAGTTGGCGCTGTTATGATTTTGTGGTACTGTTCTTCAACACAAATTATTTTTTTTTAAATAAATCCCACGCAATCAAGCACAGATTAAGGTATTTACACTAAAAATACGCATAATAGTGTAAATCCTACAAATTTTTTAAAATTTTAAAAATCTCACGTGTGATTGAGGGGGGGAAGGGGGTCGAGCCAAATCTCACGACATCTCACCAAGGGGGAAGGGGGTCGAAAAATCGCCAAAATCACCTCACGTAATTTATGGATGTCCCCTAAGCTATGTCGTTAGATCCGTGGCGGCCATCTCCAGAGGGCGGATTACCATTGTCTTCACAAGCCCTCAACATTGGTATCAAATAAAAAGGTATAATAAGTAGAATACAATATGCTATGTCGTTAGATCCATGGCGGCCATCTCAAGAGGGCGGATTACCATTGTCTTCACAACCGTCAACATTGGTATCAAATTAAAACGTATGATAAGTAGAATACAATAAGCTATGTTGTTAGATCCATGGCGGCCATCTCAAGAGGGCGGATTACCATTGTCTTCACAAGCCCTCAACATTGGTATCAAATAAAAAGGTATAATAAGTAGAATACAATCAGCTATGTCGTTAGATCCATGGCGGCCATCTCCAGAGGGCGGATTACCATTATCTTCACAAGCCCTCAACATTGGTATCAAATAAAAAGGTATAATAAGTAGAATACAATAAGCTATGTCGTTAGATCCATGGCGGCCATCTCAAGAGGGCGGATTACCATTGTCTTCACAACCCTCAACATTGGTATCAAATGAAAACGTATAATAAGTAGAATACAATAAGCTATGTCGTTAGATCCATGGCGGCCATCTCAAGAGGGCGGATTACCATTGTCTTCACAACCCTCAACATTGGCATCGAATGAAAACGTATAATAAGTAGAATACAATAAGCTATGTCGTTAGATCCATGGCGGCCACCTCCAGAGGGCGGATTACCTTTAGACATTTTTCACAAGCCATCAACATTGGTATCAAATAAAAAGGTATAATAAGTAGGATAAAATAAGCTATGTCGTTAGATCCATGGCGGCCATCTCCAGAGGGCGGATTACCATTGTCTTTACAAGCTCTCAACATTGGTATCAAATAAAAAGGTATAATAAGTAGAATACAATAAGCTATGTCGTTAGATCCATGGCGGCCATCTCAAGAGGGCGGATTACCATTGTCTTCACAACCCTCAACACTTATTAAAACACTTTTTTTTATTTTAGAATGTATTGAAACAAAAAAGAGTGATATCTCACAAAAAAAACCTTAAAAACCTAAATTAGAAGTTCGTGGGCGCGGAGATGATTTAACCAACTTTTACGCGGTTTCGGATAATACTATTTTGTTGAGTTTTTAAAATGTTGGCTGACGAGTTCGTTGTATAGCATGAATCTTAGCTGTTCTTCTAAATGTAACAAATTTCATTAGAAACACTATAGACTGAGCCACACTGAATTCTTTCGTTAATGCACGTGTTTAATTATTTCATGCTATAAAGGATTCATCTTGACTAATCCATATCACATCTTTTTGTTATAAGTGTGTTTTAAACTGTCCCAATAAATCATCTCCGCGCCCAGTGGCGTAGCGTAGTAGAGGCGGGAGGGGCGGCACCTTTAAGGGGCGGCAAAATTTCACAATGAATGATAATAATAAATATCTTGCAAATATTATTTTTGTCGCACCTACGATTCGGACCGATCAAAATGAGGACGGAATTTTTCATTACTTATACTGTGCGAAATCGGGGAATCCCCTTTCTTTAAATGAATGTATAATAATGACGTCTTGCTCATTGTAGCGACTGGCAACACCGTCTGTACTGACTTGCACGGATTCCCCGTATTTTAATTTGTGCTGGGATTGTTTATGACTAAAATACAACAAGAATGACTTCTATCATATAAAAAATAGTGTTCAATATTGTACGAGGGTCGTCTCAAAAGGAAGTTCCACTATTTTTGGAAATCCGTGTCGTTGGCGGGAAAAGTCTGGGAGTCTCAGGGAATTCGCGTGTAGTGGAAGCACTGTAAAATTTATATGCCTATGCGTAGATCGATTCGACAGTCAGGCTTCAGCCACTATAGAGACTCCACTCGCTCCTACCGCCAAAACACCAAATAAAGCGAAAGTTGTGGAATCCGCGGGAAAATGGCAAACGTTCTTTTGAGATTCCAAAGGGGTGTTTTTGATCAATTATCTGCCCGGCGGACCACGATCACAGCTGCACGCTTTTGTGGGGTGTTGCAACAACTCAGAAAGGCGATCCAAAACAAAAGGAGAGGAAGTTGGCAAAAAACGGTCCTATCGCTCTCCTGAATCCAGAAAAAAACTTCATTTGGTACGAGTTTCACTCCAACGAGATATTAGAAAAACTAATCAATTTAAGGTGCTTGTGACCCTTAGCCCGTCTTTCCATTTAAACAAAAAAAGGCTTGACCGAATGCTATGAATTTTTTTTCAGAGCATGTTTTGGTTAATACGCGCCGATCGGCACCTCAACGAAGTTGGTATCATATTTGGTACGTGATATTGGGCAGGTACAGAAATCACGAACTTCGTTCAAACAAAAAAAACGGCTCGACCGATTTTTATGAAAATATTTTCAGATTATAACTTCGGTAATACGCGTCGATCGGCAGGTCAATGAAATCAATATCGTTCTTGATTCGCGCGATATCGTGCAGGTACAAAAATCACTTACGTCGTCTAAACAAAGAAACCGCTCGACCGAATTTTTAGAAAATCTTTTCAGATTATAACTTCGGTAATACGCTACGACCGGGACCAGTCGATATCTTTTTTGGT
The DNA here is from genome assembly GCA_963855945.1 of Thereva nobilitata. Classification (NCBI taxonomy): domain Eukaryota; kingdom Metazoa; phylum Arthropoda; class Insecta; order Diptera; family Therevidae; genus Thereva; species Thereva nobilitata. The sequence goes on from OY979695.1 coordinate 69,421,462, forward strand.
TCGCCCGAGATCGTGCACGACAAAATGACCACATACGTACGCACACACACACGCATACTGCTTCTCAAATTTTTGCTTAAAATGCTATTGGGACCTTGAAAAATGAGAATACGTTGAAAATTACAATTTCGATTTTCGGACCGATTACAATAACTTCCCTATAAACTGGGAAGTTAATGAGAGGGCGGCAAAATTTTCTTCCGCCCCGGGGCGGCTGTCACCCACGCTACGCCACTGTCCGCGCCCACGAACTTCTAATTTGCGTTTTTAAGGTTTTTTTGTGAGATTACATATTCTGCTCGTTTAAAGGTTTGCAAATTTTTAATTTCTAAAAATGAAGAAAAATATAATTCATTTTCAAATTTAACCACATCTAGAGCATTATAAATAAATTGAGGTTGAAAAAAAATATTTACCAAGAGACAATATGAAAATCTTAATGATGCTTTAATAGATAGTGTTAAAGGAATGTTAACTCTAGTCGTGATGCTTTGCGCATATTGCTTATATAAATGGTACTTAGATTCATACCGAAAGCACCATAAATATTTTATAGGACCTAATTGTCTAATAACACTAGGATAATGAACAAGGTTGTGAAATTAGGGTTTTAACGTGTCTTTAAAGGTATCACAAGCAAGATAGCTGAGACATTTTTAAAATATAATTATTTTGTTTTTAATTCCGATTCTATTTAAAAAAATACTACTCTAAAAATATCTAAACTAACTTGCTTCTTTGTGACTATTCAATTTTATAAACATAACTTAAGTTTATGATAACATCCAGGCATTTTAAAAAACGGCAGCATTTATATTTAACGCCATTGCTAAACACGTAAATTCACTAATATTATATAATTGCGATCCTACAACAAAAATTCTTGGTTGCAGACTCTCTTGTCTACCGGCAAATACTTCCTTAATTTTTTCGATTTTGGGTACAAGATCATTATTTGCTTTTATATTATATAATTGGTTTGTAACCTTTGTAACAGGGAATTTGCTGCAATATCGAGTTCAAAATAAAGTCGCAATGGTGTCTGTAGAGTCTGAAAATATTAATATACTAGCAAAAACCCGCGTGCGTTGCAACGCCTTTTAATAAAAAAACTTATGTGTGCACAGTCCGGGATAGGAAAAAGGTTATAATGAAAAAAATAACAAATCTTCAAAACATAATTTAGGGCACACAACTCGACTATAGAATAATCTCTCATAGTCAGTATTTCCGACCTCCTACAACATCCAAGAGTTCAAACGCAGGGTTAATCCCCACCTTCTTCAACACCCCTCCCGAACCCCCATAACGCTTAACCTATTCCCCCCTGACTAAGCTCCTTGCTAGACATTGCACCATGACGTGCAAACGACATAACGGACTGGTAGTACAAAGGGTGATTCCTGAGCTTGGCACTGCCACATAAAAAAATAAAAAAATTTTGAGTTACTTATAAAAATGTGTTAGAACTTTTTTAAAATGCGGTGTTGAGCGCAACCTATCGGAAAAATTTTGTGCTACATGCACAACAATCATATTCAGAATACGTGTCTCACCCTGTGCGGAATTTACCCAATAACGTCCTCAACATTTTGTTCCCCTTGTTCATTGAGTTCGATATAGTCTCTGTTTAAATTTTCTTCAGACCCATCGATCATTTGCTATCTTCACAGGATTTCCGCAAATTGATAGAGCAATATCTCGCCGTAACAGCATTTCATTCGCGTTCCTTCGATTATCGAGTTATGTTTTCGGTCTAACCCGACAGTCGGATAATAGTGAAAAGTATGCTAAACGCCTAAGAAGATTCTTAATCATCCCGTGAAAGTCCTAAAATCGGGTTAACCGTTCCGAGCTTTGAGGTTTACAATTGGAATGATAAAAAAAGTTTCCACTCACTTTTCTGCGACTGTCGGATCAAGTTTTCCGTCTTAATCAATAGTCGGAATCTAGTGAAGCCTAGAACATGCCCAAGAAAATACTGAATCTTCCCGTTAAAATCCCATCGCAATCAGATTAGCCGTTGTTGGTACGTAGGTAGGTAGGTTGTTATTATATACTGGTTGGAGCAATAAAAACTTTACATTCAAAATTTTTTATTTTTTACTTTTTAGTTTATTTTAAAATAAAAGCGTACTTTTTAGTTTTTTTAAACTATATTTTTTATTTTCTAATTTTTAGTCTATTATATGTCTTCCACCATTTTGTAGTGACCGTCATATTAGATTTAAAATGACGGCACACCGCTTACTGCACTATACTCGCTTTCATTTGATGCCCATACCGAAGAATAATCCGCCATTTTGTGCTGGCCACGATTTTGAATTTTAAATGACCCCATATAGCTTATTGTATTCTACTTCTCTTACCCTTTCATTTGATATCGATGTCGGGGGGTCCGGGAACACAATTGCAAAATTCGGCCGCCATCTTGGAACCACCATCTTGATTTTTTCCCCAAAAATGGTTAAATTGCATTGTCACGCGAACTATACATATGTGCAAAATTTGAAGTTGATCGGTTATATATAAGTGGGTAAAAATCAAGTCGCAAGGTTCAAGTTTTCGGTCTAATCCGGTAGTGGAACACGGTAATCGGGCCCGATAATCGTATCCGATAGTCGGTCCTAGTGAAAAAATAGCCTAAAACATGCCCAAGAAAATACTGAATCTTCCAGTGAAAGTCCCATCGCAATCGGATAAGCCGTTTCCGAGATTAGCCCGGACAAACAGACAGACAGACATACAGACAGACAAAAATTTTAAAAATACTTGATTTCGTGTTCTTCTTCTTCTTCTTCTTGAATGGCGCTACAGTCCTTGCAGGACTCGGGCCTCTCGAAGTCTCCTCTTCCAGTCATCTTTACGTCTTGCTAGCTCTCTCCAATTTGTTATACGAAATTTCCGTATATCTGCTAGCACGTCATCTATCCACCTAATTCTTGGTCGTCCTACTCTTCTTCTTCCTGATGGTCTACCATTAAAAATCCTGGCTAGCATTCTATCTTCTGAAGCTCGTACAACGTGTCCGAGCCATCGCAGTCTATTCAGTCTTATGTATGTAGCTATGTTAATTTCGTCATACATTTCTTGAAGTTCTTCGTTTGTCCTAATGCGCCATTCGTTCTGGTTAACCCTTACAGGACCAAATATTCTTCTTAAGATCTTCCTTTCGAAGATTTTAAGTTGATTTTCTGTTTGTTGGGTCAATGTCCAAGCCTCAGACCCATAGCATAGAACTGGGCGGATTAATGTTTTATATAGTCTGACCTTGCACTGTCTTGAAATTTCTTTGTTTTTTAGGACCGGGACTAGTGCGAAATAGGTTTTATTTGCGGCTACGATGCGTCTATGGATGTCGTCCTTTATCTTATTTTCTGCAGTAAGCATTGTCCCTAAATAGATAAAGTTTTCTACAATTTCCACACTGTGATCGTCAAGGCTGATACTTCGCCCTAGTCGTTGTCCTCGTTTTGATACGATCATATACTTTGTTTTTGTGTCATTTACTCGTAGATTAAACTTTGCTGAACTTTGGACAATTTTGGAAAAGGTTTCTTTTACATCTTGCGCTTTGCGTCCAATTATGACTATGTCATCTGCGAAGGCTAGTACCTGAATGTTCCTTGTGAAGATGCTATTTGCTCCATTAAGCTGTGTTTCCCTCATTATTGCTTCCAGAGCAATGTTAAAAAGTATTGGTGAGATCGCATCTCCTTGTCGCAGACCGGATTCTTGAGGGAAGTTGATCGAGTTGCATCCTCGTATTCTCACTTGTGTTTTACAATTTTTGGTCGTCATTCTGCATAGGTCTATTAATTTCTTCGGGAAACCCATTTCACTCATCTTTTTCCACAACTCTCTTTTATTAAGCAGGTCGTAAGCATTTCTATAGTCAACAAAAAGAAGATGAATATCAATGCTTTCTTCCCAGCATTTTTCAAGTATTTGTCTCATTATGAAAATTTGGTCTGTTGTCGATCTATTTGTTCTAAATCCTGCTTGGTAATCACCTACTTTATCCTCCAAATGTGGTTTCAGTCTATTAAATAAAATATGTGAAAGCACTTTGTAAGCTGTGTTCAACAAAGATATTGGTCTGTAGTTTTTGCAGTTCATCAATTCACCTTTTTTATGGACTGGGACTATTGTGCCTAAAAGCCATTCTTCTGGCAACTTGCTGCTTCTCCATAGTTTTACGATGAGGCTATGTAAGACATGGCATAAATTCTCCCCACCATTTTATAAGATTTCCGGGTGTATGCCATCTGGACCTGGAGCCTTATGATTTTTAAGTTTCGCTATGGCATTTGCAACTTCTTCTATTGTAGGATCTGGCGTATCGTTTTCTGGGTCATCTGTAATACGGTTGTCTGCTTCTCGCTGTGTTAGGTTTATGTTCTCTTTGAAGAAGTCTCTAAAGTATTTCTCCCACACCTCGAGTATGTCCTCGATACTACTAGCTATAGTACCATCTTCTCTTCTTACCATGGTGCAGGTGGGTTTGTATCCTTTCTTAATCATGTTGACTTCTTTGTAGAAACTCCTAGCGTCTTTATTAGTGTAGCTTTGCTTAATCGCACTTATTCTATTTCTAAAGTAGTCACGTTTTTTCTTCCTTAATAACTTTTTCGTGTCTCTTCGTGCTGCTACATATTTCTCGTGGTTTCCTCTGGTCATTCTTTCTAGGTACACCTGTCTTGCTTGGTTTTTTATTTCAATGCTTCTCTTGCATTGATCATCAAACCAGTGCCTCCTTCTCTCTTGGTTTTGTGTGCCTAATACACTGTTGTTTGTCTCTGTGATTTTTTCTTTTATCGAGTTCCACATCAGGTTCAGATCATTTTCCATTTCCAGACTCCTTACTATTTCTTCTAGCTTTCCTGTTAACATTCTTTCATACTGTTGTTTTGTTTCTTCATTTTTTAATTTTTCTATGTTCCACTTTGCTTGTCTATCATTGTTTGTTCTATGTCTTGTCGCTAGTTTTTTCGCCCTCATTTTCCCAACAACTAGGTAACGATCGGTGTCTACATTCGCTCCTCGGAAACTCCTTACATCCAGTGTGCTACTTCCATGCCTAGTGTTAACTAGAACATGGTCGATTTGGTTATGGTGCCTGCCATCTGGTGATGTCCATGTCCTTTTGTGTATATTTTTATGGTTAAACCAGGTGCTAGCTATTGTCAAACTTCTTGCGATAGCGAATTCGGCCATTCTGTTCCCGTTATCGTTTGATTCTTCGTGCAACGAGAATTTGCCAGCGTAGGGGTAATAATATGGTTCCTTACCCACTTTAGCGTTAAAGTCGCCTAATACGATTTTCATGTCGTAAGAAGGGATTTGGTCATAAGTCACTCTAAGACTTTCATAGAAGTCATCCTTTTCTTGTTCTGGTTTTTCTTCTGTAGGCGCACCGTGATGAATGTTATATTATGAAATCTGGATTTGATTCTTAGGGTCGCGATCCGATCGTTAAGCGGGGTGAAGTCTATTACATTGTTGAGTAGAGGTTTAAGTACACAGAAACCTACCCCAAAGTTTCTTCTGGAGTCATTATTGCCACTGTAGAATATCGTAGCGTCTCTTCGTTCTAGGACTCCTTTACCAGTCCATCTTAGCTCTTGCAGTCCTGCAATGAGTATTCTATATCGTCTAAGCTCATCTATCATTTCTGCCATTGCTCCAGGTCTATATAATGTTCTCACATTCCATGTTGCAAATTTTATATCGTTAGTCCTTAAATCATTAGTCCTGGGACGTTGCTGGGGTCTTTGCCGTAAATCCTGACTGTTCCGAGGCTGTTTTCTCGATTCCATAACAAGAATTGTTTTCCGAGGAGAGGTTGTCAACCTTTCGCCCAACCCCCGAACCTGGGGGACCGGATCCGTGAATTATACCCCATCGGATAGGGTGGCCCAGCTATACCCCCGGCCCCGGGCACTGGGTACGTCCGTCGTCGGTTGGTTATCCAGGAGGAACCAGCGAGGAGGTGACGGTACGATTTTACCCCCCTTTTACCGATTTCGTGTTAATATCGTGTAAATAACCATATGAACTTAGAAAATGACAATTATTTTGAAATCACAGACAGACACTCCAATTATATTTATATAGATTAGCTTATCTTATCTTATCTCATATTAGCAATCTTTTTAATAATCATATTGTATAATAGCATTACCTTTAGAAATTTCTTCTTTATACAAAAATTTTAACAATTCGTTTGAAGATTCAATATAATTTTTGAAAAGAAATCTTTATATTTCATATAAAGAGGACTTCCTCTCTCGGGATAGAGTCTCAAAATAAATTTCAATCTAGAAAATATATGTGTAAATATATTTAAAATTAAATTTTTTCACGCAATGTAACTTACCTTAGTTCAAAGGAAGCACAGTTAATATAACATTATTTAAAATTTTCATTATTAATTAATTTTTCCACCTTTACAATTAAAATTCACTTGAAACTTACTAAATTCAACTTATAGTCCAGTAAAATAGTATTTTAATCAGGAAAGTTTTGGGGTAGTTTTGATTTCTTCGGTTTTTTATGTATTTTGGGGTGCTGAATCCGAATCTGAGGTTTGCTGACAAAATTTCGTGACGGAACATTGAGGAAAATGCAAAAATATGAAAAAATTCGGACTTTTTCTCGGGTTTTCGCTTAAAACTCGGAAACTATCAACTTTTCGTCCATAACATTCATATACTAAAGAGCACAAAATTTCCTACAAATATCACTACCCAAGTATCTCTATCCGACTCACCGTTTTGGTTCTAGCGCTAGTTGAAAATATCCATATTTTGCTAAGTCAGCAAAAAGCCGATTTTCCAATTGGAAATCATAACGGTTTAGCAGCTAGGGCGTTTTGAAGTTTTTTCTTTAGAGTTTTACATATCACCCTGTATTTTTGTAACACTATGACCTATTTCATGAGTAAGGTATCAGTCGACATAGAATACTCCCACCTAACTAAAACTGTAAAAGTCAAGGTTCCACCTTATCAACTTCCAGAGTAACGACTCATCAAAGTCTAATTTTAGGTTTTTTAAGCCGAAATATCATTTAATAGAATTTGAAGCTTAAAGTTGGAAAAACATTTTTTTACAAATGCTTTTATTTCCAGTAGATTTAGGGATAGTTTTACCCCTTTAGGAGTACCCCTTATCATAAAATTTGGCTTGATTTGGTATAAATCAACCACCCTAGCAAATAAATATTGAAAAAATTGTATTTCATTGGATTATTTTTGATTATTATTGAAATTATCGCGAAAAACCCTTAAAAAGAGGTATTTTTGCATTTGTAAGGATGAGGCCATATTTTAGGAATGCGGGTCCCTGATTTTCGTAATCAGCGACCCAAAAAACATATAGGAAACGAGTTTCAAACCGTGGTGCTACGTTTCGACATTTTGAATGGACTATTAACGTAAGTATACAATACAATTTTTTAAACTTTAAAGTTGTCTGGCGGGGGGTTTCCACTATGCAAACCGTCTGGCACTGGAGGACGTGACTTCTAATAGTAGAGTAAATGTCAAAAAAACAGCGTTTATACAATGACGTAAGTAGACATAAATTTTCTGCACATTTGCTGCCTCCTTCCTGCCAAAGCCACTGCTGGTCAAGGTTCTTTGTAGCCAAACGTTGTTACCTGCTGTAGTGTCCTTACGCAGAAAAATTTTCAACGTTTATACTATGACGTAAGTCTGGCGTTCACGGGCTCTTGCTCTATCAATAATACAGAGTATTTTATGAAGAAAAAGTGTTTTCAGTTGAAATTTTAGTTTAAAAACCCAAAAATTTGACTTTGATGACTCATTACTCTCGAAGTTGATAGAGTGGAACCTTGACTTTTACAGTTTTAGATAGGTGGGAGCATTCTGCGTACACTGACACTTTACTCATGAAAATAGGTCATAGGGTTACAAAAATACAGGGTGATATGTAAAACTCGAAAGAAAAAATTTCAAAACGCCCTAGCTGCTAAACCGTTATGATTTCCACCCACCTCCCAAAAGATTTTTTGTTCGTCCAACCAAAACCTATCACCAGCCGGCCGCTTTGAACACTTAACGGATACACCCTGTTTAATAACGTTGTCAATTGGAAAATCGGCTTTTTGCTGACTTAGAAAAATATGGAAATTTTCAACTAGCGCTAAAACCAAAACGGTGAGTCGTATTGAGATACTTGGGTAGTGATATTTGTAGGAAATTTTGTGCTCTTTCATTTAGTTATGGACGAAAAGTTGATAGTTTCCGAGTTTTAAGCGAAAACCCGCGAAAAAGTCAGAATTTTTTCATATTTTTGCATTTTCCTCAATGTTCCGTCACGAAATTTTGTCAGCAAACCTCAGATTCGGATTCAGCACCCCAAAATACATAAAAAACCGAAGAAATCAAAACTACCCCAAAACTTTCCGACTAGGGGCCCTTTTATTCACAAATTCACTGGATTATTACTGCACTGACTCGAATAGTCGAATTTCATCATATGCATACGTTGTGAAATACATTTCGTAAATCCCTACTTCACGATTATAATTCAGTGTTAAACCCTACGATTTTCTCTTTGGAAAACGGTATTTATAAGAAAACCTAATGATTTCAAAGAGAAATTTTATCAAATTTTCTCCTTAATTTCAGCTGGTCGCCCTTATGAGCTGTAAGAAGTTAAAAAATACCAAGCTCTACTTCTAAAAACTACAAAGTAAGAAGATTAGCACATTGTTTTCATTATTTAATAAGGCATTGCATGCAGAAATAATATGAAAGTCTCTTGGCATTTTTAAAGAGATTTTCTTTACAAAGTCATAGAGATTTCTCTATGGAAAAATCATATCCTTTGCTGGTTTCAATCATGATTCATATTAAAATAGCTCAAGAAGGCAATCTTGCTGATTTTAGGTGGTATGATTTTTCTGTGTGTAGCTCGTGGGTCATTAAGTACGGTGATTCCCGGTGGTGAAAACTGATTTCGAGTATGAAATGGAACTTTTTATTCGAGGTAGTAGAAAAGGATCTTTTTCTCATATGAAAATACCATATCAAATGAGATTAAATAAAACACCTTATTGATTATACTCAAATTTATTGGAACGTAAAAAATATTTTATATCTTCAATTAAATCAGCCGAATGCATTTCAATTTAATTTACAAATCATCATCAGCAATCACGACTGCTTTGACCCATAGTAGGTATTAAAATAACGCGATTTGGAACGGGGCGCAGACCCAGGCATACCAACATCATAAATCATAAATAATTGCTTTAGTGCTATACGCTACGATCGGAACCTCTCAATTTATTACCAGAAAACTAATCATTTTTATTTATAAATGCTAGAAAATGATTTTGATATTATTGTTTTGACTGAGACCAGTGGGCAGCTTGCATATGTGCAGGGTGGGCAACTGCACAGGTCCCCGCGTTTTTGGGGCCTCGCGAGCGAAAATTTTTTTTGTAATAAAAATCATTTGGATTCATTACTTGCATTTTTACTTCATTGAATGGACCATACAAATGAGTATGGGCCACACAAATCAGTATATGGGCCATAATTCTGCCGCGGGGATGGGTATTATGAAGGAAAATCCGCGAGCAAAGCGAACGAAAATTTTTTTTGGACTCTCTGGGGCCTCTGGCTGAATTTTTGCATAGGGCTTCCAATTATCTGGCCTGACTGAGACCTGGCTGAAGGAAAAATTGTTGTTCGAAACTTTTCAATAGCAACTATAATGCCTTTAAGAAAGATTGCTGCAAGTTTTCAACTAGCCTTAAAAGAGGTGGTGGTGTATTAATTGCAGTTCATCAGTCTTTATCATCTAATCTTGTGCCTTTACTTCATGAAGATGGCTTAATAGAACAAATTTGTGTGTGCATCAACAGTAACAATCATCCGAATTCTTTTCGTTTACTTATTTGGGAAAGTTATATCCCTTCGAGCAGTCCCTTCACCATTTACAACAAACACATGCGTAACATCACTGATCTGACTGATCTCTGTGCGCTTGGTGATTACAATCTTACAATCTTCCTAAATTGGTCATGGTTTGAGGAGGACAACTTTTTGGTTCCTTTAAATGTTGAAAGTGATATTGAACGTAGAATTCTTTGTTAGGGATAGATCTCAAACAAATTAATGTAATTCCTAATTTCTTTAGTAAATTTCTTGATTTAATATTATTATAAACGATGGTATTTTCTCTATTACAAGAGGCAATGAATTTCCTTTAGTCAAATCCGATTTGTTTCTCAAGGCAGTTTGTGTCGTTTGCAAACGCGTATAATATCCCCGATTCTTTATTTTAATTTTAAATTAACCAGCTTCCGCGAATGATTCATTTGCGTGGTATGATATTTTGATTGGCGAATCGTTGAATTCAAGAAATAAGGGTAAGTATCCTCGAGATTACTTTAAAAAAAGGTTAATTTCAAATTGCGTTTTATGGAAAACTTTATTAGATACTAGCAAAAAACCCGCGTGCGTTGCAACGTTCTTAAATAAAAAAAGTTTATGTGTGCACTGTCCGCGGTAGGAAAAAGGCGGAAGAAACAACAAACCTGGAAAATATGATTTTGGATAGCTTTTATATGGTTAATTTCTATTGACAGCTTTTTTGACAGCTGTCATTAGTCAGGTTTTTGATATGATATTCGTATTCAGTGGTATCGAAAACTTAAGGATACCAAGTTTCACCTTGAACCGATGGAAATCAAGTGCCCAACGCTTGGTTGAACCTAAAAAAATGAAGAACCATGTTAAATCCCACTTAAAATTTAACCTGCGTGGGGGATGGTTTATAATTTTGTTTTTCTCTTTTCGGTTAGCCGTTACACTGCCCCTTCTTACTTAGTGTTCGTTCCGAACACAGCTTCCGTCCCGTTCTTACCGATTGAACTTTTTGGATGCGATAGATGGAATCGTTTAACCTCGTGATGGCAGTGGGGGTTCCTTCCCTTTTCTATGTAATTTTGGCGATTTACCTTTGATTAGTCGAGCATTTTATAGGTACACTTGATCGCGTGGCAAACTTCACGACGATAGAGGAAATGACCGAGATACACTATGTTCAATGTTCTTCCATTTGGAGCTAGGATGTGAAGATTCATATTTCCCAACTCTTGAACAACCTGCCTACAGCTGACAGTGAAATGACACTTATTTGCCATAATTTGTCTGCCATATTGACCCCGAAATTTTAAATTTATTAGTTTTGATCATAAATTCGTTATTTGCTATCTTAAAAACCCTCAGGTACCGATTTTCATTGGAATCAGAATACAATTGGCACACTCATCGGTCATATTGGTGCGGCCATTTTGAACTTATAAGTTTTGATCATAAATTCGTTATTTGGAACCTTAAAAATTCCTAGATACCCACTTTCATTGGAATCGGACCACAATTGGCAAATTCGTCGGCCATATTGGAGCGGCCATTTTGAATTTATAAGTTTTAATCATAAATTTGTTATTTGCAACTTTAAAAACCCCTAGATATCTACTTTCATTGGAATCGGAATACAATTGGAAAATTTCGTCCGCGGCCATTTTGAATTTATAAGTTCGGATCATAAATTTGTTATTTGCTACCTTAAAACCCCCGATACCAATTTTCATGGAAATCGGAACATAATTGCCAAATTTGGGTGGCCATTTTGAATTTCAGTCATATTTCGGCGGTCATTTTGAATTAATAAGTTCTGATCAAACATTCGTTATTTACTACCTCAAAAAACCCGAGATACCGATTTTCATTGGAATCGGAATACGATTCGTCGGCCATATTGGCACGGTAAATTTGAATTTCTAGAGTTTGACCACAAATTCGTTATTAGCGACCTTAAAAACCCCTAGATACCCAAACTCATTGAAATCGGAACGCAATTTGCGAATTCATATTTGAGTGGACATTTTGAATTTCGGCCATTTTTCAGTGGCCATTTTGAATTTCGAAAATCGGGCTTCGAGGTGTTTCATGGGAGACCCCCACGGAAAATTTCCAAACTTTGCGATGACTGGTGCGCCCGCTATAGCGAACACATACATACATACATACGTACATACATACATACATACAGAAACTTTCTTTTATTAATATAGATTATAATAATTTTTTTTACATTAATTGTACATACATCATTTTTACAAAGTTAGTAGTGATATAAAACGGAGTAGGTGACATCTCGACTTTAGGTGACCTCAAAAAAAAAACAAAAAAAGGATTTTAATTTAGACACTTGAAATTTGCCATTAAACCTTTAATGCCGTGTTCACAGTGTTAAAGTGCTAATTTTGCTATGTGCACAGTGATAAATTGCCAACTTTCGGACAAATTTAAAAAATGTCAATAACAGCTGATAAATTAAAAATGTTCACAAAAGAAACTGACATTGAACTGATCACAAAAGAAACTGACATTTACTAAAACTTTTGTTTGATCGGAGTTTATTTAATTTTAAAGTAAAATTTACTTAATTTTCTATTAAAGTCGTTTGAATTTAGAGACTGCAATTAAATTCACAACTGTCTCTTTCGGAAAAAAATGAATGGTAGGTACTGCCATCTAATGACCCGAAAGGGAAAAAAACTGAACATTTGCTTTTTATTAACTCAATTTTCAGAAAATATGCGTTCCTAAAGTTCTCAAATGAATTTTGTTGCAATATTTTTTTATTTTTAATGTTTTTAAATATAAAATGGTAAACATAAATCACCTACTTTGGTATAACAATTCTGTTCATTCATTAGTCCGACAAACAGATGTCACTGATTAGTTCCGAATTTCGGAAAAATATTATATTTGAGTGTTGAAGTTGAAGTTGAGCCAACTTTAACTGATATTCTCTAATATTGGCATGAGATGCAAATACAGAATTATACAGTGGAATGAACGAGACGAAACATAAAATAAATTAAATAAAATAAATTGAATTAATTTTATGTTCGTCTCGTTCATTCCACTGCATAATTCTGCATTTGCATCTCATGTCCAAATTAGAGAACATCAGTTAAAGTTGGCTCAACTTCAACTTCAACACTCAAATTTAGAATTATTTCCGAAATTCGGAACTAATCAGTGACATCTGTTTGTCGCACTAATAAAAAAGCAGAATTGTTCTACCAAAGTAGGTTATATATGTTTATTATTTTATATTCAAAAACATAAAAAACATTAAAAATAAAAAAAATATTGCAACAAAATTCATTTGAGAACTTTACGAATTCATTTTTTCTGAAAATTAAGTTAATAAAAAACGAATTTTCGGTAACTTTCTCTTTCGGGTCATTAGATGGCAGTACCATACATTTTTTTCCGAAAGAGATAGTTCTGAATTAAATTTCAGTTAACAGAAATCTCTGCAAATTCAAGACTTTACTGAAAAATTAAGTAAATTTTACATTAAAATTAAATAAACTCCGATCAAACAAAAGTTTTAGTAAAGGTCGAGAATTCTGTTGGCAGTTTCTTTTATGAATATACAGCTGTTATTGACATTTTTTAATTTGTCCGAAAGTTGCAATTTAACACTGTGCACATAGGAAAATTAGCACTTTAACACTGTGAACCCGGCATCATTGTGCACGGGGCATAAAACCGAAAAAAATCGGAAAATTAAGAAAATAGTGCACCCGAGAAAAAAAGTGTAAAAAATATATAGCTTAAAAAAACTAAAAAATACGCTTTTATTTTAAAATGTACTAAAAAGAAAAAAATAATTTTGAAGCTTTTATTGCTCCAGCCAGTATAGGGAACAACCTATCTTTCGAAATCAGGCAAATAACTAAATTAATGAAATTATTGGTAAAAATTATAAATATAACTTACTTAAATGTAAAAAAGCCTGGGCCTCTTTACCTACGTATATTATTATTTTATTAACACTGGAGCTTTTTGTTAGCGGCCCACGCTTTTTTTACATTTAAGCAAGTTATATTTATAATTTTTACCAATAACTTCATTAATTTAGTTATTTGCCTGATTTCGAAAGGTAGGTTGTTCTCTATACTGGCTGGAGCAATAAAAGCTTCAAAATTATTTTTTTCTTTTTAGTTCATTTTAAAATAAAAGCGTATTTTTTAGTTTTTTAAGCTATATATTTTTATTTTTTACTTTTTAGTCTACCATATTTCTTCCGCCATTTTGTTGTGGCCGCCATATTACTTTTGCCGGTCCGTTAACTCAGCAAGCACAGCTCAGTTTAAGACAAGAAAGCGATGATAAAGAAGGAAATACGGAATACAAAATGCAATAAACTCAAAATCATCGACTTTGCATTTAAACATTTCTGGCTTTTTACTGTAGATATGTGCAATATTTTTCAGATCATTTTAAAATAAAAACGTATTTTTTAGTTTTGCTAAACTGTAAATTTTTAGTTTTTTACTTTTTAGCCTTACGTCTGCTTCGTCATACTCTTTCATTTGATACCCATATCGAGGGTGTTGAAAGAAAAAGGTAGTCCGCCATTTTGTGTCGGCCGCCATTTTGAATTTGGAATGACGCCACACAGCTTATAGTATTCCACTTGTCATAATCTTTCGTTTGATACCCATTTTAAGTATGTTAGAAAGAAAAAGTTAATCCGCCATTTTGTGATGGCCGTCATTTTGAATTTGGAATGACGCTAATTGTATTCTATTTGTCATACCGTTGCATTTGATACCCATGTCGGGGGTCGGGAGCAATAGCAAAATTCGGCCGCCATCTTGGAACCGCCATCTTGATTATTTCACAAAATGGTCAGATTGCATTGTCACGCGAACTATACATATTTGCAAAATTTGAAGTTGTTCGTTATATGCAAGTGGGTGAAAATCAAGTTGCAAGATTTGTCTACATACATACATACATACATCCAAACATACATACATACATCCATACAGGTGAAGCTAATATAAAGCGTATAAAAATAGATGCAATTTTTGACCCTTCTTAGCGTTCTAATAGCATGTAAATTATTTTTATAAAGAAAAGTCAATTGATTTTAAATTAAAATATTAAATCTTGATCTTTATTAAAGTTTTACATACACGACAAACGGTTAATTCCGCGGTTAAATCAGAACTGACTAACTTTAATCTAACTTTCTTATGCTAAGGTACCTTGTACCTATCTATTAAGCTCGCGACATACGATTAGGTTTCTCCGGCACGGCTAACCGTCTCCGGTTTTGTTTGTCTCCGGTTTGTTCTGAAACCGTTCCGGTTTCAACCTTAACATATATCTCAGCTAATCTAACTGCTTGGGTTCCATTTTGGCACGAAAAAACCGGTCCGGGAAAAACCTAAACGTATGTCGCCAGCCTTAAATGTAAGATCAGCAGATTTGTAACAGATTTCTTAGAACTTAGTCTATCTAGTGAAGATCACATGAAGGAAAATGTGTGGGAAATGTTGACTCAACAAATGTTGTTGGCAAGGAAATATGATTCGAGTGGAACTTATGCGGGAAAGAAAGTTGGTTATATTGTTTGGATGGGGTTTTTGTGGGAAAGGAAATCGGTTATCCTATTTCAGCTAAAAGCTGATTATTTGGATATATAACTCCCCCTTCCTTAAGACTTTCGTTCTCCTGAGCGGGAGGTTTTACTATAATAGCTTTTTTATTTTTTATTTTATATAGCTTTAATATTATTAACGTTATCGAAATACTAATTATGGTTAGTATGAAAGTAAGATTTAAATATGTTACAATGTTATTCTGCTGTCTTTCGTATTTTCTGTAATTTCTTTATTATTTTCTATCTGTTTTATATGCAAATCTTCTAGTTTTATTGTCATATTAATATTTTCAATTTTTGTATAGGTAGGGATTATAACGTTATATTTGAATTCCTTTATTTTATTTGAAAATTTTACATTGTTTATCATGATAGTACAATTATTAAACGAAATTAAATAATTTTTATTTAAAGAATATTCTCCCTTATTGCAATTATTTACTAAACTAGTATTCTTTGCATTTGTAACTAAGATTAATCCTAGATCTATCTCTGATACTTCTGAGTCTGATTTTACAATTTTAGAACAGCTGTCATAGGAGTTATTTAAAATGCTTGATATACAAGTGTTTGTAGGTTTTAATTTTATTCTGTACCTTTCTTGATCCAAGAAGTATGATTTGTTTTCGAAAATAATGACATCTGAAGCTTTTATATCAACTTGGTGATTGTTTGAATCTGGAATTGGTATCAGTTTTAGGTGAGTAGCGTCTGTCTTGCTCATTTCTGGTACTAATATAATAAAAAGTAGTGTGAAATTGACGATTGCTAAGGAACACTTCATTTCTTGTATTTTAAAAACGTCTATGTCGTAGGCGTCAATCTCTTGTGTGAGAATTGATCTTCCCATTATTTGATGCTTGGAAAATAAAACGTTTTCTTGAATTTTCTCTATTTCCTCGTTTAGTAAATTTATGTACGTAAGTGTTTGTAAAAAGTGAATCTGTTTTATGATATCTTTATTTTTATCTTCAAGCAAATTTAATAATTGATTAGTTTCTTAATGATTTTTCTGTATATTATACTGGATCGCTCGAATGTTCTCTTGAATAATACTATTTATCTTTATTTGATTGTTTGTATTTATTAAATTATTATGGATATTTTCCTCAGTTATTTGTAAACGCTTTTCGATTTCTGTCCTATCTTCTTCATCCATGGTACCGAAGATCCATTTTTGGAAAGAACCGTCATTAGGGCTCTTTTATGTCTGATTGGTATCAATGTTTTAAAATTATGCTTAATTTTGTTAAGTTTCCCTTCCAAAGTATCAATAGCGTTTTTGTCTTCTGGTGGCTTAAACGTGTCGTTCATCTGTGATTCTAATAGATTTATTGTCCTTTTTATGTCATTTAAATCAATTATATGGGTAAATATACAAAAGTTGGGTAACTTTTGGCCTTATTTTGTTTATTGGTTTTTTAAGTATAATTTAAGAACGTATTTTGGATTAAAACATAGGCAATCTAATCAATATACTGTTTTAGATCGGGCCAGTCACTTTTTTAAGTAGTTTGTGAGTTATTTAGATTTTTCTAAATTTTGCTGCCAGGGGACTGACGAGGGTAACCGAGTACTGATTAAATACACAATTTCATAGGAAAATATTCGATTTATTTTCACTTTGAGCATGTTAAGAATTTAATAATGGCACACATGTTAAGAATCAAGTAGGTGGAGATTACTTATAACTATGAAATACTGTAAGTAAGTATATACTATCTTAGTCTTCAAAACAGTCTTTAATTATTTACATCATGAGAGGTAGTTTTCCTTAACAGTAAATAAACAAACTAAAAAATTCGAACAAAAACAGGGCTTTACCTCAAAGCTTAAAATAATTTTTCTTGTTCACTAGATAACAGTTAAAAAATATAATGACCAAAAAATAAACAAAAATCATTTCAACGAAAATAATGTTTCTAAAAAATTTTAAGCAACAATTGAAACACATCATGCAAATTACTTTTCAAATACATCAATCTTCTCTTTAAATTGGTAAAATACCCTCTTCCCTTTTTCAATTAGGTTTGGTGCAGGTAGTTTTCTTATTACCTGGTCTATTGGCACATCTGACACATCGCTTTCATCCAGTTTAAACAGAGTGCCATCTTTGTTACAAATTTTGAGGAAAGTCACTCTCAATTCACCGTCTTCATCATCAACAGAAGAGCAGATCCCCGCATAATGATATTCTGTTTTTCGTCCTACATATTTTACCAAAACGTAGTCACCACTGCTGTAGCGATTTTGACGTTGTGCTTTTGCGTAGTCGCTAACTCCTGGCATAGATAGATTACATTCCAAGCTAGGGCCATTGTTGTCTCTCACGTAGGTAGATAGTGGCAGAGAATCGTCTTCAGAATCCGTGAATACGGTTGCAATATTTAGATGTGTTTTTGGCCGGTTAGCCTTATATTTAATAGATCCTAGCTTGTAATGATCACATCCATCAGGGTCGCAGAAACAACTAAGTGACTTCATTTTAAGTTGGTTTGGAAAATAAGCAGAGCCGGTCACCTGATGCACCAACAGCGTCCCCTTAAAAACGACCAATTCAGATGACTTCGTTAATTACAGTGTTCATTTGCTCAATTTCACGATCTTCAATCACATCTACTGGTATACCTTGGCATCTCTCACGAAGGACAGCAACAAACTCTTTCAAATCATTTACGTCACCTCCTGTAGCGACTACTTGATCTGCTGTTCGCTTACATGTGGCCCCTACACCATCGGGTGCCCCCTTTCCATGGCCAGCCTCTTGATAGTTCCAGGTATATGTCATAATGTTAGGGTACATTTCTGGCAGCCTACAGCCCAGTACGTAAAACATGGACTTGTTCCTGTATTGAGTTACAGGACCGTCACTGAGAAAATGAATATGGTGAATATTTGGTGGCAATAATGCTAGCACTGGTCGTAGATGGGCCCAAATTGCTCCGACATTATGGGACAAATTTAATGACAAAGTGCAGTGCGAAATAACGGAGTTTTGTAGGTAGACAACAACTGTATGTAGTGAAGTTTGGGTACGCGAACCGCCAAAATGAAAAGATTGAATTTCCTGGTTGTATTTAGTACAAAAATTTTCTGAAAAATCCATGTGTACTATGGCATCGTTTTCAGATAAAGACTCCTTCAGTTGTTTAATTGCATTGTACTGGTGAACTATGTAAAAAACATGACGGAAAAAATTTCCCATATCGTTTTCAAGTTTGGAAATGAGATTTCTGGGTAAGATTTCCTTTGTTTCTTTTTTATACTTAGTAACAAAGCGTTCTTTTTTTGTCTTGAGATCAATTATGGACTCCTTTTTACTTACCCACTGTTTGAAAAAGATTGGCTTTGAATTATCGAAGTCAGCGTAAGTTAAGGTTTTTAAGCAGCAGTCTTCACACGTTCTTTCTAGACATCTTTCAGCGTATCGATCGCAACAAAGCATTACCAGCATACTTTGATAATTACTCACTGTTGTAAGTATGTTTGCATTTCTCAGAGCAGCAAGTTTGAGGTCCATATTTTCGTGGATCGTGCAAGCACAAGTATCACGGTTTGACAAAGTGGGGGTACGACCCAAAATGGTCGAAGACGAGTAAATAAGGCATAACTGATTGTAAATGGAGCAGTTTTCAAAAATTGGTTATGAAGATTTTTCAAACTATCAAGTAAATATCGCTTCTGTTTTTTAATTTGCTTGCGAGATATAAATTCTTTCTTTCCGGCTGCTTGGCGGCTATTGCCATCATCTTCTAAAAATTGCTGAACCAATTTTTGCATTTGCATTTTGACATTCTTTTTTATTTTATTTGTGAGATTATGCCCAGTTTTTTTATATGTCACCGCTTTGTTTTGGACTCTCCATAGTTTGTATTTGTTTACTACACTACCAGATATAACTTGTTGAAATCCTTTTTTTTTCTTTGTGGCTCTTTGTTTTTGCGTAGTTTTCTTCTAGCTGAATTTTCATGACTTCACCGAAAAGGGCCTTCTTTACTAATTCCTTCTTTTTAGTAACATCTTCACTCATTTCTTTAATTCTCGTTTTTGGCGTTTTTTCAACAGATTTAATGACCTCTAACTGTTTTTTAACTCTTTTATATTTTTGACGCTGAGTATTTAGCTTCGTTTTAAGTTTTAAAATAATTGCATCCTTTTTCTTTACTTGCTTGTTTCTGTGCTTCCTCTGTGCTTGGCTTCTCCTTTTTGCTTCTTCAGCTCTTTTGTCTTTGTAGATAAGTCTATTTTCTTCAGGAACTATTGGTGGCCCTTCATCGCCGGTGGTTGGGGGTGTATTCTGACGTACAAAATTAGTTGTGGTTCGGTTCAACAATTGTTTTTGCCTATAGTTGAATGAGTACTCTTTCCACTTTTTTCTAATCATCCGTTGCTCCCGAGTTGTCATTTGATTAATACTTTTTCTTTGTCCTTTCTCTTTTTTTTGTAAGTATTGCAACCTTTGTTTTTCTTTATACTTGGCTAATTTAATCGGGTCACTTTTTATTCGGATCAAACGAGCCTTTTCGGCATCTCTCTTCTTTTTTAATATTTCGTCCCTTAACAATTTCTGATTTTTTGTATACGGCGGCATGATGTTTTACTCTGAAATGAGTGAAAAAATGTTTGCAGACTATATTTAGGTACCCCCATATTTGATAAAAAAAAACCTCAGAAAAAAAACTTCAGTACTCTGGCCACACGTCAGTCCTTTAGCGCTATACCAAACATGGGACTGATGACAAAGAACTGACGATTAGAACATAAATTGGAGGTTAAAATTGAAACTAAAGTTTTTATCGATATTTTCAACTATGAGGATGCTATATTTTTACAAATCAAAGTTAACAATTTAAAAATCAAAGCAAAACATTGGTAGGTAAGAAAATAACGACTTACCACAGTACTGAAAATTTGACTGGATCAGCACGTACACACACAATAACTACGCGGCTAGCACTGGGGTCGGAATGGCTGCCGTCCGAATTGTGCGCTGTATAGCTAACTTTACTACTAACATTTAATACTGAACGCAGATTTGACCTTCAATCGGCGATATTTCGGGGAAATTTCAAATATTAACTTCGCACAGCGGACTGACGGGTAAAAGTGAACACAAAGTTTTTTTTTTTTTTAAATAACTGTCTGCAGATTCTATGATGAAATTTATGAAACATATACAAGTAAATATATTTTAGAATGTAGTGGAATAATAAGATTTATGATAAATAGGATATATTTTCCTACACAACCACTTAATTTAGCATTTTTGGGATTATGACACACCAAAGAACTTACGTTTCGAGGATTTATTGTGTTTTTTAACAAACTTGCTTTTGGAGTAAGTAACTAACATTGGGTGAACAAATAAACGGGGTTTAATTATTTTATAATATAATGAAACATTATACCAAATATTACAAATTTCCTATGTATTGGCTGAAGACATCGAGTTACCCAATTTTTGTATAATCACCCATATGAACGATTTTGCTGTAATGGTCTATTATTGGTATAGTATTTTGTCGGATTGTCACGTCGATTGTCCAGCTTCAGTTTCTAGTTTTTCTATGCTAATTAGAGCTTGGGATGGTTTTATTACTGTTGCTACCGCTAATATTATTATTAAGATTTTCTGAAAAATATTTAAAATTTCTTTTAATTCGTGTGGGGTGAATTTTCTTTTTTCTACTATCAAATATATTTTGGTTTGTTTTTAGACATTTAACTTTCTTATACCTAGGTAATTCCTTATATCTTAATGCAGGGGCGGCGCTTTCATAGGTGCGAATGGTGCACTTGCACCGGGCGCTATAGCACGGGGCGCCTTTTCAGATATTCAGATTTTAAAAAAAAATTTAAAACTTTGAAAAAAAAATTTGAAAAGTGTTTTCTTACATTTCATTTTTATTAACACGATTTAATTTTCCAGTTTATTTTCCCAATAAAATATTCTATATTTCAACTCATGTAACAACACAACACAAATTCCATGCAAAAAAAACCTGGAACCTGGAGACTTTTCCTACTTCCTCTCGAGACTTTTGTTTCGAGATTTTCATATAATTTCTGTCCAGAGAATCAGCAGAAGTAAAAATTCAGGAGAAATATCCACCAAATGAGAGAAAACTCTCTCATTCAACTGATGTTCTCAAATTTGAACGTGAGATGTAAATACAGAATTAACCAGTGGAATGAAGGAGTCGAAACACAAAATAATTTCATTTTCACTACGCTGGAGCACTTTTTGAAATGTTTGTAAAATGCACCATATCAACTCACACAAAGGAAAAAAATTGTTCCGATGGCTCTGTTTTGTGTATTGCTGTGATTGATATAAACTTCGGGGCGCTGGTGGTGCACTTTTAAATTTTGTTCCAAGATTTGTTCAAAGAGGTAAATAAACGAAATGTGAACAAAATATCTTGCGATTTTTTGTGCGTTCCCTTACGTTATATATATATACGTATGTTATACGAGTTATTGATGGTGCAATTTTAAGTTTTGTGCCTGTTTCTCTGGAAGAATTTATAAAGAGAAAATTAAGTGAAATATTTTTATTAGATTTAAAATGTTGAGTCATAAAAGTAATATTTTTGATTTAATAATAATTATTAAATTACTAATTTTAGGTAATACATTTTTAAATTATATTATTTATATTTTATTGGAATTAATTTGTTTATTGTTTTTATGTTACGAAAACTCAAATATTTGACTGTGCCGCGAATTATGAAAATGGTATGGGGCAAATATAAATAGTACATACAAGTTTCCATGAATGTGAATGTGAATTTTGAAAAAAAACGAATGTTTCTAAAGGCAACTTCTTGTTTTGATACTATTTAAAATTTATACGCTTGTTTCTCCAGTTCGGTTAAAAGATTATTATTTTGAAAAAGAAGACACTAAAAAGCTTAGTAAGTCTAGTAGTGAAAGTAGTATAGACGCGTTAAAACGATTAGTTCGTCAATTAGATGGTGTCTACGAGGCGTTGGTAGAACTAGTTCAGGTAGGGAACCCGTATCGAAACATACAGCAGAATTACGAAATGAAATTACTGAGTTAAATTTAATTTGTTCCATAGTAATCTAGTGTGATATTTTAGAAAAATAAATATACTTACAAAGCCCAAATGTCTGCTGCAGTTGATATTTTAAATTCCACAAAAGATCTGAGCAAAATATCAGGAAGTTATTGAAAAAGCCAAGCAAATTGCTACCAAGTTAGAAGTGCCTTGTGTATTTTCCGCTTCTTCGTCCTTGCGATCCAGACGAAAAAAGGTTTTTCATATGATCAGCTGATGGGGCGCAATATAACATAATGCACCGGGCGCAAAAAAACCACGCGCCGCCCCTGTCTTAATGCTATAAGGTTTTTGATAAGTATTTCCGTATTATTTGGGAGAAAAAAATCTTTCCTATTCTTGTTCAGTTTCTCTATAATTTTGCTTTTCTTTTCTTGAATTCTATTTCTTATGGCTTCGGACTCTATAATTTTCCCATGAATAAAATCTAAAGGTTTTGTTTCAGTTATGGTATGAATCGAATTGTTGTAGCATTCCACAGCTTTTATTATTTTACTTTCTATGTCTAACTCAAGGTCTGTTACATGAAGAATTCTGATATGTTCATTTATTGTCGCATGAACCCTTTCTATATCAAATTTCCCCGTATGACTTCGAGGAGAAGTGAAGTGTATTACTATATTTTCAACTCTGCAGAAGTCTTTTAAGTTTAAGCTATCAAATTGATTGTCAACAATGTACTTTTTTGGTTTACCAAATAACGAATTTCTGAGCTTTAATGCTTGTACTATTGTAACACTATTTCTATCGCTAAGTTTAGATATATAGAGGTGTTTGTTGTTAATCGGTCTATTGTTGTTAGAAAAACTTGTTTCTTTAGATAAAATACGTCCGCATGGACGATTTCATTCGGTTCGGATGGTGTTTCCGATAACTGATATTTATGAAGAATTGGACTTCTATCATATTTACTAAGGTTACATACTTCACAATTGTTTATGTATTTGTAAATATAATCTTTTATTTTGGGAAAGTAATATAATTCTTTAATTTCCAAGAAGTTTTCAAGAATACCTCTATGATTGGTACTCTCGTGGATTTCTTTAATTTTTTCCATTAACTTATTCTCATCATCTATATCCTCCGCCTTTTTGGAACATTTTACAAATTTAATCCTGGGCTCGTTGCCGAAGAGGCTTACTATTCTATTATGTAAAATTGAATACTCATTATAATCTAACTCTGAATATATTGCTGTTATTCCCTTTTTTATCAATCTTCTTAAAAGATCGTTAAGGTAATTCTCATTGTTTAAATCTTCCCTAGAGATCAATATGATTCTGTATTTTTTATATTTTGTTATTAATTCTTCCTGTTTTTCTTTGACCAAATGTATTTGTGTAAGGTATTTATTAACAATGTTACTTACAATTGGAATGTGATCGCCCAAATTATCGGCACCACTATGAATTGTAGCAGCATTGCTTTCATTATCGGAGGAGTTACCATTATTGTTTTCTAATGTGTTAATTTCATTATTATTTATGTTGATCCTACTTAGAAAATCGGCTACTCTATTTTCTTTCCCCTTTACATAATTTTTTTCAAAATCAAACTCGTTCAACTTTATCCTCCATCTTTGAAGCTTTGAGTTTGGTTCCTTCAAGGAATTTAGCCAAACTAATGCTGGGTTCACAGTGTTAAAGTGCTAATTTTGCTATGTGCACAGTGTTAAATTGCAATTTTCGGACAAAATAAAAAAAATGTCAATAACAGCTGTTATGAAAATAATCATAAAAAAACTGCCAACAGAATTCTCGACCTTTACTAAAACTTTTGTTTGATCGGAGTTTATTTAATTTTAAAGTAAAAATTACTTAAAATAAAATTTACTTAAAGTAAAATCTTGAATTTGGAGAGATTTCTGTTAACTGAAATTTAATTCACAACTATCTCTTTCGGAAAAAAATGTATGGTACTGCCGTCTAATGACCCGAAAGAGAAAAATACCGAAAATTAGCTTTTTATTAACTAAATTTTCAGAAAATATGCATTCGTAACGTTCTCAAATGAATTTTGTTGCAATAATTTTTTTATTTTTAATGTTTTTATGTGTTTAAATATAAAATAATAAACATAAACACCTACTTTGGTATAACAATTCTGCTTTTTCATTAGTGCGACAAACAGATGTCACTGATTATTTCCGAATTTCGGAAGTAATCCTAAATTTGAGTGTTGAAGTCTCTCATTGTGCACGAGGCATAAAGGTTGATGGTCAGTTTTTACTGAAAATTTGACTCCATACAAATATGGGCGAAAATATTTGGTGGACCATACAATTGCTAGGAGTTCTTTTTCGATGGTGCTATATTTAATCTCATGCTCGTTAAGAGTACGACTGGCGAAAGATACGGGGTGGCCATTTTGTGACAAAACGGCCCCAATAGCATATTGGCTCGCGTCTGTTGTTAACGTAAATTTTTGATTGGAATTAGGATACTTTAACACCGGATTCTTGGTCAGTATTTCTTTTAGTTTTTCGAAGGCCGCGATGTAATTTTTATCGTTTATATTGAGTTTTCTATCTTTCTTTAAGCATTGAGTTATTGGTTGAGCTATTTTCGCGTAGTCCTTGATGAACTTGCGATAATATCCGGTAACACCCAAAAAACTCTTTATTGCTTTCCGATTCGTAGGAATTTTTAATGATTTAATTATCTGAATTTTACTAGTGTTCGGTTTGATGCCTTTAGAAGATGGCCTAAGTATTCTGTTTTCTTAGAGAAAAATACGCACTTATCGATTTGTATTTTTAAATTGGATTCACGCAACTTCTGAAAAATCCTTTTAACAGATTCCACATGTTCTTGAAGAGAGGTGCCAAAGATGAGTATATCATCAAGATATACAACATTCTTTGGAAAGTAGCAAGAGCATTCTTTGTGACCTTGTGGGGTCGAAAATGCTGTTTTTGCTTGGTCTTTTGCATCAACTAGGATTGGATGAAAGCCCTTGGCCAAATCTATTGTAGTGAAATATTGAGCCTTACTTAATTTGTCAAAAAGTGACTCGATATTAGCTATAGGGAACTTATCATCAACAGTTATATCGTTATACTATGGACACACATATGGTATCGATACCATGGTATTGATACCAGATACTACCTAGTAAACTAACCCCTGCCACATACAGATTGTGGTATACATTTGACAGCTCTCAGCCTACTGTTCTTTGTAAAGCCTTGAAAAATGGAAAACGACTTAGTTTGTGCTCTTTTAAATAAATTTTACGTTAATATATTTGAATTAGCTTATATGAATTAGCTTGAAATCGAAAGAAAACTTTTGTTTGTTTTATTTTTCAACAAAAGCACAGCTAAATTTTTATTTACTCAAAAATGTATTTTTAAAAATGTAAATATATGGTGTTTTTATTTTCCGTTTTTATACAATGGCGTTGTTATCAGTTAAAAGGTCCCTATACCAGGTTTGTGTATAAGGATACTATGGAAAAAACCGTAGTATTGATACTAGCTTTATGCTAGGTTGCTCAGTTGGTATAATGCTAGTAAATGCTGACACACACATGGTTTACTGGAATACTATAGTATCTATACCAGCTGTGTGTCACGGGTATTAAGTTTCCTGTAATCCACAACAATTCTCCATTTCTGTTTGCCAGATTGATCTAATTTTTTTGGAACAACCCAGATTGGAGAATTGTAAGGAGAATTACTTGGTTTTATAATAGCTTGATGTAACATCTCCGAAATTTGTTTTTCCACTTCTTGATCGTGGATTTTAGGAAATCGATATATTTTGGAGTAAACAGGCTGGTTGTGTTTTGTTATAATTTGATGTTTTATGGTAGTAATACTACTTAGTTGCTGTCCTTCTTGAAAAAATAAATCCTTATATTATATCAGAAGTTTCTTTAGGACATTGTATTCTTCTTTATTTAGGTGTTTGACGTTTATAAGATTAAAAATATTTTCTTTACTAAGATCCACACAATATAGTTCGTGAATCTCGTCATAAGGGCAAGAGTTTTTAAATTTAGTCCTTTAGTCATGATTTCCAAGTACTTTTTACCTAGATCAATCTTTGCACCTACTTGGGTTAATATATTATTCCCTAATATTGCGTTAAATTTTTTTTGCTTAGGTTTAATCATTTCCATGTCATAGTAGCCTTATGGTTAAATTCTTTTGGTACTTTTGTAATTTTTTCGTGTGTTATTTCACCGTTGTCTAATAGAGTTGATATTTTGATTGGTTTTTGCAATTGTATAGGATTTATATTAGGAAACAATTTGCTATCCATTACTGAAATTGTTGCCCCAGTGTCTATTAAACAATCTAACTTGTTATTATTGATTGAGCATTCTACTACGGGTAATGTATCGTTTCAGGCGCGGTTTGAAAATTTTGTTCTACAGTATTAATATCTACATCCATTGATTCATAGTTTTGGTTGTTATTATAATTAGAAAATCTTGAATTTTGAGAACTGTTTCGATTAAAATTTCCGCTGTTATTATAGTTATTACGTGAAGTGAAATTATTGCGTCTATTATGGGTTTGAAACGATCTATTATAGGAACCATTGAAATCTCGATGCCTATTAGGATTGGACTCGTTATTTCTATAGTCATTATTGTGATATAATCTTTGGTTAAAATTATTGCTTCTAATATTGTTAAATTTTTGTGCATTACTGTAATTATAAGTTGTTTGTGTATTGTTATTGTATTGTTTCAATCAATTCGAAGTAAGCTTCCTCTAAGGTATTGACATTTTTTATTCTCAAATACATGCTGTCGGATAGAGGAAGTTTGTTTAGAAATTTGTCTAACATACTTTTTTCATTATTGCTTGTTTTAAATTCTTCAGGGTAGTTATCGTCTAATCTATACTTTATGTTTAACTTATCTAAAATTTTTGAAAGACTAAAATAGTATTGAATTACATTAATGAATCTAACTGAATCTGCTTCTTCTTTCAATTTTAAATAGGATTGTTGCACGCCGAAAGATTTCTTTAGTTGATTTTTAATTTGATCCCATGTAGCACTTTCTAGTCTTCTTATAGATGAGGCTGCTGGTCCTTGAATTTTGCTCAGGAAAATGTTCAGTAGATATCCCTTCAGTCCTACATCTGGAGCCATTGCCACAATGGCTTCGACTTCTTTGATGAAATTAGATAGCTCAAAGGTGTCGTCTCCTCGGAATACTGGCACCGCTCTAGCCTCCACAATTAAATCCTTAGGAGTGATTGTACTGGTGGTAGTCATGTGTATGTTGAGAGAACTCTGGATGGCAGTAAGGGTTTCGTTGTAATTAGCTTCTATATTTGAATCGAGTTCTGACATTCGTGATCCCGCTTTGGGTTAATGTAGGGTTTCATTCATTGAACGCCAATAAATTCTTAATAGAAAACCAGTCGATAATATTATTTTACTCCACTTTTTTGTCACCTTTCTTTTAATGCAAATTATGGTTTAAATTTATCTTTTTAGACTTAATTCACTCTCACTCTGGAATCTTAATTCCTTCACCTTTATTAAATTAAAATCACCTTCATTTAACAAATTTTCCTTTTTGTTTCTTTGAAATATTTTTTTTTTCATGTAACAAATTTTCCACCAAATTTTCCACAACGGAATTTACACACACAAATATTTTTCTCTATATTTAAACATGTAAAAAAAATTTTCCGACTAGTTTGGCGATCTCACCGACTGCGCCAGTTATTTTTATAAAGAAAAGTCAATTGATTTTAAATTAAAATATTAAATCTTGATCTTTATTAAAATTTTACATAAACGACAAACGGTTAATTCCGCGGTTAAATCAGAAGTGACTAACTTTAATCTAACTTTTTTATGCTAAGGTACCTTGTACCTATCTATTAAATGTAAGATCAGCAGATTTGTAACAGATTTCTTAGAACTTAGTCTAAGTGATTGAAGATCACATGAAGGAAAATGTGTGGGAAATGTTGACTCAACAAATGTTGTTGGCAAGAAAATATGATTCGAGTGGAACTTATGTGGGAAAGGAAGTTGGTTATATTGTTTGGATGGGGTTTTTGTGGGAAAGGAAATCGGTTATCCTATTGCAGCTAAAAGCTGATTATTTGGATATGCAACTTGTACACACCTACTTGGTTACCACTATTGAGATGGTTTCAAGCCTTAACCGTAATAATATAGATGGTTTGTGCTAAGTTTGTCATACATTTTCAAACCAAGCAAGTACTGCAAACCAAGAAAAATTTCTGTGGTTAACTCGTTAACCACGATAATTAACTGGCATGAGTGCCATCTATCAATGAAAATTTACAATAATCTATAAAAATTTGTTGTCAAAAGCCACGTTGACATCATATAATTAAATTAATTTCTCGCTTAAATTGAAATAAGCAAGAGAAAAAGATCTGTTTGGCCCCAAAGGGCAGAACAACAAATAATTGAATTGTGATTGTCCTTCCACGAAGGATTAAAAAAAAATAGAAAAAAGTCGATGGTATATAAATTATGGACATAATAAATGAACCAATGTAGACAAATAATTTTTTACCAATGTCCATATATTTCTTCGAATACTTTTTCTCATTAAGAAAATATTATACAAGAATTTTACTCTTTTGTAATGGCAAATAGCTCTCCAAATATGTTGCTTTCTTTTTTTCTCAAATAATTACTTTTCCTTGAGTAATAGTCATCCATAATTAAAAACAAAGCTAAATTATTTTGTACTCTAAATTGAAATGACAGAAATAACCAAGCCAGTTGGTGTGTACAGTTGTTAGTTTTGAAATAGTCTGAAACCATATAAAACGATAACCAAGTCGGTGTGTACATGCTATAATGGTTAGAATAATTAACATTTTTTAAATTTTAGGGGTTTAATGCTTAAAAGACTTAATAGCAAAGAGAATAAAAAAAAGTGTTGCAAATCGAACGTGTATTTTTTTTACAATTACCTACGCCAACTTTAAAAAAAGTGTTTCGAGCAAAACGCGTTTAAAGTTTTGAAGCATTTTTTATGTTACCTTAATTTGCTGTTACCATAATTTTTTTCTATCTATTCATCGTTTATTATTGGCAGGATAAATTTAAAAAAAAATTTCCAAATTTTTGAAATTTTGGAATACTTTTCCAACAATAATCAATAAAAACAATTGTGTGACCCAAAAACATTTTTCTCAAGGATATTTACCCTTAATATCTTAGCTGTACTCTCTGAAGGTTTTGACAAATTCGTTCAAATGAAATCATATCAGAGTAACTCTCATCCTCCGTGATGTTATATGTATCACTAAACCTCAGATTACTAAACCTCAGAAATGAAAGAAATGACGCCCAAAAGAAATATAAATGTCTGAGCCAGTGGCGGATTTAAGCTCGACTGCGCTCTAGGCCCCGTCAGAGAGCCTTTTTTGCTTTGTAGTGATACTTTTTATAATAACCAAGACCCTCGTAAGTACAGGCCTGGAAGCAGAGTTTGTGTTTGTGTTGGTAATAGACCCATTATCTGTCAAATAGGAAGAAATTATATGGAGGAGGTAAAAGTTCGGGATATTTTGCCGTAAAAAGTCATAAAATAATATATTTAACCAGTTTTTGTTGCAATAGGATTACCAGTTAATAGTGCTTTAGTGATTTATTTAAGAAAAGTTAAAAAAATCGAGTGGTTAAGTGTGTTTTAAGTGTGTTAATTGTAAAGGTGGCCAATTTTGTTTACATTCGCGGTGGTTTTTTCTTGTTTATTTAGCGGAAAAATGTTGAATTTGTGTAGTAATATAATAAAAAGTGCTTTTTGAATGATTAAAGATTATTATAGAATAGTTATTAAACACATTAAGTGCAAGTACCACCATACAACATGCATAACAATAACTTTTTCACTTTTCCTTCACATTTTTCTGCACTTATGTTTTTAATAACTATTCTATAATAATCTTTAATCACTTAAAAAGCACTTTTTATTATATTACTACACAAATTCAACATTTTTCCCCTAAATAAACAAGAAAAAACCACCGCGAATGTAAACAAAATTGGCCACCTTCACAATTAACTCACTTAAAACACACTTAATCACTCGATTTTTTTAAATTTTCTTAATTAAATCACTAAAGCACTATTCACTGGTAATCCTATTGCAATAAAAACTGGTTAAATATATTATTTTATGACTTTTTACGGCAAACTAATGCAAAAATATTCCGAACTTTACATCACGGCGTATAAATCCAACAAAAGTGACAGATTCTGGGACTACGAGCAGCTGCGTTAGTGTTAGTGAGGTAGGCAACTTCCAGGCCTGTACTTGAGAAGGTCTTGTAATAACACATTTAATTTACGAATAATGAAAAAATCTTAATATATAAGAACTACGTGTCACAATGTTTGTACACACTAATCTCCGAAACCCCCCAACAGACTTAAATGAAAATTTGGGAATGTGTAGGGTTGGTTCCAGATTGAAAGATAGGAAATATAGAGGATTCCAATGTTTCACTTGGCGGGGCGAAAAAATATTTAATTTTAATTGTCACTAGCTGGGACCCGGTGCGCCTATGCTGCATCCATAAACCAATAGTAGTAATCAGGTGATATGAATTTTAATATACAGTAGGAGAGTTTGAAAAATGCAATTTTTTGGTATTTTTGATTTCAAATAACAAAATGTGAAACTATTAGGGATCTGACATTTTGATCAAGACAATAAAAACCATCCATTGACATGGCATTTTTCGAGATATGAATTTTCATACACAGATGAAGTGTCTCCATGAACCACTTATTTTCTGTATTTTGGATAGCTGGGACCCGGTGCGCCTTGCTGCACCCAACGTTTAAACATTTAAAATCAATCCAAACCTTCAAAATTCAACTCTTCTTAACCAGTAACGAAAAACCAACTATTCCTATAAAAGTTCGAGACATTGGATTCAAAATGCTTTTATTTGCAGTGTGACCAAAATTACCTATTATTGTAAAGCTCTGGGGCAGACAA
This sequence comes from Thereva nobilitata, assembly GCA_963855945.1. NCBI lineage: Eukaryota > Metazoa > Arthropoda > Insecta > Diptera > Therevidae > Thereva > Thereva nobilitata. The sequence goes on from OY979695.1 coordinate 69,453,034, forward strand.
TATTTTTTGTCGGCGTGGCCCGTAATAAAGTTATGGTTCTTTCTGGTAAAATAAACACACACGAATATCCTTAAAAATATAACTACCCACCAAAAATAAATATTAGTGAAAGACTATTTTAAAATAAGGCTTTTTCCAGCAACTATTAGACACATAGTATAATTTCAAGAAAATATGTCATATCCACAGTGTTATCCATGCTATAATCTTTTTTCGTATGGACTTTTAGTTAAATTAAACACTCAATAATCGACAAATATTATTACATCCTGAAAGAAAAAAAAATTAAAGGATTATATCTACTAATTTCATATTTAGAAATGAACTTTTGACGGTGATGGACATTATACGCTACAAATTACATGTCTTGCAATTGCTTGGCCCCTGGGTTCTCATCTGCAATGTCACTGACTCAGGTTTTATTTGTTTACCCAGATGCCAGCCTCTTCTCGTATTGCAGAATTCTAGACTTATACCTAAAAATTCAGAGGTGATGGGTTTCTTTCCTTCTTATCCATTATACATAAATCATCCCATATTTCCGTTTCTCCTTACCACCTTTCCAAAAAAACCTTGTTGATCAATTCTGAACCTATTGCTTAGAGAGCTTCAGGATACACTACATTCAATGTTTTTCCATTTGTAGCTAGAATGTCAAAATTTTCCGATTTTCCAACTCTTGAACAACCTACATACAGCTAACCGGGAAATGACACTTATTTGGCAAAATTCTTCCGCCATATTGGCCCCACAATTTTGAATAAGTTTTGATCATAAATTCGTTATTTACTACCTTAAAAATTCCCATATACCGATTTTAATTGGAATCGGAATACAATTCGCAAACTCGTCGGCCATATTGGCGCGGCCATTTTGAATTTAAATTTTGATCATAAAGTCGTTATTTGCTACCTTAAAAAACCTCAGATACAGATTTTCATTGGAATCGGAACACAATTTGCAAATTCGTCGGCCATTTTGAATTTATAAGTTTTGACCACAAATTTGTTATTTGCGACCTTAAAAACCCCTAGATACCCACTTTCATTGGAATCGGAATAAAATTGGCAAATTCAACCATATTTCTGCGGCAATTTTGAATTTCGGTCATATTTCGGCGGCCATTTTGAATTTCGAAAATCGGGCTACGAGGTGCATCATAGGAGACCCCACCGACCTTCATGCAAAAATTCAAAGCTCTGTGATGACTTTCAACAAAGCTCTTCATGACAGCGCCATCTAGGAGTAGCTTTAGAAAGTAATAGAATAGCCTATGTTCTTCCCTTTAATGTAAATAGCATATGGTTAAAATTTCATTAAGATCGGTTACACGGTGTAGGAGCCTATTGCGTACAGACAGACAGACAGACAGACAGACAGACAAACATTCAGTTTTATATAGTAGATGTACATATGTATAAAAAACCGTTAGCTTTAAAAAAGCACTCCGATTTTTACGACTGACAACGTATGAATTAGTGTATTGAGTGAACGGAGTGTACTGAGTGCACAGTGTGTACAGTATGTACAGTGTACTATATACTGGGAGCCTTCCATTTAGACACAGTGTTACACTGTGTCCGACACAGCAGTGTTCCATCAACGACATAGCTAGACACAGCCGGGCACAACTAAGACAATGCTACCAACCCTCGCCAATTGAAATGTGATCGTTAATTTATAATTACAACAATATTGTTTCATTTTTAAGATTCCCAGCATTTATAAGATGTCGGGTAATTAATTTAAAGAAATGATCAACATAAAATTTACGATTTACTTGCCAAACAAAAATAAAAACGAGGAAAGTGCGCCATGGCGGATTTTTCATGAACTTATGTGTTCTATTTGGGCTTACACAGAACGACACAGAGCGACACGCTGTGTCGGACACAATTGTCCTCCTGTGTCTAAATGGAAGGCACCCACTATGTACTATGGACTGTCTACTATAACTACCGGAGCCCACAAAAACACACCAGTTAAGAAACATATAATTTATATACAAAATAAGCATATTTGTGAACATTGGGAAACCTGTAAAATATTAGCATCCATTGTTCTTTATATGCTTCCACCGAAAAATGCGTAAAAGCTTTTAATTGGTGCGATTAAATAAAGTGAGTAGGTAGTCCGCCAGTTTAGCGTGGGAACCAAAACCTGTTTTGTGAATGTAGGTCAGGGCCCCGCCCGTTGGAATGTGGGTCAAACCGGTCCATTAATTTTTACGACCAATTACAATGACATTTATTGTTTTTACGACTAATTAGGTGTGATTTATGACTATTGGGGCCAATGCCCTTGCAGTCGTGGGGGTTTAGCCGGTGGGCCCGTCCTTGGAATCTAGGTCAAACCCATAAATCACGTATGTAGTTCAGTCTCGAGGTCAATCACCTGTCATCAATCAATCAATCACCTGTAATTGGCCTTGGGATGTAGGTCAAGGTGGTTGACCTAGAGACTGGACGAGTCGGTCTGGGTCGGTCGGTGGCTTGGGGCTCAGCGGGGGTTGACGACCTCGGCTGGGGCTGCGGCTGGGGTCCTCGGCTGGGGCCCTGGCGGGAACTCGGCAGAGCTCTGGGAAGGCCGTTGACCTTTTGCTCCGTTGGCGCCACGTACTAAAGAACTGTTGCTATGGGCGATCTTGCACTCTGCAGGCAAGCAAGTCAATAGGAGCCCGAAACGAAACCTGAAAAATGACTAGGGAGTGACTGTAATGAAAAACAATATGTTACTTGCTGAACATTTTCATTTTATTTTTTAAAACCGGATTTATTATTACACTCAGTTGTGAAATTCTGTTCTTAAACATTGTTTTTATTTTATTTTCTAAAATTGGATTAATTATTACACTAAATTGTAAGATTCTATTTTTAAATCTAAATGCATCCACTGCTAATGTTTCCCAAGGTCCCTTTCGTGCTTTGTGATATGCAAACTTCCAGGTGTACAAATATTTGATGGTAGGTGTGTCGTTAAACCTGACTTGTTTTTTCATAGTTTTCCGTAAAAATATGAGATTTCACAACACATGCCTAGAACGAGTAAAGTACCTGCTAAAAACTTCAAAGTGTTGATAATGTAAATTAAGGCTTTTGATTCAGACTGTTTGGTGATGAGCGGTGTTGATGGAGGTGCAGGTGGTGGTAGTTCTGTCATTGGTAGATATTTACTACATACGTCTTCCCCTATTGATTTAACACGTGCACACCTTGGTGAACGGCGTCTATGATCGCGATATATATCTGATGCACCGCTGGTTGCATCCATTTCCAAAGAACAAAAGTAACATTTAACATGGTCTTTGAAATTTGTGTAAAAAAATCCGTCTTTTGCTAAGGGCTCTTTTACACGACCGGACACCGAACAGACAAAACGAACGGACAAACTGGGATTTATGGGAAAGAGGGTGAGAGAGGGGCCGGTTTTCCATCGTCCTCTCTCACCCTCTTTCCCATAAACCCCAGTTTGTTCGTTCGATTTGTCTGTTCGGTGTCCGGTCGTGTAAAACCGGCCAAACTGATTTGCTGTGTCTAAATCAATAGCAAGATTATCAAATGTTTTAAAACGATCGTATTCTACTTTCAGGTTTAACATCTTGAATGAATATTTGAGGATTTATACTACGTCTTTTATATATACCCAGCTGTTGTGACTGGGTGAAAAACCAAGCCATTTAACAAAAACCCTGTTTCCGCGTCGTTTTAAAATTTTTTCTACTAGATAGACATCGGGGTTTTTCACTGGAGCTATTTCTTGTTCATAAAATCTGCCTTGAATTATATTTCCTTGGTAATCTTTGAGAATATATGTTGTCGGGTAAACAGGTTTAACTTCTTTTATTTTAAATATCTCAGCGGACCAATTAGGTGTATAACCTTTTTCGAAAACATGTTTATGTCTACTTATACGAACAAAATCACCTGCTTTATATTTAGGCTTTGACTTTATTTTGGGGTACTTGTACACAGATAATAATAAACGTTTTTCGTTGTGTGGTCCAACATCTGCAGGTCTCATCTTAATCGTACGATGTTTTGTTGTATTGTAGTCGTCTGTTAACTTGGCCAACATACTAATCCAGTGATAATTGCCATTCATGCTGAATTCTTTCCACATCATATTTTTCAATGTTCTGTTAAATCTCTCTACTATTGAGGCTTTTAAATTACTGTAGCTGGAATAATGGTTTATTTCATAATTTTTCATCAGTTGCTGAAATGGTTTATTAAAAAATTCCTTTCCATCGTCAGTTTGTAAATTTTGTGGTATGCGTCCTGTATTAAAAATAGACTGCATTGCTTTAACAACTTCTGGGGCCTTTTTACTTTTAAGTGGTAAAGCCCATGCATACTTTGAAAATGTATCAATCACAGTAAGTAGAAAACGAAAACCCTGGTTTTCTGACGAGTAAGAACCCATTTCGACCAAGTCTGCCTGCCATAAATCATCTATACTTTTGGTAGTGACATGCCGGCGTTTAAAATTTTTTCTAACTGGTTTATGCAGTTCGTTGATTATCTGTCTTCTACTCATTGCAGCGAATGTATAAATACCAGAGGTTGAATAACCGGTTTATATACAAAGCAAGAATGATCAAGTTTAATCACCCATTTACAATGATGGTTGCGGGACCTTCAGGATGTGGGAAAACAACATTTATAAAAAATCTTCTTAATACTAATCAGATATTTATACAGCCGCAAATTAAAAAAATTATATGGTGTAATGCAGAACATGGTGCACTGCCAACGGATATCAAACTACAAAACATTGAATATTTAAATGCTATACCAGAGGAGTTTGTAAATCATGTAAACGAACCAACGTTGATTGTTATAGATGACATGATGTTAAATGCGTTTAGTAAACAAGTTTGCGAACTCTTCACTAAGGGGTCTCATCATCGTAATTTCTCAGTAATTCTTGTAACACAAAACGTATTTCACCAAGGAAAATTCAGTCGTGACATATCGCTCAATTGTAAATATCTTGTTGTATTTAAAAACCCCCGAGATAAAAGCCAATTTACCCATCTGGCCCGACAAATTTACCCCGAAAATAGTTTAGAACTTGTGAGAATATATAAAGAGATAACTCAAATGCCTTACGGGTATTTGTTAATTGATTTAACTCAAGACATTAACGACGTCTTAAGATTTCGCACGGATATATTTAATAAACACTTTGTAACCTGTTTTTGTCCACAACATTCTTTAAATGGTAAGAATGGCATCACGAATGAAACGATTAAGGGACAACAAGCATATGCTATATGTTCTTAAAAGGGCTAAACCAAATCTAAGAAAGTCCATCATAAAAAATGCTGACCCAGAGGTTATAAAAACTCTTTGTGAAATTACTCTCAACACCTTAAAAGGTAACCATATGCCGCATGGAAATATCTACAACTCACTGTGTAAGTATAAAAAGGACATGCGTAAATTGATTTGCGCAAAGAGATCTGTTGCTAAACAACGTAAAATACTAGTGCAGCGAGGAGGTTTTTTACCAGTTTTATTAGGAAGTGTATTATCGGGAGTTATCGGCTCGTTAATTGAAAAATATGCATAGAAATAATGGACTTAACAAGATGCTACTTCTGTCGCCAGAGGTTTACAACAAGCTTAAAGATGAAATTGAAATGACTGCAAATCAATCCATCTTTGATAGAGCAATGAAAAAAATACTACAGAATAAAGACATGAATGATTCAGAAAAATGGTATAGCTATCGAAATCAACTAATTTCATTTTTAAATCACAAACGGGAATCTAGACGAACCCCTGATAAAAAAACAAATTTATACTTGCCTCGTGAACGCAATGTCAAACAAGAAAATTTAAGAGATAGCGCCACACAAACGAAATTTATATTTAAAGATGAAGTGTCAACACAGACTTCACCGGCATCAATGGATTTTCTAGACGAAGAAGTCTTTGAAGAAGCAGGTAGTATAACCCCACCGAGAAGATCTTTATCACCAGCGGCAAAAAGACGATTATCAGCTAGTGGTATAGCAAAAACGCTAAAACCACCACCAAAAATACCAAGAACAGCATCTGCACCTAACGCACGTGAAAAGGATTATAAAATAATTACGGGTGAAGATGGTATAACACAATATACTGTACCAATGAATATGACTGTCGATGAAGCTAACGATGTTATAGAAGAATTAGAACAAAGTGGAAAACAAACAAAACCAGTCCAGAAACAGTCTATATTAAGACCCTCTGAACTAGAATCTGGTCAATATACGCTTTCATTTCCTGTGCGCAAGCTCGGGGTTAGACAGAGTGAACGTTTGAAGAACCCAAAGGATAAACCAAAAAGTACTTCGGACATTCCTTGGGAAAGACTTTAAAAAAAAATGCCAGTGGATATAAAAGAAAATGATTTCTATGTTTGTCTTTTGAGTAATAACTCTTTAGAGTTTTATCCTGAAAATACATTGTCAGGTTTTACCAATAAGCTAGCCAAGTCGTGTAAACTTAATGACGGGTGGAGTGTTGGAATTACGGAAGTCTCATTTCCTTATTTTAATTTTGATAAATCAAAAAAGAAAACAAAACGTTGTATAAATAAGAATAATGAATGCAATAACTCATATAGTAGTAGTAGCAGTAAAAAGATAAAGCGTCAGTTATATAATCCTGAAGAAGAAAAGATTACTATCAGAGTAAATAAACGCTTTGTGCTTAAATGGACTAAGGATGATCTTGCACATCTCGCAAACGATAAAAATGAAATACAGTTTCCAAGATTTTTACAGTCGTTCTCTGGTGCACTGAAATCTGAGGAATCTGCTAAATTATTAGCTAATCTTAAAGTAGATGCAGGACGATTCATCGAAGATAATATGAGGGAAGATAAAATTCCTGTAAAGACGTATAAAAAAGATGCTAAAGATTTCATGTTACATATAGATAGCGTTTTTGTAATTGGAATTTCGATAACCGTTATTTTGAAATACAATCACTATGATCATATTTCTTCGTTTTTGGAAGATATTCTGAGTCAAATTGCTATAGACAAAAGAAGTTATCATGGAATATTTTCTGCTGTTGATACATATATACAACCAACGAAGAGTATGTATGAAGGTACACGAGACCTAAAATATGAAGCAATAGTTCCACCACACCCGTACCCAGAACTACTAGAGGAGGATGAACAAGAGTCAACAGAAGAACAAAAGTCAAAGTCCGAATGTAGCAAGAGCTCGATTGTATACGTTTATACTGATATTATTCAACCCAGAATTATTGGTAATAAGCTGATAAGATACTTGCGTGTTATACCACTCAAGGAATGTGAGAACATAATAAAATTTAAGCATGTAGAATATTGCCCATTAGAGAAGACCTTTATTGAGAATATTTCTATTAAAATAACGGATCATCAGGGTGAATCAATTGATTTTAAATCAAGCTACATTCCAACCTATGTAATGCTACATTTTAAGAGGCAATAAAAACTATAAATATTCCCACAACAGGTTGTTCCTGCATAGTATAAATAGAATTACAAGATGAATACCTATTATACGCGTTATTATTTAATACAAAGCGGTGGTGGCCTGTCAGATATTGGAGAATTATATCGTGGTCCACTTATTTATCAACGTGGAAGAGGTATCGGTAGCTTTTTCAGTGCATTATTTCGACACTTAAAACCGCTAGCTACATCGGGATTAAAAACATTGGCACAACAAGCTGTAAAAACAGGACAATCTATAATACAGGATAAAAACATCAACAACAAATCAGTTAAAGATATTTTAAAAGAACACGGTAGAGTTGCTATTCAAGATTTAGCTCAGAAAGGTATAAATAAAGTGTTTGACGGCATGAGTGGAGCAGGTATAAAAAGACCGAACCCGTTTACAACCTTGCATATAAAACCAGCTCTTAAACGTAAGAGACGTGGCAAAACACCTAAACGCACGAGAAATTGCAAAACAAAAAATCAAAGAAAAGGAATAAAAGCAAAAGCTTTGAAAACAAAACGAAAGATACGTAAACGTATACTGGACATTTTTGATAAGTAATAAACATAATGTCGTACAAAGAATGTATGAAATCGGAATTGGATCTTTTTTCCACACCACCAGTTCAAAGCAATATTTTGAAAACAGAAGAAGTAGCATATAAGCCAATAGCCTCACTAGACAACTCCTCCGTTCTAGAGTTTGTAACCTTGGGTCATGGAGATACATACCGAGATTTATCTAGCATCTATCTTCGTTTAAAATTGCAATTAATAAAAATAAAAGATGGGAAAGAAGAACTTTATTCAAAAGAAGGTGATGCTCCAGGTTTAATAAACAACATTTTACACTCCATATTTCGCCAGTGCACCGTATATTTGAATGGAAAACCAATTGCTCAAACCGACCACAATTACAATTATCGCGCTTATATTGAAAATTTATTAAATTATGGTAAAGATGCTGCATCTACCCATTTGGAGTCGGTAGGTTGGTATCTTGACAAAGATGACACGGAAATTGCAGATATCGACAAACCCGTAGCTGAATTACATCAGGGATATTTAGATGGGCAGCAACTATTCAATAAAAGTAATGTGGTCGAATTGATGGGAAGAATCCATACTGATTTGTTTAATCAGGATAAGTTGCTTTTAAACGGTATCGATTTACGTGTAGTTTTATCACTTGAAAAACCAGAATTTTATATTTTATCTAAGGACGGGGCCGACTCACCACAATTAAAAATCTTGGATGCAACCATGTACATGAATCACGTAACAGTCAACCCGAATATTTTATTAGCACATGAGACAGTTCTACAGCGTTCAAATGCCATATACCCATACAAACGAGTTGAAGTTAAGAGCTACACTATTCCCGCAAACACATTTACACTTTCACTGGATAATATCGTCATCGGACAGTTACCAAACTTAATAATTTTTGGTATGGTGGACAATGATGCGTACACGGGCAGAAGGACAAAGAACCCCTTCAACTTTAAACATAACAACATTACCAGATTCAATTTATCAGTGAATGGCGTGCAGATACCAAATCAACCTCTCGAATTTGACTACTCAAAGGAAAATCCGATTAGTACACGCGGATACAACACGTTATTCAGAGGAACAGGTATTCATTATTTCGATAAAGGTCATCAAATATCCAAGAAATTATTCGACAAAGGATGTTTTCTTCTTGCTTTCGATTTAACCGCAGACAGTTCATATAACACGACTTGCGGCAATTTACTAAATCAAGGGACTGTACGAGTTGAGGGAAAATTTAGAGACGCGTTACAAAATAGTGTGATGTGCATTGTATATGCTGAATACGATGGAAGCATTGAAATTGACAAGGATCGAAATGTTTACACAAATTTTTAAATCTATATAAGGCGGCTACGTCCAACAAACTGTTAGTCGACAAATTGCTTTATTACGGTAACAATGAGCTGTTTAATTAATGTGGAATACTTTTGCGGGGGTGAATATACCTTCTTTAAAAAAGTCTCTTTAGCTGGATTCACTGCGCAAAATAAAACGTTTGCGAAGGAAATAATTTTTAAGTATCCAACATCTAGTACAGAATGCAACGAGCAACAACAATCAACTAAATTTGGCAACCTTGAACTGAAGCGGATAGATGAAGACCTTATAAAAACTCTGGCGAAATTTAAGACATTCTTTGTTCGTGGTACATCAACTAAGGAGTTTATAAATAACTACGTTACATCTCTCACTAAGGTCATTGATCTAGAGGCAACATTTAGTTGTGAACAAGAATGAACACGATCGAGCTTGCAGCCGCCCTGACAAATAACCGCTTAACAAACAAGTTTTTTAGAGGAGTCTTCCCCTGCAACCATCTACCGCAAAAAATAAAAAAACCCGCATGCGTCATAGCTAATACGGATCCGTCACATAAAGGTGGGACTCATTGGGTTGCATTTTATTTTCCTAAACAGGGTCCTGCAGAGTACTTTGACTCGTTTGGAAGATATCCAACCAATAAATTTTTTCAAAAATTCCTTCTAGCTAATTCAAACACGTTTTTAAATAACAAGAAACGATTACAAGGCCTGTTTTCATCAACCTGTGGACATTATTGCTGTGTGTTTCTATATTCTCGGTGCAGAGGAAAGAGCCTCAAGACTTTTTTAAAACAGTTTACTGCTAGTGACTTAAGATTAAACGACAATAAAGTGATTAATTTATACTTGAAGAATTTTACACAAAGTGGTGGGGATTTTTGTAACCAGTCATGTAAGGCTGAGATCAGCACTATAAAAACCTGAACACAAAGTTTCAATATTCAGTGTGCAAGTTTAATTTGAGTAACATGGAGCCATTAAGCAAGAAGAGACAGAGGACTGTTGGAACTAAAGGAACGGATAAGCTGCCTAAACCTGAATCAGTACCAGCACCAGCAGTAAAATCTAAGAAGAAGAAGAAGAAGCTCTCCAATTTTGAAGCAGAAGTGGCAGGAGAAAACCTTTTGCTAAACTATACATACCACCTGGACGATTGTCATAACCGGAAAATAGTACTTGGGTTTGATCCATTATCTTTCGAGACGAAAATTGTATTTCATCGTCACGGCTTGTTTCCCGTGTCAGCATCTTTTTCCGAATGGACATCAGCTTACAAACATCTAAACGACTTGAAAACCCAGATGGGAGAGACGATTCCAGCAAATCAGGCCGAGCTGAACAATGAGCACAGGATCCCCATTAACAGCAACTCGAGCATCATACTAAAGCAGACGGAACTTTATAAATTGTTCGAAATGTTGACATTTTTCAATATTATCATGTATCACAACAACAACGCTTCGAAAGTGTAAAGGAGTACTATAAGAAGTATGCTGAAAAATGTAAAGGAAAAGGCGTATTAACTTTAGCATGTGAAGATTTTTTTATTCCAAGTCGAACTTCCCATGTACACTTGAATTATTCTAGACTTTTTTATGAAATACCTTTGTTCTGTATTAGTAATCTTATTTTTGACACGATAAATTTTCAAGGTATATAAATAAATAAATAAAATAAAAAACTATAAAAAATTCTTTTATTGAAAACATTTATTCACTAACATGTACAAATAAATATTAACACAATTTTGAACAGCACATCGCACTGAAGGTAATTTACCATGGATGGGGCAGTATGTTTCAAAGTGTTCCAGAAGTGTTAGTTTTGGTATTTCCAGTTGTTTTATTTCAGCTTCCAGTAGGTATTTTTGAACAAACCTCGCTTTTTCCAGTCCTTTCACATAGATTGTTGAATTTGAATAATTTGTCAGTATCACTGGTAAATCGTTGTAGTCAATATTGCCGCCGTTCCATCTTATGCCATTTATCTTGTTAAAGTTGAATTCATCCTGTCTGCGGGCTTTTGGTGTCAACTCATTGTATGAATATGGAGGCTTAAAAAAGTACAAGTCTGGTAAAAGTGATCCATGACGTAAAACTGCCAACTCCTTAGCAAACAACTGTCCATTAACTCCGCTGGCAAACTGCACGTCTAAAATGATTCGGTCTGAGCTCATGACTTTGACTGCACAAATGGAAATACAAAGCAGGTGCGATTTCATGGCTTTATATAAGAACTCATTTCCACACCACCTTAAGAGGTAGAGCTTTATTTGGCGCGTTTTTTTTATCATGTGGTTTCCTCAATAGGCCTAATCCACAAATATTATCCACATGTTGGCTCAAAAACAAATTTTTCTCTTTAGGAGCTTTTTTTTCTTTTAAACCCATATGGTAGAGAGCTGCGATCTTCCAGAAATCTTCGTTTATTTGAAGTCACTTTATATTTTTTTATTTCCGGTATTGTTACCACTTCGTGATCTTTTGTGCGGCGAATATTTTTTGATAGGATGGGAATATGGTCGTCCTCGTTGTCGTTTAATATCATATTTTTGATTGATTCAAAATTTACATGTTGTGAAGCTTCATAATTCAGGCAGATTCCCTTTACCTTACCCTGGACCTTGATGGATTCATCCCTAGTACTATAAACCGCGTATGCATAATTTTTAGGGCCTCCACTTGCAAAAGTTGTTATATAACTACCAGGTCCGTAGCATTCTAACTCATCAGTCATATCTCCAACGAATTCTCCAGTTGGCGGGTCGAATTCTCCCTCTCTTCTAATGTATATGACTGAATCGGTATCGTAATACAAAACTCTTTCTCCAAGCTGCTCCAAATAGCTAAACAACTTAAGTCGTGCCTGAGTAGTGGTATAAGCTGCAATAGAGACGTTAACTGTCCCCAGAGATTCGGCAGCTTCTTCTCTGTAACTCCAGTTTACAATAAGTGTTTCTTCGTTAATAGGGAGAATATGTTGCACCTCTACTGCAGGATTGATTAGCAACTGGTACAACTCTCCTGAACTGTTAATTATGCTCGTCTTTGGCTGGTTTTCCCTCTGTCCAAACTTTCCCCAAAAGGAGTTTAAAATTAGCTTAGCTAGCGATCTTAGTCCGGGATTTTTCTCAACTTCAGCATACTCCAGTTGTACACCTTCATTTTGTCGAAATTCCTCCAAGTATTTCCTCTTTTCATCTTCATTCGAGCTGCATTTGCTGGGCCATCCTGATGCCTGTTGTTTCATCTTGATAAATTTGTTCATCATTGAGGTGAATAGACCGCCGGAAAGGGTCGATTTGTCATACGCCTCAGTTTTGTAGCTCCATATTTCATACATATTCAGTATTTTGTATCCCCTACTTACAGCCATCTTTACCTCATCAATTACCCATGTTCCAATCCGAGCTCTTTCCTCATCCGTGTGTGAGCATTCTGGATGTTGGTTTTTCTCATCGCTACATCTTCGGCATAATGGAAACATTAATTTATTATTTTGTTTAATTGGTAGGACGGGGTGATACAAGCCTTCTGGTGGTAAAATCTTACATTTAACTACACCCTCCATTTTATTTAAATCTACCTCTGAGCATGCATCTGTTCCAACATATAATTGAGGGTGTCCGGTCGGGAATTTTCCATACTTACAAACCCATGGATACAAGGAGCATACATCTATGTATTTTATTTTTTCACCTGGCTTGCATTCGTAATGTGTATACGCATTACCTGTACGGCCTCCATAAAAAGCGTCTCTTGGGTTTAAAGGTGAATTTGCCAATAAAGGATGGTCTCTTAAAGCCTGAATATCTTTATTCACATCCATCAGTCTGTGAAAATCACACTCCCACATCTCAATAACCTCGTATCCATAGGAACGTAAGCGCTCTGTTTTTGCGGTAGTTACTTCATATCGGTGATTTAGAGTATCGTTTTCGTCTTCATGGAGAGACTGATCACGGTTATGTTTTAAACAGGTGGGATGCCCGTGGTAATAGCAGCCATGGAATTCAAAAACCTGATTTGTCTGTGCACAATAGCCATCTACTTTTACTCCGTTCAGCACAACTTCCCTTTGCTTGGCAGCATGTTTGATATTAATTCCTCTGGTCTTTTCCTCAGATATTAACCACTGAATCGCTATTGCTGACTGATTATCAACATTTCGATATCCCTTTCTTGGGATAATACCAATAGTATTTGGTCTAAGGAAATTGCGACGGAAAACTAGGTTGCATGCAGAGGCAATAGTTGTCGCCTCAACAAAGGGATCAACTTTGCACTCTGTTAACATTAATTTTCTAAACTTTAAGCATGCCTCGGTCAAAATCTGCACATCGCTGATGCAATAGTCGACAATATCACGCTCCATATTAAAGTCGTCATTTTTATGCTGTTCGTACCATTTGAGGAAGCTATCACGATCTTCAGTTTTCATTGAGTCAGGACTGTAATATTCTGCAGCCGGTAATTTCCCAACATATTTCTCATTCTCGATTGTATTAAATAGATGAGGGAAGTATCCTTTTTTATACACGACTGGAAGATCAAATGCCTTTGGTAGCTGCGCTAGACTCATGGGGAAGTAATTTAGCGAATCAATAAATTTAATGTTGTCCAACTGCATCATTATAATTTTTGTTCCCCGCATTATTAATTTGGGCTTCAGGTCTGTCTTTCTCAAAATGTAATTCAGTATGAATTGATGGTCAAATGCTTGACCATTATGGGCTAAGACTACTAGCTTTTTAAAATTCCGTCTTATCTCCAACAAATCTTTTAAAAAATCACACACCACATCGGTTTTGTAAATCTTCAACCTAAATCCACATTTTTGACAAAAACGCAACCTGTCTATTTCAATGCAGAGCTCACAACGCTTTGCAACAACACATAAATTTGGTTCATGCAGTTTCATGTCTCCGGCTGATTCTCCTGCTATATATTTTTCTCCTACAACCTTCTCCTGTCTTGTTTCCAGGTCGTAAAAGACGAAAAGAGTATCTTTTGTCGGGGGTGTTCTGACGTCAGGCTGTATAAAACAGAAATGTCCTTGTTCCACGTGTTTATCACAGATCTTGCAAAAATATTCGCCGCATATATGGGTTTTGCCTGCTTTATATGTCTTTAGACAATCTCTGCATTTTTTTACTTCTTCACAGACGCTTTTCATAGCTAACGACCCTGAAGCTTTGTGATTGTTAAAGCAACATTCTCCTCTAAAATGCCGATTACAATCTTTACACAATTTTTCGTGTGAGCCTTGAACGCATGCTGGAGTCTGTTGACAGCAAGGACAGGTTCCCCCACATCTGTGTTCGTTTTTGTGATCGTACGGTACATGGCATTCCTCGCAATAATAGTGACAACAAAATGCGGCAGTTAGCGAAACTATCACATTATAGTGGTTATTGTGGTATAGTAAATTTAGTTTTTTCCCTGTATTTTGTCCTTCAAATATCACATCTCTTCCTTTTGCTCCGTATCTATACACTATAATCTTATATTCCTTCAAATGTTCTTGGAATTTTTGTAACTCTGGGATTCCAGCACCTTCATTGGGAATATCTATTTTAGAGTCAGCCATCAATTGTGCAACTCGTAGAGTCTGTAACTTTCCAATATCTTGCCTTACTTTGGCGTACTCTGTCTCCTTATTCACTTTAGATATGGCAACAATCAATGCTCGTGGTAGGCACAGGTTATCCTTGTTTTTTATTACCACGATTCCTTTTCTCTTTGCACATTCCTCATCAAATATGTTAAACTTCCTTGCTCTATCATTTCCTCTCCCTTGTGGCAGTCTAACTGTGGTAACACTCAAGCAGAATGTGTCGGTACTTAATCCACTTGAATTGCTTTGAAAAATTTTTCCAATGGTGTCCCACACATCAGATACATTCAGTGTGGAGGCCAGTCTGTAGCTTAACCACCCTGGGCCTTTCTCCATAAAGGAGGCTCCACAAAAGGTAAAACCAAGGAAATCATCTGGCTGAACTTCTAACAGCACATGTTGAACAATTTCGTCAACTGCACTTTTGATCCAATCTGAGGGTTCCACATGCGCAGGTGGGCTATTGATTTTAAAATTAATTTTGCGCCCCCTCAGATTGAAACGTCTGATATGCGTTGCCATATCGCTGGTGATGGAAAATTTACTCCCAAACTCTCTACCCAACAATTCTTTCAAGTCGTCAAAACACCTAACATTGACGCTATTCTCGACAACCAACTTCGCGGCTCCTCTAAGTAACTGCTTCGCGTACATGTACTTTTGCACATCGTTCCAACCATGAACAAGTGCGAACTCTTCGAACTCCTTTATCCACTCTGTGTACTTTTTATCAGTATCTCCACTGAAATTTTGCACTGATTCTTCCACTAATTTCAACATTCTGTGTTCTTCATCTACCTGAGCCCTACGCATCCAGATTTTCTTCATATTTCAATTACTAAGACACTGCAAAAACAAAAAAGCAGTGTCTTTAATATTGTTATTTTAAAAATAATCGTCAACTTTTTCCGATACTAAATGCAAATTGCTGACATAAACTTAAAAACAGATACACGTATTTTATGAAAAACTAGATAATATAGATATACTATGTTTGCTTACCTTCTTTTTCAAAAAATATATCAGCTCCTTCTCAAAAACGCTTCCACTTTATAAAAAACACTTTGTAACACACACGAAATCCCGCCTAACTTAAAAATTCGAACGAACGAAAAAAAAAACACTTTTTACACTGTATAAAACACTTTCTAACACGCACAAAATTCCCGCTAATTTAAAAACTACGAAAAAAAATAGCACTTTTTACACTTAAAACACTTTCTAGGCAAACAAAATCTCGACTAATTTAAAACTGTAAAAATCCACGTTCAACTTTCCGACTCACGTTCTTTGTTTAAAATCAACCTTCGAATGACGGAGATGCATTTGCGAGGGTTTTTATATAGAGGCTTTCCACTAAAAGGAATATAATTTACGATTATTATCGGCATCCCATGCGAAAAATAAATTGCATTAACAAAAATACTAAATGTATTCACATTTAAAATTCCAACCCAGTCATCATAAATTGCAATGGCAAAATATCATCTTCATTAATATACATCACATAAATTCCTCCTCAAGCCATAAACTTTTACGACCGTCTCTGGTAATAATCATAAATATCCCACTGAAATTGCCATGCGCGCTGTATAGAAGCGAACGAATGAAAGAAGAAAAAGGAAAATAATAATAATTAAAATTCCATTCGCATGCGCTCTGTATAGAAGCGATCCTGCTTCAGTTATCTTCCCAGCATGTTAAAATTTATTGCTAATAAAATTTTATTGCTCTCTGATGTACAAGGAATGTTTTCCTGCGGGCATTAAGATTTATAAGAAATGTTTTCCCTGTTATTTTCTCCCACGGTACACAGAATGTATTAAATTTTATATATATACAAGGTTTTTTCATCGAGAATAACAACAGTTGGCGGGTTAATGTACGCGGTGGAAGTGGAGGGGATATGATTTCTGTATATAAATCCTCTGTGCTCTGGAGACTGGGAATCAGAAAACTCGAAGCTCTTCAACAGAACATCGGTAAGTGGCCTTAGCCAACCGTAAGCAATCGGCATTTTTGCCAGTATAGTTCTGTTTTAACTTGTTTCTTTTTTCTTTTAGCAGTACAAGCGACAGCAACACCAACAGCAACAGCAGCAAAAGAAACCACTTCAAGCAGAAACCAGCATAATGGTAAGTACTTTTAGACTCCAAAGTTTTTTTAAATTAATTTAATTTTTTAAATAGAGTACCTTCGAACTTTTGTCTTCGGTTGCCGAAAGTACCTCAACGGAGAACATCCCCATCTCAGCCATGGAGGAGAACAAACCCTACCCCATCAAGTTTTTTAAACTTGTTACAACGAAGTATGGGTCAAGGGTAGTTGTTTCTTTCTTGGACAACACGTTTGTGTATCTGCCGGCGAGATTTGCAGAGAAGATAAAAACAGAAGAGCAGATAAGCGAGCTGAATGCGGAGAGGGGCAAATCCATGATTTTTGAGGGAAAGGACATCAACAGAGGCGGACTTTTAAAAATAAAATTTATTTAAAAGAGGAATGAAGAATTTGCATATTATAATAGCTAATGTTTTAAAAAAAAATAGTTTTTAAAAAATAAAATAAAAATGTTCAGCCCGGTTTTAAAAATAAAATAAAAATGTTCAGCAAGTAACATATTGTTTTTCATTACAGTCACTCCCTAGTCATTTTTCAGGTTTCGTTTTGGGCTCCTATTGACTTGCTTGCCTGCAGAGTGCAAGATCCCCCATAGCAACAGTCCTTTAGTATGCGGAGGCAATGGAGCCGGATGTCTAGTGGCCGGCTGCAAGGTCACTAGCCCGAGCGTCATAACTGGTTCAACTCTCAAAAGGTCTGGGGCGGGGGCAGGAGCAATGAGCGCCAGTCGCAAGTTCAATGACCTGCCCCACTGCCACCTTTCATATGGCAACACTCTCTGGCACACACACACACAATGGCGCCTTTTCATATGGCACTACTGTCTGGCCAAAGTGCCGCCATAGTCCCCGCCGAGTCCCCACCAGGGCCCCAGCCGAGGACCCCAGCCGCAGCCCCGCCGAGGTCGCCGACCCCCGCTGAGCCCCAAGCCATCGGCCCTGACCGACCCGTCCAGTCTCTAGGTCAACCACCTTGACCTACATCCCAAGGCCAATTACAGGTGATTGATTGATTGATGACAGGTGATTGACCTCGAGACTGAACTACATACGTGATTTATGGGTTTGACCTAGATTCCAAGGACGGGCCCACCGGCTAAACCCCCACGACTGCAAGGGCATTGGCCCCAATAGTCATAAATCACACCTAATTAGTCGTAAAAACAATAAATGTCATTGTAATTGGTCGTAAAAATTAATGGACCGGTTTGACCCACATTCCAACGGGCGGGGCCCTGACCTACATTCACAAAACAGGTTTTGGTTCCCACGCTAAACTGGCGGACTACCTACTAAAGTGTTAAAAGAAAAATATATAAATGTCGAGTTTTTGATTATGCCTCAGATTGCGGTAAATCTTGAAAACGGTCAACGTGTATATTTCACTGAAGAAAATGCTCTCCAGCCACTAAGGCGAACCACAAGGCTTTCCAGCCACCAAGGCGAACCACATCCAACTATCACACGCGTATTGAAAGCAAAGACATTGGGACGACTTTACACAGTACATCCAAAACAACTTGAATATTTCTTTTTGCGTTTGTTGTTGCTGAATGTTCCAGGACCAACGTCTTTCGAATTTTTACGAACAGTCAATGGTCAAATATTCAATACATTTCAAGATGCATGTCGCGAGTTGCAATTGCTGGAAGACGACAATCATTGGGATCTGACACATTTGCATCCACGCCGAATAACATTCGCCAACTGTTCGCAATTATATTGACGACATGATACCCAACAGAACCATCGGTTTTGTGGGAAAAATACAAGAACAAACAAACCAATATCCAAACTCTCGAATATTTATAGGAATAATTGGTTTTTCGTTAATGGTTATAAATATTTGTTGAAGAGTTGATTTTTGAAGATTTGGATTAATTTTAAATGTCTTAAGGTTGGGTGCAGCGCGTCGGAAAGGCATCATCTTCGTTTATTTACGCACCGGAAAACAAACCAAAAACATAGTTTACCAACAAGTTTTGTAAAAGAATACATACATAGGTAATTTTGGTCACACTTAATCTGAAAGCATATTGAGTCTAATGTCTCCAAATTTTACAGAAATAAGTAGTATTGATTCTTTCCTTAGATATTGCGAATAGTTTGATTTTCAATATTTGCATTAATTTCACATGTTTTGACGAACACAATTTCGCTGGCTTGTTTGCTTTTTCCAACTATAAAATATTTGTTTCATTTTTCGATTTTGTTTTATTGTTCTCGAAAAATTTTGTTATTGAAGACTTATAGATTTAAATTAAAAAAAGCTATAGAAAATGGCCCTCGAATTTCGAATGCTGGATGCTGCTATTTGCATTAATTTTAAATCTTTTAACATTCATGGTTTTAACAGAATACACAGGCAGTTTTGGTCATAGTTCAAATAAATGTATTTTGAATCTAATGACTCCAACTTTTATAGGAATAGTTGGTTTTTCGTTAATGGTTAAGGAAAGTTGAATTTTGAAGGTTTGGATTGATTTTAAATGTTTAAACGTTGGGTGCAGCGAGGCGCACCGGGTCCCAGCTATCCAAAATACAGAAAAAAAGGAGTTCATTGAGACACTTCATCTGTGTATGAAAATTCATATCTCGAAAAATGCCATGTCAATGGATGGTTCTTATTGTCTCGATCAAAATGTCAGATCCCTAATAGTTTCACATTTTGTTATTTGGAATCAAAAATACCAAAAAATTGCCTTTTTCAAACTCTCCTACTGTATATTAAAATTCATATCACCTCATTACTACTATTGGCTTATGGGAGCAACATAGGCGCGCCGGCTCCCAACTAGTATATTATAAGCTTTATTAATTTGGGTGAAAACTCCAATTATATCCTCATAATCGATTTCTTGCAGCAATTTTGCTTTGATAGACAACATTGACCATGTTTACGCGAAGATACTTAAACTCTTACCATCGCTATCAGTAGTAGTTTTAAGTCAGTTCTACTATCAAATATAATTGGGGTTTTTGCAAATCAAATTTTAAAGGTGTTTTTATAAAAGCAAATATAAAAAATAATTAAAAAATTAAAAAACACGACGCCCTGTGACAAAAAAATGAACTAAAAAGTCAAAAACAAGTTTTAAGTACTAATGTAAGACAGAAACAAGATATAGAAGACATTGTTCTCTTAGTATAGTCAATGTGTGTATAATAAATATATAAGATATTGTCTAACTACTGTAGAAAATATTAACTTTAAATAGTCATTTTATTAAGTATCACACAACTATCGTATATGTAGGAGATCGGGGGGCTAGTTGTAACAATTTTTCGTTTCTTGGCTAACGAACCTTACTTGTTGGGTATTTAGGAAATACGGCAGTACTGTTCGCATGAGCTACTATTCAACTATCCATTTCAAATAACATTTTGATCAAACCTGTGACGAATACTTGTAAAAATGGCTTAGAAAAAAAAGGAACGCGTGTTACAACTAACCCCGTGATGGGGCTAGTGGTAACAGGCTTGGGGCAAATTGTAACAGTAGGAATTGAAAACCAGTTTTCTATTTTTCAAATATTTATTTAGCATATTTAGCATTAGAAACTTTAGACACAGACTTAGACTTTTAAGTTTTATTCTTAATCTAATAGAAAAATATTCAAAAATTAACAAAAACATGTTCTTTCTTTTTTAAAACTATAAAGGAACTTTAGGCTTACAGCCATTTGTAATAACAAAATCTCAACTTCTTAAGTAGGTAATCAGCCTTTTGATTAAAGTAGGTAAAATATGAAATCAGTTTTCATCGGAATTACAATTGAGACACACAAATGAGACCTTGGGGCTTATTCTGAGAGTTGAATCACTCACATGACATTTCTCGATTGATTGTCACCTCAATTTCGGAGAGATATTCCCAGAGTGGAAACGCAGTTAACAACCTTCATTCCACTCTGGGAATACCCCATGCAACTGACGGTTGGCAATTTTGAATGAGAGATGTCGACTCGGGGAATACCATTCCTTGAGTGTCACTTCACTTGCAATGTCACATGACTCTCAGAATAAGGCCCCTTCCTGTTGCACATTTCACATGTGCCCACTTCTTGCACATTATACATTGTATCCACTCCTCGTTTGAATTTTCATAAAACTTCCTTTTTTACTTTTTCTATCCCTTGTCTTTTAACTATCTTTATCTTATCTTTTGTCCCCGTTCTTTTGCCCATTCCCTTGCCTTTCTATGTCTCTTGGGTTTTCTTTTTCTTATGTGACTTTTCTTCATATTCCTTTTGTAACTCGTTCTTTGTAACTTGTTACAACTTGCCCCATGAAAGTGTTACAACATGCCCCACTCCAAGTTTTTTTGAAATAACCGCTATAAAAAAATATATTCATTATTTGGTGTAAAATTACAGTTAACATAATCGAAGTAAACAAATGCTAAATGTATTAGAATAAATCAACAAATGCTAAACAATTTGGAATCAACAATAATCAATTTTGTATAAACAAAAAAAAGTCCGTTACGTGGTCTTATCGGAATGCCTGCACGACACCGCCTTCTGCGCCATCCAGCGGGATACTGATCGCGCTCATATGATAGAATGGGTATTAAATAGTAAGTTAGGTTAAATCAAATGAATATTCTTCTACTATCTAGGTAAAAAATGCTTGTTACTACTTGCCTCTGTTACAACTAGCCCCCCGCTCCCCTATAATCTGTATTTTTGCAGTCGGGGTACCGTTTTAATTCGTTATTCTGTAACATTTGTACCCCGACTGCAAAAATACAGATTATACATATACGATAGTTGTGTGATACTTAACAAAATGACTATTTAAAGTTAATATTTTCTACAGTAGTTAGACAATATCTTATATATTTATTATACACACATTGACTATACTAAGAGAACAATGTCTTCTATATCTTGTTTCTGTCTTACATTAGTACTTAAAACTTGTTTTTGACTTTTTAGTTCATTTTTTTGTCACAGGGGCGTCGTGTTTTTTAATTTTTTAATTATTTTGTTTTTTATTTTATGATATTTTGGTGATTATAATTCGTTAACCAATGTAGTTTTTATTAAGCGATTTTATTTTACTTCTCATTATTATAGGACTTACAACTATTGAGATACAGTTGTAATGAAAAGGTAAAGTAATCGAAGTTTGGCTTATTCCAGCTAAATTTAGACACGCCGACAGATTAGGCAAAAGTGGTGCTTGGATCAATTATTATATAGAGATGTGAGCGAAATTTCCATTGGCTCTCATTGGTCGAGCTTTTTGAGCCGATCTAACTGTTTGAGTGATTTTTTGTCATGAGGCTCGTGAATAACTTTACAAGGATCCAAATAGCTAATAGCTAGACCTTCTAACTTCCTTACGCGACTGAGCGTAACATAAGCCTGCCCCTTGGTAAAAATTTTAGAGCCTAGATTACAGCTCTATCTAGCCCAATCAGAAAAAAAATCGAGTGTGACGTAAATTGCGTCTGACGTCCGCCATAATGTTATTTTAAAAATTAATCTTGCCTATGTTACTCGGACTCATTAAACGATTTTAGCGGTACCCCAACCATCTAAATCCGTTCAGGCGTTTAGAAGTTATGGTGGAACAAAGAAACATACAAACATACATACATGAACCCTGAAAACATTGCACTCCTTTTTGGGGCAGTGGTGTTACATAGAGCTTGTATAGGGAATTTTCATTTTGCTTCAACAGCATACTAGGCTTAACTATTAAGAGTTCGTTCATGGTGATCGGGTAATATAAAATGTTTCGAGTTATTTAATTTTATTTAAGCATACAATTGGCATTTATTTAACACATATCTATTAAGTGTTATATATATTTGAAATCGTCTCAATTTCACCTTTCCTTTGATATCCATATTGACTCAATCAGAAAAAATTTTTTTTTGAGTGTGACGTAAATTGCGTCTGACGGCCGCCATATTTTTTTTTTAAAAATTAACCTAGCCTTTGTTACTCAGACTCATTAAACGATTCTATGTCTTCTCTAACTATGCATGGCATAAGCGCATATAGCAAGTGCATATGTCAAGTTCGGAACCAGAACTTGTTATGAAGGTGGCTACGGTTGACATAACACGGCATAAAAGCTTTCGTTAAACATTCGTTAAACATAATGAATTCGACTTGGGTCGAACGTGACATGGCAACATTAGGAAAAGTAAAGTTATGTTTATTGCTGTTTATTGTTAGAGCAAGTGATTTTTGTTCATGTATGGAGAAATAAATAAATCAAAATTAATTTTCACTTTCACAGCGCAGATTTTACATCAACTTTATGTCGCCTATGTTAGGCATAGGCGGTAATATGTTTTGATTGGCATAATGCTGACTTTCGATATTTTTTGAGGTTTTGACATATGCGCTTATGCCATGCATAGTTGGGCCCTTACGGTACCGCAGCCATCTAAATCCGTTCAGGCGTTTAGAAGTTATGGTGGTACAAAGCAACGTGCATAACCACACGAAACCTAAACACATTACACTTCTTTTTTTGGGGCAGTCGTGTAAAAACTAATAAACAAAAAAAATATTCCTATTCACGTGCTTCAGTTAGTCCTGCCAGAAATAAATTCAAAAAACGCCTTTTGAAAGTACCCACTGATTTAATTCGTTGTATTTCAACAGGAATGGAGTTCGACAATTGAGCTGCGTTGCCCGATAGAAGCCGCGAAAGCGAGGGATAATCACAGTATTATTTCTCCGGGATTGTGAGATGGTTTTCGGTTGTTGATGATGTTATGGTAGTAGAACAAGACCCTAAAATTTCGGTAGTCACTTAAGGAACATCCAAAAACTGACTGACTAACTTACGGTTACGTAGTGAATCTAACAAGGGGAAGACACAGAGGCCATGCATTATGTGCAGGAAGAGTATAGCTTAAACCAACTTCATACGAACAGCTTGTAACAAGAGATTACGATGAATACTCTGGAAAAATTGGACAACTTGGACAATTTCCTATGAATAATGTCCAGGCAAAGTTTATCCTGCGGCTTTTATTTTTGGAGATCTATGTCTTCTCTGCCACAAAAATATTATTCCAGGGAAGCAATCGACAGTGTGAATTGTGCCATTTGTAACTAATAAATAGGATGTCGTGGTCCAAATAACTTGGAGGAGAGATTTGATTTTGAAAGAGAGTCATACTAGGTTCGCAGCAAAGGAAGACATCAAGTAGAGATGGGTTCGTCGCATTAAAGTAAGTTGGCAAGGTATTCATTTGAACAAGGCCTAAGGTCTGCATTGTATGATTGAAGAATTTTTCCTGACTGAAAGATTTTGATAAGTTTACATTAAAATCCCCGGCAACAATTATATGTGCATATATGTGAGAAAGATGCTCCAGGGTCTCCTCCAGTTCAGCGGAATTACCAGGTTTAAATAGACCTGGGGGAGAGTAAACACTGACAAGTAAAAGTTTTTCAGAACCATTTCAGACTTCAACACAAATAAACTCAATACCAAGGTTCATAGAGTGACCGATAATCCTACATTTTAGGTAGTCCCTAAGGAATTTAGCAACGCCACCACCAGTGCGACCTTGGCGATCGTTATGAAAAATTTGAAAACAATTTATAGACACAAGGGACGACAGGCACGACTTTGGATCTCCCCATTCTTCAGAGTACACAGCAAAACTAAGTTAAATTGATTTTTAAATTTTACTCGTTCTATAAATTTTGCCGCCCCTAAAATTTTGCCGCCCTAGGCCCGGACCTCGCAGGCCTAAGCGTAAATCCATCACTGGTCTGAGCTCTGATTTAAACTTGAAAAATTTAAACAACTTAGGCGTGAATATGAGTTTCTTCACAGGTTTTTATACCGACAATATTTATGGTCAATTGAAACATATCTTAAACACGATTCTCGTAGCTTCTGGAACTACATAAATAATAAAAGGTCCTACTCATATCTTCCTGATATTAAGTGCCTGGAAAATAAATGCTCCACTGATGCCGAATCTACTTGTAACTTATTCGCGAAGTTTTTTGAATCGGTATTCTCAACGGAAACTGTCTCTCCCCCTAGCGATTATTGTTCTAATATTGAATCTATTGTAAATATAGGGCAACAGATCAGCGTGGAGAGGCCAGACTAAGCTATGTAGATTCCCCATACACCTATCCCCGTCCCACTCCAAAATGTAAAACCCCCACTTTAGGGCCAAGGTGTAAAGGTACCGTGCCGAAGGCTGAATGGTCAACCAGTGGTTCAAAACAGGCTGATCGCAAACGGTCCCCGCCGATGCCCGGGCAAGGTCGGTGTGTACATGTGCCTTACTCTGATATGCGGCTCTGCCAAGGCGGACTTCATTTCCGGCTTTAAGGCCCAACTATGCATGGCATAAGCGCTTATGCCAAAACGTCAAAAAATATCGAAAGTCAGCATTATGTCAACCAAAACATAAATACCGCCTATGCATAACATAGCGACATAAGTTGATGTGAAACCTGTGCTGTAAAAGTGAAAATTAATTTTTATTTGTAGATATAAAATGGATAACAAACAAAAACTTAAAGTAATGTTTAATATGTTAAAAGATTTAAAAAACTTGAAAGATGAAATGGATAGTTATAAAAGAAAAAGATCATTGCTGTTCGGCTAATAAATCGGGATAGAAATAAATTAGGATTTTATGAAGTTTCGTATTTAAAAATGAAAGAATTTGATGTTGAGCAATTTTTAACTCTCACACGAATGACTTTGCCAGAATATAACATTCTTCTGAATTTAATACAAACATCCATGGAGAAAAAATACTCAGTTACAACAGTTACGCCAGAAAATCGTTTAAATATATTTCAGAATTTTATTTTTATGACATCCAGATATTTATCTCAAGGATGCAGCGTTCAAAGCGTTGCGTGGACTTTCAAATTGGGGAAGGAGACAGCTCGCCAAATTATATTAGAAACTTGCGATATTCTATGGAACAAGCTGTTTGAAATTTATGTATCTGAGCCCGATGTTCAGGAATTAGAGGAAATCGCAAAAGATTTCTGGCATTCATGGAATTTACCCAATTGCCTCGGAGCAATTGATGGAAAGCACATTGCTATGAAGTGCCCTCCTAATTCTGGAAGCCAATTTTATAACTACAAGCACTTTTTTAGCATCGTGCTTCTAGCAGCCTTAGACGCGCGATATAGTTTTAGGTACGTTGATGTGGGTGCTTACGGGTCACAAAGTGATGGAGGTAATTTTATTTAAATTAATAAAATTGGGCATACGTACATTTGATTATTTCTTTCTAGACGTATTCCAAGCAAGTAGTTTTGGGAAAATACTACTGGGAAAAAAACTAAATATTCCACCTCCGAAAAGATTGCCGGGAACAGCAGAAATACTCGCAGTCCGCGGTAGGAAAAAAGTATAATGAAAACAACAAAAAATCTGGAAAAAATGATTTTGGATACCATACAGAAATTTAGAGTTTCCTATAAAAAATATTGTAATATTTCTTCTCGAGCGTTCTCGGATTCGTCAGGGATTAATTGGAACAATTTGTTTCTTTTTAACAACTTTAATTTCAAAACAAAACTTCTTGCACACATGTGCTCCTCATTTCTCTTCTTGGCGGTTCAGTTAGAACAACCGTACTAAATTGAGATGTGACACTGCGTTATGTATGCATTCTCTGAACATGAAACTTCTGGGTGAATTGGAATTTTAACTTTCTCTTTTCGGTTAGCCGTTACACTGCCCCCTTCTTACTTAATATTCGTCCCGAACACAGTTTCCTACAGGTCCCGTTCTTACCGATCGAACCTTTTGATTACTGTGGAGGGGCCGTTCCATTTCCTTTGTAGTTTTGACAATTTACCTTTCATTCGTGGAGGATTATATAGCTAGACTCGATCGCCTTCCTTAGGTCGCCCTTAGGTCGTAGTGGGTGTTCATCCTGTTGGGCGATTCCCAAATTTAAATCACTTGGCAGGGTAATCTGTTTCCCGAAAATCATCTTTGCAGGCGTCTGACCGGTAGAACGTGGATAACTGTCCTGTACAGCGTTTTTTTTATTGAATTATATAGAGATGTTCTTCATATTAATTTGAAAACCTATTTCTACCGTTTTTACTGTTTCTATACTGGTTAGAGCAAATTTAAGAAATTTCCTACATGTTCTTCCATTTGGAGCTAGGATGTGAAAATTTTTCGATTTCCTAACCCTTGAACAACCTACATACAGCTGACCGGGAAATGACATTTATTTGGCCCCGAAATTTAAAATTTATAAGTTTTGATTATAAACTCTTTATTTATTACCTTAAAATCCCCCAGATACCGATTTTCATTGGAATCGGAATACAATTGGCAAACTCATTGGCCATATTAGTGCCATTTTGAATTTATAAGTTTTGATCATAAATTCTATATTTGCAACCGTAAAAACCCTAGATATCCACTTTCATTGGAATCGGAATACAATTGCAAAAATTCGTTCACCATATTGGCGCGGCCATTTTGAATTTATAAGTTTTGATTAAACATTCGTTATTTGCTACCTCAAAAAACCCCAGATACCGATTTTCATTGGAATCGGAAGACAATTGGCAAATTCGTCGGCCATATTGGCGCGGCCATTTTGAATTTAATTCTATAACCACCCCCTGGATGTAAGTAATATGTGGTTAAATTTTTGTGGCAATCGGTTGGATGGTTTCAAAGTCTATAACGGACAAAGAAACATTTTTTGTGTTTTATATATATAGATTGACAATAAATTTTCTTAATTATTTTAGTAATGTACCATTCAAAACAAGTTTTTTTATAACTTCCGGTTGTAAAAGTCAATGTTTAAAATTACATTACTCAAAAGTCCCATGACATCCCACCCTCTAACAAGCTTTCAGGCTTCAAAAGTTGCCCCAGTTTGCCCCGATTTGTTTAATTTAAATAAAATATCATAAGATTCTGGCCACTTTAAAGAACTTTGTCCGCCACTTTGTTTTTTTTAAATTTTAAGTAGCAATTCGTAATCGAAATACTCTTCTTACGAAATTTCATTAAAATCTGAGAACTTTATAAACATTTTGTCCGCCATATTGGATCCGCCATTTTGTTTTTTTTATTTTGAGTGAAGATTCGTAATCAGTGACCTCAAAATACTATTTGTACGTAATTTCATACAATTTGAATAATGTCTCCATATTTTGGCCACCTTTTCGGCATTTGGAGCCACTGTGCGCCGGTAACATCTCGGAGAAGGACAAGACCAACAAAGCAAAATTTCAAGCAGTCGTTGAGGAGTGGAAACCGCTGCAGAAAGCAAGGACAGCAGGAGCGGTAGCTTACCGCACTGAAAAGGAGATATCCCGGGAAGATAGCTCAGCACCTTCAAGTAATGACCCAAAAAGGAAAAAGCTCACAAAACCAACCATAGTCGGAGAAGCTTCTATTTCAGGAACCCAGCAATCTGGCCAATGAGCGAAGTAGTGAAGGATCACCTTCTAGTGGCACTAACCGATGCCAATTCTAGTACCGGCAGGCTCCCGGACCTTCTCTGGGCCGACATCGAGGCCAAAATATCAGAAATGATCATGGAGTTCGTGATGGGGCAAGAACCGTCAGAAGGGCCGCTGCCCTCTTTTGATTCCTCGCAGGTAATCAGTCGGTTCCGAGTAATCAGATGTGGGGATTATTCCTTGAAGGAGTTCCTGGTAAAAAGCGTTGCTCGTCTAAGCGACGCCTGGAAAGGAGTCCTCCTGGACCTTATTCCGGCGAGAGATATTCCCAAAAGGCCAAGCGCGAGGATCTGGCTCCAAAAATGGAAGCAAAACCAGACAAATTGCTAGAGTATCTTCGGCGCCACAACAGGGGCATCCCTATGGCCGAGGAACCCAGCGAAATATAGAACTCTGGTGCTGCTAATCAACGACGAGTGCCTAGAGGCGCTCGAAAGAGTTGACTATAAACTTCATTTTGGACCAAGGCAGGCATGGATTTATACATCAGGCAGCAGACGGCCTGTACCACCCCCGGCTGCGTGAAGGGGCTGCTGGGTCGAGAAGACCTATGGGCACAGTAATATACTGAGCTCTCTACCACAGGAAATGGTATCAGGACCTACCGACTACATGGTCGTAAAATTAAATTTCGGCAGTGACCCTAACATCAGGATCCGGTGTGTTTTCCCCATCAATTAACTTGCAAAAAAGCTTCCGCCTGCCTAACTTCGCCAGCGTTTTCCAGGCAGAACTTCTGATAACAATTTTTCTTGCCTGCCTAGCAATGCAGTCAAATCCATGGTAATTGTGTTATCAGATAGTCAAGCGGCCATCAAGGCATCAGGCTCAGCCCGTATGACTTCCAAGCTGGTCGACAACTGCCAGAAGGAGCTAGATTCCCTGACCGGGAGGTACAGGATCACTCTACAGTGGGTACCGGGTCACAGGAACATCGAGGGCAACGAGAAGGTAGAGGGATTTGCCAGACGAGGGACCACTCTCGCAGGCATCCCCGTGGAGAATGTACAGAAGCCTCTGTAGCTGACTCCAGATGGAGGAGCCTATCATCATGTGACAAGTCTAGGAAGACTTGGCCTTGTTATAACAAACAAAGATCGCGAGACCTTTTTGGTGATGCAACGCAAGGATATTGCCAGTATCGTGTCAATAATAACGGGACACTGATCAACTGGGCAACATGCAGCCAAATTGAGAATTCCGCATAACACCCACTGCCGCAGCTGTGGAGAGGAAAAGGTCAATGAGACAACCAAGTATTTTCTCTGCGAATTTCCAGCTCTGGCCGACCGTGTATTTGGAAGCAAACAGTTTGCGGGATGTTTCGAAACTTAAAATCTGAGATTTTAGTCTAAGGGGTGCATACGAAAAAGTGCTTTCATCTTTGATGTGGGCAAACTCGATTGAAACTCATTCTATTACTAAACAGGATTACATATATGTTCGAGCTCTCCGCCATTTTGTGGTGATCGGCATATTGGATTTAAAAAGACATCATATAGCTTATAGCCATATGGATGAACCTTAAAATTGAATATACTATATTGCATTGTCTTCAGAAGCAAAAGTGTGTGCCAAATTTGAGCATCACCGTATATCGGGAAGTGGTCGAAAAACGGATCGCAAGATCTATTCCCCACAGAGAACAAAGCTAATATAAAGCTTGTGAAATTTCGATTATTATCAGATTTTAAACTATCAGATTTTAAAATGGCACCCAGAAAAGCACTAGTTGAGCTTTCTCTGAATAAAAAAGAAGAAATTTTAAAATAACTGGATAAAGGTGTATCGCAAAGAACGTTGGCAATATTAAAGCTCAAAAACGAAAAATTTTGCTTACGACGAGAGGACAATCAGTCAAAGGAGAGAAAGAGCAAGCTAAGAAAAACTTGTTTTGACGATATTAACAAGGGCACTCTTTCATTTTTCAAAAAATGTAGATCAAAGAATATTCCCGTAAGTGGTCCAATGATACAAACTAAAAGCAAAACAATTAGCAGAGAAACTGAAAATTGCAAATTTTAGTGCGAGCAACGGGTGGCTTGAATCTTTTCGTATTAGAAATAACATCTATCTAAATTAGTATTGCTTCAGCAGCAGTAGAACCGGGTTTTTAGGAGAAAGGTATAGAAAGGGCAAGCGGGAACTGTAGTAACCTGTTCACGAGAAAATTTTGGCGTGAAAACTTAACACATACCCAATTCGCCTCGCCTACTTTTCTTAATCGCGAGTAGCAAGTAAAATTATAGACGCGCACACAGATATCTTCGTGTAAAGACAAGAAAATTAGTCGCGATGAAAAAATTCCAGTGTAGACTAGACTACCTTCCAAAAACGGTTTCGCTGCTGCTGAATGAATACTAGTTTAGATACCCACATTCAATTTAAAGTTCTCTGTGGTGAATATCGACCATCAGAATTAGCGTGCATACTTTGTTTGACTGACTGACAGTTTGAAGGTAATCCCCGTACGCTCATATGCACGTGGAGAATCCCCTAGGGTAACTTGACATTGATGACGTTCAGATAGACGCACATAAATTGTTAATACTTGGCAACATTGTTAGTATTTCTCTAAGTCCCGGTTCTTTTAACAGTAGTTTAACAGCAGTAGAATGCTCAAATCCCGCGGA
Organism: Thereva nobilitata; assembly: GCA_963855945.1. Taxonomy (NCBI): domain Eukaryota; kingdom Metazoa; phylum Arthropoda; class Insecta; order Diptera; family Therevidae; genus Thereva; species Thereva nobilitata. The sequence goes on from OY979695.1 coordinate 69,484,242, forward strand.
TCCCGCGTGTCTAGTCCCGTACTACTGATCCCGCAAAAATGGTGGGGGATCCCGCGTTCGCGGGATTGAATTCCCTAGTTGTGAAGAAAAAGGTAATCCACCATTTTGAATTTGTAATGACGCCACACAACTATATAATTGTATTCTACCTGTCGTGCCCTTCCATTGGATACCCATGTGGGGGGTCGGCGAACACAAATGCAAAAATCGACCGCCATCTTGGAACGGCCGTCTTTGTTTTTTACAAAATGTTCACATTGTTTTGTCAAGAAAACTACGCATAGTTGCAAAATTTCAAGTTGATCGGTTATATTTTCTACTCTTTAGTCTATTATTTGTCTTCCGCCATTTTGTGTTGGCTGCCACTTTCAATTTGGAATGACGCCAAACAGCTAATTGTATTCTACCTGTCATCCCCTTTCACTTGAAACCCATGGTGGGGGTTGGGGGAACACAATTGCAAAAATCGCCTGCCATCTTGTACAGCCACTTTAATTTTTTTACATAATAGTCAGATTGCATTGTCACGCGAACTATGTGCATATGTGCAAAATTTAAAGTTGATCGGTTATATTTTCTACTTTGTAGTCAATTACTAGCTGGGACCCTGTGCGCCTGTGCTGCACCCATAAGCCAATAGTAGTAATCAGGTGATATGAATTTTAATATACAGTAGGAGAGTTTGAAAAAGGCAATTTTTTGGTATTATTGATTCCAAATAACAAAATGTGAAACTATTAGGGATCTGATATTTTGATCGAGCCAATAAAAACCATCCCCTGACTTAACATTTATCGATCAGATTTGATTTTGCTATGCCGGGGAATTAGCCGCCCTGTGCAGAACTTCGCGCGAGGGCGCATGAGAGAAGTTCTGCACAGGGCGTCAAATCCCCGGCATAGCAAAATTATTCCCAAAAAAAATAATCAATTTTGCAAACTTGGCCCAAATATGCACAATTTGGTGCTCTAAAAAAATACATTCCACACTCATTTTCTCTCTGTTTTTGTCATTTCGGCTTGAGACGAACAAAAGAAGCAAAAAAAATGTCCAGCATTTAATCAGACATGCAACAGATGTTATGGTGTTTTTTTAAAGAGCTTCAGGATAAACTATATTTATTTCGAAAAGTAAGTTCCCATATACTGGCTAGTGTTTCCATATACTGGCTGGAGAAATAAAAACTTTATATTCAAATTTTTTTTATATTTTAGTTCACTTTAATTTAAAAGTGTATATTTTTTTTTTTTAAACTATATTTTATTTTCTACATTTTAGACTAGTCTTCTGCCATTTTGTGGTGACCGCCATATTAGATTTAAAATGACGTCACACAGCTTACTCCACTATACTCGTCATTCACTTTCATTTGATACCCATACCGAGGGCGTTGTAAAGAAAAATGTAAACTGTAATTTTGTGTTGGCCGCCATTTTGCATTTGGAATGACGCCGCACAGCTAACACTATTCTACTTGTCATACCTTTTCATTTGATACCCATACCGGATAGCTTGCAAAGAAAAAGGTAATCCGCCATTTTCTGTAAGGGGCCATTTTAAATTTGTATTCTAATTGTTTAAATAGTATTCTATTTGTCAAACCCTTTCATTTGATAACCATGCCGGGAGTCGGGGAACACAGTTGCAAAATTCGGCCGCCATATTGGAACCGCCATCTTTGCGTAAGTAATTGACATCACCAATCGCTTTCTCGTATCCAAAAACCTCTATGTATACATTTTCACCCTCGTGGAGCGTATATTATTATGCTTTTTATCGAATTTTTAACAAAGCTCTCTAAGACAGCGCCCTCTAGGAGTGATTTTTGAAAGCAGGCACCGATGCCAAAACCACCCCCTTGATGTAAGTAATATGTGGTTAAATTTTTGTGGCGATCGGTTGAATGGTTTAGGAGTTATTAGGGAACATATATACATACATACATCGAATTTTATATATATATATATATATAGATATGCCTTCCGCCATTTTCCGTTGGCCGCCATTGTGAATCTGGAATGACGCTACACCGCTAATTGTATTCTACCTGTTTTACCCTTTCCTCGTGGAGCGTATATTATTATGCTTTTTATCGAATTTTTAACAAAGCTCTCTAAGACAGCGCCCTCTAGGAGTTATTTTTGAAAACAGGCACCGATGCCAAAACCACCCCCTTGATGTAAGTAATATGTGGTTAAATTTTTGTGGCGATCGGTTGAATGGTTTAGGAGTTATTAGGGAACATATATACATATATACATCGAATTTTATATATATACTAGTTGGACCCGGCATAAAACCTTTTTGCCCGCAATAGTTGGCCAGCATATCTGTTTCAGTTATTTAGAGTTCAATGGCAATTGTGATGGAATTATAAATTAAATTTGTGAAATGTAAGAAGGAAAAGTAATTTTCATGAAAGGTAATTTTTTTTTTAATGTACAAAAAATAAATATTTATATTTATTTTTAATCTTAATATCAACAGGAATAAACTTTTTATCTTAATGCTATTTGATGAACAATATTTTTAGTTAATCCCTGAGGGGTAAAAACGAACAAACCTGATGGTTTGCCAACCCTTGAACACGCAACATATAATTGGCCATGTGAAAAGCACGGATTTTCTAGATCCAACCCACAAATTGACATTGTTTGGCCTTGTGACTTATTAATAGTCATTGCGAATACCAAGCGAATTGGGAATTGCAGGCGTTTGAATGGAATGGGCGAGTCTGATGGGATCATTGGGATCCGTGGTAGAAGAACAACTTCACCTTGAAACTTGCCGTTTAAAATGGTAGTTTCAAGAACATTACTCATGATTTTTTTTATGATCAATCGCGTGCCATTGCACAGCTTTGGTGCATTCAAATTTCGAAGTAAAATTATTGGTGAACCAATTTTCAATCGCAAGTTATGTGGTGGCATTCCAGGTAAATCCAATGAATTCAAGAATTCAACAGTGTAGTTAACAATTTCTTCAGAATCGACAACAGTATCGATCGATTTGAATGATATTTCATTGCCCGGCAATGACTGTTGTATTTTAAAATTAATTGCGTCGACATCTATATTTTTTGCGGCTAAAATAGTTCGGTCACGTAGCCACGCATGATTAGTGTAATTAGCTTGTAAATCTGGAAATATACTTTCGATCAAACTATCTTTAGTATCGACCATGTTGCAAAAATTTTCTGGGAGTCTGATGTATTGTGTATTTTCATGCAATTGTATGGTTCCGTTGCCAATGTTGAGCAATTGTTCTGAGAATGCCAATGCCAATGGATCATTTTGAAGTTGAACACGCATTTATGGTAAGACATAATTTCCTGGCACTTCGCCATAGGTATGATTCTTTTAAACATGCGTTAATTTCGTCCGCATATGTAGCACGTGGAATTACCGGCAATGTCTGTCTGAAAACACCGGACAGCAACAGTAGAGCACCACCGAAAAGTCTGGTATTATTATTGAGATCTTTCAGCGTTCTATCGAGGGCTTCAAGTGAATGCTTGTGGGCCATAGTGCATTCATCCCAGATAATAATTTTGCATTTTTTCAAAACTTCAGCCATGCCTGAATGCTTCTTTATGTTACACATTGCGTCTGGATTTGTGTGAATGTTCAATGGCAACTTGAGTGCTGAATGCGCAGTCCTCCCACCATCAAGCAAGGTAGCTGCAATGCCTGATGAAGCAATTGCCAACGCAATATGACTTTGTGATCGAATGCGCGCAAGTATCAGTGAGATGAGGAATGTTTTGCCAGTTCCACCTGGTGCGTCCAAAAAAAAGAATCCTCCTTGTTGTGATGCAATTGACAAATTAATTTGATCACATATATTCTTTTGTTCAGCAGTGAGCAGTTGCTCATTATTAGCAACGAAAGTAGCCAAAGCTATGGTATCGAACTGTTGTTCGCGCTGAACATCGCTGTTAATGATTTGTGCTGCTGGGCAGTTAGGCGATGGCATGCCGAAATTAATGAGTGGCATATTCGAAATGAGAATACAAATATCCTCAATCTTTACTAAGGCCTCGTTATATATTTCCGTCGAAAAATCGATATTTGTATCTTGATCAGCAATCCGAATGCGGTATAGAATGTCCTCACTCATCGAACCTTTATATTTATCCCAGAAAGCAGAAGCTTCAGACGGAAAACTTGTCGTCAATAATATAGCGAATAATTGACGAATTTGATGAGGAGAGGAACTCAGTACTGCATCTGCAAGTGTGAGATCCCAATGGTTATCATCTTCCAGTAAATGCAATTCGCGACACGCATTGAAGTACGTGTCGTACAAAATACCATTGACTGTTCGCAAATATTGAAAGGATGTCGGTCCAGGAACGTTAACCAACAACAAACGCAAAAAAAAACATTCGCGTTGCTTTGGATGGACTGTATATAATCGGCCTAAAGTATTTGCCATAAATATGTCGACGTATCCTTCGACTGGAACGCCTCGCTTTCGTGGTTGCCAATTTTTTGACTGTTTGTTCCATGTGAAAAATCGTGGCACATCAGTATACATTAATGTCTTTGCGAATTGACCCAAAATATCTAGTCGGCTGCATAGATTGAAAAACTCCTTATAAAAAAAATTTACTCCAGATAACAACAGGTTGTATATGCTAAATTTACAAAGTGGCCGACTGTTGATAGTTTTTGGTCAGACAAACCAAAAATTGTAGTTTTCGGGTGGTTGGAAATAATAACGGTTTATCTGCTGTGGTCCTTTTATTTTTTTGTTTAGATTTGTACATGTCATCCAGTGTTATTGAAACGCTTCAACCTATTTTCATGAATAAGGTATCAGGGTACGCAGAATACTCCCACCTATCTAAAATTGTAAAAGTGACGGTTCGGCTGCACCAACTTCCAGATTTAAATGGCTCGCCTCAATACAGGGGTTGTTTTAAAAAGAAATATAAGTAAACCCCAAAGGAACTACGGAAAAATCTAAATAAATTTCACTGCGATTTAGTTTTAATAGCTTCATGGCCTACCTATATACTCTTTGACAGCTGCGTAAATGTGAAATTGTCATTAAATTGGGGTTTTTGAAAAATGTCCGATTCAATTTAATGACAATTTCACATTTACGAAGCTGTCAAACAGTATATATGTAGGTAGGCCATGAAGCTAGAAAGTAATCTCAAGTGAGAAATCCCAAAATTACCAATTTTTTTGATTTTTAGGTGTTCCGTTTAGGTATCGGTTCAAATTGTGATTCTAAACCATTCTCGAATCAACTTAAATACACACAGAAAATTACATAAAGATCAGTCCAGCCGTTTAGAAGGAGTTCAGTAACATACACACGGACAGAAGAAATTTATATATATAGATATATATATATAGATATGCCTTCCGCCATTTTCTGTTGGCCGCCATTGTGAATCTGGAATGACGCTACACCGCTAATTGTATTCTACCTGTTTTACCCTTTCATTTGATACCCATGTCGCGAGTCGAGGAAGACAAATAGAAAAATCGGCCGCCATCTTGGAACCGCCATCTTTATTTTTGTACAAAAATGGTCACATTGCATTGTCAAGAAAACTACGCATATGTGCAAAATTTGAAGTTGATCGGGTTCAAATGGTGGCTGATGTTAATAATTTTCTACGCAATAATGACGGACTACCATACAAACTTTCATCCCCTATTTCAACCCCTTAAAGCCTTTGTTTCGGGAGAAAAAGTAGCCTATGTCCTTCTCCAAGGTGTAATCTATCTCTTTACCAAATTTCATCAAAATCGGTTAAGCGGTTTAGACGTGAAAGCGTAACAGACAGACAGACAGTTACTTTCGCATTTAATATTAGTAGGGATGATCTTGTACAATCAGTAGACGACATATTAAAAGCAGATGAGGGCGCAATAGTAATCGAGGTTCTGGTCGATTCCCCTGATGAAATAATAGAACAAGTTGAAAGAATTTGAAACTGTTGTAACAGTGGATCTAGATGGTGAATCCGAAGAAGAGGCGAGGTTATCAATTATCATCTTCTTACGGCCAGTGATGCCCTTCAAAACGTAAACGAGCTTCTTTTGTACATGTCTGCTAACCAACCTAACCTGGTTTCGAAGGCTCTTAACATAAAAACTAAAATAGAGCATACATACATGATCCCCTTATAAGCTGGCCACCTCTGAAAGTTAGCCAAATATTTCTGTCCCACGGGTGGCCAACTTTCACAGGTTTCACTCTAAACACAAATAACTTAACTTTTCCTTTCTATTTGATCAACATTTATTTATTTATCACAACGTTTATTTTATTTATTATTATTATTAATGTTATAAGTTATATAATCACTTATAGTTTTATCAACCGACCATCTTCTTAAAAACTCGGCCTTAAACAAACTTTAAAACAGTACAACTTTAAAATATTAAAACATTGAAACACTAAAACAGCCGCCGTCGCATCTTCGCTGTGAATCAAAACCTACATTAAATCATAATTAAGGAGAACCACCCGCCAGTGGTGAAACTCAGAACAACACTTCTTCTCTTCTTTAACGGCTCTACAACCGGGATCCGGTCCTGGCCTCTCGCAACTGTTCTCTCCACCGGTCCCAATTCTGAGCCGATGTCATCCAGTTTGGCACCCTATGCTTCCAGCGGAGGTTGGGTCTCCCTCGCTGTCGCACCCCATAGGTCTTACCGCAGAGAACTTTCCGAGCAGGCTCATCTTCACTCATACGAGCTAGATGTCTTGCCCACCGGAGTCTACCGAGCTTTATTTTCTTCACAACATCTATGTCGCGATAGCGCTCGTAGATCTCGTCATTGTAGAGTCTCCGGAATCGTCCTTCCTCACATACGGGGCCAACAATCCTCCGAAGTATTTTCCTCTCGAACACCGCCAAGAGGTTAGAGTGCTTTTTGCTAAGCACCCACGTTTCGGATGCATATGTGAGGACCGGCAAGACCATCGTCTTATATAGTAAAAGTTTAGACGTTATGGTTAGATGTTTGGATTTGAAGAGCCTTGACAGGCTATAGTAGGCTTTGTTGGCTTTTAGAACAACACTTCACGGTAATAAAAAACAAAACCAGCCGCCGGCGGTAACGGTAAGAACAAAACTACTTGATTGATTAATTGATCGTGACCCTGATTTTCCAAAACTAACTAATTACTCCTTTAATCCCTCATGGGACATAGGGCGGAAACAGTTGCCAGCGGTCAGTTTTGCGCGACAGCTCTCAGCTCTGACCAGTATCTCCCAGTTGTTGCGGACTCTGATAATAGGGTTCTCCTCCACGTTGTTCTAGGTCTTCCGACTCGACGGGATCCTTGCGGATTCCAGTCAAGGGCCTGTTTGGCTAGACTATCGTTTCCGCGTCGCAAGGTGTGGCCAATCCAATTCCATTTCCTTCGCTTGATTTGGTCGTCTATCCTTTCTTGGCCGGCAGGCGCCATAGGTCTTCCTTTGAAATTCTATCTTGCCAGCGGATTTTTAGGATACGGCGTAGGCATCTGTTGATGAAAACTTGTAGGCGCCCCGTGATGAATTGGGTGACTTTTCATGTTTCGCAACCGCGCAAAAGAACTGCCTTAATGTTGGAGTTGAACAGCCGCAATTTGGTGTTAATTGAGATCTCCGTCGATCTCCGTATGTGAAACAGGCATGCATATGCGCTTCTTGCTTTATTTATTCTGGAACTGACGTCTTCTTCTGCACTGTCGTTTTGGGTAATAATACTACCGAGGTAACAGAAATTTATCTACCAGTTCCACGTCATGGTTATTTAGCGCTGTCCGTTCAAGGGTGTTTGCATTTATCCGCATTTATTTTAGGCCAGATAATTGAGCTATTTCGTTCAAAAAAAATCCTGAGTACTTTAACCTCATGAAAAGTTATCACTTGCGGGGTGGGGGAACCCCCAAAAAAACCACCCCTAAAAAAAATTCCGTTTTTGACTAATAACACTTAAACTGTAAGTGTTATCATAAAACAGTATTTACAAAGTTTGTAGATTATGCGATTATCTACAAAAAAAGATATTAAACATTTTCCCGTACGAATTGCCATTCACGAGATATCGCCGTTTTAAAGATTTAAAATACTCATTTGCGAGTGGTATATCGTCGGGTCTATGCCAAAACCATGAATGTGCTTTTTTGGCAATTTTGAGTTATGCATGTCACTGTGCGCGGAATTCCTTAAAGAACAATTTGCCAAAACCGCCAATGTGAAATTCCGCTTTACGCCTGCACAAATTCAAAATTTCATTTTTCTGAATCTCCTGAAAACTAAGTATTTGCAAAATGCGTTACGCCAAAATCATGAATGTGCACATTCGTTGTTCTGGTGTAACGCAAATCTTCAACCTGATGTAAATATTGTTTTTATGGTGAAATTAAAAACCTACAGCTGGGCATGATAGGGCTTGTTCAGTCCAGCACAGACTTATTTGTTTTTTTTTTAAGTTCTGAGGAACTTTTATTCATTCTAACAGTTTCCTTAATAGAGTGCAGTTGAGGTTTTTGTGGAAAATTTACGAATTTGCGAATTTGATTGAATTAACTAAGTTAAAGTTTAGTGAAAATTACAATGGCAAGTCGTGGAGCATTGTGTCTGTCGTTAGCTCTCCAGAAGAAAGTAATTTCAAACGTGAATGATGCCGGTATGTAGGGAAAATAATTAGTATTTGAATAACTTATAATCTTCGTGCTTTATTTTGAAGCGAGTAGCACTGTTCAGGGAGAAGATACATTTAAGCAAAAAGATGATGGTTTTAACAAAAAGCTAAGTAGGTTTTGTTTTGATTACAATCATTGGAATACTAATTGCATTTTCCGTAAATAGGGAAAATCAGCAAAGAATTATCTGGTCCTTCCCACGCTTTTGATAGTGATGAAGACGCCATGGACTTTAGTCCTTTAGTTTCATCATACAGTCCAAGTTCTTCATCTGATACGGAGCCAGGTGAAAGTGAAGCTGAGAACGCTGTCAGTTCCTCAAATATTCCCAAGAAACTAACATCAAATAAGGAAGGATGGAAAAAGAGCATCAGAAAAATTAAAAGGGCAAAAGGTGAGGCCTACGTTGGGTCAAAGGGTGCTCAAAGAGCGGCTAAGCCTATGTTATGCTCACCTTGCAATGGAAAATCAAAACATGTCAAATGCAATAAAATCAGTGAAGAAAGCAGAAAAATATTGTATGAAAAATTTCGTGGAATGGCTAGTATCGATGATCAACGGAGTTTCATTAATATGCACATTGAAAACAAGCCAAAAGCACGAACAACGAGGAATTTGACTGAATCGCGACGAAGCTTTACCATAAATTATTATTTAACGGTTGACAGTCAACGAATAAAGGTATGCCGAAGGTTTTTTTTAGCAACTTTTAATATTACGGACTCCCTCATCAGGAGCGTTCTTGCAAAAACGACCTCTCTAGGATGCCTTGAGAAAGATAAACGGGGCAAGCATCCGCCACACAACAAACTGCCTCAAACTGAAAAAGAGTACTTAGAGAAGCATATAGCTTCTTTTCCTGCAGTAGAGAGTCACTACTGCCGTAAATCGACAAGTAAAAAGTACTTAGATTCATCTCTGAATATGCAAATAATGCATAAAATGTATGTAGATGAATGCAGAAAGAACAGTTTGAAACCGGTATGCATAAGCAAATACAGGCAAGTTTTCAAAGGATACAATTTAGGATTTTTTAAGCCAAAGAAAGATCAGTGCAAGTTCTGCTTAGCTTACAAAGCCTTTGGTGCAGAAAAACAGGAGAAAGAGAAATCAAATTTTGAATTGCACATAGCTAAGAAAGTGTCCGCTCGACGAGAAAGGGACTTAGATAAAGAAGCATCCCAATCTAATAAAAAAATAGTATCATTCAACTTTGATCTGGAAGCCGTATTAACGACGCCAAAAGGGCCAAGCGGCGAGATTTACTACATGCGTAAATTGGCAGTATACAATCTCACGGCGTACAACCTTGGGAACCAGAAAGTCTTGTGTTACTTATGGGATGAAACACAAGGGAAAAGAGGCGCCAACGAAATCTCGTCATGTATTTTTCAATACATTTCAAATCAAAAGGATATTGAATCCATTAGAATGATGTCAGACGGGTGTGGTGGTCAACAGAAAAACTCAATATTCGCAGCAATGTGCCTTAAACTTCTCCAAACTCACCCGAGTTTAAAGACCATTGACCACAAGTTTTTTGAAACTGGACATACAGAAATGGAATGCGATTCCATCCACTCAAAAATAGAGAGAAAATCTAAATTTATTCCAGTTTACACACCAGAAGGTTGGGCGCAAATAATAAGGTCAGCCAGAAGCAATCCTTTTCCTTTTGAGGTAAACATGTTGACGTTTGATGACTTCATTGACTTTAAATTAGTTTCATCAAACGTAACATTAAACATCCCTTGGCGTAGAGTTTGCTGGCTCCGTTACGAAAGAGATTCTCCAAATAAAATTCTTTACAAAACAGATTTTCAAGAAGATTTCCATGCTGCAGAAATTCGTGAAAAAAGAGGTCGAAAAGTTGCGAGTCTCCAAAAGGCTTATAGCGGATGCACGCCTATATCACAAGCTAAATATAAGGATTTGATGAAAATGTGTGAAGACTTCACAATTCCTAAAGCTTACCATAATTTTTACAAATCAATAAAATGTAACGGCTCAGAAAGGGACTGTTTGCCGGAACCAGATGCGGAAGAAAACTCTGAGTACGAAGATGATTAAGTGTCCAACTTTTTTTGAAAACTAAAGTTAAATTTGACTACTCTATTTGCTCTGCTCTTTAAAAACTTTTATATTTTCAATGAGAAATAAAAAATTTTATGTAGACCAAACAATTAATTTGTTTTTGTTTTCAACAAAATTTCAAATGAGCTCACGCCAAAACCACGAATGTGCAAATTTTCCCTTAAAACCAGATAAAACCAAATTCAACAATTTCGGATGATAAAATTAGACTATTATCTACCTTAATTCAAATAAAAATGGTTCTTATAATTTAAAACTGATTTATGGTATCATGTCAAACTTTCAAATTGATTTTACTCGAAACAACATTTTTGCACATTCATGGTTTTGGCATGGACCCGACGATATAAGGTCATCAAACATTCAATAAATCGTTTGTTGGACTACGTTGCTAATGTTTTCAGGGATGATTCCTGGATGTTGTGGTGTTTACTATTCGGGAGATTAGGATTGAGGAGTAGCAACAATGCTTAGCTCGTAAAGAGAGCAGCGAGATTCGCTATGCTCTGGAATCAGGCGCTGGAGCAGCTTAAAAGCACAACTCCTAAGGGAATACTTCGCGTTCCGATTTACCAGTGTCTTTATTAAATTTATCTTCCATATTTATAGTCAATTTGGTTACAATTAGTTTATTAGTAAATTATGGGGCCGCGCCACAATTCACCGAATCATCACAATCGCCGCTTGCGTACATTACCCGAACGAGGTAATGTTTACAACCGGTGAGAGTTGCATCATGACCCCGATAGTCGGTCGGAGCGGCAGTGCTACCTAGAATTTTGTGTGTGCATGCAATTTATTATTTCGTCGGTGATTTGGGACGCGTTCTTTTTTGGCGAAAATTAGCTCAAACGGTGTGTAGCCGTGTACGGTATGGTGTTGTGGTTGTGTGGTGTTGTAGCAGAATGCGTAGTATGGGATCCATGTATCCCAATCGTCTCTGTTCTCATTTACGAAGCACCTTAGGTATTCGTTCAAACATTTGTGATTCCATTCTAACGCTCCAATTGTTTCGGGGTGCGCAGCTGTTGCGAATATCTGCCTTATTTTTAGTGTGTTGCACACCTCTGCAAATATCTGATTCTTTTATTCTGATCCCAAGTCGGACTTGATATTTTCCTTGGTTCCGTATGTTAGAATGAATCCTGTTACCATTGCTTTTGCGGTTGTATTGGCTTCTTTATTTTTGACAGGGAGTATGACTACGTATTTTGTAAGATCGCACTGCATGGTTACTGCATATCTGTTACCATTTTCTGCCCTACTGTATCTATTAATACTACACCAAATGGTTTAGCGGGTGTTGTTGTTATCTCCATTATTTCTTTATTGGGTTTCTGGTGCTTATTTTTCGCCCATAGTTCACAATTTATGGTGCTATGGTGTTTTTCATTCTTCTCCATCTATAAAACTGTTTTAATTTACTGAACATTCTCGATTGTCCCAAATGTCCTCCTGTTGGTGTGGCGTGGAAATTATGTAAAATTTCTTCAATTTGTTCCTTATTCGTAATGTACTTGATTGGCTTATATATCTCTATTCTAATTACTTTAAGCTTTTTATTTCCTAAGGCCTTAAATGAGGTTATGTCAATTAATTTAAAAATTTCGCTCTCGGCCGAGAGTTTCAGAGTCTTGTTCTGAATTGTTTTGCATATATGTATGTTGCTCCAATTCTTCGAAAGCCTGCTCTAGTGCAGTTTCTACTGTTGATTGGTTTCCTTTATTGTTTATCGACCTCTTCCATATTTTTATTTTATTTTCTCATTTTGTCTTTTCTCTGCAGTTCTTAGTTTCTATATATAGTTCGGGTATCTTTGCTATATCTGTTTCTTCTTCTATTCCGTCTATATTGTGCGAAAGTATTGATCCACATGCTGCGTTGGAGGAATCTGTCGATATTATGAAGTTCTGTGTGAAGTCTGGGTGTTGCAGTATTGTGGGAGATATGAGTGTTCTTCTTAGTGTTTCGAAGGCATCTTGTTGGTTTTTTGTCCATTCAACTTCGCTTTCTTTCTTAATAGTTTGATTAATGGTAATGCAATTTCCGCGAAATCTGGTACAAATCGCCTATAATAGTTACAAAAAGCCACAAATCTTCTTACTTCGTCCGCATTTTTAGGAGTAGGGTAGTTTTTGATAGCTTCATATTTGGAAGGGTCCGGACTGACACCTTCGACTGATATTTTATGGCCAAGGTACGTGACTTCTGTTTGAAAGAACTGACATTTTTCAGGGTTTAGCTTAAGATTTCTCTCTCTCTCAACATTTCAAAGACGGTTGTTAAATTTTTCAGCTGGTGTGCTTGGGAGCACCCGATCACGATGATGTCATCTATGTAGAGAAAATCTACTTCTGGCGTTAATCCTGCCACGGCTATTGCCATCATTCTTTGAAAAGAATTGGGACTCTTGTTAAGTCCGAAGGGAAGCCTTGTATATTGGTAATGGCCTTTTTCTGTTGAAAATGCCGTGTACTTTCTGGATGATTTTTCGAGTGGGATTTGATGAAATCCCGACATGAGATCTAGAGTGGAGAAGTATTTGGCTCTTCCCATCTGATCTAGTATATCTTCTATACGAGGTAAAGGGAATTTATCCGCTAGTACCTTTTTATTAAGATTTGCCATTTCTTTTTTTCGGTGGTCGATTTTTTTGGTACTAGAAGTATAGGTGAGTTAAAATGAGACACTGAGTTCTCAATAATGCCATCTTGTAAAATGTTTGCTACTTGTTTGTCTATTTCACTTTTGTGCGTCTCTGGTATCCTGTAATTCTTTGTATACACAGGTATGTTGTTCTATTTGTTGGTAGTAGAAGTTATTGGTGGTCAGAGGTTCGTCCTCTGACGCGAAGATGTCTGCAAATTCCATGCACAATTCCTGGAATTGTGGCTTAGTGTATTGTGGGATTTGTTGAAGATTTATTTTGTTTAAAATATTTTCTTGATGGCTTGTGGTTTTCGCTTTTGTCGGTGTTATTTCATAATTTGTCAGTGGTTCATACTGAATTTTGTATTTATTAGCACTATCAATTTATTCGTGGTGTTCAGGATTTTTATTATTGGGTTTGCTGAATTCGTTATGGTACCCGCTATGAACTCTCCTGGACTAATCTCTTGGTTTTCTATCACTATGTTGGCATTGTTATCTTTGTTAATTCTTATTTTTCTGGCTACTTTGCATCGTGGTGGTATTGTTAACCCATTAGCATATGGTGCGCTTAGGATTGGCACTTCAGTCGCTTTGTTTTGTGTTTTGATGGGTAGTGTCCATGTATCGTAGTCTAAATTAGGTTTTGTTTTTGTGATGAAGTCCAGTCCAAGAATTCCATCTGCCTCTATGGGGACATTATCTTCGACGATCTGGAATGAGTATTCTACTTTACATTTGTTATTAAAACGTATATTTGTATAGGTGGTACCAATCGACTGCATCTGTGTATCCGTGATTCCTGGTATTATACATTTTCTGTTGGGGTAGAAGTATTGTTCCTTGCTTATCTTGTATTTCTTGAAGATTGATATGTCTGCTCCTGTATCGACTATGAAAGTGCATGTTGTACCGCACATTTCTACGTATGCTTTTAAATAATTGGCGTGAGCGATGTTTATTTTATAGATTCTGAGAAATTGTTCTCGTCCTCCCCCAACCGGATTGTTTGTTCGTCTGGTTGGGGGTTTTGGTATTCCCCCGATTCTATAATGTTGATTCTATTTGTTCTTTGATTATTCCTAAAAGTATTCCTACTGTTATTAACTTCCCAGTAGGAAGTTATTGTAATCGGTCCGAAAATCGGATTCGAAATTTTCAATGTATTTACACGTTTCAAGGTCCCAATAGCATTATAAGCAAAAATTTGAGAAGAAATATCTGTGTATGTGTGTGTGTGTTTGTGCGAACGTATGTGGTCATTTTTTCCTGCACTGCAATTTGAAAATTGTGTTCCGATTCCAATGAAAATCTGTATCTGAGGTTTTTTAAGGTAGCAAATAACGACTTTATGATCAAAATTTAAATTCAAAATGGCCGCACCAATATGGCCGACGAGTTTGCGAATTGTACCTACATGTTTCGATTCCAATTAAAATCGGTACATCTGAGTTTTTAAGGTATTAAATAACGAATTTATGATCAAAACTTATTCAAAATTGTGTGGGCAATATGGCGGAAGAATTTTGCCAAATAAGTGTCATTTACCGGTTAGCTGTATGTAGCGTGATCAAGAGTTGGAAAATCGGAAAATCTTGACATTCTAGCTACAAATGGAAAAACATTGAATATAGTGTATCATGAAGCTCTCAAAGCAATCAGTTAAGAATTGATCAACAAGGTTTTTTTGGAAAGGTGGTAAGGAGAAACGGAAATGTGGGATGATTTATGTATAATGGATAAGAAGGAAACAAAAAAACCCATCACCTCTGAATTTTGAGGTATAAGGCTAGGATTCTGCAATACGGGAAGAGGCTGGCATCTGGGTAAACAAATAAAACCTGAGTCAGTGACATTGCAGATGAGAACCCAGGGCCCAAGCAATTGCAGATTTATTTTAACCGTTTTAACGTCCGTGGTTTTAACAAAACCCATATAGGTAATTTTGGTCACACTTCAAATAAATGCATTTTGAATCTAATGTCTCGAACGTTTATAGGAGTACTTGGTTTTTCGTTATGGGTTATGAAGAATTTAATTTTGAAGATCATATAGTTAAACGGCAAGCACTTATTTTGTGGCACCATTTTACAGAGTTTAAACTCTCCAACAATATTGAAAACTGTTTAACCATGTAGCCCTGAGCTCAAAGAAGTGCAGAATCGCAATTTTATTTATACACGACACAAAAGAACGCTAAACATTAGAAAATAATTGTACATTTAATTCCCCTATGAAACGTATGGCATCCGTTACATTTAATTCGAATATATGAACATTGCTTTTTCCAACTATAAAAAGTTTGTTTCATTTTTCAATTTAGTTTTATTATTCTTGAAAAATTTTGTTATTGCAGACACCTAGATTTAAATTAAAAAAAGCTATAGAAAATGGCCCTCGAATTTCGAGTGCTGGATACTGCCATTTGCATTAATTTTAAATCGTTCACCCTTCATGGTTTTAACAGAATACACAGGCAATAACAATAAAGGTATTTTGAATCTAATGCCTCCAACTTTTATAGGAATAGTTGGTTTTACGTTAACGGTTAAGAAGAGTTGAATTTTGAAGGTTTGGATTGATTTTAAATGTTTAAACGTTGGGTGCAGCGAGGCGCACCGGGTCCCAGCTATCCAAAATACAGAAAATAAACGTTTCATTGAGACACTTCATCTGTGTATGAAAATTCATATCTCGAAAAATGCCATGTCAATGGATGGTTTTTATTGTCTCGATCAAAATGTCAGATCCCTAATAGTTTCACATTTTGTTATTTGAAATCAAAAATATCAAAAAATTGCCTTTTTCAAACTCTCCTACTGACCTACTGTACATTAAAATTCATATCACCTGATTACTACTATTGGCTTATGGGAGCAGCATAGGCGCGCCCGGTCCCAGCTAGTATTATATATAATATATTGTTTATTTATTATTAAAATACCCATTGATAATATTCCACATTCATAATACTGGGAAGTTGATCTTGTGAACCGAAAGGGTCAAAACCACATCCCAACTAGTTTCCTTTCCTGTTATTTATTAGTATTGTTATTATTATAGCTATTATTATTATTATTTCTAAAGTTGTTCGACTGTCTATATCTATTTTGCTGAAATCTGGGGTTTCTTCCTGCCCAATTTCTATAGCTATTTGTGGGGGTCCGCCCGTTGAAACTATTTCTAAACCCATTGGTCTGTTGTCTATCTATCTATATATATATAAAAATGAATTGCCACATGTATGACTGAGCATCACTTGAGTACGGCTTGACCGATTTGCCTGATTCTTTTTTTGTTGTGTTCGTTATTTTTAGGACAAGGTTCATATGAAAGAAAATATTTGGAAAATACACGGGAAAAGTCCGAAATTTCGATGGTATTTTTATATGAAAAAAATTATTTTTCTACTATGTACATTAAGTAAAATTTAAGTTGGCGGTGCGAAAAAATATTTCATTTCAATTTTAATGTATAAAAAAACGGTTATATTTTCAGGTTGATTTTAAAGTTGACTGATACTATGTACTAAGTACCATGCACTATGCACTATGTACGATGTATTATATACTATCTATGTACTATGTACTATGCACTATATACTGTGTGCTATGTATTATGTACTATGTACTATGTACTATCTACTATGCACAATGTCCTATAGACGATACGTATATATATAATAAAAATGAAAAAATGTTCGTTAGTTAATCCATAACTCACGAATGGCTCAACAGATTTCTTTGATTTTTTTTTAATATTTTTTGTAGTAGTTTGTGGAAGGTTTATAGCCAAAGTTCGGTAAAATTAGAAAAGAAAGTTGTTAAATCGCGATAAATGTACATGCACGCACAAAATTGGATGCATGCATGTACATAATATGTACATAATGTTCCCACATAATATGTCATATTATGTTCCCTAATAATTCCTAAACCATTCAACCGATCACCACAAAAATTTACCCATATATTATTTACGTGCCCTGCAACCTGGTCTCAACATTAAATCCCAATTAAAATAATCTATCTATCTAACTTCTATCTACATCTCGGCCGATTTGGATGATTTCTTTTTGTTGTGAAGGTTTGCATGAAAGAAAATATTTGGAAAAAACGCAATTAGCGCCGCGCTTTCGGATCACGTCATTAAAGCAATCCATTAAAATCAAAGCCTTCTACATTTACAAGCCATGCACAACGAAATCTCACACTCACATTCAAAGAAAATGGGACTTCAATTTACCTGACAGAATGGACTTCAGTCAGAATGGACTTCAATTTAGCTGTGAGAAAAGCAATTTTTTAACTTAGTTTTTGCAATAAAAAGTGGTAAAATATTGTATTTTATCACTTTTTACTGCACACGGATTATCAGTGAGAAGTTATTTAGTGATCTGAGTTTATAAATTAACAAAAATTGAGTGGTTAGGTGTATTTTAAGAGTGTTAATTGATTAGGTGACGTTTTTGTTTACATTCGCGGTGGTTTTTTCGTGTTAATTTATGGAAAAAATGTTGAATTTGTGTAGTAATGGAATTAAAAGTGAATTTAAAGTAGTTAAAAATTATTATAGAAGAGTTATTAAAAACATAAGTGCAAGTACTACCACACAATAACAATAACAATAACTTTTTCACTTTTCCTTCACATTTTTCTGCACTTATGTTTTTATTAACTATTCTATAATAATCTTTAATCACTTAAAAAGCACTTTCTATTATATTACTATACAAATTCAACATTTTTTCCCTAAATTAACACGAAAAAACCAACGCGAATGTAAACAAAAACGGTCACCTAATCAATTAACACTCTTAAAATACACTTAACCAATCACTTCTTTTTAATTTTTTTTATTAAATCACTAAAGCACTAATCACTGATAATCCATGTGCACCAAAAAGTGATAATATACATTATTTTACCACTTTTAAGTGCAAAAACAAAGTTAAAAAATTGTTTCGTACGGCTTCGGCAATGTTAATTCCACAATTTTGGCACTTCATACACATACATGCACATACCTGGGGCATGGCTTGTAAATGTAGAAGGCTTTGATTAAAATAAATAAAAAAAAAATATACGTGTGACATGGTTTAACGTTCGTGGTTTTTAAAGAATAAATAGGTAATTTTGGTCATACATCATATAAATGTATATAGAATCCAATGTCTCACACTTTTATAAGAATAATTTGTTTTTCGTTCGGCTTTATGAAAAGTTGTTGAAGAGTTGCATGTTGCATTTTGAAGAGTTGGGATAATTTTAAATGGTTTAACGTTTGTGGTTTTTAAAGAATAAATAGGTAATTTTGGTCATACATCATATAAATGTATATAGAATCTAATGTCTCACACTTTTATAGGATTAATTTGTTTTTGGTTCGGCTTTATGAAAAGTTGTTGAAGAGTTGCATGTTGCAGTTTAAAGAGTTGGGTTAATTTTAAATGGTTTAACGTTCGTGGTTTTTAAAGAATAAATAGGTAATTTTGGTCATACATCATATAAATGTATATAGAGTATAATGTCTCACACTTTTATAGGAATAATTGTTTTTGGTTCGGCTTCATGAAAAGTTGTTGAAGAGTTGCATGTTGCAGTTTGAAGAGTTGGGTTAATTTTAAGTGGTTTAACGTTCGTGGTTTTTAAAGAATAAATAGGTAATTTTGGTCATACATCATATGAATGTATATTGCATCTAATGCCTCGAACTTTTATAGGAATAATTGGTTATTGGTTGTTTGTTGTTTTAACGTTCGTGGTTTTAACAGAATACAGAGTTTAATTTTGAAGATTATATAATTAAACGGCAAGCACCTATTTTGTAGCACCATTTTTCAGAAATTAAACTCTCCAAATGTAACGAAAACTGTTTCACCATGTATCCCTGAGCCCAAAGAAGTACAGAAACGCAATTTTATTTATACACGAGACAAAAGAACGCTAAACATTAGAAAATAATTGTACAATTAATTCCCCTATGAGACGTATGGCATCTGTTACATTTAATTCGAATATATGAACGCAATTTTGCAATATGTGACATTAAGAGATAATAAAAGTTGGTTTTTTGGCATTGCTTTTTCCAACTATAAGAAATTTGTTTCATTTTTTTCAATTTAGTTTTATTGTTCTCGAAAAATTTTGTTATTGCAGACTTCTAGATTTAAATTGAAAAAAGCTATAGAAAATGGTCCTCGAATTACGAGTGCTGGATGCTGCTATTTGCATTAATTTTAAATCTTTTAACGTTCATGGTTTTAACAGAATACACAGGCCATGGTCAGGGCCGTCTTTTGGGATGAATGGGCCTCTGGGCACAAAATTCATCAGGGGCCCCTATAACATTTTACTTACACATTCAGACTGTTAAAAACTCAGATTACGATTACTTACGACATTTTTGGAATAAACTACATGTATAGCTTAGTACTAAGTTCACGTGAAATGAAATTTAAATGGGCTACTCAATGTAAATTTTCACGAGTGAAAATTTCGCTTGTCAAAATTTCATTTGTGATACTAAGTTCACGTGAAGTGTTTGGTGAATAAATCACACTCTGCTGCTCTCTAACAGATGGCGCAGCATGTATTCACCACAAGATTTCATTTTCATTTCATTTAAAAGAATGCGCTTGGGCATTTTTTCCACGTGAAAAGTTGTGAGCTGTTAAATGTTCAAAAGGCGATAACTGGAAAAACGCGATAAGTGAATATTAAGAGGCGTTTTGTGAATAATTATGAAAAAGTACGTAATTAATATTTTATATTTAGACATATTTATTTGTTAATTGATGTATATATTTAGTTGGCGGGATTTATTCTATTTATTTCAACTTATTTTTTGTAGAATGGAAAACACTTTGCTACAAAGTTACGAACAGCTGATTAACTCACCACGGTTGCTTTTTCACTAGCCCAAAATGCCCAATTCCATTTCACGTGAACTTAGTACTAGGCTTATACAATAAGAATAACTCAATTACATTTACAAAAGATTTTTTGTTATAAATTATTACACTCTTTTGCGACACTTCTTTGTACAAAAATCGTTGATTATTTCAGATATATCCACGCATTTCAAAATATCATTCTCAATGCATAATAATGCAAGTGAATTCAGACGCGACTGAATTCAGATTGCGCTGGTAATTTTTCAAATTTTTGAGCCTTGAAAATGAGCGCTCCCCTGTCGCATTTGTCACCATCGTACACAAGAATATTCGAAGTGCAATCTCGATATTAGGAAGAAAAACTTATTTTATCTGATCCGAAATTATTTTTTGGTACAGTAACGGGAGACTGCAGCAATCTTTTTCATCTATATAGTGTTTAAGTTGGATGCAATCATTTAGTAGATCGTCTTTGTCCAGATCTTTATTATACACATTAACTAGCACTTCACATTTTCTCGAAAGTTCTTCTGACTCGATTACCTTCAATTCAAATGCAAATAAATTGGCAATGTTATCATATGCATCACTACGATTTGTCAAATCGCTGATTAACATATCTAAGTAAGGAGGAAGGTAAGTTTCAATTTTGAACCTTTCGGATGAATTCAATTCTACTTCTTCAGCTGCACCATCGTATCTTGTGAGAAGTACACTACGTTTTCGCTCTCGTTTGTTTATATCACTGTATACGAAGGATGGACACATTGTCTTGGCTTTTAATTCGTATATACATTGAATTGGTCTCTTACTTCATGGAGATACATGCTCAATGCTTGGCCGCTGTAAGTATGTTGACTTTCGGGGACTGTAAAGTTTGGCTTGTTTTGTTTATCCTGTCTAAAAGGAGTAGTCCATAATGTCCATGTCGTTCCATAATGTGGTGAGAAACACTGTTTCTAAATGTACCATCTTCTTGCTCAATCCGGTTGCTTCCAGTTTTGTACTTGCATCTTGTTTTGATTCCGATGACAATATATCTAATGCTTCCTTGTATAACGCATTGACAGCATCAAAGCGTGACGACCACCTTGTGTCCGAAAGGCGTTTTACGACGTTTTTTTGCAACTTTGTTGTAAGGATATTCCACCGATAAGTTGATCCAGCAAAGAAAGAGTAAAGTCGGCTAATAAAATCAAAGTACTTGATACTTTGCTGACAACAAGATGCAGCTTTAACTCCCACTAAATTTAAACTATGCGCAGCACATGGAACATAAAGAGCTTAGTTAGTCGATAAATATGACACTTTGCCACTTCCACAGTTCCCATACTGTTTTAAATGATTCTCCAAAAAAAGGTCAAATTCACTGAGTAATTCAAGAACACCCAAATAGTTTCCGTTATTTGGCGATCCAATTACTTCATTATCTCGTCGGAAGGCCAATCCACGAGATGCCAAGAAAGGAATTACTGTTACTACGCGCGTTAAGACCTTCTTCCAACATTCTTCCTCAGCCTGAAATTGCTTGCACAATAAGGAATCCACAGCTGAGATTTCGTTATGACGCGAAAGATAGGATGTCATACACTTGTGATGTTCTATACTATTTTCGTGCTCTGTAATTAAATTCTTATGCTTCCAGTCGTTGAAACCGACGGTAGCAAATGGAGAATCAAGACTGGAAAATAAACGACAGACGAAACAAAATACACATCCAGTTGATGGTGAATAGAGTAACCAATCACGTTTCACAAATTCGCCGTTTCGTAGCTCCCTTTTAAATATCTTTGTGGATACGTATCGAGTCACCTCTTTATATTTTCTGGCAGATTTTGAGAAATTGCCGTTAAGATTTTGGCATCGCAATGGGCCATTTTGATCCAAACATCTATTAAATTGATATTTTTTACCGTAACAACTCAAAGCCTTCTATGTTCCTTACCAAATTCCACTAACAACATAACGTCCATTAAGGGGAGCCAATTTTTCTACAGCATGACTTGTAAATATAGAAGGCCTTGCAACAAATCAAACTTTTCCCTTATAGGAGCACTTAGGATTTGGTCCCAACTTAAGTACAAGTATGCACATTTGAATTATTACAATGCTTCTAATACTTCCGTTTATGAAAGTCGTAATTTTTGTCGCGATGGGGCCCCTGCTGGTGCGGGGCCCGTGGGCAAGTGCCCACAGTGCCCATGCGGAAAGACGGCACTGGCCATGGTCATAGTTCAAATAAATGTATTTTGAATATAATGAGTCCAACTTTTATAGGAATAGTTAGTTTTTCGAAAATGGTTAAGAAGAGTTGAATTTTGAAGGTTTGGATTGACTTTAAATGTTTAAACGTTGGGTGTAGCGAGGCGCACCGGATCCCAGCTATCCAAAATACAGAAAATAAGCGGTTCATTGAGACACTTCATCTGTGTATGAAAATTCATATCTCGAAAAATGCCATGTCAATGGATGGTTTTTATTGTCTCGATCAAAATGTCAGATCCCTACTAGTTTCACATTTTGTTATTTGGAATCAAAAATACCAAAAAATTGCCTTTTTCAAACTCTCCTACTGTATATTAAAATTCACATCACCTGAGTACTACTATTGGCTTATGGGTGCAGCATAGGCGCACCGGGTCCCAACTGGTTTGTAATATAATATTCTACTTGGTGCCGGTTTATCCACTGCGACTGCCTTTATCACTATTTCGTTTAATGTGAACAAGTTTGTTGCTTTTAGTATGAGCGATGATTCTGCGTTTTCAATATTACTTATGAACGTTTTACCGAAAATTTCTCGGCTAATTTCTCGGCTGCTTCACTTGTTGCTACGTATTCGGATATAAAAGCTCGTGACAGGGATGACAGGTCTTCGACTTGTTTAGAGTAGTCTGTTAGCTTCCTGTTCCCCTGTTTACAGTTTCTTAATTGAGCTAAGATTGCGTCGGATGATAATTTTACTGTAAATTTTCGCTGTATTTTTGCCTTTATCTCTGCTACTGTTGTTGCATCGTCTGT
Organism: Thereva nobilitata; assembly: GCA_963855945.1. Classification (NCBI taxonomy): domain Eukaryota; kingdom Metazoa; phylum Arthropoda; class Insecta; order Diptera; family Therevidae; genus Thereva; species Thereva nobilitata. Next base: position 69,507,565 of record OY979695.1, read on the forward strand.
GATTACACTTTTTGCCTTTCCCGTTATTCTTGTTTTTATAAATTTGCCCATAGTTCCTTTTTGTTCTGTTGGAGTTAGTTCGTCAGTTCCATCGACTCTATAAATCCTTCTGTTTCTTACCTGTTCTCTCCTTTGCCTCTACGTAAAGTTGGTATACTTGTTGCTCTTTTTTTGCTAACGTGTCGCTAGTGTACGGTCTATTCGGGTTTTTTCTGAAATTTGTTAATATATTTTGTAGTTCTTCCTTTATTTCTGCTAGTCTTTCCATGTGATATTAATATAGGCTAAATTTAAATTTTTACTTGGATAGGGTTATTTAGGTATCTCTTGCGCAGTCCTCGCCTGTGACTCATATAAATTTTGTATATTATCTGTGCTATTTAAATTATTACTATTATAATTAGCAGTATTATTATTTCTTTTGTAGTCGACTGTAAACGTATCTTCTATTGTTAAGTTATTTATTATTTCCCCAGTATTTTCGGTGGGTTTACTATATTGTGTGCCCATTTTGGAGAATGCAGCTCAAAAGGAGAAGACAAACAATAACAAAAAAAAATATACTGATTAAATTATTTAAAAAAATTTATTTATTTATTATTATTTTCTTTTTTTGATTTAATAATATCGCCAATTTTCTAGGCGTTCTTTATTAATTTCTAATATTTTGTTTATTTCTTCTGCTATGCTTATAACTAATGTTTTGCCTACTACTAATGTTAATATAATCACTATTATAAATAAAATTATTTTGTTTCGGTTAACTTTGTCCGGCATCTAAAAAAATTTTTTAACTTCCCAGTAGGAAGTTATTGTAATCGGTCCGAAAATCGGATTCGAAATTTTCAATGTATTTACACGTTTCAAGGTCCCAATAGCATTTTAAGCAAAAATTTGAGAAGAAATATGTGTGTGTGTGTGTGTGCGTACGTATGTGGTCATTTTTTCCTGCACGATTTCGCGCGAACCGAAAAAGATATCGACTTCGTTCAGGTGCCGTTCGAAGCGTGTTCAAGGAAATATGATCTGAAAAGATTTTCATAAAAATTGGTCGAGCCGTTTTTTTGTTTGAACGACTTAAGTGATTTTTGTACCAGCACGATTTCGCGCGAACCAAAAAAGATATCGACTTCGTTAAGGTGCCGTTCTAAGCGTATTAAAGGACATATGAATTAAAAAGATTTTCATAAAAATCGGTCGAGCCGTTTTTTTGTTTGAACGACTTAAGTGATTTTTGTACCGGCACGATTTCGCGAGAACCAAAAAAGATTTCGACTTCGTTAAGGTGCCGTTCGAAGCATGTTAAAGGACATATGATCTGAAAAGATTTTCATAAAAATCGGTCGAACCGTTTTTTTGTTTGAACGACGTAAGTGATTTTTGTACCAGCACGATATCGCGCGAACCAAAAAAGATACCGACTTCGTTAAGATGCCGTTCAAAGCGTGTTAAAGGAAGTATGATCTGAAAAGATTTTCATAAAAATCGTTCGAGTCGTTTTTTTGTTTGAACGAATACTGGGAAGTTAATCTTGTGGACCGAAAGGGTCAAAAGCCACATCCCAACTAGTTTTTTATTTTTTACCTCTATTATATTATTACTTGGTTAAATTTATTTCTTTATTATTTTTGATGTACATATGTTTTAATTATATGTATATCTTTGTTATTAGTTTTTATTTTTCGTCTTTATAGCCCTGGTGCATATTTCCTTATTAGCTTTATTGCCTCTGCAGGGTCCGCTAATGGTCGCATCGATGGTTGCACCGTAGCTCTGTCTAGTCTCTTGAAGACCTTGTACAGCTTTTTCCAATCCTCGTCTGTCAGGGGATGTTCAACGTCAAATCTGGTATTACTCGTCATTTAAAGTTTTTTCCTTTTCTCTTCCCTTTGTGGTATTCAAATGAAACAATGTAATAACAATGTAAGAACAATTTATTGTATGTGAATTCGCTTATGTCTAGACTGCTACTGATTGTCCTGAGAGAGGGATCTGCATGTCAGCCGGGAAGTGCCCGAATCATTTGAAGTTATTCCCAGTTCATTGCTTAATAATCATCTTCCCCTTCAATTCAAAAGTACAGTTTTAAATTGTTTTCATTCAATATTTGTTTCGTAAATTCAAAAAAAAATAAAATGAAATAAATTCATGATTTAACGCCACTATAATAAATTCAGTTCATGGTTGACAGTGTATGGTAGTTTGTCATTTCTTAATGCAATCTTTTATTTTCAAATTCTAATTATTCAAATAATCAGGTTTCTTAATAAGTCGTCCGTATCGTGTTCGGTAGCCTTGGTTCTCAGTTTGGGATTGTTCTGTCGTTGTGTGATTACCACCAGTGGCGGTTCCTCTTTGGAAGCAAAGGAAGCACTGCTTCCCTTGACCAAATAGGCAACTTAATAAAAAATTAATTTAAATATATTAAGATTAATCAAAAACAAAATCTTAATATATTTCTTCATCTGGAAACACTAAGCAAGCAATGTACAGATTTTTTTATATAAAATGTACAATTTATACTACTGTATACAAAGAATAAAGCCTCGGCCACGATATGAGCGGAGAGCGGTAGAGCGGCAATACTAAAGTGCCGCTCACCTCTAATCCGAGACATTAAATTTTTCTGGTGCCGCTCGCCGCTCTTATCGTGGCCGAGGCTTAACACAACGTAGGGAAGCTGTAATATCTCCAGCTTCTTTGGCACCGAAAATCAACGTGAAAAGCCCAACACATTCAATTCAATTGAACTCACACTCACGCAAAGGTTTGCGTTGATACAGGTCCCTCAGAAGCTGAACCATAACCTTCTATATTACAAGCCATGAACAACGAAAATAATGAGAGCGAATTTCCGCTCAATCGGACTACAACTCGGTGAAGTCACGTTATGTTGTTAGTGTAATTTGGAGAATTTGGGAGAATTTGGTAGTCCGATTCTCTCAATTGAGAGTCTTGTTCATGGCTTGTAAATATAGAAGGTTATGGCTGAACTAAACGCAGCTTCTTCGGAGCCGAATACCGGGATATGAGAAGTCGAACATAGACAAATTTTCTCTATCCACCATATTCTCTTCTTTTCTTGGTTTCGTTTTCTGGTATTCGCTCTGGTTTCGCCTGCTGTGGAGTTGCTCTTGAAAATTTTGCTTCGAAATTTGTTTTGACTCTTAATATGAATTTTCGTTTGAGTCAATAAAAAAAGAGCGATGAAGGGTGAACTTTCTCTTTATTCTAATGGGGCGGCAGGAGGTGTGTATTGAAGAAGCTGAAAATTTGTAGCTTCCATTTGTTTTTTATGTTTCTCTTTAATGACGATTTAAAGGGATAGAGCGAGATTATTTTTTTGAATTGTGTTATACAGTGGCGAACAAAAGTCAACGTACACCATATAAAATAGCGAAAATTCGTTTACTATAGCATAAAAAAAATTGTGATATTACAAAATAAATAAGTACAATCCTTTGTACAAAAACATTATATTGAAATTGCATAACGAAATTGTTTCTACAAAAAATAATAATAAAAATTTTTAAGTGTACGTAGACTGGGTAGACTTTTGTTATTTGTGAATTCTGTATATTTCACTTTTTTGTTATTTTTTTGTAGAAGTAATTTATTATGGAATTTCAATAAAATGTTTTGATACGTATATTGTGATATCACAATTTTTTTCAATTTTTAAAAATAAAATAAAAATACGAATTTTCGCTATTTTATATGGTGTACGTTGACTTCTGTTCGCCACTGTATGTATATCTTACTATATTATTTTTTATTATATTAAAATAAAAAGGATATAGATTAGTAGTAGGGTTTCTACTTTTTGGATGGGGTTAATTACTTAATTCGTTTTCAAATTTGTTATTTTTCAGTTTTTTTAATTAAAGCCGCCGATACCTTTACTTTTATCGCTCGCGGGGTACATTAGCTTTGACGCCCTACGCATTGCTTCCCTTATCCTGAACCTTACGAACGAACCGCCACTGATTACCACCTTGACTCAGGGCTATTGATGTACCTTGCTCTGTTAGGCTTGACGGCTCTGGGGTTCTACTATTGTGCAGATCAGTAAAAGTATCTAGGTTTTCTTTAAGGTGTTGTGTATTCAAAGATTTTCGCAAGTGTATGGAGTTTCCTTGCAAAACCCGCCTATGTTCGTTCTGTACAATATATGATCTTGGTGTGGTTCTCTTTCCTATCACCACTGCTGGTTTCCACTCATTTTCTCTTATATATACAACATTATCCCCTGGTTTAAATTCGTCACAATTCCTACTGGCACTTCGGTTATAGTATGTTTTCTGTTGTTCCTTTTCTTCCTTCTTGCGAATAAGTGCATGTAAGGTTCTCCCTCCTAGTTGGGTGCTTGGTCCTCAGATTCCTACTCATCAGGAGCTCGGCCGGAGAAAACCCGATTTTTGGTAGTACAGTGCTTCGATATTCCAGGTAAGGCTTGAATAACGCATCCCGCTGATTTACCCGCAAGTTCTTCAACATCCGGCCATCTAGAAAAATAGTCAATAACAACCAGGAAGCTATGTCCTCCAAACTCGAATATATCACATCCCACCCTTTGGTAGGGGTACTCGGGAACCGGATGAGGTAAGAGTGGTTCTTTTGTGTTTGCATGTCTAAACTGCTCACATATTCTACATCGGTAGATGATGCTCTATATCTCTATTCATATGAGGCCAGTAAAAAATGTTTTTGGCCCTTGCCTTAGTTTTAGTTATTCCAAAGTGGGGTTCGTGTAGCGCATCTCGAGTCTGGGTTATTAATGTTTTGGGAACAAAAATTTGATTTTCGAAAAACACCAGACCGTCTTCGCTGAAAATGCTATCTTTAATATTCCAATAGAATCGTAAATGATCCGGTAATCTGTCTTTTGATTTTGGCCAACCTTCTTTGTAGTAGGTATTTTATTAATATCGACAATATCTCATCTTTTCTAGTTTTCGCTTCATACAACATTTTTTTTTCATCACTAAGACTAACGGAATGCACTACATCAGTTAAAATATCCTTTAAATTAATTTGATTATCAGGACGAGAAAGCAAATCTGCCATATGTAAATATTTTCCCGGAATGTATTCTACTTCTATATTGTATGCCATTAATTTTATTCTCATTCTCTGCAGGCGAGTCGACAGAATGTTGCTTAGGGGTTTTTTCATTATCGCCACCAGAGGTTTGTGATCCGTGTGTACTTTAATAACTCTTCCATAAATATAATCGTGGAACTTTCGACATGCAAATACTATGGATAGAAACTCTTTTTCGATTTGCGCATAGTTACACTCGGTATCTGTTAAGCTTCTCGAAGCATAACAAATCGGTTTGTTTTCTCGTATGAGGCAACAACCCAAACCGTTTTTTGAGGCATCTGTCTGTATAACGACAGGTATGTCGGGACTAAATGTTTGCAAAGAACCTGTAGCTTGAATTGAATTCTTAATAATATCTAATGCTTTCTGATGATATTCTGACCATTGGAAAAGTGTATCTTTTCGCAATAGTTCTCTTAATGGAGCGCTAAGCTGGGCTAAATTTGGGATAAAAGGTCTCAAGAAGTTAATAGCCGTGTTTTTTTAATGAACTATATAGTTCTTCCCCATACAAATCTGAAAACCCAGGTTTTATCCAGGTTTTTATCCAGGTCTTGGGACATTTCAAAATTTCCCTTTCTTTTCGGAATGTAGCATACTTACCGGCTGTCGGAAAAACGTAATTTAAAATAAAAACAACATAGAAGTGACGAGAGCAAATTTGTAGGCATGAGGAAACAAATAATTTATTTTTTAGAAACTTATTCATTATTTTCTAGAGGGGAATTCGTGTAACAGTTGTTTACTGACACGCAACTTCGGATTAATTTTAATATATTTAAAGCACTGAAGATGGCGCTTAGTGAAATTTCCCTTGTCGTTTTTTTAATGAACTGGATCGAAGACCTATATAGTTCATTAAAAAAACACGGGTAATAGTGCCTAGGATCTTTTGGAGTTCTGTTCTGTTATTGGGATATTTAATATGCTTAATTGCTTCAGCCCGTGCAAGGTCAGGACTAATACCTTTTGAAGAAAACAGATGACCCTAATACTTCACCTCTTCGACGCGGTACTGAAGTTTTACCGGATTGAACTTTATGTTTAACTCCTTAGCTTGTCTGATTACTCTTTTTAGATTTTCGTCATGATCATCGACCGTCTTCCCTCCTACAATTATGTCATCTATGTATATAAAGGTTCCAGGCAGGTTACCGAAATATTTTGAATTTAAACTTTGGAATTTCTCAGGTGCTATTTTGATACCAAAGGGTAGAACATTGTAGCGGTAGCAACCAAATCTGCCGTGCAATTTGCGTTGCCAGGTCCAAAAATAAAAAAGCCGGACACGGCGTTACATTTAGCCGGACATTGAGGTGCCCGTATAACCTCATAGAAAATAACTATACATACACTTTGATTCACACTATAGTAATTTAAGGTAGTTTATATAGAAAACTAGATTGTAGTCATGTATATAGATATGAGTCAGTAGGCCTAGTTATGATAATATGTAATAGTATATAAGGATAGTATATAAGAATCCCTACTATAAATACAAGGGAACTTTGTATGAAAATTACAGTCACTGTTCAATACTCAACGACTACAGGGCGCTAAATGGGCTTTAGCTCTACGCTCTGTCGCTGAGGAACAATTAATAAAATAAACGGTCTCCAAATAAAATAACTGTTTTATTTAAATCCTCGAGTCAAACCCTGCGAATCCCATATTGAAGCATTACATGGCGACCCTGCACGACAAGGACCTAGAGGAAGAAAAATTTAAAGATCCGAAGACTGAACCAAGCATACGATAAAGGATATGCAAAATAAATAATGTTTACAGCAAAAAAAGATACGCGTTTTTTCTTGTAATAGTCAAAAAAAAAACAACAACAAACTAAAATATAGATACACATATGGGATAAGATAGTGCAATAGTAAGAGCACAACAGTATTAAGTCAAGGAGAGATGCCAGAGCATGAGGCGGTAGAAATTTTGAAAGAACTCCATAAAATAAAAGCGAAGGTAAAAAAGGCGCCATATAAACTAAGAACGGCGGAGAGATTATTAAGAAGAAGAGTTGAGTTAAATGAACTAGAACTACGAATTAACGTTGTAGAAAGCAGTGAGGATACACTGACAGAATTTAGAGCAGTGTACGAGGAAGTAGGTGAAATAATAAAGTTCCAGTTGAGCGAGGTATCGACTGAGGAGAAGGAAACAAGCTCGGAAGAAGAGCAAGATAGCTTGAGTAACAGAGCTTTAGAGGCTTCCAACTCAATTATCGATTTGAATAGACAGGAAACCAGCAATATGGGAACTCTAGATCCATTCCAAATTTTAAAATTGTTACCTACTTTTGACGGTGAAGAGAAGGAGCTGACCAACTTCATCAATATCGTTGAAATTATAGGAGAGACATTAAAAGATGATCCGGAGAGAGAGAAATTGGTGCAATTGGTGCTGAAAGCACGTATCACAGAAAAGGTTAGAATAAAGATTGGAGCAAGTACTCCGCAAGGCATAGATGGTTTCAAAAAATTGTTCGAGACGCATTTTAAGGTGAAACGCAATCCCTTAAGTATACAAAATAAGTTGTCAAGGATTCAACAAGGAGATCAAGCAGTTCAAAGCTTTGCGACAAGGGTACAAAATCTAATAGCACAGCTGAATGACGTACAAATAACGGAACATGGCGAAGATAGTCGAAAGCTGATTAATGCTCTTAACGACAAATCGGGACTGAATGCTTTTCAGGCAGGTCTAAATGAACGCTATAAGACAGCAGTATTTGCAGCGATGCCAGAAACTTTAGGTAAGGCTGTGAAAATAGCTACTGAAATAGAAGCAGTGAATGATACTAACAAACAGTTCTATCATGGTAGCGCTCCAAGAAGGAGAAGCGCGAACGAAGAATTTTACAGAAACAACTGGCAGAGCAATCGCAATAATAAGTTTCAAAGTGGATCTTTAGGAAATCAGAGATTCAATAGGAACAGGGAAGATGATAGTCAAAATTATAGTTATAGAGGAACTGCAAACTTCAATAAAAGGAATTCTGCGGAACCAGCAAGAAATAATCCCAATGACAAGCGAGAAAGGCAGGGCAATGTACAAGGACACTATGCGCAACAACGGTATAACAGAGGTTATAACTCAAACAATTACCCAAGAAGAATCAATATACTCGATTCGGGAAACGAACAAACCGCCCCCGAAGCTCATCGTTCGAGGGACGAAGAATATTAGATGAGAATACGAGGTCCAGAAATGCAAAGATGTTTTCATATAACTTTCAGCGTGTCAATAACTATATAACTGCTAAAATAATAGGCATGGATAAGCCGGTAAAATTTTTGATAGATTCAGGAGCAGACATATCAATAATCAAAAGAAACTTGATAAACAATAACCAAATTGATAGGTACGATATATGCAAATTAATAGGCATTACAGAAAGTGATACGTACACAATAGGAGTGCTTGAAACGAAAATTTTGATTGAAGGAGAAGAAATTAAGCAGAGACTGCACGTAGTATATGATGACTTAGCTATTGGTACGGATGCAATATTAGGAAGAGACTTTTTGTACGAAAATAAGTGCAAACTTGATTTTGAGATATTCACACTAACAATTGTAGTAAAGGATCGGAATATCATAGTGCCAATTACCACTTATGTACCTCGACAGGACACCATAACGATTCCAGCAAGATCACAAATCCTACAAGCTGTCAATCAGCAAATTAAGGAAGATAGCATTGTCCTAAGCCAACAAATTCAGGATGGAGTCTTCATTGCTAATTCATTGATTCCTTCAAAAGGGATAGCACATATAAAAATGCTTAACGTACACGAGAAAGAAGTTAATATTAAATTACCAGAGATGAAAATATTGCCGTTAAGATATTACAATATTATAGACCCAAGGGAAAAGCAAAGAGGGATAAGACGGGAAAATCGAAAAGGGAAGATAGTGACGAGAGTGAATCAGATGATGATAAGAAGAAGTGAAAGGGCAAAAAGGGAAAAGAGAAAGGTAAGAAAGACCAGAAAGAGAAGGAACCAAAAGAGAAGAAAGAGAAGGCATCAAAAGAGAAGAAAGAGAAGGGGCCAAAAGAGAAGAAAGAGAAGGAGCCAAAAGAGAAGAAAGAGATGGAAACAAAAGAAAAGAAAGAGAAGAAAGATAATGCTACTAATGGAAAAGATGAACACGTAATTATGAAGTTGAGTAAAGAAAAAAGCTTGGTGATAATCCGCAAGCAAACTTGGAGTTACTTCTGGAGAAACTAAAGCTATTCACGAAAAACTATAAAATTGAAACTGCCGAATAATGAGAATTGTTGAGAGAATAAGTAAAGGAGAATTAAAGAGGAATGATAATGAAAGATGATAGGATAAAGAAAGCGTAAAAGGTTAAATCAAAGAAAACGACATTTGAAAATGAAAAAGAAGACTAAGAACGAATAAATAATATGAAAAATTTTACCTTGAAAGGGAAAATTTTTCTCGTGAACCGTTGGGGGTGAGGTGCCCGTATAACCTCATAGAAAATAACTATACATACACTTTGATTCACACTATAGTAATTTAAGGTAGTTTATATAGAAAACTAGATTGTAGTCATGTATATAGATATGAGTCAGTAGGCCTAGTTATGATAATATGTAATAGTATATAAGGATAGTATATAAGAATCCCTACTATAAATACAAGGGAACTTTGTATGAAAATTACAGTCACTGTTCAATACTCAACGACTACAGGGCGCTAAATGGGCTTTAGCTCTACGCTCTGTCGCTGAGGAACAATTAATAAAATAAACGGTCTCCAAATAAAATAACTGTTTTATTTAAATCCTCGAGTCAAACCCTGCGAATCCCATATTGAAGCATTACAACATTTTGCCCCAAAATCCGGACTACCCATTTTGAATAGAAATAGAGTCAGTTAGGTATTTTCAATCGTTTATTTCAGAATAGACTAAATATTCTTCATTAAACAAAATAAACAATCATCTATTTTCCTTGGACGGAAAACTGGTCATTTCATTATAGTCCGGGTGGCAGCGTTGCATTTTGGATGATCTTTTCAGGTCGCTTGATTTTTATTGGAATTGATAGTTAAGATGAGGCCACCAGTGGTGGGGGTGGTGGGGATAAAATGTATATATTGCCACGATCAGCCCCACCACTACTCACGCAGCTGACGTTTACATCATCAACTTACTACCCGAAAGGAATAATTCTAAAATGAATCAATTGGCACGAAATGACCAGGTCAATGGCAACGCTCACTCCGGGACTACTTTTTTTATTAGTCCGCGATGCAGCGTTGGAAGTTACCTGGTCTGCTTAAATCTTTGTGCACTGGAGCTACTCTTACGTGATCAGAGGGCCAATCGCTTAAAATCCGGACAAAAGCCGGACAGGCCGGACATGTATAAATTTGGCCGCCACGACTGTAAAAAGCCGGATATGTCCGGCTAAATCCGGACACCTGGCAACCCTACGTGCAAAGGACAAATGACCTATATGCATTATAGGTCAAAATGGCTTTGTATGCATTTTTTGGTATAAAATGTTCATATTTATCCTTAAAAAAAATTTCAGACTGATTGTAGGTTTAAATTAAAAGTTATCACTTTGAACAGTTACTTTATTTGCTTCGGTTTCATGTATTTTGAAAACTTTGATCGCGTTTTTCTCGAAACGAGCTTTTTGCAGATAGGTCTTTTGCCCTTTGCACGGCAGAAATGGAGTGCTAAACATCGTTAATTTCTTCGACTCCTCTGTAAGTTCCACCTGCCAAAACCCTTCCCTTAGATCCAAAACAGTAAAAAACTTCATGTTCCTCATGGCATACCTAAGATCCTACAATTTTGGAATCATAAAATGCTCTTCCTTAATGAATAGGTTCAGTTCCCGCGGATCTAAACAGATTCGCACCGATTTTTCTTTTTTTCCACCACAACCATATTATGGGTCCATTCGCTAGGTGCTTGTACCTTTGTTATAATATTTCTTTTTTCCATCTCTACTAGTGCCTGCTTTACTTTGTCCCTAATGCCCATAGGAATTCTTCGTGGAGGTTTACTGACCGGAATTGCTCCTTCTTTCAAATCTATTGTACATTTTTCCGGAAATCGACCATAACCTGTAAAAACTTCTTTATTTTGTTCTATAAATTCCCGCGCGTTGTCTACTTCAACCGAATGTACACATTTAACCAAACCTAATTGCTCGCAAGTTTGTAACCATAATAGTGGTTTTGAATCGCAGTCAACTATAGCAAAATCAATGTCAAAACCACTCCCTTGGTACTTGGTTTTGCAAGTAGATTTTCCCAACGCTTTGATCCTGAATCCACCATAGGCTTCGAGTTTTGTGCGTAACGCCCTTAAGTTTGATTGTGGTCTCATTTTGCTAAATATATTTTTCGGTAAAATGTTGACTTGTGACCCCGTATCTAATATAAACTCGACTTCTAAATTTTCCACTTGGATCTTTTCAGTCCACCATAAAAAATCTTCTGAATTTATAGCATTTATCACTGAGTCAACGTAATAATCATCACCATCAGAATTTTCATTTAGAAATCCACAAGAAATGTCACTAACCTGATTATTTCGTCTGTTATTGTTACCGTGGTTAGTGGTTCATTTTTCCACATACCTACCATACACTGCTTACCATATGCAGGACATTTTCCCGCGCTATGTATATAGTTGCAATAACGAAAGTTAATTGATTTTATGATTTTTTGTTGTGGGCCACTAATATTTGAACCAGGGCCATCCTAAGATAAAAATAATGCGCCCCTCTCGGTAAGAAAATGCAGTGGGGGGGGGGAGTGCGGTGGCCGGCAAAGTTAGACAAACGCGTCAGAACAAGAAAAAGTCAATTTACACTAAATAAAAACAAAAAATTCATACAAAATTTAAAAAAAACAACACGGGACGCACAGCAAAAAAAACTGCACGAAAAGGGACAAAATTCCAAAATGGCTGAAAATTGGTCCACAGCTCCTTTGGAACTTTTTAAGAAAACAATTTCGGAATCACAAAAAAACATGGCCGCCGGAGATATCGCGTTTTCCTTGTATCTCAGTTTCTATAGGTCGTACAACCCCGTGCGTGGGCCCAAAATGTTGACAATGAAATTATCTACAACTTTAGTTCTTACAAAAATGTTGACCCGATTAACCCTTTTAAAGTTATTAACGGTCAAAGTAATCAAAAATCACTTTTTGGCCAAAAAACGAGCAAAAACATTTCCGAAATTTTTTTTTTATCAGTCAATACGAAACGTTATTGCTTACAAAAAAGGGCTCCTGTCATTTTTTCTAAAACTCAAGCCTTTCGAAATTATTCAATTATATATCAAGGGTTTCCAAAAATTACTATTCGGCCAAAAAATCACTCAACAATTGAATTTTGCAAAATTTGTTTTTCATCTACTTATACAAAACATTATTGCCTACAAAATACCCTTCTTGTCATTTTTTCGAAAACCTTTCCAAATTTTGCAGTAAATAGTAAAAACACTAGTAAATTTTGCAGAAACTAGTCAATACATTTTAAAATAAAATAATTTCATTTGACGTTAGTTAAGCAGCACTTTGTAGATGTTTCCTTTACTACATTAAAAATAATTTTTAATATATTACGAATTAAAACAACTTAAAAATACATAAAGCAAAAAAACACGCAGAATATAATATCTCACTTGACATGTTAAATGCAAATGAAAGTAAAGTGTAATGTGTCATACCGTCATTTCCTTTAGTATCGTAATGAAAGTTACCATCATAATGAAGGTATAGTGTGTCAAAAGTATTATATGTATTTATGCGGAATTCGTTATTGGCATCAAATTTAACTTCTTTCGACTTATTTTCGTCCTATTTTTTTTCCTTTGCGTATTCGTTTGTACTCATCACATCCGGACAATTTTATACCTTCAGATTTGTAAAGGTTAAATTATTTTGTATATCGTTTCGGGTGTACAGATTTTCGGATAATTCAATAATGCTTTCAGTTACAGTCGGGCCCGCCACATAGCCTTTCGGGGCCTGGGGCTAAAATCTTTTACTAAAAAAAGCGGTCGCTTCTTGATTTCCGAATAGGTCTTAAGTTACTAAGTGCAGCTAGGTCCACTTTTTGGCTTGCAATCCATTTTTGGGGCCTATGACCTGGGACCCAGGCAATTCGCCTCATTGTGGCGGGCCTGGTTGTAGTAGCAACTTCTTGAAGTGATATATTAGTTTTATCTATGATTTCTAATATTCTACCATAATAGCAGTTTCCAGTAATTTGAACTCATTTTACAAGCCCTCAGCTTCAACTTTTGTTACAGGCTTTTGAAAGTTATACATATTCGTAAATTCTATCCAAAGCATCTTTAAAATTTTCATAACCAATTCCCATAACGAATAACCAATCTTTAGAAAATGTTATTTGATTATTTCTGTAATGAAAATATTTTAAATAAAAATAACATAACTAAAAATAACAAAAAAATATAAGACCAATAAAAATTTTTTGTTTTTTATGTGGAAGACTAGAGCTCAGGGAAAGCCCTTTGTACTGTCGACAATCTATTTTCTTCGTATAGAGTGCAATGTCGAACAGCAAGCTCTAGTCGATAGATAGTGAAGGGGAAGAGAGAAGTAGGAAGGAACTGCCACAACCACCTAACCCCAACCATTTCTATCGCAACTCTGGCATCGGGGCAATGAGAAACAACTCGCTGGAGTGTTATGCCTCCTGAAACAAGTTGAATCCCATCAACCAACCGATGACATGCGCTTGGTGGAGCGGGGCAGTGCTAGCGGAAGGCTATGACAGGAGGGAAGGTGGGAAAGGCGAAGGACCGTGGGGCTCTGCCGGGACTCGAACCCGGGACCTCTGGGATAGTAGCCAGGCACCTTACTCCCTAGACTACCGAGGCCCATTTAGCCCTGTGGTTAGGGTGGCCCTGATTTGAACGGTCGACTTCTGCTGACTGACATGCATTTCCCCTTACAGATCTGAAATTATATTTGCTAGAGTTAATATTCGTACTATTATCATTCTGCAAATTTGTATTTGATTTAAGAGACAAGTTACTTCCTTTGTTATTATTCACAGCGTGGACAGCTCAGGCCTGATGATGCATTTCTTGTGTTTGTCTGCTGGTTAATTCTGCTATTCTGCACATCTCGACTGCTTTGTTCAAGCTCAGGTCATCGACTTTTAATAGCTGGCTCTGGGTATTGTAATCAGCAATTCCTAATACTACTCGGTCCCGTAAAATCGACTCTTTTTGTTCTCCAAAGCTGCAACTTTCGATTAACGAGGACATGTCTTTCATGAAATGGTCAAACGGCTCGCCTTCCCTTTGACTTCGTGTATAAAACAAATACGTCTCATAGACTATATGAAGAGGGGATAACCATAGTGATCCAAGCGACATTTGCATCTTTTTGAGATAATGATGCAAACGCGTTTTGGAAATATTGTTAAAAATTGGATGATTTGTTATGGATATATTTGCAATGAAGTGATGCCTAGAGTTGTAGAATAAATAAGAAAAAATGTTTTATTCAAATATTTATATTGAAAAGTAAAGAAAATAGGGTTTTGGTAAAAAAAAATCACTTGGATCAGTTTAGCACAACAATTTCAACAAAACATATTAAAGTGAAATCACACACATCAACTAAATTATAATTAAAATATTGAAATCAAATTTAATCATCTCCATATTCGGCAGGTAGCGTTTCCTCATTCCTGTTAACCTCTTCGCCCCTTCCTCTTCTGGGAACATGTGGAAGCGTTAGATAAAAAGGATGATCTACAGGTGGCACAAATTTTAAAATTTTTTTAATGTCTTGCATTTTCTGATAAGATATGGGCTTTGATGCTGCAACTTGTTCAGGAACGAAATTTCTTAAATTTTCCAAAAATGTCTCCAAGTCCACGCCATTTGGTTTTAAGTCAATCACCTTATAACTTTCGGCATAGTCGTCATTGTAATGCATCAGGCTTGACCCTGTACTGAATTTTATTTTGCGCATAGTGGATATTTTAGCGCCATGTTTTAAAACAGTATGATAGTCTTTAAAGTGGACTGATAAACTTTCAAAGTCGAGAAACTTACCAGCCATGTCGCGAACTGTGAAAGGTTTTTGTTTTCGACAGTTGCGTACCAGATCCATCCAGGCTTGTGGTGTATATATGGCGGTCCTCTTCTTTTGTTCTCGACTTATGAATGAGAAATCACTATCATTGGGCAAGTACGTATGGCCGCTCACTAGGAAGTGCATAACAATAGTTTTGGGATGGGGGACTGGTTGACCAGAAACATGAGAAAATGCAACACGTTCCAATTTCTATTTTGACCAGAGCAGCAGTCACTAAAAAAGCAAATGGTTGCAATGGTCTCCGGCAGAGTGTGTTCTGCGTAGTAATAGAGAGAGGACATTATTTCTTGGGAACCCCTTGCCCCACAGTGCTCTGGCCACATATTCATAACAATTTTTTCTCCATCTTTTAAATAGCAATGGATGCCAAAATTAAGTATTTGAAGTTGCCTAAGGTAATATACCTCACCCGTATTTAAATATGGAAGGGGAAGTGTGCGCTCCAAGTCGAAGGTTAATACTGTTAAGGATTCATCATCCTTAACTCTAGCTTTATAAGCATTAAGTATATCTCGTACCTTATTTGCTAATTTGAGATGTTCGTCTTTTTGGGTTCTCAGGCTCAGGCACTTTTCTAAGTTTTCTTCCGCCTTTATGGCTACTTCTAACATGTCACAAGTTTTACATGTGTCTAACTTCGGCACGTAAAAGTGCAGATTGAATTCTGTAGTAAATACTTTTTTATAAATATTCTTTTTTAAAATAGGCTTTTCCTCTAATAGGCATTTTTCTTTGAAAAGTTCATACATTTTATTCATGCATAGTTCCGGTGACAAGTACTGACGCGTAGAATTACTTTCGCCGTAATGGCTTTTATACTTTGGAAAGGTGTTAATGTGGTCTCTGATCCATGTTAATTTCTCTTCAGAGATCTTGTTTGGAGGTGTTTTTCGTCCTCTCTGGTCAGGTTCTGGTATTGCCGAAGCAAGAACTTTCCTGCCAAGTGCATAATCAATTCTTTTGTTACTAATCTGGACCTATGAGGAATTTAAAAAAAAACTTTCGTAACATCTAAAGATGCATTATTGGAATCACTAAGAACAGAGTGGAGCCAAATAAATTACCAAGAATGTTATAAGTTCGTAGGATCGCTGCTCTTATAAAAGCCAAACGTGGCTCCACTAAATACAAGTTTCAAATATATAATATACATAATCCAAACATCTTTGTTTTTTTCATATATCCTGATTTCTGAAAGTGTTGCCAACTTATTATTATTGACTTTCACATTTCATTTTTTGAAAATTAAAGTAATTTAGTTACTTGGATCACTTTGGTCTTCTTAAAAATAAAAACAATAATGATCCAAGGGCTGTTTTGTCACTTGGATCAGTATGGCACACTATCTTTTTGTATATAAGCTTAAGGCTACAGTGGCAGATTGAGATTGGATGGGAATGGGATGTTATTTATGTGCTTGGATTAGTATGGCATGAAAGATTGTATTTTTTTCTATGCATTCAACTTAAAAAGTAAATATTGACAAAAATGTCGCTTGGATCACTATGGTTCTCCCCTCTTCATATTTGCTCTCGGGTTGCAGTAGTCTTCGAATTTTTTCTTAACTGTTTCAATTTTGCATTGTTCTTCTGCAGTCTTGTTAAAAGTGTGAAAAAGCTCAATTGCATCATTTCGAGCGCAGCTTCAAAATCTGGCCACCTGGATTTTTTCTGCCCGAATGCCCGAATCATTTGAAGTTATTCCCAGTTCATTGCTTAATACAACACCTTAATTGATTTTTCTTCTCCAACCGTTGTTTATACTCTTCTATGTCTTGTGATAGCTCCTTGTTCACGGTCGCCATGTGGTGTTTACTATTCGGGAGATTAGGATTGAGGAGTAGCAACAATGCTTAGCTCCTAAAGAGAGCAGCGAGAATCAGGAATGGAATCAGGCGGTGGAGCAGCTTTAAAGCACAACTCCTAAGTAAATACTTCGCGTTCCGATTTACCAGTGTTTATTAAATTGATCTTCCATATTTATAGTCAATTTGGTTACAATTAGTTTATTAGTAAGTTATGGGGCCGCGTCACAAATCACCGAATCATCACAATCAGCGCCGGCCCTAGCCCTTGGCCACGGTGGAGCGAGATTGACTCTCGGCGACCTTAGGCTACTTATTCGCTCCGATCCGACTATCGGATCCGGCTATCGTATTCGATTATCGGCTCAGACCGAAAACTTAAGCCGATCATCGTAGGAAAGCTAGTGGAAACTTTTTTTATCATTCCAATTGTGGGCTTCAAAGGATTGCGATTTCCGATTGCTTAGGGTACTTTTTCACTCTGATCAGACTAGTGGGTCAGACCGAAAACTTGAACCGATAATCGAAGGAGAGCCTGATAGAGTGAAATCTTTTTTTATCATTCCAATTGTAGCCCTCAAAGAGCTCTATCTAAATATTTAAGTTTGTCTAGGGGAATCGTGATCGTAGGCAACCGTCTTCTTTTTCGCCAGATTTTCAGGGATAGCGTTACCTGTAGTGCGAGAAATATTAGGGATTTAAAAAGAGCTCTTTGAGGACTTCAAATATATACTTTATACAAATATATTTTTTCTGATTAGGTTTTCGAATTGTAAACCTACCATTTTTTGACTGCCACCGCTCCGGCTATGAAGGATTTTTATTGATTGTAATAGATACGTTGTCATTCTGTCTGTATGTAGGGGTTAATCTCTTAACTGGCTAATCCGGTTTTGATGGGATTTTGACGGCAGGTAGTTTTCTTTTTACTCGCTCAAGTGGTCGGTTATTTTATTTACAGAGACATATAGCTCAATACTGAAGGATTGTTTTGATTGTGTAGTAGAAAAATTAATATGCAAAATATTGTTATAAACAAAAACCCGCCTAAAACAAAAATGCCTTCTAAAATTTAATAATCATTAAATTCCTCAAATTTTCAAAAATCTAAATTCCCAAATATGTACAATCGAACAAAAATAAATACTCCATTTCAGTTCGATTAAATTACAAATATTTCAAAATTTAAAAAAGATTTCCCTTTTCTAAAAGTTTTAACAAATTATCCCACGGGAAATCCAAATTGCAACTCACATTTTTCCCTACACGGGAACAACGAATTGGCCGTTGCAATATTTTCTTGGAAATCCACGGTGATAAACACCGTGGATCAACATAAAATTAACGGGCAAAACAACCAGCGATCCACATTCGAATCTTATCAGACTCGGGTGTCTGGTTTCGTCTGGGTTTTATGCTCAAATCTTGTCTTCTGCTTGCTGCTCATTTTGGCGGCGAAAAAACTTTTTTTGTTGAGATCGACAATTTGACCGGTAATATGAACCCTTTAATGTAGGAAATGTATGGGTGCCCCAATAATGCATAATATAAATTAATAAACAACAAGAATTTATTTGCACATAATTGGGAAATTTTAGAAATCAGCAAAATTTGTAATGTAAATTTTAGGATAAGAACTTGTATAAATACCCGAGTATCAAAAATAAAGACACAGTTAATAATTCAAATCTGAGCATTGATTACTAAAATTAAAAAAAACCTTTCCTGAGTTCACTCTGCCTGCGCGGAAGAACTCTTGAAAGAGGAAAAACCCTGCGGACACTTCCGCACTTAATCTAACACATAATAAAAGACTAGCCAAAACAAAAAAAAACTTCGTAAAAGTAAATTCAAAATATAAAATCAAAGTTATCAACGAAAAAACTTTACATGGCGATCCTGCCTCCCGGACAGCTGGACCAGCAATTCTTTCATCAATTCATAAGGAAGAGTACGTGCCCTCGCCGTATCACCGGAACCAGCAAGCTGACAAAAGAAGAACAAATCCCAGAAGCAGCCAAAGAAGAAATTCAAAACATCCTCCAAAAATCTGACGAACACAAGAAGATACCAGCAAATAAAATTCTGAAGTTAGAATTAGAAACGAACTCGAAAGCAGGCCCCCCACCCATAACCATAGATGATTACAAAAAATGACAGGCAGCAAAGCAACAACAACAGCAACCAGTTCAACATATAATAAGCCAAATTAAAAAACCACGGGGAGGAAAACGTGAAAAACTGAGGACACCACTGACATATAGATATGGACTGCTAATTGACAACTTTCAATGGCACCATTTTTCTCCAGAAGAAGAAGACCTTTTCTATGTAAACAACAATTTTTTTTTCGAATTTAGAGGAAAATAAGTAATAAGATGTATGTTATAATTGATAGAAATAATTTTCCATCGTTATTTTTTATTTAGTAGCAGTTTTTTCGTTAAATAAATGTATTTTTTTTAAATATGTGAGGGTTTTTTCCCTCTGTTTAACGAACTTTTAAAAATAAAGAAAATAGAGAAAGAAGAAAAAACTCTATAGCTGTCTAGTTTTTTCTAATTATGTTTATATCGCTGACATGCACTGAACTGTTTTTTATTTTAAAACCGATTAAAGTTCATAGGATTTTAAAGGGGGAACGAGACAACGATAGTTTTTGGTGCCACTTTTTTGTATGGGATTTTGCTTATTTAGCAGTCCATATCTATATGTCAGTGGAGGACACAAAGAGCAGAAGCCTTCAGGATAGCAGCATTGGCGGTAACACAGAAAGGAAAATCATTCTTTCTCAATAAAGCAAACGCGATAAAAACCCAGCTCCAGCAGCTACTAACCAACAATGGTAACAGCAAAATGCAAAGAGCAAATAAACACTAGCATTGAATTAAAATAAAAAAAAAATAATAAATAAAAATTTTTAAAAATAAGATATGCACATAAATCAAAAAAATACATATAAATAGATATAAATAGATATAAAGACAAAAATGTTGCTAAGATCATTATAAATAATAAATATTAATAAAAATAAAAAAAATATTATATCAATATCCAATGAGTTATGTCATTAAATAGAGTCAAAAAAATATTAGAAGAAGCTGATAGAATTCGATTGAATTTTAGGAAAAATCCTACAAGAAAAGAGTCTAGCACCACTTTATTAAGAAAAGAACTTGCTATACATGAGCTAAAAACTGAATTATCTGAATTAGCACAAGAAATTAATGTGCAGCAATACGAAGTACAATTCAAGCGAATATATACAGAAATTAAAGAATTCATAAGAATTAAATCAACAGAAAATCTAGAAGCCATAAGTGAAGGAAACGAAGAAGATTTTGAAGGAGAAGAAGAAAATGAAATAGAAGCCATAAGTGAAGAAAACGAAGAAGATTTTGGAGGAGAAGAAGAAAGTAAAAAAGAAGCCATAAGTGAAGAAAACGAAGAACATTTTGAAGAAAGAGAAGAAGAAAATAACATAGCTAGAACAGAGAAAATAACTAAAATGGCAGCACTCGATATTATTACCACGCTAAAAATTGTCCCAACGTATGAAGGCGACGCTAAGGAACTCACGAAATTTCTGAACATAATAGAATGCATAGCTGAAACACTGTCTAACAGTGAAGAAATCCTAAAACTAATAAAAGTTGTGTTAAAAGCAAGAATATCAGAAAGAGTGAAAGTAAAACTAGGTTCCACTGAATCGCTAACTGACTTTGAAAAATTCAAGGAACATTTCAAAAAACGATTCCTAGTCAAAACGAATCCTTTGAAATTACAAAATGATCTTATATAGATATGCATTCGGAATAGACGTGTTTTTGGTCGCTCCCGGTTATTTTTAAAGTTTTTCCAGTGTAATAATATTCCAAGCTATTTTATATTAAACGATCCCGTGAGTTTTGTCTTTGCTCGGTTTGAACTCCTTAAATTTTTCACCAAATTAAAAAGAATGTCGAAAACAAATCAACCGAGGCCCAAAACTAGAGGTTTCATCGAGAGTGAAGGGAGTACATCCGCTACGAAGAATACGCCAGTGCTCACACACTCGAAGCGGAATGACGGCAGCAGCGGGACACCCCGATCATCGTCGATTGCAACCTCGGAAAACACTTTTGAGCTCATGGAGAGGAGGTTGCTGCTTAACTTCAACCGTTTGTAGGATGAGCGATTCTCTGCTTTTCATGAGTAATTCGTTGCTCTTCAGGACCACCTAAAACATTTGGAGACCCGTTTGACCAAGCGAATCGACGAGGTGAGCAGTGCCTTTAACAGTGAAGTGGGTAAGTTACGAGACGAGGTCGAAACTGTGCAGCACGACGTTGCAGTAGTCTCTAACGAACTCGAAGACTTAGGCCGGCAATCCAGACTGCAGGACGTGGTGATTCGTGGCATACCCATGACTGACGGTCAAAATCCAAAACAAATCTTAAATGCTGTGGCCACCACCATCGGGCACGAACTATCGCCTTACGTAAGCGTGTTCCGACCACAGCAACGCCATCGTTTGGACTCTCAGACCAACAGTACCAAGAAGACCGGCTCGCTGCTGGTAGTAAAATTCCCATCCCCCTACGAGCAGCAGGAATTCTTGCAGAAGAGGCGTCAGCACGGCACTCTCACGCTGAAGGAGCTGAATTTAGGTTTTGTCTCCGACAGTCAGATTTATTTTAATGAGAGTCTGACGTCAAAAAATAACGATATCTTCCATACGGCGAGAAAACTGCTGAAGAGGAAAATGGTAACTGCAGTCTTCACGCGTCGAGGATTTGTCTACGTCCAGCTGGACAGAAATAAACAGCCACAAAAATTTACTTCTGCTCTTGATCTTAATGATGTCATCAGGACCGCTACCACAGCAGAATGAAAATTTTAGAACAGCCTACCGACACCAGGGAGCATCAATACGATCAATGTCTTTTTTTTTCTTTTATTTTTAAGTCATTCTTTATTTTCTTCTAATTTTTATTTGCTTTTTCTCTTTTATTTTTAATTTTTAAGTCAATTTTGCATTTTTGCATATCTGTAATGAAGGAACATTATTGCACCGTCTGTCTCAATTTGCTACCGATCACGTTTCCCTTGGGTACATTTTGCTACCCCGTACTGGTTCTGCTATTTAGCCGGTTCTTTGCAGTATGAGCAGGATCAGAACTCTGCTCAATATCTTCCATGGTAGAGTTCAGGGTTTGAACTTTTGTCACATTAACGCGCGGAGTCTATGTAACAAAATCGACGAACTACAAGAAATTTTTCGTGGCTCTAATGTTCACGCCATTCTAGTGTCTGAAGTCTCTTTGCGCGAACACGTTCTCTCTAAATTTGTAGCATTAGAAGGCTACTATCTGTATCGTAATGACAGGAAAAACCGTGCTGGTGGTGGAGTAGCCATTTATGTAAAGAACAACCTTCGTTCTTTCAAAGTCAGAGAATCTATTTCCAATGCCTTGGAGTTGCTTAGCATTGAAATAAGCTGTGGGAATAGCAAGTGTCTGGCGACTGTGGTTTATTGTCCCCTAGAATTTTCTCTAACAGTGAAGCGTGCGAGTTGGAAGTTTTCCTTTCGGAAGTGACTCACAAGTATGAGAACATCGTAATCGGGGGAGATTTTAATGTAAACATTTTATTAAATAATTCCATTTCTAAAAATTTCCTCGATTTCTTCCGCACCTTTGATTTGAAGCCCGTAAATCAACTTCCGACATACTTCAATATTCATAATCCGTCTTTATTGGATCTGTTTTTTGTGTCGAATGTAGATAAAGTTTTATTCCACAATCAACTCAGCCCGCCTAGCTATCTTGATCACGACATTCTTTACCTCTCCCTGAATTTCGAAGTGAGTAATAATATGCGAAAAATATTCTCCTACCGCGACTATAAGTCCATTGAAATTCCATCGCTACTGCATGCATGCCCCTCACTGCCGTGGGATCAATGTAATGCTTCAATATGGGATTCGCAGGGTTTGACTCGAGGATTTAAATAAAACAGTTATTTTATTTGGAGACCGTTTATTTTATTAATTGTTCCTCAGCGACAGAGCGTAGAGCTAAAGCCCATTTAGCGCCCTGTAGTCGTTGAGTATTGAACAGTGACTGTAATTTTCATACAAAGTTCCCTTGTATTTATAGTAGGGATTCTTATATACTATCCTTATATACTATTACATATTATCATAACTAGGCCTACTGACTCATATCTATATACATGACTACAATCTAGTTTTCTATATAAACTACCTTAAATTACTATAGTGTGAATCAAAGTGTATGTATAGTTATTAACTTCCCAGTAGGAAGTTATTGTAATCGGTCCGAAAATCGGATTCGAAATTTTCAATGTATTTACACGTTTCAAGGTCCCAATAGCATTTTAAGCAAAAATTTGAGAAGAAATATGTGTGTGTGTGTGTGTGTGTGTGTGTGCGTACGTATGTGGTCATTTTTTCCTGCACGATTTCGCGCGAACCGAAAAAGATATCGACTTCGTTCAGATGCCGATCGAAGCGTGTTCAAGGAAATATGATCTGAAAAGATTTTCATAAAAATTGGTTGAGCCGTTTTTTTGTTTGAACGACTTAAGTGATTTTTGTACCAGCACGATTTCGCGCGAACCAAAAAAGATATCGACTTCGTTAAGGTGCCGTTCGAAGCGTATTAAAGGACATATGAATTGAAAAGATTTTCATAAAAATCGGTCGAGCCGTTTTTTTGTTTGAACGACTTAAGTGATTTTTGTACCAGCACGATTTCGCGCGAACCGAAAAAGATATCGACTTCGTTCAGGTGCCGTTCGAAGCGTGTTCAAGGACATATGATCTGAAAAGATTTTCATAAAAATCGGTCGAACCGTTTTTTTGTTTGAACGACGTAAGTGATTTTTGTACCAGCACGATTTCGCAGGAACCAAAAAAGATTTCGACTTCGTTAAGATGCCGTTCAAAGCGTGTTAAAGCAAGTATGATCTGAAAAGATTTTCATAAAAATCGTTCGAGTCGTTTTTTAGTTTGAACGAATACTGGGAAGTTAATCTTGTGGACCGAAAGGGTCAAAAGCCACATCCCAACTAGTTTTCTATGAGGTTATACGGGCACCTCACCCCCAACGGTTCACGAGAAAAATTTTCCCTTTCAAGGTAAAATTTTTCATATTATTTATTCGTTCTTAGTCTTCTTTTTCATTTTCAAATGTCGTTTTCTTTGATTTAACCTTTTACGCTTTCTTTATCCTATCATCTTTCATTATCATTCCTCTTTAATTCTCCTTTACTTATTCTCTCAACAATTCTCATTATTCGGCAGTTTCAATTTTATAGTTTTTCGTGAATAGCTTTAGTTTCTCCAGAAGTAACTCCAAGTTTGCTTGCGGATTATCACCAAGCTTTTTTCTTTACTCAACTTCATAATTACGTGTTCATCTTTTCCATTAGTAGCATTAGCTTTCTTCTCTTTCTTTTCTTTTGTTTCCATCTCTTTCTTTTCTTTTGGCTCCTTCTCTTTCTTCTCTTTTGGCCCCTTCTCTTTCTTCTCTTTTGATGCCTTCTCTTTCTGGCCTTTCTTACCTTTCTCTTTTCCCTTTTTGCCCTTTCACTTCTTCTTATCATCATCTGATTCACTCTCGTCACTATCTTCCCTTTTCGATTTTTCCGTCTTATCCCTCTTTGCTTTTCCCTTGGGTCTATAATATTGTAATTTCTTAACGGCAATATTTTCATCTCTGGTAAATTAATATTAACTTCTTTCTCGTGTACGTTAAGTAGTTTTAGATGTGCTATCTCTTTTGAAGGAATCAATGAATTAGCAATGAAGACTCCATCCTGAATTTGTTGGCTTAGGACAATGCTATCTTTCTTAATTTGCTGATTGACAGCTTGTAGGATTTGTGATCTTGCTGGAATCGTTATGGTGTCCTGTCGAGGTACATAAGTGGTAATTGGCACTATGATATTCCGATCCTTTACTACAATTGTTAGTGTGAATATCTCAAAATCAAGTTTGCACTTATTTTCGTACAAAAAGTCTCTTCCTAATATTGCATCCGTACCAATAGCTAAGTCATCAGATACTACGTGCAGTCTCTGCTTAATTTCTTCTCCTTCAATCAAAATTTTCGTTTCAAGCACTCCTATTGTGTACGTATCACTTTCTGTAATGCCTATTAATTTGCATATATCGTACCTATCAATTTGATTATTGTTTATCAAGTTTCTTTTGATTATTGATATGTCTGCTCCTGAATCTATCAAAAATTTTACCGGCTTATCCATGCCTATTATTTTAGCAGTTATATAGTTATTGACACGCTGAAAGTTATATGAAAACATCTTTGCATTTCTGGACCTCGTATTCTCATCTAATATTCTTCGTCCCTCGAACGATGAGCTTCGGGGGCGGTTTGTTCGTTTCCCGAATCGAGTATATTGATTCTTCTTGGGTAATTGTTTGAGTTATAACCTCTGTTATACCGTTGTTGCGCATAGTGTCCTTGTACATTGCCCTGCCTTTCTCGCTTGTCATTGGGATTATTTCTTGCTGGTTCCGCAGAATTCCTTTTATTGAAGTTTGCAGTTCCTCTATAACTATAATTTTGACTATCATCTTCCCTGTTCCTATTGAATCTCTGATTTCCTAAAGATCCACTTTGAAACTTATTATTGCGATTGCTCTGCCAGTTGTTTCTGTAAAATTCTTCGTTCGCGCTTCTCCTTCTTGGAGCGCTACCATGATAGAACTGTTTGTTAGTATCATTCACTGCTTCTATTTCAGTAGCTATTTTCACAGCCTTACCTAAAGTTTCTGGCATCGCTGCAAATACTGCTGTCTTATAGGGTTCATTTAGACCTGCCTGAAAAGCATTCAGTCCCGATTTGTCGTTAAGAGCATTAATCAGCTTTCGACTATCTTCGCCATGTTCCGTTATTTGTACGTCATTCAGCTGTGCTATTAGATTTTGTACCCTTGTCGCAAAGCTTTGAACTGCTTGATCTCCTTGTTGAATCCTTGACAACTTATTTTGTATACTTAAGGGATTGCGTTTCACCTTAAAATGCGTCTCGAACAATTTTTTGAAACCATCTATGCCTTGCGGAGTACTTGCTCCAATCTTTATTCTAACCTTTTCTGTGATACGTGCTTTCAGCACCAATTGCACCAATTTCTCTCTCTCCGGATCATCTTTTAATGTCTCTCCTATAATTTCAACGATATTGATGAAGTTGGTCAGCTCCTTCTCTTCACCGTCAAAAGTAGGTAACAATTTTAAAATTTGGAATGGATCTAGAGTTCCCATATTGCTGGTTTCCTGTCTATTCAAATCGATAATTGAGTTAGAAGCCTCTAAAGCTCTATTACTCAAGCTATCTTGCTCTTCTTCCGAGCTTGTTTCCTTCTCCTCAGTCGATACCTCGCTCAACTGGAACTTTATTATTTCACCTACTTCCTCGTACACTGCTCTAAATTCTGTCAGTGTATCCTCACTGCTTTCTACAACGTTAATTCGTAGTTCTAGTTCATTTAACTCAACTCTTCTTCTTAATAATCTCTCCGCCGTTCTTAGTTTATATGGCGCCTTTTTTACCTTCGCTTTTATTTTATGGAGTTCTTTCAAGATTTCTACCGCCTCATGCTCTGGCATCTCTCCTTGACTTAATACTGTTGTGCTCTTACTATTGCACTATCTTATCCCATATGTGTATCTATATTTTAGTTTGTTGTTGTTTTTTTTGACTATTACAGTAAAACACGCGTAAATGCAACACGGCTAAATGCGAAATGCTGGTAAATGCACAAAAATTGTAATACCGTGTGATTTTCGTGTATTTTCTAGGTATATAAACACTCATAAGAGAAACACGGATAATTACATTGCTCGTCTAAATGCAACCATTTTCAAAGCCATGAAAATCGGAATGGATTAAATTTTACACGTGTAAAAGCACATTTAAATTTTTTATAAATGTATGTACAACCCTGCTCTCATTCATTTCACAGAATAGTTCTTTTGCTCATTTTTTATTTGACAATTTGGCGGCAATTTATTTTGACAATTCGGCGCGTGTTTTGCTAGAAAGAGTGCCGGCGGTTCTTTGTGCTAAGTCATTTTTAAAGGAAACTTAAATTGTGTGGTACATCGTACATAGTACATATATGTAAGCCTTCCAAATTTAACAATTATTAAAATTCATTTTAGATCCAGATGGGCGGTAAAAAAATAACTTTAAGTGTGCAGCAAAAGTTAGAAATTCTAGATGGAATTAAGGCAGGCAAAACACGAAAAGAACTTTCCAAAAAATTTCGGATTAATTTGTCTACAATTTCAAGAATAGCGAAGGATGAACAAAAATACAGAGATTTTTCTTATAAAAATGGTAACGTAAAGCGTAAACGATTTAGAAAGGGCTGGTATGATAAAATTGATAATGCTGTTTTTGTATGGTTCAAAGAAATGAGGTCAAAAAATGCAATAATAAATGGACCAATGATATGCGAAAAAGCAAAAAAATTTGCACAAATGCTTAATATAGATTTTGAACCAAATACTGGCTGGCTTCATCGATGGAAACTAAAAGAAAATGTTAGCTTTCATAAATTGTGTGGTGAAAAGAACGACGCAGATTTTGAAGCTAGTACCGAGTGGTCGAATGTAATTTTACCAGATATAATAAAGGATTTCACACCTTCTCAAATTTATAATGCAGATGAGACCGGCTTATATTATAAAGCCTTACCCACTGGAACTTTTGCAGAACAAGGCGATAAAGCAAGCGGTTCTAAACTTCAAAAGAATCGACTCACATTATTGTTCATATGCAATTGGGAAGGTTCAGATAAGCATGTATATGCCATTGGAAAATCAAAAAAACCTCGCGAATTTCGAGGAAAGGTCATACCAGTACCCTACTATAACCAAAAGAAAGCCTGGATGAACAACTCTATATGGATTGAAATTTTAAAAGATTTAGATTGGAAATTGAGGAAACAACAAAAACGAATTTTGCTCTTCATAGACAATGCAAGTTGCCACAAAATTGGAACGGAGGTAAATCTTGAATATATATCCATCCAGTATTTACCACCTAACACCACATCTTTGGTTCAGCCCTTGGACCAGGGAATTATCAGAAATTTTAAAGCTTACTACCGGACATGCATTATTCGAAAACAATTATTAGCACTTGAAACAGGTTATACTCTTAAAGAATTTATAAAAAGTATTAATATTCTAGAAGCATTAAAAATAATTAAAAGATCATGGTGGTTGGTGACTCCAACAACGATACAAAATTGTTTTAGAAAATCTGGTTTTAAAAAAGAAGAGCCGAATATTGAACAAAATGAGGTAGAAGAAATTTTAGATCTAGCTATTCCTGAAAATGATTTTATTGAATATCTAAACTGTGATAATGATTTAGACTGTTATGGAGATGTAACAGATGAAGATATCATAGAAGAAGCTGAACAAAATAATAGTGATGTAGAAGAGATAGAAATTCTACAAGATGAAAATATTATCCATGAACCTACCGTGAAAAGAAAAGAAGCTTTAATCGCTCTTAATACACTAAGAGCATATTTCGAAAATAACAATATTTCATCGCTTATTATAGATCAGTTAGAAGAGAAATTATATTATCTATCTGAACAAAATTTTGTCCAGAAAAAGATTTCTGATTTTTTTTCAAAGGGCTGATTATAATACATTATCTACTTATACTTTACAATACAAAACTATGTTTTTTTTGCTATTAAATATGAATTTATTTTTTTGCTATTAAATATGAATTTATTTTTTTGTTATTAAATGTGAATTTATTTTTTTGTTATTAAATGTGAATTTATTTTTTTGTTATTAAATGTGAATTGTTACACCATTTTTTGTCTTTATTTTGTTGTAATTGTTCATTGAAATCTATACATGTTTTTAGTTTAGAGGACTCCTTAATTTCATATAATCCCATATCCTGCTTTATATAAATGCACATTTATATGCATTTATATGTGCTTTGCATAAAGGCACATATATATGCATTTATCGTGCTTCGCATAAATGCACGCCCGGATAAATGCAATTAATATGCTTGAAAATTGGATGTGCACTTACGCGTGTTTTACTGTACAAGAAAAAACGCGCATCTTTTTTTGCTGTAAACATTATTTATTTTGCATATCCTTTATCGTATGCTTGGTTCAGTCTTCGGATCTTTAAATTTTTCCTCCTCCAGGTCCTTGTCGTGCAGGGTCGCCATGTAATGCTTCAATATGGGATTCGCAGGGTTTGACTCGAGGATTTAAATAAAACAGTTATTTTATTTGGAGACCGTTTATTTTATTAATTGTTCCTCAGCGACAGAGCGTAGAGCTAAAGCCCATTTAGCGCCCTGTAGTCGTTGAGTATTGAACAGTGACTGTAATTTTCATACAAAGTTCCCTTGTATTTATAGTAGGGATTCTTATATACTATCCTTATATACTATTACATATTATCATAACTAGGCCTACTGACTCATATCTATATACATGACTACAATCTAGTTTTCTATATAAACTACCTTAAATTACTATAATGTGAATCAAAGTGTATGTATAGTTATTTTCTATGAGGTTATACGGGCACCTCATCAATTATATGGGCTACTCGACATCGACGACCAACTAGAACATTTCAACTCACTATGTCACCTCCTGCACGAGTCTTTTGCTCCAGTCCGGACAAAGCGCATTTCTTCTTCTACCCCATCTTGGTTTTCCGCTCGAATAAATCGACTTATCTCCGAAAGAGAATTCTTGTTTAATAAATACAAAAAGAATAAAACTGAAGTGAACCTAAAAGCATACAGAAAAGTTAGAAATTTAGTTACTTCCTCCATCCGCAAAGCAAAACTGCAGTATCTGTCGTCAAAACTTAGTCCTAATATACCTGCTAGGAAATTTTGGGCCAATATCAAGCGACTTGGCATTTCCGGTGATGACTATGAAGCCCAGTCAGCTCTTAATGCTAACGAATTAAATAAACATTTCACCTCCGGACCCAACTTACGTGGAGACACTCATTGCCCAAGTCCAACCTACTGGAACACCGAAAGTTTTAGTTTTCGCAATGTGGATCAAGCGGAAGTCCAGAAAGCTTTTTACTCCATTAAATCCGAAGCAGTTGGTCCTGACAATATTCCTCCGATTTTCCTAAAGTTTATATTTCCATTCATTCTCCCCTATATTACGTTCATTTTTAACACATGTCTAACGAAATCACGTTTTCCGCTTCAGTGGAAAATAGCGAAAGTTATTGCTCTTCCGAAATGCAAATCCCCAAATAGTCTTGCGGACTATCGTCCAATAAGCATCCTATGTTTCCTAGGCAAGGTTCTCGAAAAACTAATGACTTGGCAAATTGAGGGACACTGTGAAATGCTGTCTTTATTGTCCTGTACACAGTCAGGCTTCCGCAAAAATAGCAGCTGCAAAACTGCATTACTGAAAGTGACCACTGATCTTCGAGCGGCTCTTGATTTGGGCGATATCGTCTTTCTAGTACTTCTTGACTTTAGTAAGGCTTTTGACAGTGTTTGTCATAAGCTTCTAGAAAAAAAATTAATAACCCAGATGCGTTTTTCTTCCTCAGCTGTTTCCTTAATTCGAGAATACCTACACAATCGATCCCAAAAAGTGTGGTTACAAAACTCAATTTCCGATTCCTTGCCAATTACGTGTGGTGTTCCCCAAGGCTCTATACTAGGACCATTGCTTTTTAGCATTTACATAAATGATCTCCCCAGTATCGTAACCAATTGCAAACTGCACATGTATGCAGACGATGTCCAAATTTATTTAAACAGTCCTCTTGGGCTTGTTGAGAATTGTGTGTACAACATAAACGCAGATTTTGAACGTATTCATAAATGGTCTCTTTCAAACAATTTACTCCTTAATGCCTCCAAATCCTGCTGCATTTCAATGTACAGGACCGAATTGGATACCTCTTTTCTTCCAACAATCTCTCTCATGAACACCTGCTTACCGTACCAAACGCGAGTTAAAAATCTCGGCGTCTATCTAAATTCTCGATTAACTTGCTGTGATCATACGGCTACTACTCTCTCTAAAATCTACAGTAACTTGCGCCGCCTCTGGTTGTATGCCTCTATTCTGCCTCTAGACACACGTTCAAAGTTAATTAAAACTCTCATTTTACCGCATTTCACTTATGCCAGCTTGGTTTTTCCGGCTCTTGATGCCTCTTGTCGCGATAAACTTCACGTAGCGTTCAATGACTGCACTAGGTTTGTCTATAATCTTCGTCGTTTTGATCATATCAGCCCATACCGCTCTGCCGTTTTGGGATGCACGCTGGATATATACCTATCCCTCAAAGCCATGATGTTTATATATAAACTCCTTCAATCTAAGCGTCCATCATATCTCTACGAGTGTCTTCAATTTGGTCGTACGCCTAGAAGAACACTATTTATACTCCCAAGATTCTACCACTTGGTTGGGCAGAGATCTTTTTTTGTTCATTCGCTGCAATTGTGGAACAGCTTACCCTCAGATATACAGAGGTCGGGGTCATTGAATGTATTCAGGAAACGTGTTCTTAACTATGTTACTAACCAATAATATTCCTTCAACATAGCTTTCTTTACTATCTCTTTATCTTCTCTTCTCTTACATCCATCTTATTCATTTTTATAATTAATAATTAGTTAACTTTTACCAATTTATTGTATTTTCCATTGTTACTTGTAAGTGCATGCGTTTTTAACGTTATAAGATCTGTATTATCTTGATGTACTTCAATAATGATAAATAAATAATAATAATAATAATAATATGGCAAGAATCCATACAAGGGGATCAATCGGTCAAAATTTCGCAACACGAATTGAAAACCTCATGATGCAGTTAAATGATGTTCAAATCTCTGAAAAAGGGGAAGAACATAGGATAATTATACAAGAGCTGAACAACCCAACAGCACTTAATGCATTCCAGGCTGGCTTAAGTGAACCATACAAGACAACAGTATTTGCAGCCATGCCAAAAGCGTTCGATGATGCTGTAAAAATAGCGTCTCAGGTAGAAGCGATTTCAAGCCCGACACGAAAAATAATTCAATTTAATGTGCGCGGAAGAGGGAACTTTCGTCCAAATAATTACAGGCAAGGATATCAAACCTGTAACCGGCAACCGAGGTATGCTACCTATAAACAAAGGCAGAATGCAACCAATCAAAATAGATGGCAGACGTATCGGAACCCAACATCAAACCAACAACAACAGCTCAGAAATCAGCAGTAATACACACCCAGTACGCAACGATACAGAAACAGGCCACAGTACAATCGTGGATACAGGAACCGAGGAAGAAGCTACACCAACAGCAGAGCGGTAAATGTTTTAGTGTCGGAAAACGAGCAAGCCGTCCCCGAGGCCCAGCAATCGAGGGACGAGATCTTCACCCTAGAAAATATAGAATAAAAATTTATGCATTCAATAATGTTCATAATTTAACGAATTACGTGACAGCTAAAATAAGCCATGCAGACGAACAGATAAGCTTTCTAATAGACTCAGGTGCAGAAATCTCAGTCATAAAAAGAAGTACTCTACAAGAAGAAGCCAATATTAAAGAAGAATTTTGTAATATAACAGGAGTCACAGAAAATGAAATCACCACCTTAGGAACAATAACAACGGAATTACTAATAGAGGGACAAAAACTAAAGCAAAAATTACATATAGTTCCAGACAACTTTGCAATAAGAGCTGATGCAATCTTGGGGATAGATTTCTTATACGCACGTAAATGCAAACTAGATTACGACATATTCACATTAACAATACCAACAAGGAACTCTGACCTAATTTTGCCTATTCACACCAATCTACCACAGTACGAACACGTAAGGATACCACCAAGATCGCAGATTACACAAGCAATCACTGAAAAAGTCACAGAAGATAGTCTAGTCCTCAACCAAGAAATAGAATCAGGAGTATTTATTGCTAATTCAATAATACCAGCAAAGGGCGTATCTCATGTTAAAATTCTCAATGTGAATGAACACGGGGTTATACTGAAATTACCAGCTTTAAAAATTCACCCTTTAAAAAACTACCATATATTCAACCTCAAGAAACAACACAATACTACGAGTTACTACAATACAACCAAAAGAGCTCAGAAATTATTAGAGGAATTAAATGTTCGAAATCTCGATCCACATGCTAAAGATGCTCTCCTAAAAATTTGTACAGAATATGCGGACGTATTCTACCAAACAGGTGACAAACTCACTGCAAATAATTTCAATAAGCAGAAGATAGGAATAAATGATGGAAATCCCGTTTACATAAAAAACTACCGACTTCCACAGACGCAGTGTGAGGAAATTAATAAACAAGTTGAGAACCTAATGACTGACGGCATAATAGAACCATCTACAAGCCCTTATAACTCACCACTACTCGTTGTACCAAAGAAAACAGAGGATGGAAACAAAAAATGGAGAATGGTTGTTGATTTCAGGCAACTCAATAAGAAAATAGTAGACGATAAACTTCCGCTCACCAGATTGGAAGATATATTAGACGATCTGGGAAGGGCAAAATACTTTTCCACCCTTGATCTTACAAGCTCATTTCACCAAATCGAGTTACATCATGACTCAAGACCCCTGACAGCCTTTTCAACAAACAAAGGTCACTTTCAGTTCTGCAGACTCCCTTTTGGTCTTAAAATCTCCACAAATAGTTTTCAGAGAATGCTCTCTATAGCTCTCGCGGGACTCGACGCAGAGACTTTTCTCTACGTCGCGTCGATGACATAATCATATTCGGATGTAGCCTAGACCATCACAACCGAAACTTAATAAAAACATTTCAAAGACTAAGAGATTATAACCTAAAGCTAAACCCGCAAAAATGTAATTTCCTGCAGACAGAGGTTGTATATCTTGGACATTTAATAACTAAAGATGGTGTTAAAACTGATCCTAAGAAATACGATACAATAGTTATTTATCCAGTACCCAAAACTGCAGATGAAGTGAAGAGATTCACTGCCTTCTGCAATTACTATAGACGCTTCATACCGAACTTTGCATTAATTGCAAAACTACTTAACACACTTTGCAAGAAAAGTGTAGAGTTCAAGTGGACAGAAGAGTGTCAATCTGCATTTAATGAACTTAAAAACAAACTCATAAATCCACCCATTCTACAGTACCCTGATTTTGACAAACCATTCATCCTCACGACAGATGCATCAAACTACGCAGTAGGAGCAATACTATCCCAAGGTGAAATTGGAAAAGATCTACCAATATCGTATGCCAGTCGTACATTAACCAAGCATGAATTAAACAAGCCCATTATAGAAAAGGAGCTATTAGCAATTCATTGGGCAATAAATCACTTTCGACCATACCTCTATGGAAGAAAATTCATAGCAATAACTGACCACCGACCTCTTATAAGTCTGTTCACACATAAAAACCCTTCTTCGAAGATGACAAGAGTCAGAATGGATCTAGCAGATTATAAATTTGACATTGTGTATAAAAAAGGATTGCTGAATACGAATGCAGACGCGTTATCGCGGATAAAATTAGACTCAGACATGTTAGTAGCAATGATGCCTACAGAAGCTAAAGTTAGAGTAATCACAAGATCAGCAAGCAAATTAAACCCCCATCAAGACAAAAACATAAGTGCCACACCAAAGAATGTAGAGACAGGCCATCTGTACATTTGGGAATGCACTTCAATCTCCGAAAGTAGGAATATAACGAAACTAAAATTTATATACTCGAGTACAAATGTGAAAAATTAAATGCCATTAAGAAAAGAATCGCAAAATAAGAAAAAGAACACAACTAAAATAAGCATGCAAAAGAAAGAAATAGTAATAGAGATCAACGATAATCCACGACTAGATTTGGGTCTAGTCCTTGAGAAACTGATACTCTTCGCTAAAGTAAATAATATCAATAAATTAGCCATGGCAAAGAATGATTTAATATTACAGCGATTCACAAGGAAGAAATTTGAAGAAGAATTCAATAACTTGCAAGGTAAAAAGAGACATGAACTGACAATAATGATATATGAACCAGTAACAAGAATCACTGACAAAAGTGAACAAACACACTTAATAGAAACATTCCACAATACACCACACTTAGGCTGGTCGCACACTGCAGCCGATTTTACGGCCGTATATGGCCGAATTTTTTACGTCCGTATTGAACCGAATTTCAACTTTAAATTCGGCCGAACTTTAGGTTAGTTTCCATCTTAAATGCTAGTTGTTTCATTTTAAATGGTCACACATATAAATATATCCTAAATAAAATAAAAGGAAGATTAATAAACATTTCTACGGGAGCGCACTTCCATTATCAACTTCAAATCTGATCGGATAAAACCTACGGACGTCAACGGCCGAAAAACCGGTGTAATGTGCCAATGAGAATAGGAAAATAATTGTTTCAAAAATTCGGCCGATTACGGCCGTAAAAAATTCGGCCGAATCGGCTGCAGTGTGCGACCAGCCTTAGGTGGACATTCTGGAGTTAGAAGGACGATTAATAAATTAAAGCAGAGACATTGCTGGAAAAACATGAGCAAAATGGTTAAAAACTACATAAACAACTGCAAAGAATGCTCGAAAAACAAAAAAACAAAATTCACAAAAGAAAAGTTGCAGATAACAGATACTCCGCAAAGAAGTTTTCAGATAATCTCAATGGACACAGTAGGACCGCTGAGGCAAGCTAAGCATTTCAGATATATACTAATGTTACAATGTGATCTAACGAAATACATACAGGCAATCCCAATTGAAACAAAGGATGCAAAAACTATTGCACGCACACTCGTTGAACATGTCATCTTAAGGTTTGGAACGTTTGAAACCATCCGGACCGACATGGGTACAGAATTCTTGAATCAAACATTTAAGGACATTTGCCAAACACTAAACATTCAGCATGTGACATCAACACCATACCACCATGAAACACTAGGTGCAATAGAGCGGAACCATAGGACCCTAAACGAGTACTTACTGTCATTCAGCCAAGGACATGACTGGGACGAGTGGTTACCCTATTTTGTTTTCTGTTATAATATAACACCACACAATGACACAGGCATTTCGCCTCATGAATTGGTCTATGGGAAAATAGCGAGTCTACCTGGAACAATAACAAATCAAGAACCGCATACGCTGTACAACATTGAAGATTATAATAAGGAGTTAAGGTGGCGTCTGAACCAAGCGAACCGAACGGCTCAAACACTGTTAAATTTAGCAAAAGAAAAACGTAAAGCCAAATGGGATGAAAAAGTAAACCCACTACACGTCTCACCAGGGGACTGGGTCTGGTTACGTGTAGGTAATCAAAAGAAGCACCATGCACCATATAATGGACCATATAAAGTCATAGATACAAATAATGTTAACACTAAGCTAATGATAGATAACGTAATAAAGGAAGTACATAATAATAGAATTAAAAAAGATACAACTAACAAGATTTTAAGTAAATAAACTAAAAGGTGAAATTAGTTAACTAAATATATCAAAATGACATATAAAAACAAATTAGTTAAGAGAATTAAGAATTATAAATTATAAAAACATGTATCGATACATTCTTCTTTAACGGCTCTACAACCGGGATCCGGTCCTGGCCTGGATGTAATGCCATCAGACACAGCACGCGACAAATAACAAAAGAAAACATTAATTAGCCGTCTTGCATTAAGCGTCAACAGATGTACAAAAGTATGCAATCTGACGCCGCCGGATGTGAAAAGTTTTCAAGTTCATGGTTGCGCGCGAAAACAAAAATAAGTTTTCAAGTTCATTGCGCGCGAAAAATAAACAAAAAAGTCAAGTGCATCCGACTGACCGGTAATATGAACCCTTTAATGTAGGAAATGTATGCGTGCCCCAATAATGCATAATATAAATTAATAAACAACAAGAATTTATTTGCACATAATTGGGAAATTTTAGAAATCAGCAAAATTTTGGTTTTGATGTTTTTGGAGGGGCAAGATCCCTGGCCATTGGTCGATGTATGCCTAGAATGTAAATTTTAGGATAAGAACTTGTATAAATACCCGAGTATCAAAAATAAAGACACAGTTAAACGGGCATTGGATGAATTTGTTTTATGTACAGTTGCATTTATAGAAATTAAAGGCGCGCAGCCCAAGAGGCACCGCCCAAAGTTAAGTGGTGTAAATTTAGTGCCGTTAACTAGGATAAAAAATAAAAAGCGGATCAACAAACCGTAAGTCGTGTTTCATTTCATTAAACAATTGAAAAAGAAAACATACATTAAGTGAGGAGATTATATAAACCATTAAATATATGGGTATGTATCATCACCAACAAAATACACAACAATATTATTCTTCTTATTTCAATATACTATTGATCATTGTGGAGTGCCTTCTCCGCAAATAATCGATGGATCTGATAATAATTTAAATAGAGAATGTATCGAAAAACTCAATGAACCAAAGTTAAACAATGAACAAAAAGAATTCTACCAACGTGTCATCAACAGTTCTGTATATTTTTTAGACGCACCACGCGGCACTGACAAAACTTTCTAACTCAATCTTATATTAGCCAAAATACGTGCAGATAACTAGAACTGGATTTCTGGATTGCTGCAGCATTACTCCCTGAAGGAAAAACAATGTCAATCGAAGCAGTCAGAAAGCTAAAGTTTTACAAAATTCCTTATTTGTTGCCTGAGATGAATGTACCATGGGAAATAAAGTATAAAAACTCACTATCCTGAAAAGTATACGACCTAGGACATTCTTGTGTATGTAACTTTTTTAGGTAATTGTTTGGTGCATCAGAAACGAAAGAAAAAAATGGTTAATAATGGATTTTTCTGAGAACAAAGCTAAACAACAAAGAATTTTGGATGGTTCAGATGCAAATTATCGATTTTAAACGTAGATATCTTCTAAACGGAGCCAATCAAGTTCCTGTTCTTCACACCAAATTGAAGAGTACAGTAGAAGTACCTAAAAAACAAGCCAAAATATGTCGCTCTGCGATAATTTGTATAGCAGTGTTATTAAAGTTGAGTACATTTAAAACTTTTCAAAACGAATTTTCGTAAACACCCTGTATCTAAGTAGATAGGCCCCCTCCCTAGGACAATTTTTTTCTCCAAATATTCGCGGGAATCACCCCTTAACAGATTAGCATTTAAGTCTGAAGCACCCAGTATATTATGCACATGTTTGTATTTCCAGTGCCGTGCGGGCGTGCAAGCTGCACAGGGCGTCAATATGATACGACAAAATACGAAAACCAAAAACAACAGCGGCCCTTTTGAGGATCATTTCAGTGTTACTAGTGTCGCCACGATAAAAACATAGCATAGACATTTTTAATGTTGCCTTTTTTGGGGCCCAAAAGTGTGAATTTCTGAGCTGCACAGTGGGCCCGAAATTTTGCAAAATCAATGACCGCGCTCTATGCATAGGCGCCAAATTTTCCCGGCACTGCAAAATCGACGCGAACGAGATTGCGGGCGAAAGCTAGCGTTAAATAAATAATAACCAAATTTTTCAAAAATCAACTTTTATTGCAAAAGGCGCCATTAAAATTTTATTTTTTCGCTCGAAATTGTTTTTCACATTCATTTTGGCGCCCCTTGCCACCTGGCGCCTAGAGCGACCGCTCCACTCGCTCTACCCTAGAGCCGGCGCTGATCACAATCGCCGCTTGCGTACATTGCCCGAACGAGGTAATGCTTACAACCGGTGAGAATTGCATCATGACCCCGGTAGTCGGTCGCAGCGGCAGTGCTACCTAGAATTGTGTGTGTGCATGCAATTTATTATTTCGTCGGTGATTTGGGACGCGTTCCCCTTACATAATTTAACTTGACTTAAATATTTTTACTTGATGTAACTTATGTTACTTAATTTAGATATTACCCCATTTTGTATTGATTGGTATGTGATTACATCACAATGTATTTGGAGAAAAAAATTGTTCTAGAGAGGGGGCTATCCAAACTATCCACTAAAATACAGGGTGTTTACGAAAAAAAATTATTTTATTTACAATTTACTTAAACTTCAATTACAATTAGTGTAATAACTAAAAGACAGCTCTCGGATGTTAGTAGATCTTTATTATACAACTCTTGATTCCAGACTGCCGCTAGAAGACTAGCGGCCCTCTAGCCTAGCTACTGTTAGCACTAACACTAACACGTATACTACAGACTAATTATCGTAAAGCAACAAAATTAGGCTCATCTTTTAGGTAAATGTGTTTTCTTCAATGTGATATAAAGATCAAAAAGCTGAGTGACTGCGTTTAGAAGATATGTAGGTTTAAATTAAGGGCAAAATGCTGAAAAACGAAGAATATTGGGATTTTGCTCACATTTTAAACCTACATATCTTCTAAACGAAGTCACTCAACTTTTCGATTCTTATATCAAATTAAAGAATACACATTTACCTAAAAGATGAGCTTAATTTTGATGCTTTACGATTAAAAAAAAATTATCAGTGTCAGGATTTTTTTCAACTTTTAGGAGAAAATATACTTCGTCTATTTTGTTTTAGTCGGATTTAGCCTTAAGCCTGCTGGACTACTTTCTGTTGCCAAATTGTTAACATGTTTTTGAGGTCCTGGTGTCTGTGAGCCAGCAAACAGATATCATCCGCGTAGTCGAGATTCTTTAGGCGGTCTAGCAATCCCCATTGTATACCACCAGTTCTTCTATCTAGAGTGCTGACAAAGTCACCTGTTGGTGCTGGACCCAAAGTTGAGGTCGCAGGCCCGCACCCGTCGGCTTTTCTCCAAGTGCCCTAAAACTTGCGCACTTTGCTTACGAGGCGCTTACTGTCTTTCGTGAAAAAAATTGCGCGAAAATTTCTTTGCCAATTTCCTTGGCGTTTCAGGTTACACTTGCATTTTTATTTAACGGGGTTCAAGGATTTTTGGCTTTTGGATATATTTTATTACTTTGAGGTCAGGCAGAAATTTTTACATAATAATGCTCTTAACGATATGGCAGACTGGTGACAGAGTGACTCCTAAGCTTAGAACCGCCACATAAAAAACCCCGAAAACCTAAAACTAAAGAGCAGTTGATTTTGACACATTATTATGCAAAATGACAGCTATGCTAAGTTTTATTTCTGCCAAAAAGCAGATCTTTTAAATATAATATAAAAAATACATACAACAGAAGTTAATCGAAATAAAATGATAAATTATTTACAGATTTCATTGCAGCAATAATTGTTGCAGATTGCACAAACACCTGGAAAATCTTTGAAAATGCAGACCAGAATTCAATTTTACTCATGGCTATTACAGATGCAGATTGCCCACGGCTTCCGACAAAAAAAGCTGTCATGGTAAGTTTAGTTTTATAAATTACTAGTTGGGACCCGGCGCGCCTATGCTGCTCCCATAAGCCAATAGTAGTAATCAGGTGATATGATTCAATTGAAATTGACATATGAAACAAATTTTTTATAGTTGGAAAATATTATTACATCCTGAAAGAAAAAAAAAAATAAAAGGATTATATCTACTAATTTCAGATTTAGAAATGGACTTTTGACGGTGATGGACATTATATGCTTGCAGTCACGTACTGAGGGGGTGTGACTTCAGACGAATATTGTCCATTACCAGACATGTAATAAAATGCAGAAAAATTACATGTCTTGCAATTGCTTGGCCCCTGGGTTCTCATCTGCAATGTCACTGACCAGTGGCGGCTCGTCTTTAGGGGCTAGTGGGGCTTAGCCCCACCAGAAATTATCGAGCAAATCATATTCACACGTTTTTTAATTAATTTCATTTTTACATAAAAGCAACGCAAATTTTCTTTGCAATTTATTTCAATTTCTAAAACAAAATTCAAAATAATACCCCACAAAAAAATTCGAAGTAGAACTTCATAGGAAAAGTATAAAAAAGGAGCAAATAAAAAAATAAGACTGTTTAAGGTAAGGCTCTTTGCCTTAACTGTATTGATAGTCTAGGTGTTACACCGTGACTACAGAGTTGTTGGTTGAATCAGTGCATAAACTAATTCAACAGGATTAAAGGTTTTAACGATGTAAAACTCTCAAGCTTCTTGACTAGAATGACTTTATTTTCCGGATTCGGATATTTATAACCAAAATTCTTACTCTACTTACATTATCGATATACTAAGCTACTTGCATTATACATAAATTCAAATATTGGCAAAATTGGATTATTCAGCAAGATACGTGAAATTATTATTGCGCCGATCATATTTCATCGGGCTCGTGCAGGTAAAAAATATTGGAAATTGCAATTTGTGCAAAATGTGCAAAATTAAAAAATGTGCAAAGTTAAAAAATGTGCGACAACTTATTTCTATGTATGTCTCTAACATTGTAAATATGTAATATCTAACATTCTCCCCGCGTTGAACATTGTTCAACAAATACTGGGGTCTACATTGAAGTCCAAACTTTGTCTGCGTCTTGGTGCAGGTCTAGGTTTAGGTTGCGGTTTGTTTTGGAATTTGTAAATCGTGATGCCCGCGATGATGATGATTATACCAATCAGGAAAAGTCCGGAGTATCCTACCGCCATATGATGAACCTTGTTTTCTTCAATTCTGGATGAAAATTCAGCTAATAACTGGGACTTAAGGTTGTCTTGTAGCCCTTCCAGGTCCTCTAACTGTGGTTGATATTCTGTGTTATTTCGCAGAGTCCATTGGGGATCATTTGGAATAGAGATGTTAACCTGATTGTTTATGAAGCTGGTGTAGGACGTTCTGACGTTGCTGGTATACAGCTGATGGCCTCGAATGGTAACTAGATCGTGTTTGAGAGTGCATGGTGATTCCATCTTTAAGGTTCCGGATCCTTGTAGAATGGTAGAATACGTCTCTTCTTCACAGACTATGTTCACGGGGGTTGGCATCCTTACTGCAAAGATCCACTCGTTGCCTTGAGCTAGTTGTACCCATAGTTGCTTATCGTTGATGTTCTGGAACCTACAGGTTTTCAAACTTTGGACATTGTTTAGGAAGTCTATTTCACACGATTCACTGTTCATTGCCTTATGATAAACTGGATGTAATTGCTTGCACACGTAATTTCCGGCCTTAATAGTCCCACATGATGACAGTTCCTGTTCGGTTATGGGATAATAATTGTCACGATGCCGACTGATAGCTAGATGTGTATATTTTGGTTGGATTGCTAAGAAGGTGTTGTTGATCAGTGCTGGAATTGCGATAACCTTGTATAGCTCAAATTGGTCTATGTTTACTAGCGGTAGATTTAGTTGGAAGATCATATAATTTTTTATTACTTGAGCCTTAACCTTCATCAACTTGTACAATAGCCGTAAATCTTCTGGGTTGGCTGGTAGACGCAGTGTGGACGGAAGATTATTTCTGATGTTGGCGATCTCACTCTTCAGTTGGCCTGGCGACAGTAAG
Organism: Thereva nobilitata; assembly: GCA_963855945.1. Taxonomy (NCBI): domain Eukaryota; kingdom Metazoa; phylum Arthropoda; class Insecta; order Diptera; family Therevidae; genus Thereva; species Thereva nobilitata. The sequence continues at coordinate 69,550,119 of OY979695.1, forward strand.
AGTGGATTAATACTCCCTTGGTGTGCAGCTGCAGTAACGTCTAGGATTGCAGATTGTATGCGTTGTAAATTCGCAGAAATTAATGTTAGCTGTATTGCTACTGTGTTGGCGATTTGGCTCACCTTAACTCTATACGTTTCCTCTTCTGTGACGTGGAGCTGCTTGACTATCCTGGAGAATTGGTCATCCAGCATTTGGAACTTATTTTTTAGTGCGATTTCGTCCCTCCTTATGATGTTTATGGTTGAATCTATAATAGACGTCTGATTCTTTAACAATGCTATTAGGTGTTGTTCATTTCCCTTGACAGTTTGTATTGTAGAGGCCATTTTTTCTGCGTACTCCGAGTCGAGTACACCGAACAGGGAGTTTGCTATATTCCCTACTATATTGAATGCTCCTCGCTTTGATCTTACGAGCCGCTGTTCTTCTAGCAGCACATTATCATTGTTTAGCTCATCTGCTACATGTTGGAAGTGGCTAATGACCGCTTGGCAGGTCTCGTCTGGTTCCATTAATTTGCAAAAGTGCTGCAATGTTTGGATGCCCTGTTGCAAAGTACCAAATTCATTCCAATATGGTTGCATGTCATAGTACACAATAATTTTCCATTCTGTTGAAATCAGGTTTACTACTCCTAGACTATCGAAGTGCAATCCTGGCTGCGGGTTGAAGAAGGTGATGTTAACCGGCTGCCCTCGAATAAGTGGTAAAACTAAACACATCATGAGAGCAGACATTAACGATGAGCCAGTAGGTTGTCGTAGTCTTTTTCTGGGGGCTTCGGTTTCACCAGGCGTGGAGGATGCCTTGGTGGGATCTTCTCCTGGTCTCTTGGTTCCTTGAGTTTTGGTTTCACAGTTGTCGCCTTCCATAGACTGCTTTACGTTGTCTTCGTTACATGGTAATGGTGCTAGCTTGTGGATTGGTCGCCGATATACCCCGGATGCTGTCTTCACGTCTACTACTCTAATGTTTCCATCATTGCCTGGGAAGGTTTTGAGGATCCGACCCAATGGCCATTTCATGGTTGGTAAGTTGTCCTCCCGAATGACGACGATTGTACCTTCTTTAATATTGTCTTGGCACTGTTTCCATTTGGAACGTTGTTGTAGTTCATTTAGGTATTCCTTCACCCATCTTTGCCAAAATTCTTCTTTGATACGGGATACTAATCTCCATCTGGTTAAAAGATTGGCCTTCATTGGACTTGCGTGTGGATCAACGGTTGCCGTCATTGGTTCCCCTATTAGAAAGTGCCCAGGTGTAAGAGCACTGAAATCATTCGGATCCGCTGACAGTTGCGTTAAGGGTCTGGAATTTAAGATTGCCTCAACCTCGACAACTAATGTTTGTAATTCTTCATAGGTTAAGGATGCTGCTGCGATGCCTTTCTGCATTAGATGTTTGGCCGATTTTACCGCAGCCTCCCAAAGACCTCCGAAGTGTGGTGATCGTGGTGGTATAAAGTTGAATTGTATACCCTTCTTGAGACAGGTTGAAATGGTCTGATTGCTTCCATTTTCGGAGTAGATGCCTTGTTTTAACTCCTGCAGTTTGCCCTGGGCCCCCACGAAGTTGGTTGCGTTGTCACAATAGATCTTCTGGCAGTTTCCTCTTCTCCCGATGAATCGCTTTAATGCACCGATGAAGGCATCGGTTGAGAGGTCACTGACCACCTCCAGATGGACGGCCTTGGTGGCAAAGCAGCAAAATACTGCGATGTAACTTTTCTGGGGCTGTTTTCCCCGGAGTCGGTAGTGAATCCAGATAGGTCCACAAAAATCAACACCGGTGTTAATGAAAGGACGAGCTGGCTGAATTCTATCTTGCGGCAAGTTACCCATTCTTTGACCCAACAACTTTGGTTTAACTTTATTGCAATATACGCAGTGCTGGACCACGGATCGAGCGATTGATTTTCCCTTTACTGGCCAAAAGCGTTGTCTAGTAATTGCCAACAGGGATTGTGGGCCAGTGTGCAGATTTTCTTGATGGAGTTCCATCATCAGAAGTTTCGTCCATGGATGTGAGTAAGGTAATAGCATCTGGTGTTTGGCATCGTATGGTATGGTGGCTGCTTCCAGCCTTCCCCCTACTCGAAGAATACCCTTTTGATCTAAAAATGGTGTTAATCCAACAGTAGCGCTGTTTTTCGCAATTTCCTTATGTTGTTTTAATTGATGAATTTCATCCTTAAATTCTTCCACTTGCATGGAGCGTATGATAAATTGGAGAGATTCTTCTAGCTCCATGGTGGTTAATGTGAGGTTTTTCTGATGTTCCGTAGGATTCTGTATATAGCTAATAAATTTCACTACGTAGGCGCCTATTCGTTGTAGCCGCCGGAAGGAATTTCGGTGATCAATGTTGTCAAATAAATTAGCAATTGCCTTTGATTCGGTTGTTGTTAATGTCACAACGGTTTTCCTTTTCTCCACCTCTGTTTGGCCCCGTGGAGTGAATGCGGGTGGCCATATTTCTTCCTTACCATGTAGGAAAAATGGTCCGTAGAACCACAGGTTGCAGGATGACAACCGTTCAGGAGCTATACCTCTAGACAGAACGTCCGCAGGGTTTTCCTTGGAACTTACGTGACGCCACTGCTGCGGGATAGTATGCTGTTGAATGACTGCTATACGGTTGGCCACGAAGGTATGATAATTTGATGACTTAGCGTTGATCCAGGCCAATACTATCTCTGAATCCGTCCAACAATAGGTTACTAGATCCTTATGTTGTAGTTTGGTTTTAACTCTGTTGACTAATTCTGCTGCGAGTTTTGCAGCGCATAGTTCTAATCGGGGTAGCGTGACCTGTTTTACTGGTGCCACCCTTGACTTCGCACAGAGTAGGCGTACAATTATACGTCCATCCTTGATAACTGAGCGAATATAAATGGCTGCTCCATAAGCCTTCTCTGAAGCATCGGCAAAGGCATGAAGTTGGATATTCTTTGGCGTTCCATGAGAAAAAACATGTCGTGGAAAGTTTATATCCTTCAAACACTTTAAATTCTCCCGAAAGGTGCTCCACTTAGTATTAATTTCCAGTGGTACGGCAGCATCCCAATCCAGCTTCAGCTGCCAAAGTTGTTGGAGGAAGATTTTGGAAGTCACAATTACTGGTCCCAGTATTCCGAGGGGATCGAACAAGCGAGCTATGTCCGAAGCAATTGTCCTTTTGGTAACTCGACCTTGCTCCGTCCAATTGGTCTTAATGGAAAATTCATCTGATTTGGGTAGCCAGGTAAGTCCCAGAGTTTTTATGTTGTCCTTTGTTTCATCGGTGAAGTTTATTTGGATTTCACGATCTGGCGGTGGAATATTTTGTAATAACTGGGAGTGATTTGCACACCATTTCCTGAGTTTGAAGCCTGCTGATAGAAGCAAGCTTGTTAGTTGCTCCTGAGTTGCCATAGCGGTAGGCAAACTGTCCGAGCCGGTCATAACGTCGTCCATATAAAATTCGTTCTGGAGTACAACTGACCCTAGTGGATATTGTGAACTTCCTTCTTGTGCTAGCCTTTGTAAGCACTTCGTCGCTAAGTACGGAGCCGTTGTTGTGCCATAGGTAACTGTGCAGAGCTGATAGTACCTTAGGGTTTCTCTTGGGTCGTCACGCCACAGAATAAGTTGATAATTTCGGTCCTTCTCGTCTACCAATATCTGGCGATACATTTTTTGTATATCGGCAGTGAAAACATACCGGGGCATTCTGAAACGGAGTAGAAGGGAGAACAAATCATCCTGAATGGTGGGTCCTGTTTGCAGAATATCATTCAGTGATATATTGGAGGAAGTTTTTGCGGAAGCGTCAAAAACCACTCTCAATTTGGTGCTGGTGCTTTCTGGCTTTAGTACACTATGGTGCGGTATGAAGTAACTTGGAACTTGAACGTTATTTAGTTGAACTTCTTTCATGTGCCCTAGAGTACGGTATTCTTGCATAAACTCAACATAGAGTTTCCTTAGCTCTGGGTTCTTAGATAGTCTTCTCTCTAATGCCAAGAATCGTCTAAAAGCAATGTCCCGAGATTCGCCTAACTTTTCTGGATCCTCTGCAAATGGCAGGCTGACGATAAATCGGCCTTCGTGGTTTCGACGTACTGTTTGGTTGAAGAACATTTCGCATTTTGCTTGCTCGGCCGTCAATTGTGGCATAGTTTCCTCCGCTTCTTCGAGTTTCCAGAACTTCTCAATAGCTTGATTGACCTGCTCTTCTTCGCTGCAGATGCCACATGCCGCCGTAGCGAGGTCAACATTTTTTATTTTGCCCGCTACGATCCAGCCGAACACTGTGTTTTGGAGTAAGGGTAGATCCTCTGACATCTTTATTTGTCCAACTGCTAGTAAATGATGGGAAAACTCGGCGCCCAATAACAAGTCAATTCTATTGGGCTGGTTGAACTTGGGATCAGCTAGTTTTATGTTCTGTGGAATTGACCATTTGGATGTATCGATAAACTGGGATGGTTGAGGTGTTATGATCTGGGGAGTCACGAAGGCTTCCAGTCTGGTAGAGAAACCATTCAAGGTTGACTGTAGTTGCAGACTGACTCTTTGGCGAGCTTCTTGCCTTACGTTGAATATACCGTGTATTATCATCGGGTATGTGGCTGGTGTCACTCCGAGTTTTTTCATTAATCTTTCGGAGAGAAAATTCACCTGGGAACCCGAGTCTAGTATGGCGCGGCATTCAACGCTTTTACCGTTGCTGGCTACTAACCGAACTACAGCTGTGCTTAATAGAACATAACTTCTTTCGTCACTGGGATCTTTAAATGTTGCGAGCGTTGTGGCATCCGTCTGCTTATATGTTGTGGTTGATGATTCTGGTGGTAGAGATTGGTGGTTCGGCTTGGGAGCTGCTGTTATGGTGGATTTGGTGGAGCAGCTGCTATGTACTAGTGTATTGTGTTTTTGGTCACACTTGGAACAGCCTCTGAGAGTACATGCAGAAGAGTTGTGACCAGGACGAAGACAGTTGATGCATAACTGATGTCGTTGAAGTAGACTTAATCGTTGATGCGTCGCCAATCGCAAGAAGGTTGCGCAGAAGTAGAGGGGATGGGCTCCTTTCTTACAACATATGCAGTTCGCTTTAGATGACACAATGGATGTCATTGACTTAACGGTATTCAGTTTTCTTTGGTTATCATCGCCGCATCTGGATTTGGTTCCAAGCGCTTCTAATGATTGGAATCGGGTTTCTAGGAATATTAAAAACTCCTTCACACTTTGCAGCTCCCGAGGCTTCGCTAATCCTTGTTCGTATAAGGTGTGGCTAGCTCTATCTAACTTCCTTATTAATATGTGCAGCAGTAAGGGGTCCCAGTTGGTAGTGGGAACACCCAGATTTTCCAATCCACGAAGGCATTCCTTTGTCGTGTCGTGCAAAGCCTTAATGGAGATATAAGAGCTCTGATCAGATGGGCAGGTTGATTGTGAGAGCAGTCTATTTATAAGTGCCGATGTTAAAAGTCTGGTATTCTGGTAACGATCCTTCAGGGTCTGCCAGGCTGACTCGTAATTCTCATCGGATATTGTGAAATGCCGGATGAGCTTCTCGGCCTCGCCACTCACATTGGTTTTTAGGTACCACATCTTCTGACATGGTGCCATATCTTCTTTGTCTACCATTTGGCTGAAGAGATCGTAAAACTGTCTCCAGGTAAGGTAGTTCCCATCAAACTTCGGGATTGTAATTTTTGGTAACTTTAGCTTGTTGTAGCTTGCCGCTGATTCCAGGTTGGACGACTCCTTTTTCCCTTTGGTGGTGAGCTGAACCATAGCATCCTGGACCTGTTCTTCTAGTTGAATATAGGCTTCTATATTATATCCTTGGCTGGTTGGGTCGGAAGAGGATTCCCACATTTGATGGTGAAGTTCTTCTATTTGTGACCAATAACGATTTATGGTTTGCATCGTAACTTCGTAGTATGGTCGGTTGGTTATCGAATAATCAATCTTGCGCAGATGACGGCATAATGACTCGATTATGCTGCATTGTTTCCGCATTAGCTTGCTTAACTCGGAACTGGTGGCAGTCTCTGGCAATTGATGCTCCACAAACTTGGAGTTGTGACCCTTGGTGGTCTGCACCCTTGGTGTAATTGAACTAATTTCCTTGGTTGGTGGGAAAAGTTGGGGTTGGACCCCCTGGGCAATGGAAACAGCATCGTCATGGTCTGCATTGTGGTCATCTTGTTCTTCGGAATTGTCTGCTTCATCAAAAGAGGCAATTTTCTGGCTGAAATATTCCTGGTATTTCAGAAAGACCTCTTTTATGGTTTCATAATAATTGGTCGCAAAATATTTATGTGACATAGGCAGATCTGGTCGCTGCCTAATGGCGGTATCGGTGTCTTTGAAGCGGCTCCATTCCTCCTCCAGCTTGTTCAAACGTTTCTGGTAATATGACTGGTCCTTCCGCTGCGCGCCATCCTTATTATAATTTCGGATGATGTTTTGCAGAGCCTGTCCATTGGTTTCCTGCCTTGTAAACAACTCATCTAGAGAGAGTGCCATTTTTATGTCCGGCCAATAAACACAATGATGAGAGAGATTATTCTGGTTGAATCGCGAACGACGGGCTTCAAGTGTTGCACTTGAATCTCGCCGGGGCCTCCAAATGTTTAAGGTAAGGCTCTTTGCCTTAACTGTATTGATAGTCTAGGTGTTACACCGTGACTACAGAGTTGTTGGTTGAATCAGTGCATAAACTAATTCAACAGGATTAAAGGTTTTAACGATGTAAAACTCTCAAGCTTCTTGACTAGAATGACTTTATTTTCCGGATTCGGATATTTATAACCAAAATTCTTACTCTACTTACATTATCGATATACTAAGCTACTTGCATTATACATAAATTCAAATATTGGCAAAATTGGATTATTCAGCAAGATACGTGAAATTATTATTGCGCCGATCATATTTCATCGGGCTCGTGCAGGTAAAAAATATTGGAAATTGCAATTTGTGCAAAATGTGCAAAATTAAAAAATGTGCAAAGTTAAAAAATGTGCGACAACTTATTTCTATGTATGTCTCTAACATTGTAAATATGTAATATCTAACAAAGACAAACTCTCAACTCTCTCAACAGAATAATCTGGCCGAATCATAATTCCATACCCATTTACATGTAATTCTCTCCTCAGGGGCTATCATTGAGTCAGCCCCGAAGATGAACCATTTTGTATGCAAAATTTCTTGACTAAGGCGATTGATTCAACCAACATTTGTTCTACCAAGTGGGGCTAAAATTGATTAGCTCTAGGATTCATTGGAATTCTCTTCACTGACATGTAATACATGTCAGTGGATTCTCTTGCTCTGTTGGGTTTACTCACGAACATAGAATGCCAGTGTTGTCGGTTCGTTCTTTTAGTTCTGTTTATTACATTTCTAAAGTATATTTGCCTGCATTTGCTACTAATTGGCTGAACATTTTGATACTTTTTTTACACTTATGGATTTAATATACCTGAGGGCTGATTTTATTTAGCCCGTAGCAAATATTTTGGTAGAAATGATGTAAAAAGTAGTAAAAAGATAAATTTTTATTGGAAAAAGAGCCAATTGGAGATTGAATTTACAGTTACAAGTTGATTTTTAAATGAAAAGTGTGTGCTTGCAGAATTGCGGTAGATATACTTCTACTATATTGAATTATTCGCGAATAAATATTATTAAATTATCATTTATTAAATTATTTGAAATAAATATTAATATTCCATTTTGTAATATATAATTTTCTTAAATTATATTTAATTTAATTTTGGTTTTGCTTAAAATGAATCTCGTAGATAATTTATTGAAGAAAAATTGTTCTTTGTTGTCATTAGAAGAAAAATTAGAAATTAAACGTTTAGGGCCACATCAACCATTTGATTTTAAATTAATTTGTACTGAAAATCTCAAAGTAGAAAATTTTCATTGGATTGGTTTCTAAAAAGAAGTGGCTTACGGTTAGTATAGGAAAAAATGCATTGTTTTGCTTCTATTGCGTTTTGTTTAGAGGAGAACCGCCTTGGACAGAAATCTTTAAAACATGGGGATTTAAAACATTTATCGGAACGAACGAGCACTATGCATTTAAAAAATACTTTAAATTACCATACCTTCGGGACGGTTAATATTCTCTCACAGATCGATTCAGGATACGCGAATTCCATAGCAAAATATAATGAAAATGTTTAAAAGAATCAAGTGTTTTTTGTAACGTCAAGTATTAAGTCGAATTTTACATATCTTAAAGTATTGCGGTGGTCACAATTTAGCTCTTCGTGGACACAACGAACGTGAATCAAGTAGTAATCGAGGAATATTTCTTGATATGGTTCCAAATACCAGATCAATAGTCATCGCATTCGACGACTACTTGAAGAATAATCAAATCGCAAAAAAACACTTCGAAAACCGTACAAAATGAGTTACTTGAATACTGTTTATAGGTTTATCTACATGAAGTGAAATATGAACTTCAAGCAACATATTTTGTATCTGTTCAAGCTGATGAAACTACGGATATTTCGTGTAAATCGCAAATGGTTTTAATTTTACGTTTCGTTAAAAATAATAAGCCTGTTGAACGGTTTTTATCAAATTTTGACCTTAATGATGGGTCCGCAAAAGGTATAGTTGATGTGATTTAGAATGCGCTGAAATGCTACAATTTAGAAAAAAAATTGATCGCTCAAACATATGATGGTGCAGCTCCAAGAGTGGGAGTACAGCCTTAAAGCAGGCATACTCAGTTATTAAAGAAACACCAAAATTTTTCCTCAATATATCTGCTTTTACGTCATTCTTATCATGCTTTCCCAAACGAAAAGATTTATTAATGGAAGTTTGAACAAACGTGGTCTCCCGCGAACTGTTGAAATTATGTGGAACTTCAATTTCCGAGCACTGCGATCTATACTCGAAAATAAAGAAAATCTCATTTATTGTTTTGAATCGATATAATATTTTTTTCAAGCCCCACCAAATTTTAGAGGCAGGAGCCGCCACTGTCACTGACTCAGGTTTTATTTGTTTTCCCGTATTGCAGAATCCTAAACTTATACCTAAAAATTCAGAGGTGATGGGTTTCTTTCCTTCTTATCCGTTATACATAAATCATCCCACATTTCCGTTTCTCCTTACCATCTTTCCAAAAAAAACTTTGTTGATCAATTCTGAACCGATTGCTTAGAGAGCTTCAGGACGCACTATATTCAATGGTTTTCCATTTGTAGCTAAAATGTCAAGATTTTCCGATTTTCCAACTCTTGAACAACCTACATACAGCTAACCGGGAAATGTGACACTTATTTCGCAAAATTCTTCCGCCATATAGGCCCCACAATTTTTAATTTATAAGTTTTGATCATAAATTCGTTATTTACTACCTTAAAAACTCCCATATACCGATTTTAATTGGAATCGGAATACAATTCGCAAACTCGCCGGGCATATTGGTGCGGCCATTTTAAATTTAAATTTTGATCATAAAGTCGTTATTTGCTATCTTAAAAAACCCCAGATACCGATTTTAATTGGAATCGGAACGCAATTTGCAAATTCGTCAGCCATTTTGAATTTATAAGTTTTGACCAGAAATTCGTTATTTGCGACCTTAAAAACTCATAGATACCCACTTTCATTGGAATCAGTACAAAAGTAACAAAACTCGTCCGCCATATTGACGCGGCCATTTTGAATTTATAAGTTCTGATCATAAATTCCTTATTTGCTACCTTAAAAAACCTCAGATACCGATTTTCATGGGAATCGGAACGCAATTTGCAAATTCGTCGGCCATATTGTCGCGGCCATTTTGAATTTATAAGTTTTGACCAAATATACGTTATTTGCGACCTTAAAAACCCCTAGATACACACTTTCATTGGAATCGGAATAAAATTGACAAATTCAACCATATTTCTGCGGCAATTTTGAATTTTGGTCATATTTCGGCGGCCATTTTGAATTTCGAAAATCGGGCGTCGAGGTGCATCATAGGAGACCTCCACGGACCTTCATGCAAAAATTCAAATCTCTGCGATGATTTTCAACGAAGCTCTCCATGACAGAGCCATCTAGGAGTGACTTTAGAAAGTAATAAAATAGCCTATTTTCTAAGTTTGATTGTAAAAAGCACATGGTTAAAATTTCATTAAGATCGGTTGCACGGTGTAGGAGCCTATAGCGAACATACATACATACACACATTCATTTTTATATATATAGATAGATTGATGTACCACAAAACCAAATTATCTCACTACGAAGTTATTGTATTCGGTCCGAAAATCGAAATCGAAATTTTCAATGTGTTTTCATGTTTCAAGGTTCCAATAGCATTAATTTTGAGAAGAAATATATATGTGTGTGTGTGTCTGTGCGTACGTATGTGGTCATTTTTCCTGTACGATTTCGCGCGAACCAAAAAAGATATCGACTTCGTTGAGATGCCGTTCGAAGCGTAAAAGGAAATATGATTTGAAAAGATTTTCATAAAAATCGGTCGAGCCGTTTTTTGTTTGAACGACTTAAGTGATTTTTGTACCAGTACGATTTCGCGCGAACTAACAATGATAATGAATTCGTTGAGGTGTCGATCGTAGCGTATTACCGATGTTAGTATCTGAAAAGATTTTCATAAAATTCGGTCGAGCGGTTTTTTGTTTAGACGGCGTAAGTGATTTTTGCACCTGCACGATTTCGTACGAACCAAAAAAGATATCAATTTCGTTGAGGTGCCGTTCGAAGCGTGTTAAAGGAAATATGATCCGAAAAGATTTTCATAAAAATCAGTCGAGTCGTTTTTTTGTTTGAACGAAGTTCGTGATTTTTGCACCTGCCCAATAAAGCGCGAACCAAATATGATACCGACTTCGTTGAAGTGCCGATCGAAGTGTATTAACGAAGATATGATCGGAAAAATTATCATAATATTCGGTCAAGGCGTTTTTTGTATTTAAATGAAGAGACTTCGGCAAGTGTGCCAAGTAACTTAAATTAATTAGTTTTGCTACTGTCTAATATACTCGTTGGAATGAAACCCGTTCCAAATAAAGTTAACTTTTATGGATTCAGCCCAGCAATAGCTTCCCACGAAATTTTCAAACTTTAGATCAGAACTTTTTGGGGTTTGCTTTCCACTTTCTACAGTTTCTGGAAATTGAAGTTCATCCGACCTTTTCGGTCAAGTTTGACAAATCCTTTACATTGATTAATTTTGGTACTATCTCCTGAAATCGTTCGAGTTTCCATATGAAGTAATTTGCTTCCCATCCCAGTTTATCAGCGGCGCTTCAACACGCTCAAACCGACCACGCGTTATAGTGTAGCGAACGAAGTACAAGGGACAAGTTCGTTTGCGACCGTTCAGGAAACCCAAATTCTCTATAAAAGACTTGCGGATTTACCACTGTTATCGTTATTTCAAATAGCTTCTATCAGGATTGCTTTGGCACCAGTTCTGATACTAGCCAATTTCCCACTACTACTAAAATTATTACTACTTTCTAAGTAGACTATTTATTAATATTATATTATTTAAAATTACAAGATTTTTGCTATTAGGTACAGGAGTTGTGTTAGTTTGAAGAACCAGGTGTATGAATTTGGTGTGATTTTTTCTTTCAATTTGTTATTATTGTTCATTTATTATTAAAATATCCATTCATAATATTCATCATACTGGGAAGATGATCGTGTGGACCGAAAGGGTCAAACCCACATCCCTACTAGTTTCCGTGTAATTTAACACACTGCACACTTCATAAGCGTATAAATTCGTCTAGTCATATTAAAATATTGCGCTTTAGGAATAAACAGTTTTAAAATAATGCGGATAAAAATATATACGTGTAAAAATCACACACGAACAGCGAAATTGTAACGTTTTATCGTTTTACGTCTTAAACATGTGAAAATCAAACATTGTGTCATTTCACACACTTCACTAAATTAACACACATGAGAGGATAAATTAAATAAAAGTTTTGACAGTATTTAAATGCTCAATGACCAGAGAGCTGTGCGACCTTTTTTTACAGTCAGTCGGTAACAGAAGGGCGTCGAGACAAGTCATTCCAGTTTACATTAAAAATTCTAGGCTTACGGTAACGATTTTTCTAGATTTACTAAAAAATATTTGCTAAAAAAGCTTCACTCAAAAGCTCCAAAGTAATACATATTTAATGAGCTAAAAACACACGCATTGTTTTAAATTTAAATTTAAACACATTTCGCGTGTTAAATATTAACACATTTTAAACGCGTAAAAAATGACTTTACACGCGAAGTGCGTTTTAAAATCACACACTTGGGTTTGCAGTGTAATCTGTATAAATATATACATTGCAAATCTCAGATTATTTTAACACGCTTTAAGTGTTTATTGTGACGTCGCCCATTTGATTTACATTGTAGTCACTTTTTACACGCGTTAAAGTGTGTAAAAAGTGAATACAAAGTTAATTAAATGGGTGACGTCACAATAACACGCTTTAAGGGGGAGATCCCTTTAGGCAGCCGAAAATAAGCAAAGTTTTACGATTTTTTTGTGGAGAAACTATATATTCTACATAATTACAATTGTATGTACGTATTATTTTATCCTTGAGCTTTCAAAAACAATTTTTTTTTTTTTTTAATATTTCAAAATGGCGGCTCTACGGCACTTGCTTCAGAGACGGGTGCCGCCTGAGTTGTTCCACGTCGTACAACTTAGCGTCTGATACATTGATCTGTAACATAAGAGACAAAAGTTTTAGATATTTAAGACTCACACGCTCTATGTGAACCTAAAAAATCCAAAGAAAAGTGAAAACTGAGAAAATGGTACGTGTTTGAAAAAAAGTTTAGATTTTTCATGAAATTTTTACTATATTTGTTAATGAAAAAGTAGTTTCTTTTAATAACTTTCAAGGAGGTTCACATAGAAGGTAATTATGTTATCTATAAGTGTGCAAAATTTCAAAATGATCGATCAAATAGTTTTTAAGTAATCTTGTACGAGGTTCACGAAAAAGTGGTTTTTAGAAAAACGCGATTAAAGATTCAAGACTTCAAAATGCTGTGACTAAATGAGCGGAGGTCAGTAGCGTACACAGGCTATAACTTCGGAAGGACTGCGAATTTCGCTCTAAAATTTTAGGACGATATTGTACACATGTTTAACTAATATTTTATGTAAAAAAAAATTTGAAGATTATAAAGGGATGTTAAAATAACACACTTCCAAAAGCTGAGATTTGCAGTGTAGCTGGAACCCGTTGCGCCTCGCTGCACCCATAAGACAATAGTAGCTCCCTTTATTTTGCAGTTGAGGTAAAATGAATTTTAATATACAGATTTTAAAAAAGACAATTTTTTCGAATTTTTGATTCCAAATAACAAAATGAGAAACTATTAAGGATTTGATATTTTGTTCGAGCCAATAAAAAATAGGTAAAAAAAACTTTTAAGTTAAATGGTTTTATTATACGCTTTATATTAAATTATAAGCTGTACCAAAAACTAGAAAATAATTAGAACACAAATATGGACCTTCTTGAGGTTCTGACGTCTGGTAAGAAATTGTGCAATAGTAGCAGTGCTGTCTTCTAATGTCGTATGCCAAGGGGCACTTTGTGTCGCTGCGTCAGAGGATTAAGTAATAAATAAGCTGGGACTTTTAACAGACTAAAATAAAACATGGGGCGCATTTGAAATATTTTTTTGGTGGACTTGGAAGCACATTTTTCTAGACAAGTCGTTCTTATTTAATTATTACTACAGTCGTTATGTATAATTGGGTGTTTGGCAGATGATCCGTCACAATTTGTTGGTGTCTGTTTTCACCGGTTGCCGCTATGTTCTAAAGGACGCGGTAGCTGAGATATGACTTTTTTCGTTTGTTTTTCCAAAACTACTCAAAATTTCACCTTAAAATCGTCATAAATTTTTTGTTTGTAGTTGTAATAGCACGAAATCACTTTTTTTATATTCTTCAGTTAGCCCAGTTGTCAGAGACTTTGACCTCGCACAACATGTGATCTCGCTGAAAATTGGGACTTAGGGTGTAGAAAACGATAAAAAAACCTTTGCTGCTCTAAAGGCGCGTCCACACCAAAAAAACATTTATGAAACATAAACAATTTTGAAACAAACTTGTATCCGACACATTTTTTAAATATTTTTAAAATGTTCAAAAACAATTCAGAAACATTTTTGAAATATTTGAGAAACACCCGCCACTGTTTCTTTGGTGTTTACGTGATTTTTTAAGTTTTTGGAAACAGCAATGTTTCCCCAATGTTTTCCATTTGAAGTGGGAAACAATGAATGTCTCTATTGTGTTTCAACAGTTTTAATGCATATTTGTCAGTGGATTCGTAATCTTCAAGGTATCAACATGAACAATTTTAAGTGGGATATGGAGAAAACGATTGAGCTAATTAAAAAAATTAAACTGAAACGAATAATCTGGGATGCAACGGATTCCGATTATAAAAATAAAACAAAGAAAGGTGACGCGATTGCAGAAATTTCTAAAGAATTACAGTTAGATCCAGAATAAGTGAATAAAAAGTGGCATAGTGTTTTGGTGCAATATCGTCGCGAAAAGCAAATTCTTGCAAGTTCCTGGGTGACAAAGGAAAGTGTACGGTAAGGAGATCAAATGCCGAGGTAAAAGTTGAATATTTCAATGAATTTAAAAATGGAAAAACATATTTTCATGTATATGTATACAGCGCGCAAAACCTTTTGAAAATGAGGTGAATGCCGAAGATGACCTGGAAGGAGATAACTGCATAACTGAAATCGCTGAAAGAGAATGTCAAGTAGAAGTAGCTGAGGATAAAAACAACGACAAAAGTGCAACAAAAGTACAAAAAAAATGTCCGAAAACGTTCTTATCACCTGAAGCAAAAAACAAAATAAAGACATCCGCTGAAAATCAAAAATTGGATCAGGCATATGGTATAATGATGAGCGCATATGGAGCAGGTCAAAAAAGAGATGGTCTGAAAATATTTGGAGAACTGGTTGAGCATCGATTGCGGAAACTCAAAAATCAGCGGAGAGTAGTTTCAGTCCGCAACAGTATCGAAAATTTGTTATTCGAAGCCGAATTAGAAGAGTGTGGTGAGGTTGAGTCCAGATGTTCAACACCTTCTTCGCTGTACTCATTTAAAAGAAATGACATAGTAGTAACTGCCAGGTCACCTATTTCAGTAACAGAAACTAGTACAACATCTGTATATTCAGGTGATACTTCTCTATGTTCATCAGGGCATTCCACTGAGCAACAGCAACAACCTTCAGAGGTGCTAACAAAATTTTATCAGGATTTAAATAGACATTTTTAATTTGATAATAATACTAATATTTAAGACTATTATCTTTCCAAAAGTTATTAATATACTAGAATGGTTGTTTTTTAAATTGTTTAATGAATTAATTTTTATTTTTATAACGAATATGAATTTGGAAATAAAAAAAATATCAAACTAACCGATATGTTCTAATCAGATATTCGAGACTCAAGCACACTTATCTTGCCACGGCACAGCTCCAGCTGATGATATGAAGTAATTGGCAAATTGATTCTATATATTTTTTGCTTTTGCACCACTCCTTCATGGTTGAACTCTCAGCGATTGAAACGACGATGCTTCATTATTAGAAGATCTCCAATTGCCTGGTATAATTTCTCCTGTAGTAAGATTTTCGCCCTGAAGTTCTACTTGCTTTTAAAAAATTATGAAGGTAAATACAAGCTACAGTCACCGCAGTAGCTTTTTCTACTTCTAGTAGCATCGGTTTCCGTAATACCTGAAGAATTGAGCTCATTATGCCAAAAGCATTTTCCGATACCCTTCTCGCTCTGCTTAATCGATAATTGAAAACGCGTTCAGTTGAACCTTTTGGAAAACTTCCTGGAAATGGTTTCATTATATTGTTATGCAGAGGAAATGCCGCGTCAGCTACTATTACGTACGGCATATCAATACTACCTCCTGGTAGAATTTTCTCATCGGGCAAATTCATGCTCCCCTTTTCTAAGGCATCCCAGATTTCACTACTTTTAAAAACTCCATCGTCTGATATTCTTCCGTTGCATCCCACATTAAAATAAGAAAATGAATAATCTGATGTTACTAAAGCGAGCAAAACTATACTGAAAGAGCCTTTATAGTTGAAATAATCACTTCCTGAATTAATGGGGCATTGCAATACAACGTGTTTCCCGTCAAGGGCTCCTATGCAATGCGGGGAATTCCAACTTTTTTCAAAGCCATCGGCGATGTGTAACCAATGCTCCTTTTTGCTCGGCACCTTTAATATTATTAATACATGAAATATTATATTAGAAATTACAAATTCAATAGGTTGTCTACCTGAACGTAATCCTGCAAGGCTTCAATTAATGCTTCGCATACTTCAGGAACGATTTTAGAAATTAATTGTTTTGATACTTTGAAAAGATACATTAAAGAATGATAAGAATCTCCTGTCGCTAAAAAACGCAACGTAATTGCTAACCGCTCTTCTATGTACACTGACACTTTTACGGTAATTTGTATTTCGTTTTCCTATTTTTGGTCCTATTAAATTGACAAAATACTCAAAATCATTAGAAGAAATTCGCGTAAAATTTCTAAAGCTGCTAAGAGCATCGATCTTTAGGTCACTTAGTAAAATTAAACCACTGTACTCACTTCTACTTTGTAAAAACTTTCTTTGCCAAATTAATCTTCTCTTTTTAATTTTTTTAGCAGAAATGTTCATTACTACGTAACAAGCAGAAAATAGTGCCGCGTGATCAGGCGGATACATTTTACAACACTGGAACAAATCAGAAACAAATTCGTTTCCTCATTTCTTGTACAACAGTTCTTCAAATGTTTCAAAAACGTTTTTCAAACATATTCAAAACATTTATTTAACAATTTTAGAAACTTTGGAAAACATTTCTTTTGCAAAAAAATTCTGTTTTAAATTTGTTTCTTTCACAATGTTTCCTTGGTGTGGACGCGCCTTAAAGTTCACAATCTCGAAAACAAATTCAAAAATTTGGTTATTGCTTTATATATCGAAAAATATAGAAAAATTCGAAAAACTAATAGCGCCACGTGAAAGAGCCGAAAATTTTACTAAAATTTATATTATAACTTATTTGAAAAAAAATTGTTATCTTAATACATAAAAACTACGTGTCACAATGTGTGTACACGCTAATCTCCGAAACCGCCCAACAGATTTAAATGAAAATTTAGGAATTTGTAGGGTTGGTTCCGGATTGAAAGATAGGATAATTTTGGTCCAGATAAGTAAAGCTGTTGTCGAAATATAGAGAGTTTCAATGTTTCACTGATTATATTTAAGTTGGCGGGGTGAAAAAATATTTAATTTTAATTGTTAGCTTTAAAAAAGCACTCCGATTTTTACGAGTGACAACGTATGAATTAGTGTATTTAGTGTACTGAGTGTAGTGAGCGTACAGTGTGTACAGTATGTACAGTGTACTGTGTACTATATACTATGTACTATGGACTCTATACTATAACTATCGGAGCCTGCAAAAACACACCCGTTAAGAAACATATAATTTATATACAAAATAAAAATATTTGTGAACATTGGGAAACCTGTAAAATATTAGCATCCATTGTTCTTTATATACTTCCACCGAAAAATGCGTAAAAGTTTTTAATTGGTGCGATTAAATAAAGTGTTATTAAGAAAATATATAAATGTCGAGTTTTTGCATTATGCCTCAGTTTGCGGTACATCTTGAAAACGGTCAACGTGTATATTTCACTGAAGAAAATGCTCTCCAACGAGCTTTCCAACCACCAAAAACTACACTTAGTGAATTTTTTACACTGTGCCAAAAACCTGATATTTTCGGACAATTCGCAACAACATTGTTATATAGCGACGTCCCTCGCTATTAGACCTGGATCAAATAAGGTAAAAAATGGAAGCCACGTAGAAGAGGCGAACCACATCCAGGACCAACCAGGACCAACGTTTTTCGAATTTTTACGAACAGTCAATGGTCAAATATTCAATACATTTCAAGATGCATGTCGCGAGTTGCAATTGCTGGAAGACGACAATCATTGGGGTCTGACACGTACTGATGCAGCATTTGCATCCACGCCGAATAACATTCGTCAACTGTTCGCAATTATATTGACGACATGATACCCAACAGAACCATCGGTTTTGTGGGGAAAATACAAGAACGGCATGACTGAAGACATACTTCGCAGAATTAGATAAACAAACCAATATCCAAACTCTCCAACTTTTATAGGAATAATTGGTTTTTCGTTAACCTTATATATTAATAGGCAAACAAAAAGGTTGTACACGCTAAGGCTTTTTTGTTCGTGAACCGATTTCTTTTAAATTTTCAGAAAATGTTCTTTTTATGGAATAGTTTTGTAATAAGGAATTTGAACGAAATCGATTCACGAATAAAAAAGTTATAGCGATTTTAATTTTTCGTATTTGAAAAAGGCGTTGGAAAATTTGAATTGTTTTGTTAGCATCAACAAGAGCTGAGTAGCCTACGATTGACACAAACGCCGTTTCAGTGAAGCGAGTGAGAAACAGAGAAAACAATAATTTGTGTAAATTTTTGGCGGCATAACTGACATAAAAAAACTCGGTCTCTTTGTGCGTGCATTTTTTTATACTCTTTTGTGTATAGTATTATTGTGTAAGGGGCTGCCGTTCGTTTTTGGCGAGTGAAATCAAGTGCAAAGTGATAGAATGCATTTATTATTTGAATTGAATTTAAAGAGGCAAGTTGCGACGTTATTTTTTTCAATATTTTAATTTTGATGCTTTAAGTGATTTTCTTTGAATTTTGTTTTGTAGTTTTTTTGTTTTTATTGCTTATTAATAATTTGTTTGTATTTTTTTTCGCGTTTTATTTTCGAAATGCCAAATCAACGGCGTGGACATAGCCGAATTTAAATTCGAAAAAGGGTGAATTTTATTTAGTAATTTTTTGGTGACCGAATTTCGGTAACGGGCGTCCCTACTAGTGGTTATAAATATTTGTTGAAGAGTTGAATTTTGAATATTTGGATTAATTTTAAATGTGTTAAGGTTGGGTGCAGCGAGTCGGAAAGGCATCATCTTTGTTTATTTACGCACCGGAAAACAAAACCAAAAACATAGTTTACCAACAAGTTTTGTAAAAGAATACATATGTAGGTAATTTTGGTCACACTTAATATGAAAGCATATTGAATCTAATGTCTAATGTAATTTTACAGAAATAAGTATTGGTTCTTTCCTTAGATATTTCGAGTAGTTTGATTTTCAATATTTGCGTTAATTTCACATGTTTTGACGAACACAATTTCGCAATAAAGTATTTGTTTCATTTTTCGATTTTGTTTTATTGTTCTCGAAAAATTTTGTTATTGAAGACTTTTAGATTTAAATTAAAAAAAGCTATAGACAATGGCCCTCGAATTTCGACTGCTGGATGCTGCTATTTGCATTAATTTTAAATCTTTTAACGTTCATGGTTTTAACAGAATATCTTCTTCTTCTTGAATGGCGCTACAGTCCTTGCAGGACTCGGGCCTCTCGAAGTCTCCTTGCTAGCTCTCTCCAATTTGTTATACGAAATTTCCGGATATCTGCTAGCACGTCATCCATCCACCTATTTCTTGGTCGCCCTACTCTTCCATTAAAAATCCTGGCTAGCATTCTATCTTCTGAAGCTCGTACAACGTGTCCGAGCCATCGCAGTCTATTCAGTCTTATGTATGTAGCTATATTTATTTCGTCATACATTTCTTGAAGTTCTTCGTTTGTCCTAAAGCGCCATTCGTTTTGGTTACCCTTACAGGACCAAATATTCTTTTTAAGATCTTCCTTTCGAAGATTTTAATCTGATTTGTTGGGTCAATGTCCAAGCCTCAGACCCGTAGCATAGGACTGGGCGGATTAATGTTTTATATAGTCTGACCTTGCACTGTCTTGAAATTTCTTTGTTTTTTAGGACCCGGACTAGTGCAAAATAGGTTTTATTTGCGGCCACGATGCGTCTATGGATGTCGTCCTTTATCTTATTTTCTGCAGTAAGCATTGTCCGTAAATAGATAAAATTTTCTACAATTTCCACACTATGATCTTCAAGGCTGATACTTCGCCCTAATCGTTGTCTTCGTTTTGATACGATCATATACTTTGTTTTTGTGTCATTTACTCTTAGATTGAACTTTGCTGAACTTTCTACAATTTTGGAAAAGGTTTCCTTTACATCTTCCGCTATGCGTCCAATTATGACTATGTCATCTGCGAAGGCTAGTATCTGAATGTTCCTTGTGAAGATGCTATTTGCTCCATTAAGCTGTGTTTCCCTCATTATTGCTTCCAGAGCAATGTTAAAAAGTATTGGTGAGATCGCATCTCCTTGTCGCAGACCCGATTCTTGAGGGAAGTTGGTCGAGTTGCATCCTCGTATTCTCACTTGTGTTTTACAATCTTTGGTCGTCATTCTGCATAGGTCTATTAATTTTTTTACTCATCTTCTTCCACAACTCTCTTTTATTCATCAGGTCGTAAGCATTTCTATAGTCTACAAAAAGAAGATGAATATCAATGCTTTCTTCCCAGCATTTTTCAAGTATTAGTCTCATTATGAAAATCTGGTCTGTTGTCGATCTATTCGTTCTAAATCTTGCTTCGTAATCACCTACTTTATATTCCAAATGTGGTTTCAGTCTATTAAATAAAATATGTGAAAACACTTTGTAGGCTGTGTTCAACAAAGATATTGGTCTGTAGTTTTTGCAGCTCATCAATTCACCTTTTTTATGGACTGGGACTATTGTGCCTAAAAGCCATTCTTCTGGCATCTTGCTGCTTCTCCATAATTTTACGATGAGGCTATGTAAGACTTGGCATAACTTCTCCCTGCCATTTTTTAAGATTTCCGGGGGTATTCCGTCTGGACCTGGAGCCTTATGATTTTTCAGTTTCGCTATGGCATTTGCAACTTCTTCTATTGTAGGATCTGGCGTATCGTTTTCTGGGTCATCTGTACTACGGTTGTCTGCTTCTCCCTGTGTTAGGTTTATGTTTTCTTTGAAGAAGTCTCTAAAGTATTTCTCCCACACCTCGAGTATGTCCTCGATACTACTACCTATAGTACCATCTTCTCTTCTTACCATGGTTCAGGTGGGTTTGTATCATTTCTTAATCATGTTGACTTCTTTGTAGAAACTCCTAGCGTCTTTGTTAGTGTAGCTTTGCTTAATCGCACTTATTCTATTTCTAAAGTAGTCACGTTTTTTCTTCCTTAATAACTTTTTCGTGTCTCTTCGTGCTGCTACATATTTCTCGTGGTTTCCTCTGGTCATTCTTTCTAGGTACACCTGTCTTGTTGGTTTTTTTATTTCAATGCTTCTCTTGCATTGATCATCGAACCAGTGCCTCCTTCTCTCTTGGTTTTGTGTGCCTCATACACTGTTGTTTGTCTCTGTGAATGTTCCTTTTATCGAGTTCCTCGTCAGGTTCAGATCATTTTCAACTTCCAGACTCCTTGTTATTTCCTCTAGCTTTCCTGTTAACATTCTTTCATACTGTTGTTTTGTTTCTTCATTTCTCAATTTTTCTATGTTCCACTTTGTTTGTCTATCATTGTTTCTTCTATGTCTTGTGGCTAGTTTTTTTGCCCTCATTTTCCCAACAACTAGGTAATGATCGGTGTCTATGTTCGCTCCTCCGAGACTCCTTACATCCAGTATGGTACTTCCTTGCCTAGTCTTAACTAGAACATGGTCGATTTGGTTATGGTGCCTGCCATCTGGTGATGTCCATGTCCTTTTGTGTATATTCTTATGGTTAAACCAGGTGCTAGCTATTGTCAAACTTCTTGCGATCGCGAATTCGGCCATTCTGTTCCCGTTATCCTTTGATTCTTCTTGATAATAATATGGTTCCTTACCCACTTTCGCGTTAAAGTCGCCTAATACGATTTTCATGTCGTAAGAAGGGACTTGGTCATAAGTCACTCTAAGAGTTTCATAGAGTCATCCCTTTCTTGTTCTGGTTTTTCTTATGTAGGCGCGTGCACCGTGATGAAGGTTATATTATGAAATCTGGATTTAATTCTTAGGGTCGCGATCCGATCGTTAAGTGGGGTGAAGTCTATTACATTGTTGAGTAGAGGTTTAAGTACACAGAAACCTTTCCCAAAGTTTCTTCTGGAGTCATTATTGCCACTGTAGAATATCGTAGCGTCTCTTCGTTCTAGGACTCCTTTACCAGTCCATCTTAGTTCTTGTAGTCCTGCGATGAGTTAACAGAATATACAGGTAATTTTGGTCATAGTTCAAATAAATGTATTTTGAATCTAATGACTCCGACTTTTATAGGAATAGTTGGTTTTTCGTTAATCGTTAAGAAGAGTTGAATTTTGAAGGTTGGGATTGATTTTAAATGTTTAAACGTTGGGTGCAGCGAGGCGCACCGGGCCCAGCTATCCAAAATACAGAAAATAAGCGGTTCATTGAGACACTTCATCTGTGTATGAAAATTCATATCTCGAAAAAGGCCATGTCAATGGATGGTTTTTATTATAGAGTTTATCCTTCTAGCTCAGAAGGTACACTTCTCAGCTGGGCTGAGAAACGGGCCGCACTTATGTGCAGGGACCGAACCGGCCGAGAGCACCCAAAAAGGTATAAGAAGAGAAACACCGCATAACGAGTATGCAACCGAAAATGCGGGCTCCTTCTCGACCCTCCCCAGCACTCCGGTACCGAGCCGGTCCGGTCCCTGCACGCAAACGCGGTCACATTTACCACTGCACAGTGGATCAGCTAAGACATGCAAACACAAAAAAAAACAATGCAACATTTAAGAGCACAAAACATCAAACAGAGAAGCGTGCAAAGACAATGAAAAAGTGGGACACGCAGGGAGTCAGGCCACATTAAAAAGAGTCCTTTTAGGAACATCTTCGCTGGTTTGCATGCAAAAAGCACTCGCATTTTTGTTAACATTTATAAGCATGCGGTTAACTGTTTCGTACATCCCATAATTGGTGTTAGAGGAATTAATGTACAAGAGAGGTGGACCTCTCAGGTTGTAGTTGTTCACTCTAAATGACGTACGGGTTCGTAGGAAGCCTGAGCCAACTTTGTCATTCAACAAACGATGAACGAATATAACGTCAGCGACCTCGCGACGCTTATGGAGAGAGCTTAAGTTGAGCAATTTAAGTCTGTTCCCATAAGGCGGAAGAATAAGTGGGTCATCCCACGGGAGGTGACTGAGTGCAAAACGGACGAACTTCCTTTGAACCGATTCGATTTTATCGATATGGGAGGAGTAGTAAGGAGACCATACCTGGGAGGCGTATTCAAGCAGAGGCCTAACTAAAGATATGTATAAGTGTTTGGGGATGAGGGGGTTGTTGAATTCCTTGGACCATCTTTTTATAAATCCCAGGACTGAATTCCCCTTGGAAGAGATATAATTGATGTGGGTGGAGAAATCCAACTTACTTTCTAACCTAACCCCTAGATCGATAACAGAGTTAGTGCGGGAGATCTTGTAGTCGAGAAAAGTATAGTCATAAGTTATAACGTCACGTTTCCTACAAAAAGTCATGACCTCACATTTACTAATATTAAGGACCAGGTTGTTGTTGGAACACCAAGAATAGAAGGTGTTTAGGTCTGCTTGCAGAAGTTTGCAATCCTCAATACTCCTTATGTGGCGGTACAGTTTGATGTCGTCGGCATAAATAAAGATTTTACAGTGCCTTAGCAGGGTAACAATGTCATCGATTGATAAAACAAAAAGAAGAGGACCAAGATGACTTCCTTGCGGGACACCAGAGGACGCTTCGATGTTTTTAGATTTGACTCCTGGGAATAGAAACTGATAGGTTCTGTCGGCTAAGTACGACTGGAACCATACCACCAGGGCATGCGGAAAGCCTATTTTTTTTAGTTTTAGAACTATAATAGTGTGAGAGAGCATGTCGAAAGCTTTACTGAAGTCTGTGTAAACACAGTCAGTTTGACAGCCAGTGACAAAGCCTCGAACAGTGTGAGAAGAGAACTCTAGTAAATTAGTAGTAGTGGAACGAGCTGCAAGAAAGCCATGTTGGTTAGTTGAGATAAGTCTCTTGCAGATAGGGGCGATAGCAGAATAAATGATAGATTCGAAAAGTTTTGGTAGTTTTGGTATTGTCTCGATCAAAATGTCAGATCCCTAATAGTTTCACATTTTGTTATTTGGAATCAAAAATACCAAAAAATTGCCTTTTTCAAACTCTCCTACTTTATATTAAAATTCTTATCACCTGATCAATACTATTGGCTTATGGGAGCAGCATATGCGCGCCGGGTCCCAACTAGTACTATTATAAAAAATTATTAAAAATAAAAATCAAATTCGAAAAATCTACATAAGCGCGCCAAAAAGCTGAATTCAAATATTCTAGCGAGGCGTTCGGGGAAAAACTAAAGTATCCTTGCCTGAAATGTGGCCAAAAATTAAAATAAAAAATCCATTTTAAAGAGGAGACTCTAAGCTTTCTACGAAAGCCATTAGTTTTTAATTTTTTGGTTTTTTTCTCATAGAAAATTTGACCGGAAGTTATAATTTGTAAAATTCTCACTGATGTTTATAAAATTGAAGATATATATTAATAGACGCGTACAAAAAAAATGTACGCCTTTTTATCATCATTAGAAATTTACTTTTGATGTAAAAATATTTAAAATGATAAACATTGTCTCTGTTTAATAAAATTTATGTTAGAAATAATTTAAAATTGCCACCTTCTTAGTAGCCACTGACATTGCTACTTTACGTATTAATATAATAATTTTTTGATCACTAGGCTAATGTCACATGAGTCTGAATTCAGACTCTGAATTTTTCAGAGTGTCTAAAAATGCACAGAAATGAATTGTGCCATGTCACATTAATCAGAAATTCCAAACGGTCTGAAAAAATTCAGACTACTCAGTCTGAAAATGTAGTCTAAAATTTTCAGAATTGGAATAAAAATTCGCTCTCACATGTTTCCTTATCGCGCCATGTCAGAGGAGTCTGAATTTTTCAGTTAAACAAAAGGCGTGCGTCTGTAAGGTTATACTAAAAAATGACGGCGAAAAATTAATTTCGTGCATTGAAAGTAAAGAAAATCTGTGGAAAATAGACCATCCCGATTATTTAAAACTGGAATTCGTCGGAATTTAAAAATATGAGTGTGCGTAGGACCACACGTTGGAAGTGAAAACTTCTATGGCCGGCCAGTCTATATTTCCAAATCAATCTTAATATTACAATAGGATAACTATACTTACATGAGAAAGATTGATGGATACAGACATTTTAACATCAATTTAGGATAACTAATTTAATGCAGTCAAAAGTAGTTACTCACTTCCTATAAATATAATGAACGATGTACATACATTTTTGGTATCCGATGAGTCGCGTGGAAGGCTAAACCAAGCTTGGGAAATGCACGATTAAACTTTATACCCACATACTAATTTTCAAATGTGTGGATTTCTATGGCCATAGTACATAGTGGATAGTACATAGTGCATACATTGTAAATAGTACATATAGGCTAGTCGGTGAGGCATTTTCATTGCAATTTTGGCCCATAGGAGAGATTATTGTTGGAATCGCTTCGTTTTAGGGTGTAGTTAAACACCCTAAGTTTGCCCACAAATTGGTTGACCGCATAACTTTTTAATTAGGTTATTGTGAATAAAATAGGCATTTTTTTTATATTTCTTTCAATAGCTCCGTTCTTGCTAACTTTTAGTATAAAATATGCATTGGGAAAGCTCTTCGTTATGAAATTCTCTAAAAAATAAGCCCTGTTAGAGGTCGCTAGGTGCAAGGGTGATCTTGCAAATGGCTTCCAAAATTTTCAAAACACGTTATTTTGACTATTTGTTTACAGGAAAACAACTGCACATAGAAGGATGAAAATTCGTAAAGATGGTGTTTATGTGGTCCCGGCAATGAACAAAATTTCAACAAGATCGGTTCATCACTTTTTGAGTAATTAACGATCTAGTTTTTTTACCTTAATTAACAATGCTGCCATTTTGTGTAGGATCACTTTATAATTGGGAAACTCATTTAGAAAACTTAAGAAACAATTGAAAATGAAATCCCGTTGGAATTTTTGAAAAATCGCAATTTTGTTCGATTTTATGAGGTTTTTTAGGCACATACCTTTTTATACGCGACATAAATAAACATATACATATGTTGTTATATTTTTACTTTAGAGAATTATATCTATTTTTTTATTACAAATTTCAAAAAAAAAGTTAATCCTAGCATTCACAGGAGCCAAGTTAATTTTTTTAAAAAATTTCGTGAGGGCTTATTATAAGTCATACAGGGATCAAATATATAGAGGTACAATATATTAAAACAAATTCGGTGTACTTGCGTTGTAGATTGCAAAAAAACATGTGGCTGTTTTAAGAAAGGCATCCGGTGTTCGGAATTTTGTGTAAATTGTTCCGGGCAAAATTGTTCTAATTGCGAACAACCGACAATTAGTAGCATAGATGACGATAATGAGGAAAACGACAATGAGCAGGGAGAATGTTCGGAAATTTCAGATGATATTTCACTTGACAGTGACTATTCCGCCGCCGAAGAACCAGAAGATTGCGTAATGCCATTAAAAAAAAATAGATTAATGTAGTTTCTTAAGATATTTTATAATTTTTTATGAATTTTGTGTTACTTGAAAGATTCTATAGATTATAGAATTTTGTGTTACTTTATAGATATATATAGAAATCAACTTTTTCGTGTTTACGAGTAAATTATACATATACTTTTCTTGTATACGCCTTATTTTTACTCACAAATAATAAAATTCTGTCAATGAAGAAATCAGATTTGCCTAATTGTTAAACACAACAAAGGACTGAAATATTGTTTTATTGAAAGTACTAGTAGTAAAGTTCAACCTCCATATATTTGATCCCTGTACGACGTATAATAAGCCCTCACGAATTTGTTGGAAAAAAATTAACTTGGTTCCTGCGCGTGCTAGTACAAACTTTTTTTCTTAAAATTTATAAAAAAATTGCAGCTTTTTAGATATGCAAGGGCGTATTCTCTAAAGTAAAAATATAACAACATATATGTTTATTTATGTCGCGTATAAAAAGGTATGTGCCTAAAAAACCTCATAAAAACGATCAAAATTGCGATTTTTCAAAAATTCCAACGGGATTTCATTTTCAATTGTTTCTTAAGTTTTCTAAATGAGTTTCCCAATTATAAACTGATCCTACACAAAATGGCAGCATTGTTAATTAAGGTAAAAAAAAACTAGATCGTTAATTACTCAAAAAGTGATGAACCGATCTTGTTGAAAGTTTTTGTTCATTGCCGGGACCACATAAACACCATCTTTACGAATTTTCATCCTTCTATGTGCAGTTGTTTTCCTGTAAACAAATAGTGAAAATAACGTGTTTTGAAAACTTTGGAAGCCATTTGCAAGATCACCCTTGCACCTAGCGACCTCTAACAGGGCTTATTTTTTAGAGAAGAGCTTTCCCAATGCATATGTTATACTAAAAGTTAGCAGGAACGGAGCTATTGAAAGAAATATAAAAAAGTGCCTATTTTATTCACAATAACCTAATTAAAAAGTTATGCGGTCAACCAATTTGAGGGCAAACTTAGGGTGTTTAACTACACCCTAAAACGAAGCGATTCCAACAATAATCTCGCCTATGGGCCAATAATACACTTTTAATCATTTTTTCCTTCTCGCCGACTAGCCTAGTACATAGTAAATAGTACATAGTATATAATACATAATGCATTAAACATAGTACGTAGAACATAGTACATAGTACACAGTACATAGTACACAATACATAGTATATAGTACATAGTAAATAAGCATAATATACAGTACATAGTGCATAGTAAATAGTACATAGTATATAATACATAATGAATTGTTCATAGTACATAGAACATAGTACGAATTACATAGTACATAGTACATAGTACATAATACATAGTACATAGTACATAATTCATAGTATATAGTACATAGTAAATAAGCATAATATACAGTGCATAGTGCATAGTAAATAGTACATAGTATATAATACATAATGCATTGTACATAGTACATAGAACATAGTACATAGTACATAGTACATAGTACATAATACATAGTATATAGTACATAGTAAATAGTGCATAATATACAGTACATAGTGCATAGTAAATAGTACATAGTATATAATACATAATCCATAGTACATAGTACATAGGACATAATACATAGTACATAGTACATAATACATAGTATGTAGTACATAGTAAATAAGCATAATATACAGTACATAGTGCATACTAAATAGTACATAGTATATAATTCATAATGCATTGTACATAGTACATAGAACATAGTACATAATACATAGTATATAGTACATAGTAAATAGTCCATAATATACAGTACATAGTGCATAGTAAATAGTACATAGTATATAATACATAATACATTGTACATAGTACATAGGACATAATACATAGCACATAGTATATAGTACATAGTAAATGGTGCATAATATACAGTACATAGTAAATAGTGTGTAGTACATAGTACATAATACATAGTGCATAGTACATAGTGCATAGTACATAGTACATACTACATAATTCATAATACATAGCACATAGAACATAATAATTAGTATATAGTTCATAGTACGTAGTACACAGTACATAGTCCATAATACACAATACTTAATATATAATATTTAATCCATATATAATATTAAATATATAATATTCAATATATAATATTTAATATATAATATTTAATATATAATATACTAGTTGGGACCCGGCGCGCCTATGCTGCTCCCATCAGCCGATAGTAGTAATCAGGTGATATGATTTTTAATATACAGTAGGAGAGTTTGAAAAAGGCAATTTTTTGGTATTTTTGATTCCAAATAACAAAATTTGAAACTATTAGGGATCTGACATTTTGCTGCACCCAACGTTTAAACATTTAAAATCAATCCAAACTTTCAAAATTTAACTCTTCTTAACCATTAACGAAAAACCAACTATTCCTATAAAAGTTGGAGTCATTACATTCAAAATACATTTATTTGAACTATGACCAAAATTGCCTGTGTATTCTGTTAAAACCATGAACGTTAAAAGATTTAAAATTAATGCAAATAGCAGCATCCAGCAGTCGAAATTCGAGGGCCATTTTCTATAGCTTTTTTTAATTTAAATCTTTAATAATTTTAATAATTTTAAGTCTTCAATAACAAAATTTTTCGAGAACAACAAAATAAAATCGAAACATGAAATAAATATTTTATAGTTGGAAAAAGCAATGCCGAAAAACCAACTTTTATTTTCTCTTATATTGCGAAATTGTGTTCGTCAAAACATGTGAAATTAATGCAAATATTGAAAATCAAACTATTCCCAATATCTAAGGAAAGAACCAATACTTATTTCTGTAAAATTTGGAGACATTAGATTCAATATTCTTTCATATTAAGTGCAACCAAAATTACCTTATGTATGCTTTTGCAAAACTTGCTGGTCAACTATGTTTTTGGTTTAGTTTTCCGGCGCGTAAATAAACAAAGATGATACCTTTCCGACTCGCTGCCACCCAACCTTAAGACATTTAAAATTAATCCAAATCTTCAAAATTCAACTCTTCAACAAATATTTATAACCATTAACGAAAAACCAATTATTCCTATAAAAGTTCGAGAGTTTGGATATTGGTTTGTTTGTCTAATTCTGCGAAGTATATCTTCAGTCATTCCGTTCTTGTATTTTTCCCACAAAACCGATGGTTCTGTAGGGTATCATGTCGTCAATATAATTGCGAACAGTTGACGAATGTTATTCGGCGTGGATGCAAATGCTGCATCAGTAGGTGTCAGATCCCAATCATTGCCGTCTTCGAGCAATTGCAACTCGCGACATGCATCTTGAAATGTATTGAATATTTGACCATTGACTGTTGGTAAAAATTCGAAAGACGTTGGTCCTGGAACATTCAACAACAACAAACGCAAAAAGAAACATTCACGTTGTTTTGGATGTACTGTGTAAAGTCGTCCCAATGTCTTTGCTTTCAATACGCGTGCGATAGTTGGATCTGGTTCGCCTTGTCTACGTGGCTTCCATTTTTTACCTGATTTGTTCCATGGATAATAGCGAGGGACGTCGGTATATAACAATGTTGTTGCGAATGTCCGAAAATATCAGGTTTTTGTCACAGTGTGAAAAATTTAGTAAGTGTAGTTTTTGGTGGCTGGAAAGCTCGTTGGAGAGCATTTTCTTCAGTGAAATATACACGTTGACCGTTTTCAAGATGTACCGCAAACTGAGGCATAATGCAAAAACTCGACATTTATATATTTTCTTAATAACACTTTATTTAATCGCACCAATTAAAAACTTTTACGCATTTTTCGGTGGAAGTATATAAAGAACAATGGATGCTGGTATTTTACAGGTTTCCCAATGTTCGCAAATATTTTTATTTTGTATATAAATTATATGCTTCTTAACTGGTGTGTTTTTGCGGGCTCCGGTAGTTATAGTATACAGTCCATAATACATAGTATATAGTACACAGTACACTGTAACTGTACACACTGTACATACTGTACACACTGTACACTCAGTACACTCAATACACTAATTCATACGTTGTCACTCGTAAAAATCAGAGTGCTTTTTTAAAGCTAACGGTTTTTTATATGTACATGACAGTTAAAATTAAATATTTTTTCGCCCCGCCAACTTAAATATAATCAGTGAAACATTCAAATTCTCTATATTTCGAGAACAGCATCACTTATCTGGACCAAAGCTAGTCTATCTCTCAATCCGGAACCAACCCTACACATTCCCAAATTTTTATTTAAATCTGTGTGGCGGTTTCGGAAATTAGCGTGTACAAACATTGTGACACGTAGTTTTTATATATTAAGATAATTAAAACTAAAATCCCCAAAGGAAACATTTTTCTCACGTGATGGTACGCAAAAAAAGTGCGCGTGATGGCACACAAAAAAGTGCGCGGGACGCGAGTTTTTAGTTTTTTCCCCAGGCCAAAAAGTGCCCAACGTGCCTGTAGAAGTTTTCACTTCAAAAATTAAATGTACAAGATCTGCGTTGGAGTAATCGTATATTCCAAATTGCAAAAGCATCAATGCACATGACGATGAAGCAAGATTGTCTCTATGATGAAGTACCACCTCCGATCACAAGTATTAAAATAGCGAATGATAAAATGCTGCTGGTTAAAAGTTGTGGTAATATAAACTTAAATATCATTGGAAAAAACGCTAAAGTATACACTATTCAAGTTCAAAATGTTCTCTATGTGCCAGAGCTGGCAACTAATCTCCTGTCTGTTAGTCAGATAATTAAAGCTAAGTATGCTGTTCTTAAGTACGGCGGTCAAGAAAAATGCTCTTATTATTTCTCGACCCCGGTACAGAAAATTTTGACAAGTGAATGCGAAGACTTTTTTTCTTGACTAAAATTGGCTTATGTGTAGGAAAATAATATCTGGCTGCGGGAAATGTTTTTTAGAGTCCTTCCGCATAATAAAAAAAAGGAATTTTCTCAGAAACGTATTTTAAAACAACGCTAAAATAATGAATAATCACTTAAATTGTCCTTTAATTATATTAAGCTCTATAAAAACTATTAAAAAAATAATGAAAACACTTCCCGCAGCCAAATATATTTTCCGCCACAAACGAAATGCCAATTTCGGTCAAGAAAAAATTGTCTTCCCAATTTTTTCTTTACCGCATCAGGAAAAGGCTCCATCTACGTGTCAGAATAGTACTAGCACTTTTCTTGAGCGAACAGCGTACTAGGTACAGAAATTTCTTGAGCAAAAATTCTTGGAGCATTTCTTGACCGATTGCTTAAGCGTTTTTTTACATAAAGTTTATATGGGGAAATTTTTCTTGACCGCCGCACTTAGGAATAGCATACTTACCTTAAAAATGGATGTTCTGTAAAGTTTAATGACCGTGGATGCAAAATATTCAATAAAGAGAACATTGAAGTTGCAACTTCAAATCTCATCAGTAACATGTACCGGTTGAATACTAACACTATTCCAGCATACACTTGTAAAACAAATGCGACGGATTTTTTATTATGGCATCAAAGAATGGCTCATTACTTTATTAATATAATAATTTTTTGATCACTTACTCTTGTAACTTTGTACGTGTCATTACATAAAAATAAATTGTTGTTTTTCCTTCTAATTAAAAATTGAAAGCTTAGTTTGAATTTTAACATTTATGCTTTAAAATTAGTGACCGAATTTATGTTTTAAAATCTAGTTTCGGCCAAAAATTAACTCAGTGTTCGTGAATTGTGGCGCTTCGTTCGGGTGAGTTCGTGCTGTTTAGTGCCTCCTGGCAAATAAACGCGGATCGCCGGAGTAACCTACTTGGTGAAAACGTAGGAAAACTGCTTTTATTAAGGTACAAACAGAATGGCACGGCGACCGTGGCGGCGGTGGTGTCCGTGACGAACAAAACGTTTAAAATACACGCACCACCATATATGCTAACATAATGACTTGGAGGCGGTAGCCGGCACGGAGAAATTAAGGTACAAACAGAATGGCACGGCGACCGGGGCGGCGCACAGTGGGCTGAATTTGAGCCGTAGTGGACTTAGAGATACATGAAAATGAAGTTGGTCTTTTCAAAAAAGTAATGATGGGATTTAATTCTATTAATTGATACAATTAACAATTGTTATATGACTTTTTTCGTTTAAACGAATATTTTCTGAGTTATGTTAGTTTTAAGATTTCTTTGTATGGAGAAAAAGTGAAATAGGTGATTTTCTCAAAATGCTTAAAATCGCTTAAAATTCCGCTTATAGTTTCATGTAAGGGGAGTGCTGAACTACTTGCATGCTAAAGCTTTCGCTGCGATTTTTTGCGATTACGGAGAAATTTGAGTTTTTGTATTTGGATATTAGTCTAATCAATCTACAATAGCTCCTTGTAAATTTAGCGTTAGTTGCCAACAGGAAACAAAAAATATGGTTATATAGGAAAAAAATTCTAAAAAAGATAGCGTTTTTTTTTTGAATTTGGGATGGCGAACCTAACCTAAAAAATTCCGGAAAGTGAAAAAAACGCTTTTTTGCGAATAACAAAAAAACTTGAGGTCGGATCGAAAAAAATCAAATTATAAAGTTGTAGGTATTCAAATTATCTTTCGAGTGATATATATTAAGTTATAGGTTAGTGCACAAAATATAGAGATAACTTCAAAAAACTGTTAAAAGTCTCGTTTTTTTAATTTGCTAAAAACTTTTGTTTAACGCAACTTAGATATCTCTTATTTGGCAAAAATATTGCTTCTTGCTAGCTGAAAAAACAGTTCTATTTTTGTTGCAAAATATTGAAAACTTTCCTTAAAATTTCACTTTTTGTAAAAAAAGGCGTTCTTCTAAAAACGCTCCTCTTGGTCTACGGATTCTTCTAGAATACCGTTCTACAGCTTAAAATTTTCTTCAAGACTTGTACTATCACGTACAAGTAACAAAAAGTCTATTGAAAGGTTTTCCAGTGCTTAAAATGACCCCCAAAAACATATTAATAATGAAAAAGTTAGTTTTTACAATCGAACGTCTGTTTTTGAACTGAGCGACTAAATTTGGGCACTTAAGCCAAAGCTTAGGATATAAGTGAGAGAAATGTCATTAATTTTAGAGAAATCACAGTGAGCTTGTGTTTATTTATTGATTTTAATTATAAGTTTGAAGTTTGATTTTTCAATTGTAAAAAGAAGAGAACATCCTATTACAAAGCATGCCGTAAAGAGTGCGGATAGAAGGCTGCGGTGTAACTCTAAAGAAGGAGAGATTATTTCCTTGCCGCTCTGAATGCTTCATTTTCACAGGAACCTGAAGAAAAGTTAACAATGCATAGCACGGGGGAAGAGTGTGGGGTACCGAACGCTTAGAAGACAGAAAGTTGGATTCAGAAAGGGCCGCTCCTGCATATACCATATGAACACCTTGAGAATCATAGTGGACCAGTTTACTGAATTACGATCCCCCATTTACCTTGCTTTCATAGACTAGGAGGAAGCGATCGACTGGGTTAATAGGAGCTTTATATGGCAGGCACTACGGCAACGAGGATTGCCTGACAAAATAATAGTATTGATAAACGCTCCATATAAAAATTCCAAATGCAGAGTTCTCCACAACGAAGAATTATCCGAAACTTTGAGGTGAGCTCAGGAGTACGATAAGGATGCCTACTTTCGTCATAATCGTTCTTACAATAATAAGCAGCTATTTTCTTTTTAAAAATCCTTACAAATAAAAATTAAAGAAATCACACAATTTATCAACCAAAAGCAAAGATTTCGCCAAAATTTGCAGCTGATTCAATCACATTGGCCTGCAAAATTCAGTGAACTAAGTTCAGCTGAACTGAGAACAAAAACAAATTGTGAAACGATTTTGACTTGACCTAAAGCTCAAAATTACTGCTCAGGTTCAGCTGAGCGAAAGCTCAAATCGACACTGTGAAACCGGGCATAAATCACGAAACATTTTAGAAAATATTTTTTAAATTTCAACCAAAATTGTACAGGAAATTGCGTTCTTTAGGGAGTGCAATCACATACTGGCTAAGAAAATGAATGAATTCCTATTCAACAAGTCTATCTACCTGTTACCAATTACTCCTTTACCTTGTCTACTATTTACTATTTAACCTAATTAGGTGCCTGTTTTGTGTTAAAAACGGGCGGTGTGTTTAAAAAGGTTTTTTTTACCTGCGAGTTTTTAACCCTTTTCTCAACATTATGAGCTTGCATGACATCCTCAACCAATCTTTTTTCTAGGAAATTATGCGGAAGTCCATTTTCTTTGTCATTCAGTTGGTCAGGTGGCGAAAAAGACCTCGTGTCGGACGGGAGGGTGTATGAACCTAAAGCTAACACGAGGTTTCAAGAATAGAATAACAAGAACACCATACAAAAATAAAACCCTAATAACTCCGAAACTATTTGTTATTTCAAAAATAGTTATATTATATAAAAATATTGTATTTAATAGTAGAATTCAAAAATATAAAGATCAATCCTTAAGTCCAAAATTTTCAAATCCAGCCCACTGTGCGGCGGTGGTGTCCGTGACGGACAAAACGTTTAAAATACACGCACCACCATATATGCTAACATAATGACTTGGAGGCGGTAGCTGGCACGGAGAAATTAGAGCAAATCCGAATTCTGCCGCCGCCGCCAAGTGATACCAACCATTGAAAACTGATTTAGTACACATTTAGAACACCTTTTTTTGTTTTCAACTGCTGTCTGCCTGCAATTTGACAATTTGGTAGTGGCGCTGTTTGGCCGTTATTTTCAATTTAATTCGTGAGTTTTTTTTAGTATTTTAAATAAATTAATGCAATTTATTATATAATGGCAAAAAGGAGTTATTTATAAATTATGGGACATCAGAAAGACTGTGTTGCAGGTATTTAAATCTAATTTTTATAATAAAATCAAACCAAAATAGTCAACAATAAAAAAAATTTTGTCTTTATTTAGCAACTCCAGATGAATTAAATGGAAGTTTATTAATTTAAACTTCTGGAGATACTTCAAGGTACTGTGATGTTATTCATTTTCTAATAAATAATACTAACTTATAACTTTAATTATTAGTGAAAAACAATGATCCAAATGTTGAAATGTTTGTACATATTTGATTAAAAACTAAAAAATTCCGGAACAGGAGCTTGTGGTTGTGATAGCTGAGGAAAAACCGGAGCCGCCAAAGTAAGTTATTATATTTATTTCTGGGAAAGTTTTGTAGTTAAAGTTTTTTGCCAGATAAAAGTTGAAATAAAACATGCTGAGGATTCAAGCTGGAGATAGTGATGCTAGATATTTTGAGCGGAAACCCGGAAAGGTGAGAAGTACTTTTTATTGCTTTCTAATGATGTAGTATACATTTTTTGTACTTTCAGGCTTTGAAAGTTTTAAGATAATTCAAGAGAGAAGGGGAATATATGTCTTATAGATTATGTACTGTACAAACCCTTTTATTTTTAAGTTTCGGGTAATCTTCGGTAAATGGCTAAATATTATATAGCAGCCAATTTTTAAAACAATTCTTCGATTTTTTAATTCCAAGTAAATTTTTCTTTACTAAAATATTGAAAAAAAAAATACGAAAGTATTGAAAATAACTTAAATTTTTAATTGCAGGTAAGATCAAAGTTGCAATTAACAATCATGTGTTTTTACAAAACAAATAATTAAAAAAGTTTATTCTGTACTCATGAAATTATATTTACATTAAAAATTTCAAATTCGTTTATTTCAATTCCGTCGTCCGTTAATTTCCGATAAAATTGTCCGCGCCGCGCCATTCTGTTAGCTTAGGCGGAATCTAAATTCCGTCGACGGCCACCGCCACGGTCGCCGTGCCATTCTGTTTCTACCTTTAGAGCAAATCCGAATTCTGCCGCCGCCGCCAAGTGATACCAACCATTGAAAACTGATTTAGTACACATTTAGAACACATTTTTTGTTTTCAACTGCTGTCTGCCTGCAATTTGACAATTTGGTCGTGGCGCTGTTTGGCCGTTATTTTCAATTTAATTCGTGAGTTTTTTTAGTATTTTAAATAAATTAATGCAATTTATTATATAATGGCAAAAAGAAGTTATTTATAAATTATGGGGCATCAGAAAGACTGTGTTGCAGGTATTTAAATCTAATTTTTATAATAAAATCAAACCAAAATAGTCAACAATAAAAAAATTTCTTGTCTTTATTTAGCAACTCAAGATGAATTAAATGGAAGTTTATTAATTTAAACTTTTGGAGATACTTGAAGGTTCTGTGATGTTATTCATTTTCTAATAAATAGTAATAACTTATAACTTTAATTATTAGTGATAAACAATAATGTTGAAATGTTTGTACATATTTGATTAAAAACTATAAAATTCCGGAACAGGAGCTTGTGGTTGTGAGCTGAGGAAATAAATAGCAAATTTTTAAAACAATTCTTGGATTTTTTAATTCCAAGTAAATTTTTCTTTACTAAAATATTGAAAAAAAAATACGAAAATATTGAAAATAACTTAAGTTTTTAATTGCAGGTAAGATCAAAGTTGCAATTAACAATCATGTGTTTTTACAAAACAAATAATTAAAAAAGTTTATTCTGTACTCATGAAATTATATCTAATATATAAAAATGAATTGCCACATGTATGACTGAGCATCACCAATGTTGCCAGGTGATTTTTTCGAATATCCGTAGATTGCGATTTTCTGAGGTGGGACAAATTCCGTAAAAATCCGTTGCTCCGTATTGTTGCTCCATCTGGCTATTTCAATGAAACTTATAAATTATTTGATATATCACATACCAGTTTTTCGTACTTTTTAGTATTTATTTTAAGTAATTTAAATTTACATTTGGAAGCTTTAAGTTTAAGTGGAATAAAGGTGTTTAGTTTTTAATCAGTGACAATCAATTGCACGAAGATAACATAAACTTTGGCAAACTATAAATGCACAAAATGATGAATAAGAGTATTTATCAGTAGATGTGTTTTCTACTTGTTCTAAAAAGAATTTTTGTCCAAGTGAAAATCGTTTTTGAAGACTCTTTTCAGCGTTTTGAATTCCTGGTGCACATCCTCGATGTCGAAGCCAAAGAAGTCGGCAGCGACTGATACATTTACCTTGTTTATGCGTAAGACGGTTTTAAGCTTAAAATCGGTTTAAGACGAATTGGCTGTATAAACAGATTCGGATTCTCTCTCAGACAATTGAAAATTTACGTTCTTTATTATGCATTAACATAACTTTAATCACTAACCGGAATAGAGTGAGATTATTCTTTTAATGTATGACCAAAATCAGCCATTTTGAGAACTCCTCCCACATCCACACAATAATTCGTACTAAGCTGAAATATATTAAGCTTGAGACGAATTTCGGCTTAAGGGTCGATTCACAATGAACGCTTCAAGCCTCAAGCTTCAAGCTTGAAATTTTTTTTCTATAGTTTCAAGTTCATTTGAGGCTTGCAGCTTGAAGCTTTGAATGTGAATCATTGTACATAAATCCTATAATCCTAAATTTTTGAAGCTTGAGGCTTGAAGCGTTCATTGTGAATCGGACCTAAAGCTCTAGACAGACATGTGATATCGATATCACGATAACTATAATATTATGATATTTGTATTAGTCTGTCGCCTTTATATCATAATATCGAAACACAACAACGTAATATTAACGTAATATTGCAACACAGCCAACTTTCCTACTATAAACGTGATATGTGTATGGTCGAATGGCGAGTTCTCTGCGCCACAAAACAGAGTTCTAAGTCGGTTGGGCTGAGGGTTAGCAACCCGCTCCTATAAAACACATAATCGCTACGAATCGGCAAACAATGCCTCGGAACCGGATGGACAACACGACGACGACCTTTGCTTTTCGAACCAGGACACGAATCGGATCATGGAATGTGAGAACGCTGCTTGCTGATGGACGGCTGGATGAAGTCCTCAACGAGATGAACCGCTATAAAATCAAGGTCATGGGACTCAGCGAGACCAGATGGACCGATGCGGGGGAACATATCTGCCCAAACGGTGAGTCCTTCTTATATTCTGGGAGAAACGAAACTGAAAATCGTAGGAATGGCGTTGGCGTAATACTTACCAAGGAAGCCAGGTCCAGCCTCATTAGCTGGTCACCAGTTTCTGAGAGGATTATTACCGTGCGCCTACGTACCAGGCTAAGAAGTACTACGATAGTCCAATGCTACGCTCCGACTGAAGACGCAGAAGATGACATCAAAGACGAGTTCTACATGCGACTGAATGAGGTTTTTCGCTCTATTCCAAGGGGAGACATCATTGTTTTGATGGGTGATTTAAACGCACAGATCGGCCCCAACAACACCGGCCTTGAGCACACTATTGGAAATCAAGGCCTAAGCCAAGTTACCAATAACAATGGTGAGCTTTTCGTTGACTTCTGTAGTTCCCATCAACTCATGGTAGGTGGAACCTACTTTTGTCACAAGAAGATACACAAGGAGACCTGGGTATCGCCCGATGGTAGAACGAAAAATCAGATAGATCACGTGGCCGTCAGCCGCAGGTGGAGAACTATTCTGGAGGATGACAGGAGCTTTAGGGGAGCAGACACTGGAAGTGACCACCATTTGGTAGTAGCAACTATCCGCCTAAAAATCGCCACAATCAGAAACGTTCAACGCGATGCCATAAACCGTAGACGGTTTAACGTAGACCTTCTGCGGGAGAGCATTAAAAGGAGAGAATTTGCTGGAAATCTGCAACAAATCTTAAACCAGCAAACCGTTTCTGACGACACGAACATTGAAGAGCTGTGGAGCACAACAAAGGGCGCTATAATAACAGCAGCGGAAACAAGCATCGGTTATGTCCAAAGAAACCAGCAACACTGGATCTCGGACACAACCTGGCAAAAAATAGAACGCAGAAGGGCCCTCAAAAATAACGTGAACTCTGCAAGCGACCCGGAAAGACGCAAACAACTTGAACGGGAATACTCCCAATTACACCGGGAGGTAAAGAGAAGTGTCCGGCGTGATAAAAGGCGGCAGATAAATGAGCTCGCAGAGAAAGCGAAAACGCGGCAAACACAGGCAACAGTAAGGTGCTGTACCAAATTACTAAGCAGCTCTCGGGAAAGCACTCTACTAAAAAGCATGCCGTAAAGAGTGCGAATGGAAGGCTACTGTGCAGCGACGAGGAGCAACTCCAAAGATGGAGAGACTACTTCTTCGCCGCCCTGAATGGTTCCTTTTCGCAGGAACCTGAAGAAAATAACAACAATACACAGCCAATAAGAATCGCCACTCGTGCACCATCCAAGACTGAAATAGTAACCGCAATTCATGCAATGGCCAATGGTAAAGCAGCTGGAAAAGATGGCATCCCGCCAGAATTGTAGAAAGCCGACTCAAGCCTCATAGCAGATGCGCTACAGCCAATCCTGGAAATAGCATGGAACACCTGTACCTTTCCGGAGGATTGGACGGAAGGTATCATAGTCAAAATACCAAAAAAGGGGGACCTAACAATATGTGACAACTGGAGAGGCATCTGTTTATTATCTACGGTGGGAAAAATCTTGTCCCATATATTACTATCTAGGCTAAGAGAGGCAGTAGATCGAACGCTTAGAAGACAGCAGGCTGGATTCAGAAAGGGCCGCTCCTGCATAGACCATATTAACACCTTGAGAATCATAGTGGAGCAGTCTACTGAATTTCGATCCCCCTTTACCTTGCTTTCGTAGACTATGAGAAAGCGTTCGACTCGGTCAATAGGAGCTTTATATGGCGAGCTCTACGGAAACGTGGACTGCCGGACAAAATAAAGAATTGATAAAAGCTCTATACAACAATTCCAAATGCAGAGTTCTCCATAATGGAAAATTATCCGACAGCTTTGAGGTGAGCTCAGGAGTACGACAAGGATGTCTACTTTCACCATTACTATTTCTTATAG
Organism: Thereva nobilitata; assembly: GCA_963855945.1. Taxonomy (NCBI): domain Eukaryota; kingdom Metazoa; phylum Arthropoda; class Insecta; order Diptera; family Therevidae; genus Thereva; species Thereva nobilitata. Next base: position 69,590,781 of record OY979695.1, read on the forward strand.
TAATAAACGACATTCTTGTCAGCGCTCTAGATAGAAGAACAGGTGGCATACAATGGGGATTGCTAGACCTCCTTAAGGATCTCGACTACGCGGATGATATCTGTTTGCTGGCCCACAGACACCAGGACCTCAAAAACATGTTAAACAAATTGGCAACAGAAAGTAGCTCGGCGGGCTTAAGGTTAAATCCGACTAAAACAAAAGAAATGCGGATAAATGCAAACACCCTTGAACGGACAGCGCTAAATAACCGTGACGTGGAACTGGTAGACAAATTCTGTTATCTCGGTAGTATTATTACCGAAAACGGCGGTACAGAAGAAGATGTCAGTTCCAGAAAAAATAAAGCAAGAAGCGCATATGCAGGCCTGTTTCACATATGGAGATCAACAGAGATCTCAATTAACACCAAATTGCGGCTGTTCAACTCCAACGTTAAGGCAGTTCTTTTGTACGGTTGCGAAACATGGAAAGTCACCCAATTCATCACAGCGCGCCTACAAGTTTTCATCAACAGATGCCCACGTCGTATCCTAAAAATCCGCTGGCAAGATAGAATTTCAAATGAAGAACTATGGCGCCGTGCCGGCCAAGAAAGGATAGACGACCAAATCAGGCGAAGGAAATGGAATTGGATTGGCCACACCTTGCGACGCGAAGACAATAATCTAGCCAAACAGGCCCTTGACTGGAATCCGCAAGGATCCCGTCGAGTCGGAAGACCTAGAACAACGTGGAGGAGAACCCTATTATCAGAGGCCGCAACAACCGGGAGATCCTGGTCAGAGCTGAGAGCTGTCGCGCAAAACAGAGTCCGCTGGAGGGCAACTGTTTCCGCCCTATGTCCCATGAGGGATTAAAGGAGCAATTAGTTAGTTAGTATGTGTACCTTCTGGCGGAGCAGCGCTATTTCTGGCTAGCGGAAATATCATAAGTCTATAAAATTTTCGTTTTCTCAGGCGGTATAGCAAAGTAATTAACTTTACGTCTTTTAAACGTTCATTCTTAATCTAAATAAGTATTTTGTATTAAATAAAACCTAAATCACTTTCAAAAAAGCAACTTCGAATGTATTTGCAAAAACTTTCAGTTTCAAATTAAAAATTAAAATTCTTACTGTCAAATATAGCACTGTCAAAGATATCATAATATTATGTCTGTCACTACCTAGTATATTTTGATATCATGATTTTATTATCGTGATATCGATATCACATGTCTGTCTAGGGCTTAAGACTGTTTATACGGAGCCGGATTCTATCTTAGGCGAAATTCGACTTACGCATAAACAAGGTAATTGTGAGACATTTTCAAATTCATGGGTTCAATGAGTTCGAATTCTTTAAGCATCTCGACACTCTTCTCCGCTAAAGGAAATCTTTTAGAAATTTCCAAAAATCCGTTATTTCCGTAAATTTATTGTACTATTCCGTTAAAATTTCGTATTTGAGCTATAATCCGTTGAAAAATCCGTTATTTTTTCCCCGTTCGAAAAATCCGTGTTTCTACTGAGAAATCCGTAGTTCTGGGAACACTGAGCATCACTTGAGTACGGCTTGACCGATTTGCCTGATTCTTTTTTTGTTGTGTTCGTTATTGTTAGGACAAGGTTCATATGAAAGAAAATATTTGGAAAATACACGGGAAAAGTCCGAAATTTCGATGGTATGTACTATCAACTATGCACAATGTCCTATAGACGATACGTATATATATAATAAAAATGGAAAAATGTTCGTTAGTTAATCCATAACTCACGAATGGCTCAACAGATTTCTTTGATTTTTTTTTAATATTTTTTATAGTAGTTTGTGGAAGGTTTATAGCCAAAGTTCGGTAAAATTAGAAAAGAAAGTTGTTAAATCGCGATAAATGTACATGCACGCACAAAATTCGATGCATGCATGTACATAATATGTACATAATGTTCCCACATAATATGTCATATTATGTTCCCTAATAATTCCTAAACCATTCAACCGATCACCACAAAAATTTACCCATATATTATTTACGTGCCCTGCAACCTGGTCTCAACATGAAATCCCAATTAAAATAATCTATTTATCTATCTTCTATCTACATCTCGGCCGATTTGGATGATTTTTTTTTTGTTGTGAAGGTTTGCATGAAAGAAAATATTTGGAAAATACACAATTAGCGCCGCGCTTTCGGATCACGTCATTAAAGCAATCCATTAAAATAAATAAAAAAAAATATACGTGTGACATTTTGCGACGTAAATATTGTCTTTTCGGTGATGTGTTTGGAAATTTAAATATTGTTTTTGTTATTTATGTTATCGGTGTTATTTTGGTGTCAATATTGTGTTATATAAATATTGTGTTTGTTATATAAATATTGTGTTGTCGGTATTATTTTGGTGTCTTTGGAAAAATGCCACCAATAAAGCGTCGAAATGTCAGTCGTGGTACGCGCAACGCAAGAGCAATTCATAATCGTCGAGTCAATGAGACCGATGAAGAACGAAGACAGCGTTTGGAAGAAAATCGAGTAAGAATTTCTCAAGCGCGGTCAATTATGATTCCGGAAGAAAGGAGACAGTCGAGTTCGACTCGCTCAGTTGGAGATAACTTACAAAATAATTTGGACCGTAGACAAAACAGGGGGCCAAATATAACATTTAGACATGAAGGTTTAGCGTTCAGATACGATCCAACAATCGATTACGCCGCGGATGTATCGCTCGACTTCGGAACCATGAGTACTGTTTGTCAACATTGTAATGCTTTGAGGTTTCGACATGAACCTTCAGGATTATGTTGTGCAAGGGGAAAAGTAAAATTACCACAATTGACACTGCCACCAGAGCCACTAGCATCATTGCTATCTGGCCAAGAACATAAATCGAAGCATCTTTTGCAGAACATACAAAAATACAACAGTACCTTTCAAATGCCATCATTTGGAGCGAATATAACTGAAGAACGAGGTTTTAGCCCAACTTTTAATGTAAATTCATTTTCGTCCGCAGCACACAGCATATACACAAACACAATGATTCACAACAGTTCAATCAAAAATATGTTTTCAATTTTACAGATTCAAGGGCAAATCCACCATCGTGCAGGAGCATTGTTGCCAACAGATGATAATCACAAATTTCTTCAACTTTATTTCCTTGGAAATTCTGATGATGAAATAAATCAGCGTTGTGCCATCAGTAGTAGGTGTAACTGTCAGGGTAGGGTGTGCCGGGGCACGAAGAAGGGAAATTGCCATAAAGGCCGGAAGACTATCATTACAAAAAAACTTGGGGAAGGGGACTCAAAAAAAAGGGTGGCTCGGACGGTTCGACCGCCGGGGGAAGTGTCGCGAATTTACGCATCCAATGCACCGGTTGTAGGCACGACTAGCGGTGCTCTAGCTAGCTCGCCAGATGGGGTGGGGTTCGCGGTGCTTGGATGCCGGAGGGGGTGACAGTTATACTGTTAAATCGCTCGTGCCTATGCAACAACAAAACTAAAGGGGCGACGAGAGGGGTGGAACAACGTCCAGGGCCAACGAGAGGGGCTAATTACGGGGGAGAAAAGAGAAAGAGAGGGGGTGGTCACTGTTCACTGAGTCATCGAAGCTGGGCTACATAATATCAGACAAATATAATTGAGAGGCACTTACCTTGGTGGGGTCATCCATCAATCCGGGGGTCACACATACCAGGGGGTGTCTTACTCCATCATTTAGTATTTCCGGATTTTAATTTTTATTATTTAATTTAGGGTTCTTATTTTAATTTTTACTACGTTATTTATTTGTTTTAGGTTATAATGATCCGTTTAAAGTAATGTTGATTATTTGTGTGAATATATATTAGGTACCCGATTAGTGGAGGTTATTAAAGAGGTTATAGAGCGATTGTTTAGTTAATTAAGTTTAAGTTAAGTATCCCTTATATATCTACATGAAGATCATGTCTTTTAATTATTTCGACAACTCGGTTTTAATTTCGGTTCGTTGAGGTTCGTTCTGTTACATGCAAAGAAAAATTGATCGGCGGCAGACCTGTGCCGTTCCCTGGGGAGATTATCCTTATGTAACTGGCATTCCCTATTTTCAGGCAGGTTACAGAGGGATCGTACAGGAAACAAGTATAATCATACGGATTGCGGACAAGATAGTATCAAAGGTTCCTAAAGCTTAAACAAATGCAGTCCATTACCTCTATTCATCTAAACTTAAGCAAGGATAAAGCTCGAAGCGGAACGTTCCGATAACTATTTTGCGTAAATAAAAAAATTTCACCTGCATTTAATTTGAGTAACTTCGCCCTAGAATTTAGTCATAGTCTCGATTCACCAAAATTTGATCACCGTGAGATTGCTAATACCTTCCAAAGAAAACCGTTCCGTGTCCCCTAAGTATATATGCGGACAGAGCCAGTTTTGTCAATTTCTCTACCGCAACTTCAATCTATTTCCAATTACTTCAACTTTAGCAACAACAATACAATCGTCGCGATATTTCGAAGAACCTTCCTTTTTCTCTTCGCAGTAAGTTAAACGTGAATTCTTGGTTCCCTATGGTTCTCTGACACCTATATTCGACTAATATTTCGAGTCATTGCATTCATCACCATTATAGGTATCAATTTGCAATCTCGGCTCAAGACAGACTCCAAACAAAAAAAAACCCATACACATCCTTTTCTCATTCACCTAGTCTCTCATCCAAACCACGTTCCTTCAATAAAAAGAGATATGCCGTTGATTCCACCGACCACACTATGTGTATTAGTAAGGAAGCATGTATAACGCCTTATTATTATTTTATTGTTAATATACGTTCATTAAACTCATAATTATTAGTCAGCTATTTGCAATTCTAGTAGTCAATTATTCATTATTTGTTTATTTATTATATTAATCCATCATTTATATTTCGTAGTTTTCGTTCACTAAATTCATAATTGTTAGACATTTGATTTTACTTCTAGTAGGTACTCATTTATTATTTGTTCATTTATTCTACTAATTCCTATTTAAATTTTTTTTTTTTTTGTTTATCTATTATGTTAATTCCTCATTTATATTTCATGATTTGTTCCTTAATTATTATTTGTTTATCTATTATATTAATTCCTCATTTATATTTCGTAATTTGTTCCTTAATTATTATTTGTTTATCTATTATATTAATTCCTCATTTATATTTCGTAATTTGTTCCTTAATTATTATTTGTTTATCTATTATATTAATTCCTCATTTATATTTCGAAATTTGTTCCTTAATTATTATTTGTTTATCTATTATATTAATTCCTCATTTATATTTCGTAATTTGTTCCTTAATTATTATTTGTTTATCTATTATATTAATTCCTCATTTATATTTCGTAGTTTGTTCCTTAATTATTATTTGTTTATCTATTATATTAATTCCTCATTTATATTTCGTAATTTGTTCCTTAATTATTATTTGTTTATCTATTATATTAATTCCTCATTTATATTTTGTAGGTTTTTGTTCGTTAAATTCCTTATTTTTCATTACTTAATATGCTTAGGTTATAAGTATTTAATTAAAAAAAATTTTTTTTTTCTTTTGTTAAACTTCTCTTTTTATTTAACCCCAAAACCAATTTATAAGTCGTGCGAGATCCTCATTCCAACGGAAAATCTAACCAAAATTTTTCTTCCACAACAAAGGTGTGTAGGTAATGTGTCCAAAACAACTCGGTTATTTATTTATTTAATGATCAGTATTAATTGATTCAGTCCAGTAAAATACAAAAAATTCTCTGATTATGCCTCACCGACTTATGCCAGGGATGGTATGATCCACCCAATAATCCTTGCACCAGTAAAAAAATTTTCAACCACTAATTTTGGATAATATAACTAACTTGATTAATTTTACACTATAACAAGATTTAGCAAAAAAAACTGTATTTTCCTCGTATCATATGGTCGCGCAGCGTGCTCTAATCATCCTTTTGGGCTCTCTATCACTCGCGTAATTCAAAAAAAAAATTCCTCGATTCCCGGTAGCCAGAACCTTCAAATTCTCAATTCAAATTCTTCACCCTTTTCCATTTATGCACTTCTCAAAAAAAACTAAATTTTTCACTATAATTATTTAAATTTCGATCGTTCCGGAAAATAAATGTCGTCCTTTCGCCTTTAGTAAATCACGTTTTTTTTTTCCAAGTGCCGTTCTCAAAAAAAAACTTTTCCACCAAAAATGATACCGACTCTTCTCTAAAATTCCCGAGACACGACTTCTTCCTATTCAGATTCAATATCGACTCCCGCCTTTTTTTTCTTTTTCTACCGTCTATTCCTCATCACCAAATTCAATTTTTTTAACGGGTTTAACATTCGATTTTTTTTTTCTTCTTCTTATATAATGAAATAAAAATTTTTACTTTGCGATGTCCTCTCGTTGACTCCTATGCAAAAAAAACTCCGCCGCCGTTAGAATCTAGCCGAAGCGAGCTGCACTTTTTCCCGCCCGTCGCTGCTGTTCCCCTATTTCGGGTTTCATTTTTCTATTCGGGAGACAGACAAAAGGTCTCGGAACGGATTTTGGTTGGAAACTTTTTCTGGCGGCAGAAAAGCTGTTGTCAAATTTTATTTCGAATTTTATTTGAAAAAAAATGCGTGGTTGCCAACGTAGTAAAATTTCTTTCTCTGATTATATGCATATAGGTAATAATTCAAGGCAAAAAAATAAAAATTTTATTTTCAACTTTGGAAATTGGGGATTTTATGAAACAGATTGCTGCTTAATCTTGCTTTCAGATAATTTTCAAAGGAAGAAAAATTTTAGAGTTTAGACTTAGGGTGCGTGGGTGGCCTAAACCCCATGGGGCGTCCGTTACAACGCGCGTCATTTCGAAATCGCCAGGCGAGAGGTGACGCGAAAAAAAACAAACGGAGGCCTTGTATCATATGATTAGGTTTTAGCTGCCTTATCGGTTGCGTCGTAACGTGGGGCTAACCTACCCCTGAGACTAAGAGTCTCTTGCTCTACCGTCTGAGCCGGGCTGTTCCAAGGTAGAGGAGAAGGCTGCTCGAGCGCGCCAACATTAGTATTTGTGCTTTTGGCATGTCTGACATTGCTAGCTTACTGAGCTATTTGACATTGATTTCCCAGGACCGCTATCGTGACCTCGTTGGGGTTATATTTTCTGAGACAATCGCTGCTTTACCTGGTGTTTTTCCTGGCGTATTACGACCTTAGAGACAATTCTCTCGTCCACGGTCACTTTTCGATAAGAGTAGGTTACACCATGCACCCCCTGTTGCTTCTTTTGTCCGCGGATCCTGGTCCAGCTGGGACTAAGCTAAGTTCGCACATCTTTCCCACAAATCTCAGGCGGATGTCTTATAGGGTCGTCAGGGCCTGATGAGATGATATTGTCTACACGTTGCCGAACATAAATAGGAAGCGGGGATTGTCTTCGTGAATTTGATAGGTTTAGCCGGTCAAAATCAGAGTCATAAAGCCCTCAGACAGTTATTTGTTGTTGGGTTCAGCCTGTATAACGTTAGCGCACCAGAGCGGTCTCCTCCTTACCGGCAACCTAGGCGTCTCGGTATTAGTTTCTACGACTTCGTGAGTCAACTCTATACATATGGAGGGGGGTTGGTCTGGCAACCTCTGAAGTTTTCCACCTGAAGCTTGGCTCCAGACAGTCAAGTTAGTTAAAGAGGTGTACCATCCGCTGGGGAAGCTACCCAAGCGGACCTCGACGGGTACCCTATTAATAACCGGTTAGGCCGGCGAGATGCCTTATTAGGGCTACTCGGAGTCACCTTCGCTTCCAATAGTTATACTAGGACGTGTCTTGGGCCTGATTGCTCTACGGAGTGACTTCGCGTGTCCGTCGAGAAGGTCGAGGCAATTCCATATTGTCCTGACGAGTCCCTCTGAGCGCGAAGTTTCTCTTCCGGAAGGTATCTCGTGCCCCAAGGACTCAGTCCGCCGACTAAACCACATAGTCGCCGTCTGGAACCCTTGGTCCACGAGGTCACCTTCCGCTACTCAGGCTGTCAGGCCTTGAGATCTTTGGCGTGAAAAATACCGATCGGCTTTCCTTTCAAGTCCTCTAATTCATAACGCCCACTCCCAAGCTTTCGCCTCACGCGAGCCTTCATAAATTTGTCTGCCAGTTTAGCGCTAAACCGGTCGATCTTGTTACTTACGGGGAAGGTACGTCGATAAACTACCTGGCCGGGCGAGAACTCTACAGCTCTGCAGCGCAGATTGTAGTGTTTCTCATGTCTCGTGTGAGCCGCGGCCAGGTGTTGCTCTATTTTGTCCCGCCGGGCCTGCCATCGATCTACGGCCGGCGACACCGTTATATCTCCCTCTTGCAAGGCACCTAAGGCCTTCAGTACTGGGTAAGCGGATCCATGCAGGATCATGGGGCACCCGAACAGGGCCTGGTAAGGGGAGGTGTTAATGGACGTGTGGTGTGCACTCCGTAGGGCACATTCGATTGCAGACAGGTGTAGGTCCCAATCCCGGTGATCTTCTTTCAGATACGCTCGGATAGCAGCTAAGACGGAGCGGTTTACCCGCTCGGAAGCGTTGGCTTGTGGAGAATAGACGGCGGTGAGTTGATGTTTGACGCCGTAGTCGGACAACAGTTTCGCGAATTCTTTAGACGTAAAATGGCTTCCATTATCAGAGAATATCGCCTCGGGGACTCCGAAAGCGTGGAAAATTTGGTGCTCGAGGAAATTCACAGCGGCTTTAGATGTTTCGCCAGCTACTGGGTGGAGAAAACAGAATTTGGAAAACGCGTCTAGCACTACCAACACAGCCGTGTGGCCTTTCTTAGTCCTAGGGTAAGGGCCCATATAATCGATGTACAAGAGTTGAAAAGGTCGGCACACATCCATGGCTTCGCCCATAGGGGGCCGAAGGGGTGTGTTTGGAGCTTTTGTTTCCTTACATACTTCACAGCTCGCTATATATTTTCTGACTTGGCTAGCCATACCGGGCCAATAATATTTTTCCCGAAGGCGTGCAAGGGTTTTGTGAATACCGCCATGGGAAGCTTGAGGGGGCTCATGAGCGGACTCGATCAAGGGAGCGGTCAACTCTGCAGGGATCCACAATTTCCAAATCAGATCGTCCGTCTCGGGGTCGCCAGTTCGTGGGGCCGAACGGTGGAACACATAACCATCCGAAACCTGAAGGTCAGGTAACTGCCCGGCCTCTTTGCTGACTTTGTCAACGAGATGCTGGTAGTCCGCTGACCTGAAGGCTGGGGACGTTAGGTCCACGTCACGACAGAAGGACAATTCATCGACACAGTCGACTCGTGACAGTGCGTCCGGCACCACATTCTGACTACCCTTGCGGTGCTCGATAGAAAATTGGAAGCCCTGCAGCTTTAGGCTCCACCGCGCTAGCCGGCCGTTTAGGTCGGTCTGGCTCATGAGCCACTTCAAGCTGGCATGGTCAGTAATTATTGTAAAAGGCTGCCCTTCCACATACGCCCGGAACTTTTTAACGCTCAGCACCGCTGCGTAACACTCTAGTTCTGTGATGGAATAATTACGCTGGGCGCTGTTCAGCTTCTTAGAGAAAAATGCGATGGGATGTTCTTCATCGCCCTGTCTTTGGAAGAGGACGCTTCCTACCCCCGTTTTGCTGGCGTCACATTGGATGTAGAAGGGGCGGGTGAAGTCTGGAGTGACCAGTAAAGGAGCAGACATCATTGACTTCTTAAGTTCCATGAAGGCTTGGTGGGCCTCGTCGGACCAAACAAATTTGCCGCCTTTTAGGCAGTCCGTGATGGGAGAGGCGATACTTGCATAGTTACCTATGAAGCGCCTATACCACCCCGTCATACCTAAGAAGCGTCGCACCTGTTTGGTCGACTTGGGAACTGGGAAGTCCCTAATGGCTGCCACCTTGTCGGGATCAGTTTTCAGGGACCCATCGCCAATGATGAACCCCAGATACTTCACCTCCCGGACGCAAAATCGGCTCTTTGACAGGTTTACTGTCAGCCCGGAGCGACGAAGGCAGTCGGCGACCTTTTCCAGCAGTTGAAGGTGGGTCTCAAAGTCCGGTGACACCACCAATAAATCGTCCAGATAGACGAACACATTTTCTCTAAGTGAGCCCGGTATCGCCTTGTCCATCAAGCGACACATGCGTTGCGGAGCGTTACAAAGCCCGAACGGCATCACTGTAAATTGATACAGCGGTCTTCCTGGGACGGTGAAGGCAGTTTTTTCCCTGGATTTTTCCTCCAATGGGATTTGCCAAAAGGCATCTTTCAAGTCGATTGCGGAAATGAACTTAGTGTCCTGCAATCGCCCCAGGAGACCGTCTACTTGAGGCAGTGGGTAGGCATCCTTTATGGTTACGGTATTTACCTTGCGGGAGTCCAAGCAGAGGCGGACCTTTCCAGGCTTACGCACCAGGACCACGGGTGAGTTCCATGGACTGTTGGACTCTTCGATCACACCTAAACTCAACATGCGATCGATTTCCTCATACATGAGGGCCTGAATGGCGGGAGAAACAGGATAGTGCCTCTGCTTGATGGGCACCGCCTCGCCAGTGTCGATCACGTGTTGTTCCAGGTGTGTTCGACCAAGTCCACAGGTGTCGAACGACGGGAATCGCGCGCGGACCTGGTTCAGTCGCTCCTGTTGGGACTCCTCAAGGATATGGCAGTCGGGATCAGGTTGTGGGGTATGATGGAGTTCCCCAATTATGTGTGGGGCCAATTTAAAGGCCCTCCAAAAATCGACGCCGAGATAAAGATTCTGAGACAAGTCCGGTACTACATATAGTGTCATGGTCATAGTTTTCGATCCATAAGTTACTGGGACGGTGATGAAACCACTAACATTCTTAGACGTACCGTCAGCTACTTGGACATCGGCGCGCAGGCGATGTAGCTTAATGGCCGGGTTGTCCTGGAGGAACGACTCTGCCCCTCTACCCAGGCAGCTAATGCTGGCGCCGGTGTCCAACAGGCCTGTTAGTTTGGTACCTTGGATCCGCACGTTGACGAAAGGTCGATCATCTCCGTTCTCATGTAACATGGCGGCGACAATCTTCTGTGTATGTGCCCTCTTCTCTAGGGCCCATGACCGTATGCGCGGGGCTTTGCGAGTTGGTGGCAGTTCGGCAGAATCATTAAAGATTCGCTTACGAACTCGATGATAGTTGGCCCATCGCTGCATAAAAGAGGCTCTGGCCTGTGGAGAAGGGAAGTCTGGCAGAGATTCCATTATCGACAGGTCAGAGACGTCGGACATGCTTGTTGACAAATCAAGTGTAAAAGGGGGACTTTCGGATACTAGGTCGGGCGCGGACCTCCCCGGGGCCTCGCACCCTGGTTCCGGTTTCCCGAACAGATTGGGCAAGAAGTGGTGTAGACTTCGGGGCGCCCACATCTGTAGCAAAAGATTTTCCGATGTGGGGAAGGGCAATCGGAGAACGAATGTCCTTCTTGCTGGCAGTTCCAGCAAGTGACTGGGCGGCGCGGAGTTGCGTCGGCCCTCATCTCTTCTACAGCAGGTGGTGGTGTGCCACTAGCGTAATTCATATAAGGCCAGGCCGGTTGTTGTGGGGGCACGTCAGTCAGCTCATGCACTCGGTGCGAGTGGCGACTCTCCTCCCTCTTGGCTTTTTGCCATCGCTCTACTCGGATGCACGCTTCGCGAAGTTGGCGCATATTGTCATAGGTGGATCCTATAATGGCCGATCCCAGTGTGGTGTTCAGGTTTTCCATGACAAGGTGTACCAACTCCGCGGAGGACATCGGGCGCGAGAGGCGGTTTGCCAAGGCCAAGATTTTTGCGGCGTAATCGTCGAACGATTGATTGAGTTGTTTCGTCTCCATCATTTCTTTGATGAGTTGATGGTCGGTCTGCCTTCCTCCGAACTGCTCTAATAAGCCAGACTTGAAATCCACCCACAAGGGGTTGGACTGCTGTCGGCGGAACTGAGTCCAGTACCAGTCCTCGGCGGGTCCTGATAACAAGGCGGCCACATTCCGCACCAGCTCCCGTGACGATATGTCATCATCTCGAGCTCGGGTGTCGAGCCGATAGAGAAATTCCTCTGCCGAGGTTTCTCCCGGCCGACCCGTGAACTTGAGTCGTTCAAGACTGGCGACTTCTGCCTGTAGGTAGGGCCGGTGTGTTCTGGGCGGTAAAGGGGGCGCTCGCCTATGCTGCTGGACCGCGGAGGAATGCCACTGGGCCCAGCCCCGGCCGATGTGTGAGGGTGAAGAAAATTGTACGCGGTATCATTCGGGGACGCTTCGGGGGGTCCTCGCTGTTTCAGCCTTTCAACTTCATGTTGCAAGGCTGCAACCTGCTCAGTCAGCGCTATCAACGCCGCGGCCCGTTCCAACTCGCCGTCCTCAGAACGAGAGTTATCATTGCCTTCGTCATCTTCGCCGTCGGCGACAAATTGCCCCTTATCGTTTCTTTTTTTCGGCATGCTAGGAGATCGACTAGCCGATAAGGAAGCGAGAAGTTAATAATAAAATTTGTTCAAGTGAATCTTGGTGACACAATGATCTATGCCTTGCCAAATATAAGGTAACTACAAAACTGTTTGAATTCAATGACCTGGAGTGTTTAAGAGCAGGACAATGTGCGGAAGTATTGCACGCTGGAATGAATTTGTAAATAATACAATTTTAAACTGAAAATGAGCTGGATATATGTCATAAGTCACACAAGTGTTAATTTACGTATGGAATATATACGCATAACTGGGTGTAACCTTGATACGACCAAATTGAAGTGATATACATCTTTACAAGAAATTACCAATTGAAAAATTTTGTTTTATAGTAGTGGAAAATGTCTTAAGCACTATTTATGAGAGGAAATTAAATTTTCTATAAACACCGTAAATGTGAGTTGGCAATGTTAATTAGCAAAGCTGCATTAGGTACGAGTCAATGTCCTGTCCGAAAAATGTTTCTATCCCCAAATAATAAAAAAATTAATTTCTTAGTGTTTTGTTTGTTTGTATTTGTATTTTGGGTGAGTGTGGCCCCAGGAAAAGAATGACCTTCCCAAGGCTACGGTGGCTGATGGCGCCGATGACAGTCAGCCCGCACTCAGGACTAGGTGTCATCCGCGTCAACAGAAGCACCAAGTGCCTCCACTTGCGGGATCGATGATGAGGGTGGTGCCAGGCTAATGTCTAGCACCATCTTCATCAAAGAAGCCCTATTGACTGACATCCGGCAACCCCAAAGCGATGACCGGATCCCAGTGACCAACAAAAGAAGAAAGGGTGAAAGAAGGAGAGATAGAAGCCTCCCATGAGAGATAAGGGAGACCGCTCCGACACTCAGCCACAACTGGTCAGCAACTCGGCTGGTTCCCAGGAAGGTGATGTGTCAGAACGGTCAGACAGCCGGGGGCGGGTGCATATCAGGAGGTCGACCCTGTCGCAGCGCCAGGCGATGGAACGCCTGTTAGCCTTGACGGGACAGGTCCGACGTTCGGGCATACATCCGCCCATACTACAAAAGGTAGAGCAAAGAAAACTGAAGAGTGATGGTCACTGTCAGTGAAGGCTCGCACAGTGCCAGGCGGTATTACGCCTGTTAGCCAGACTTTGAGCCTCACTGACAGGGACTGCAAATTAGATAGGGAGGCTACCGCAGAAGAAAGCGAAGGATGAAGTGGTTGAAGAAGAAGAAAGATAGGAAAGTGGAAGAAAACAGAGATGATGAGGGCTAGAGTACCGCGGTAGGTACTTTTCGCCCTTTAACCAGAAGCCGGAGGGACTTGGACTGAGAACGGGATAAAGGAAAAAAAAGAAGTCCACTCCTGGCTCCTCTCGCTGACCTGAGCCACAAAATTTAAAAGATAAACTACTAAAATGGAAAAAAAATACTAAAGGAAATCCTAGCTTCGGACGGGGAAAATGACTAAAACAACAGACTTTCCGAGCTAAGTTTACGAGACTAGAGAATCAAAAGAAAATTCAATTCACTAGCCTACGTTGGGCGCCATTTGTAACTGTCAGGGTAGGGTGTGCCGGGGCACGAAGAAGGGAAATTGCCATAAAGGCCGGAAGACTATCATTACAAAAAAACTTGGGGAAGGGGACTCAAAAAAAAGGGTGGCTCGGACGGTTCGACCGCCGGGGGAAGTGTCGCGAATTTACGCATCCAATGCACCGGTTGTAGGCACGACTAGCGGTGCTCTAGCTAGCTCGCCAGATGGGGTGGGGTTCGCGGTGCTTGGATGCCGGAGGGGGTGACAGTTATACTGTTAAATCGCTCGTGCCTATGCAACAACAAAACTAAAGGGGCGACGAGAGGGGTGGAACAACGTCCAGGGCCAACGAGAGGGGCTAATTACGGGGGAGAAAAGAGAAAGAGAGGGGGTGGTCACTGTTCACTGAGTCATCGAAGCTGGGCTACATAATATCAGACAAATATAATTGAGAGGCACTTACCTTGGTGGGGTCATCCATCAATCCGGGGGTCACACATACCAGGGGGTGTCTTACTCCATCATTTAGTATTTCCGGATTTTAATTTTTATTATTTAATTTAGGGTTCTTATTTTAATTTTTACTACGTTATTTATTTGTTTTAGGTTATAATGATCCGTTTAAAGTAATGTTGATTATTTGTGTGAATATATATTAGGTACCCGATTAGTGGAGGTTATTAAAGAGGTTATAGAGCGATTGTTTAGTTAATTAAGTTTAAGTTAAGTATCCCTTATATATCTACATGAAGATCATGTCTTTTAATTATTTCGACAACTCGGTTTTAATTTCGGTTCGTTGAGGTTCGTTCTGTTACATGCAAAGAAAAATTGATCGGCGGCAGACCTGTGCCGTTCCCTGGGGAGATTATCCTTATGTAACTGGCATTCCCTATTTTCAGGCAGGTTACAGAGGGATCGTACAGGAAACAAGTATAATCATACGGATTGCGGACAAGATAGTATCAAAGGTTCCTAAAGCTTAAACAAATGCAGTCCATTACCTCTATTCATCTAAACTTAAGCAAGGATAAAGCTCGAAGCGGAACGTTCCGATAACTATTTTGCGTAAATAAAAAAATTTCACCTGCATTTAATTTGAGTAACTTCGCCCTAGAATTTAGTCATAGTCTCGATTCACCAAAATTTGATCACCGTGAGATTGCTAATACCTTCCAAAGAAAACCGTTCCGTGTCCCCTAAGTATATATGCGGACAGAGCCAGTTTTGTCAATTTCTCTACCGCAACTTCAATCTATTTCCAATTACTTCAACTTTAGCAACAACAATACAATCGTCGCGATATTATGTACACACAAAAAAAAATACCAGAAATTTCGAAGAACCTTCCTTTTTCTCTTCGCAGTAAGTTAAACGTGAATTCTTGGTTCCCTATGGTTCTCTGACACCTATATTCGACTAATATTTCGAGTCATTGCATTCATCACCATTATAGGTATCAATTTGCAATCTCGGCTCAAGACAGACTCCAAACAAAAAAAAAACCCATACACATCCTTTTCTCATTCACCTAGTCTCTCATCCAAACCACGTTCCTTCAATAAAAAGAGATATGCCGTTGATTCCACCGACCACACTATGTGTATTAGTAAGGAAGCATGTATAACGCCTTATTATTATTTTATTGTTAATATACGTTCATTAAACTCATAATTATTAGTCAGCTATTTGCAATTCTAGTAGTCAATTATTCATTATTTGTTTATTTATTATATTAATCCATCATTTATATTTCGTAGTTTTCGTTCACTAAATTCATAATTGTTAGACATTTGATTTTACTTCTAGTAGGTACTCATTTATTATTTGTTCATTTATTCTACTAATTCCTATTTAAATTTTTTTTTTTTTGTTTATCTATTATGTTAATTCCTCATTTATATTTCATGATTTGTTCCTTAATTATTATTTGTTTATCTATTATATTAATTCCTCATTTATATTTCGTAATTTGTTCCTTAATTATTATTTGTTTATCTATTATATTAATTCCTCATTTATATTTCGTAATTTGTTCCTTAATTATTATTTGTTTATCTATTATATTAATTCCTCATTTATATTTCGAAATTTGTTCCTTAATTATTATTTGTTTATCTATTATATTAATTCCTCATTTATATTTCGTAATTTGTTCCTTAATTATTATTTGTTTATCTATTATATTAATTCCTCATTTATATTTCGTAGTTTGTTCCTTAATTATTATTTGTTTATCTATTATATTAATTCCTCATTTATATTTCGTAATTTGTTCCTTAATTATTATTTGTTTATCTATTATATTAATTCCTCATTTATATTTTGTAGGTTTTTGTTCGTTAAATTCCTTATTTTTCATTACTTAATATGCTTAGGTTATAAGTATTTAATTAAAAAAAAATTTTTTTTTTCTTTTGTTAAACTTCTCTTTTTATTTAACCCCAAAACCAATTTATAAGTCGTGCGAGATCCTCATTCCAACGGAAAATCTAACCAAAATTTTTCTTCCACAACAAAGGTGTGTAGGTAATGTGTCCAAAACAACTCGGTTATTTATTTATTTAATGATCAGTATTAATTGATTCAGTCCAGTAAAATACAAAAAAATTCTCTGATTATGCCTCACCGACTTATGCCAGGGATGGTATGATCCACCCAATAATCCTTGCACCAGTAAAAAAATTTTCAACCACTAATTTTGGATAATATAACTAACTTGATTAATTTTACACTATAACAAGATTTAGCAAAAAAAAACTGTATTTTCCTCGTATCATATGGTCGCGCAGCGTGCTCTAATCATCCTTTTGGGCTCTCTATCACTCGCGTAATTCAAAAAAAAAATTCCTCGATTCCCGGTAGCCAGAACCTTCAAATTCTCAATTCAAATTCTTCACCCTTTTCCATTTATGCACTTCTCAAAAAAAACTAAATTTTTCACTATAATTATTTAAATTTCGATCGTTCCGGAAAATAAATGTCGTCCTTTCGCCTTTAGTAAATCACGTTTTTTTTTCCAAGTGCCGTTCTCAAAAAAAAACTTTTCCACCAAAAATGATACCGACTCTTCTCTAAAATTCCCGAGACACGACTTCTTCCTATTCAGATTCAATATCGACTCCCGCCTTTTTTTTCTTTTTCTACCGTCTATTCCTCATCACCAAATTCAATTTTTTTAACGGGTTTAACATTCGATTTTTTTTTTCTTCTTATATAATGAAATAAAAATTTTTACTTTGCGATGTCCTCTCGTTGACTCCTATGCAAAAAAAAACTCCGCCGCCGTTAGAATCTAGCCGAAGCGAGCTGCACTTTTTCCCGCCCGTCGCTGCTGTTCCCCTATTTCGGGTTTCATTTTTCTATTCGGGAGACAGACAAAAGGTCTCGGAACGGATTTTGGTTGGAAACTTTTTCTGGCGGCAGAAAAGCTGTTGTCAAATTTTATTTCGAATTTTATTTGAAAAAAAATGCGTGGTTGCCAACGTAGTAAAATTTCTTTCTCTGATTATATGCATATAGGTAATAATTCAAGGCAAAAAAATAAAAATTTTATTTTCAACTTTGGAAATTGGGGATTTTATGAAACAGATTGCTGCTTAATCTTGCTTTCAGATAATTTTCAAAGGAAGAAAAATTTTAGAGTTTAGACTTAGGGTGCGTGGGTGGCCTAAACCCCATGGGGCGTCCGTTACATAGGGTAAAGCGAGAGATTATTGCTGCAGCAACTCTTACATGAACACAATGAATTGGTTACATTGTTCAAGACTGCACTAGAAATGATGCCTTCGGATGATCACAAAATAGTGATCAAAGCAGACAAAACACCAGCAGGCGAACATGAAAGACGCTTCAACGCACCGACGTTGAATGAAGTTGCGATTCTGGTTGTTGGCGACAATTTGGAGTCTCGTGATATTGTGATTCGACGGCGAGATGGTAATCACCTCCAGCGTGTCAGCTAAACCCATCGTTCGTATGATGCATTACAATACCCGCTGATATTTTGCCGAGGAGAGGATGGATATCATTTTTTGATCAAGATGATTAATCCATTAACCGGTACGTAGTAATGTTGTTAATCGTTTTTAAAAGACTTCAAGAAAGGAAGAGGTTTTCAATTCGAGTATATCTTATTTTTTCTCTGTTGTTTGTGGACCGAATTTAAAATTCCCGTTTGCTTGGAAAGTCTGCTTCTCAAAGGAAGTCCCATTTAAATTTAGAGGAATAATTCACCCTTAAGGGTTGGAAAATGCATTGATTTTTATTTATAAAAAAGTCATTATTCATTTACAGGTCAAGAAACAAACAAAAAGGTCAGCTCTATGAATTTTTATGCCTACCGTTTCATGATTCGTTGAAACGAAGACAATCACATATTGAAATGCCGCAGACTGTTCCATCAGTTCGTTGTATGTAAAAATCGAGACGGAGCGTCTGACATTTATACGTTTAAACCAGCAAAAATTGCGTTCGGAAGAATACATCCATCTGCATGATGCCATGAATGTAGATGGAAACGCAAACAATGTCGGCCGACTTACCATTTTGCCAGCAGGGGCGGATCCAGCCCTCAAAAAAGGTTGTGGGCACAGCCACCCGAAAATCGGACAAGTGCGAGTCGGAGTATGAACTCGGTCATGATCGATATAGTTTATTCCTACAAAGGAGATGTTTACAAAATATATGACGCCCTGACCAAGATTTTGTACAGTGTATAATTCCACGTGGGCAAACACTAGTAGGTAAATTAATTACCCTGTAAAATGTTAGTTTGTTCGCTCACGAAAATTACAAAAGTAAATAAGTGTTTGTTTACACATCACAATGTCACATTTAGACTCTAAACTACTGAACCGATTTTGATGAAATTTTTACAGCTTTAATGGATATCAAATTAAATTAAACGCTAGTATACATTTTACATTAAATAATTTTATTTAGGTGCTTACTTAAATTACAAATTCAAGCTTACGTTTCTTTTTCGCGGAAGCGTTGGTAATTTCATCGATATTCAGATTCACATCTTTGTGTATATTTAGGAGAGCCCGGACAATCTTTCCTGTGCCATTGATGCACGAAACCAAGGTTTTACGCTTCACAGAGTAGAAAACGATCTCTCTGCGGTAGCTACGCTGACCGGGAAAGTTGCCAGTATTTGTAAGAAAATTTTTATGTTAGGGTACAAATCTTGGTCGCTTCAATGAGATAAGCTACCACCTCTGGTATAGCGAAATTGTCGCTCGCGCAACGTGCATTATTGACTTGGCCCATCTTTTCAAACTCCGTGACATTTAGCGCATGTTGGGTTAAAAAGCTCTCAAAAATGTTTAAAAGCTTGAGATAAATTTTCTTCTTTGTATTTTACATATTTGCTACAGAAATAATTTGTAGCAATTTCAATTAAAAAATACGAAATTTGTGTTTTTAATACTTTGATACTAGGATTGTGACGTTTTTCGTCAGTCGCATGCGCGCTTCTGCCTGGGGAGATTTTGTTGCTTGCGGCTGCGGAGAACTTTCATCTTATGACTGAAAACGCTCATGTATATTTAAAACAAATTATTCAGGATTGTTTTTAAATTATTTTAAATTTAGAGATCAGAAATATTTCGCATAATTATAGTAAAATTATACTTATTATGATGAATAGATTTACTTGGTTGAGCTCTGCTCAATACATAAGTGGGGAAGTGGGGATGATGAGAGGTACCACCCCACTTCTCCCTTCATCCACAAAGTTCATGAAGAACGTTCTTGGAAGCGAAGGGTCTAAACAGACCCAATATTGACAAAAGAACCACGACATAAGGAACCTCACGATTTTTAGACCAGTTTCAATCGAAAATATTTCAGTTATCCTAACACCTTTGCTTCGTTTTTAGGTTTTAATTTAAATAGGAATTCATAAATATTAATATTCTGAAATTGTACTTGTATCAAGTCCCTCGGTAGGCTCGTCACTATACTTCCTGCATCTGTCGTTGGCCCTAATTTTCTGAAACCGTACTATATATCCGACAGACCTCCTATATCAATTGCATATTGCTAGCTGATTAATATTTTAATAATTGTGGCAGTTGTTGGGTAAAAAAGTTGTACTTCTAAAGTGTGGTCTGAAGCATATTTTTTTATTTTATTAAGGCATAGGATATAATATCATCAGCCTATCAATCTCAATAGACCGTGAAAGTGTGACGTCAAAAGTCTATTAGGGTTGTGGGCATGCCCATCGTGCCCACAACGGTGGATCCGCCCTTGTTTGCCAGCGACGTATGTTGGAAGTCCGAGGCACATGCACGAATACGCGCAAGATGCAATGACCTACGTGCGCCAATACGGTCGACCAGACGTATTTATCACTTTCACTTGCAATCCAAAATGGATCGAAATCACACAGCTGTTACTACCCGGTCAATCATCCAGCGATCGTCACGACATTACAGCACGATTATTCAAGCAGAAACTCAATGCGCTCAAGAACTTCATTGTGAAGCATCATGTCTTCGGAGACGTGCGATGTTGGATGTACTCTGTGGAGTGGCAGAAAAGAGGACTGCCTCATGCGCATATTCTCCTGTGGATGATCGAGAAAATAAGACCAAATGAAATTGACGCCATAATTTGCGCAGAAATTCCAGATCAGGAAACAGATCCAGAGTTGTATGAAGTTGTGACGACGAATATGATTCATGGACCATGTGGGAATCAGAACCGGGGATCACCGTGTATGATCGAAAACAAATGCTCCAAACGTTATCCGCGTGCTTTGTTGGCTGACACAATCACAGGTAATGACGGTTACCCCCTGTATCGTCGTCGCTCTTCAGAGGATAACGGCAGAACGATAACGCTAAAAGTCAAGAATAAGGTCGTTGTAGTCGACAACAGCTGGATTGTCCCATATTCGCCTCTGCTTTCCAAAACATTCAAAGCGCATTGCAATGTTGAATACTGCAATTCTATCAAGTCAAGGAAGCGACATGCCTGTATTTGGAATTGCATCTCCTGATGCCAACGATGAAGTTTCGCAATATCAAATAGGAAGATATGTCAGCAGCAATGAGGCGATTTGGAGAATCTTTTCATTCGCCATACACGAACGTCATCCCGCTGTGAACAACCACCAGCGACAACGCTGACAAGTTTCTTCGCGACATGCGTAAGTGACCCATTTGCAAGAACACTGCTTTATTCGGAGATGCCGAGATATTTTACATGGAACGCATCATCAAAAAAATTCCAACGAAAGGGAAAGGGAAAGCCTGTTCCTGGATACGTGAATGTATATTCAACCGATGCATTGGGGCGCATTTACACTGTTGAAAACACTGCCACCAAAAAAAACCAAAATAAAGTAACCAGACACGTTGCAACACCGCATCGAATCGATGGAGATAAGCAAGCGATAACCGGGACATTTTTCGGTGATTCCTGGACAATGCAAATTTCAACCAGTGGGCGAGAAGAGTTAAAACCGAAAGGTCGCCAATTCAAGGGATTATAGTTTAAGTTATCAAGTTCACTGTAATAATTTTGTTTTCCAAGTTGTTAATAATTTTGAAGTTGCAAGTCAATTGTTTGAAGGGTGAATTGTTTAATGAATTATATCAAAAAAAAAAAAGAAAAGGAATTTATAAAAGTTAAGTTGAAGATCTTAAAAATAAATTGTGAAGGATTAAAGGTTCATTCTGGTTTCCTTTTTTTGTTGAAAGGTGTCCGAACTCCTGGGGTAATGAGTAATGATAGTAGCGCTTGAATTTCCCCTGGGATTCCCTCCCACATTTTTTATGGTCCTTCGAGCCGGATTTATCCGACATATGGGTTTACAAAGGTAAGCGTAGTTCTAAGTGCAATTCATTGTTCAAGGACAATCAGCAAATCCGTTAAGACAATAGGAAATAGTGTGCACAGAGCCTACGAAAAATATACGTTGAAGGATAGTGGAAAAGAAAATTACGGTCACGCTTTGTAATAAGAAACTCGGGAAGTCCGTTCAGTGTCCGTTAGTTTGAGGTTGAGAGGCGAGTTGTAAGCAACACCGTAATATCAGTGTTCACATTAACAGGGGCAAAGTCATTAACAAAGGCTGCACATGCTCACAACAGTTAATCTAGTATAAAGGGATCATCAAGGTAGTTTGTTTTTTTTTGTTAGTTGGTGGTCAGAATAACCTGCTCAAATTTGGATAATAAAATAGTCTGAATTTCTTGTTTATTACGAAGTTAAATAAAATCTTGGTAAATTTATCGTGGTATACCGGATTTCAATAAAAAGGATTGAATTACTGCTATATTACGGATTTTGCAAATATTCTGGATACACGATTATATTATGGATATTATTGTATATGATATTATGATTTACAAATATTTGAATTTCTTGTTGTATTATATTGATTAATAAAAATATGAGAGTGTGGCACATAATACTGATTAGAAAAAGGCTTTAAACCAATATTTAATGAATGAATGTACTCAGGTGAAAGGGAGTAGGGTTTTCAACTACGTTTATTCAATTATCTCTGCGAGTGACATATGAAATTATATCGCTTCCTTAGAACCCCGTTCTTAACGAAATGACTAGCCAACAAATATTGAATCATATATCGGAATTTTGCCTTCCTTAATACTCTGCCCTTAATAATCACACGAACGTTGATGACCTTGATTTACTTCCGAGTGAAACCTCAATTCAATAAATCTTTTTACTCTATAATATGACACTTGATTGTAACGAACGCCCAAGAAATCCTTTGTTTTCTCATGCAGATGAAATCTGAATAAACGTTACATTTACAGAGTCATTCGCGATACAGTTGAAACTTCAGAGATGGAGGAACTGATTCGAAAGCAACTAATCAGAGAGGTAGAGATAAATAGATGCATAACAAATTATAGGAAGGCTAATAAGGCACAAAAGGCTAGTTCGGGTTCTCTGACAAAGCGAATGACGGCGCTAGAAAAGGAATGGGAAACATACAAGGCTAACCACGAATCGATGATGGATAAGTATGTCGAAGCGACGCATAGTGAACTACCATATTTTCAAGATGATAAGTTCAGTGAAGTCGAGGACAAGGTATTCGAAACGATCGGGGCTATCACTGACAGTTTGAAGGAACAAGAGGATGAATCCAACCACAGTATATATGCAAACGTTTCTCAAGCTCAGGCAAAGGTTGAAATTAAACTTCCAAGAATATTCCGAGGTTTTTGGGTGATTATAGGACTTGGACATCATTTCATGACCTCTTCGTGTCTCTTATCCATGAGAACCAATCGTTGTCAGCAGTTCAGAAACTCCATTACTTAAAGAGTAATCTGGGTGGGGAGGCTGAGCAACTAATTAGACATCTGCAGGTTACTGAAGCCAATTATGATCCAGCATGGAATCTATTAAGGAGAAGGTACCACAATACAAGAGCGCTACTAGGTGCACATTTAAAAACCTTGTTCGCCCTACCAATTCAATCCAGTGAAACAGCTACGTCGTTAAAAACACTCCTGGACACAACTCGCGAATGCCTGGAATCTATACGGGGTTTAGGAGTTGAGACAGATCACTGGGATCCACTTGTAATTTACATCTTAACTCAAAGGTTGAGTGTTGAAACACTGTCGGATTGGGAGTTGCGACTCAGTCAACGGAACGATCCCAATGAAATCCCGTCCCTTGAAGAATTTCTCTCCTGTATCGAGGCAAGGTTCAGAACTCTAGAAGCGATCAACTCAACAAGGTCAAGGCAACCCACTAAGGAAAGACACCTAACAGCTGTTCGAAGCCACAAGGTAAGCCATGTCAAGGAACGATTGGGAGTAAATTCAGCAAGCTGTTCCATCTGCAATCAAGAGCATCAGCTCAAAGATTGTTCAAGGTTTCTTGCATTCAGCTTAGAAGAACGTCGAGCAACAGTAGAACAAGGCGCTCATTGCTATAACTGTTTACTAACAGGGCACTCAGTAACAAAATGTCGTAGTAAATTTAAATGTAGAGTATGTGGTGGAAGGCACCATACCTTACTTCATTCACACGCGGGAACACAAGGTTCAACCCAAGGTAGCAAATCCAAGGCGACAGAAGCTGCGCAGGAGGAAAGGTCAGTACACACATACAATGCCGCAGTTCAAAAACCCAAAGGAAAGGTACTATTAGCAACAGCTTTGATCTGGGCACAAAATTCAGAAGGGTACTCCATTCCCTTGCGCGCCTTACTAGACCAAGGATCAGAAGGAAGTTTTATTTCACACGCCGCAGCGCAGCGCTTGCGACTTCAAGGAACTTCAACGGATGTTCGTATCGAAGGAGTAACTGGAGCTGAATTAGCAGTTGCAAAAAGAGCAGTACAATTTACCATTGGTTCCCGGTACCAGGCGGACACTCAAGTCATCGTAAGGGCTCTGGTATTACCAAGACTTAGTGGTTTGTTACCTTCAAAACGAATAAACCACAACCATTGGGCACACCTGCAAAGGTTGTTCCTGGCAGATCCAATGTACTACAACCCAGGAACAATCGATATACTACTAGGCGCCGACATCTATGCAGAAGTACTGGAGGAAGGAATAAGAAAGGGACCACCTGGGTCACCAACAGCCCAACATACTTCATTCGGCTGGATCATAGCAGGAGGTGGGGGACAACATCACGATTCCACAGCCAGACAGAAATCTATGACCACTCTTCACTCGGACGCCAGCATAGACTCACTATTAAGGCGATTCTGGGAAATCGAGGAATATCCACTCAAGGTGCACTGGTCTGAAGAAGAGGAACAGTGCGAACAATTCTTCCGAGACACAGTAAAACGACAGACAGATGGGAGATACTCTGTGAAATTACCATTCAACACTGTGGATATGATCCCAGATATCGGCGAATCAAGGCAAGCAGCAGTGAGCCAACTTATGCAAGTCGAGCGCAGGCTCGGTTGCAGACCTGACATTGCAAAACAGTACAATGATTTTATGAAAGACTATGAACAACAAGGTCATATGGAGATTGTTCCGGAAAACATTCAAAACCGCAAGGCTAATTACCTTCCACACCATTACATCCTGAAAGAAGACAGTACAACAACCAAACTGAGGGTTGTATTTGACGCTTCACGAAAAACTTCGAACAAGAGATCGCTGAATGACAATTTGCTAGTGGGACCCACAATACAAAAAGATCTTGTCAGCATTCTGACTGGCTGGAGAAGACACAAAATAGCCTTTACCGCCGATATAAAACAGATGTATCGACAGATTCTAATAGATAAACATGACACGGACTTTCAGAGGATCGTATGGAGATACCAAGCGAACGAACCGGTTCAGGAGTACAGGCTTCTTACGGTAACTTATGGCACATCGTGTGCACCCTATCTCGCTATTAGAACACTACAACAACTAGCCCAATATGAAGCTAAAACATTTCCTGACGCATCGAACACCCTCCTTCACGACTTTTATGTCGACGATGTGCTCAGTGGTGAAGATTCTATCGAGCAAGCTCTGAAATTACAAAGAGATCTAAAACAACTACTCGACCTTGGACGTTTTGAGCTCAGAAAGTGGGTGAGCAATCGGGAAGAACTACTAGAACAAGTGCCATTAGAGGAGCGAGAAATAAACCTACCCATTGACATTACGAAGGATATCACCATAAAGGCTTTAGGGATATATTGGGACCCAATAAAGGGTGTCTTCAACTACAAGATGAATCAAATTGAGTATGCAGCCCCTGCAACAAAAAGGAAAGTCCTGTCGAGTATTGCTAGGATATTCGACCCATTAGGGTGGTTGGCGCCTGTGATAGTAACAGCAAAACTACTGCTTCAAGAGATCTGGGTTCGAGGCTTGGACTGGGATTGCGACCTACCAACTCAGTTAGAAACACAGTGGAAGAAATTTGCGTTGCAACTCAAAGATATTGAACGAATTCAAATCAAGCGATGGATACACTACACAAGGAAGACTAGACTGATTGAACTTCATGTTTTTAGCGACGCATCAATGCAAGCATATGGTGCTTGTGTTTATGCTCGAACCGTTTCAGAAGACGGCGTCATCCACACAAGTCTGCTAACTGCCAAAACCAAAATTGCCCCTATAAAACCTGTAACGCTGCCAAGGCTCGAACTGTGCGGAGCGCTACTGGGATCAAAACTAGCAAGGGACATCGCCAAGGTACTCGATATTTCAACATCAAATATATATGCATGGACTGACTCAAAGATAGTATTAGCCTGGATAAGGAGTCATCCAAGGCAGTGGAAACAATTTGTAGCCAATTGAGTCGCTGAAATCCAACAAGTCCTCCAAGGTAAACACTGGAACTATGTCAAAAGTAAAGAAAATCCTGCCGATTGTGCTTCACGAGGGTTACCACCTCTCGAACTTAAGGAGCACGACCTATGGTGGTCTGGACCATCATGGTTAATGAAGCACTCCGAAAAATGGCCTACTTCCTTCACGACATCAGAAGAAGACGCAATACATGCCACGAGTGAGGAGGCAAGGAGTTCAAGAGCTCATTTTGTTTCCAGTGCTGTTGACACTAAATGGTCGTTCATTGATAAGTTCTCTTCCCATTCAAAATTAGTTCGAATCACAGCTTACTGCAAACGATTCTACGATAACATCAAACGTGACCACGCCAATCGCAGATCAGGACAGCTTGCAGTTAAGGAACTGCTGGATGCAGAAAGACTATTAATAAGGCTTACACAGATAGACAGTTTTAAGGATGAAATTGGGCAGCTTGAAGGAAAGAAATCATTGAGAAGGTCGAGCAAAATTCTGAATCTCAATCCCTTTGTAGACGATGAAGGACTTCTACGAGTCGGAGGAAGGCTGCAAAATTCAAACCAAAAATCAGAATAACGACAAATGATGAAATAATGTTGCATATATTTAATATATTAGATAAGGAACGGCCTTGCCGGTTTCAAAAAACTTGCACCTGATCAAAATTTTTGTCTATGTTTATTTTTATGAAACTGGTCCACTAAATTCGCTGCATATCAATTTCAATATATGGAGCAAACTTCCCTTTGTTTATCTCAATAAACTTTCGCGGCATGGAAGACTTTCGAATTTGCACCTACATACATATGTCTAATGTATATTAGATAAGGAATCCAGGACACTGTATCAACCTGGCAGACTAAAAGTTCTACTAAAAGAATTAGATAAATATAAAAGCGACCTGACAGCAGTGCAAGAGGTAAGATGGATTGGAAAGGGGATCCTAGAGAAAAAAACGCACAATATATTTTATAGTTGTAACGAGAAGAATCATACTTTTGGGACGGCATTTATTGTAAGAAAACAAATTAAACATCTAGTAATGGGGTTTGACGCTATAGATGAAAGAATATGTAGAATACGTATAAGAGGAAGATTCTTTAATTACTCCATAATAAATATACATGCCCCGATTGAAGATGCGCTAGAAGAAGCGAAAGATGCATTCTATGAAACCTTAGATAGGACGCTAAGAAACTGTCCTAGACATGATGTAAAGATTGTCATAGGAGATGCAAATGCAAAAATTGGCCATGAAAGTGCATACCGACCAACAATAGGAGCATTTAGTCTACACGACGAAACAAATGAAAACGGTATGAGACTGATCAGTTTTGCAATGATGAATAATATGGTGATCGCAGACACAAGATTCCAGCGAAAAGATATACATAAGGTAACCTGGAGATCTCCAGATGGAAGAACGCAAAACTCTATTGATCATATACTTATAGAAGCGCGTCACTGTTCAGAAGTACTAGATGTCAGATCATATCGTGGTGCAAACATCGACTCCGACCATTATATGATTGGGACGAGAATCAGAAGCAGAATATCGACACTAAACGAAAGAAGAAACCGCAGGGAAAGAAAATTTAACGTGAAATTATTAAAAGAAGAAGCAAAACAAGAAGAATATGTGGAAGAAATAAATAGAAGAGTGATAAATGCAAATAACCACAACGCCGAAGACATAGAAGTTAAATGGAATAACTTGAAGACCCTAATCAAAGAATCAGCATCAAATACTCTAGGATACGAACCCCGTGAAAGCAGAAATGAATGGTTCGACAATGAGTGTACCCGTGTAACACAGGAAAAGAATATAGCATATCAAGTAATGATACAGAAACACAGAACGAGAAATGCAGTTGAGACATACAAAGAAAAAAGGAGACAGGAGAAAAGAGTGCACAAAGCGAAGAAAAAGGAGTACTGGGAAAACGAAATGTTGAAAATAGAAGAAGCGAACAACCGAAACGATGTCAGGAAACTATATAAAAAAGTAAAGGAGCAACGAGTCGGTTTCAAGCCCAGAATAACCATGTGCAAAAATAAGGATGGAGAGATCTTAAGTACCAAAGAATCAGTTCTAATTAGATGGCGTGAACACTTTCAAGAACTGCTAGCTCGAGATGAGGAGCAACCCCTTACAGAAAACATGGAACTAGCAGAAGAACTAGCGGGAGACATGCCTACATTAGAAGACGTACAAGACGCAGTGAAAAAGCTAAAAAACAACAAATCTCCGGGCAAAGATAACATCGTAGCAGAGCTATTGAAACAAGGAGGTGAAAACGTAATATTAAGCCTGCATGAAATCGTAACACTAATATGGACCCAGAAACGAATACCATCGGAATGGAGCGAGGGCATTGTGTGCCCTATACACAAAAAAGGAGATCAGCTAAACTGCCGTAATTATAGAGGTATCACGCTATTGAACGTAGCATATAAAGTATTATCAAATATTTTATACGTTAAACTGCAGCCTTACGCAGAAGCAGCTCTGGGAAACTATCAAAGCGGTTTCCGCCCCGGAAGATCCACCACAGACCATATTTTCACCCTTAGGCAGGTCCTGGAAAAGGCAAATGAATTTAATATTACCATACATTCGCTATTCATAGACTTCAGAAACGCGTATGATAAAATAAAACGTGAAGAATTATATAAAGCTATGGAGTATTTAAGATTTCCCAAACACCTCGTAGATTTGACCAAAATGACAATGAAAGAGGTCATATGCAGAATAAGAATTGAAGGAGAGCTGTCAGAACCATTCAACGCCACAGTAGGACTAAGACAAGGAGATGCCCTGTCGTGCTTACTATTTAACGTAGCTATGGAAAAAGTGATAAGAGACGCAGGAATTAACACCGCGGGCAGTATTTTCAACAAGTCGGTACAACTGTTGGCATACGCTGACGACATCGTAATACTAGCCAGATCCAGCATAGCAATGAAAGAAGCCTTCATATTGCTAGAAAGAGCAGCAAAGAAATTCGGACTAGCAATTAATGAAGAGAAAACGAAATATATGTGCATCTCTAAAAGACGGAATGATCGCCAGAATATGACCATTGATACATATAACATCGAAAGTGTAAAAGAATTTATATACTTAGGGACGCTAATCTCAAAAGATAACGACACGACGGCAGAAGTCATAAGGAGATTGGCGCTGGGAAATAGATGCTATTTTGGGCTACGTAAACACTTCTTAACAAGGAACATATCAAGGAGGACTAAAATTAAACTATACAGAACCCTTATAAGGCCAATACTACTGTATGGATCCGAAACCTGGACACTAAGAAGTAATGAAGAACACCTCCTGGGGTGCTTTGAAAGAAAAATCCTGCGCACAATATATGGAGGAGTAAACGAAAATGGTGTTTGGAGGAGAAGATACAATCACGAATTGTACCAGTTGTATAAAGATCCGAACATCATAAAAACTATAAAAATTAGCAGAATTCGATGGGCAGGACATGTTGAACGTAGCAGTGATGACAGCATAACAAAAATTATTATGAACAAGAGACCAGACGGACACAGAGGCACAGGACGTCCAAAAAAGAGATACACAGATAGCGTAGAGGAGGATCTACGAACCCTAGGTATAAGAAATTGGAGACC
This sequence comes from Thereva nobilitata, assembly GCA_963855945.1. NCBI lineage: Eukaryota > Metazoa > Arthropoda > Insecta > Diptera > Therevidae > Thereva > Thereva nobilitata. Next base: position 69,620,686 of record OY979695.1, read on the forward strand.
CCAAGCCAGGGACAGACAGTTCTGGAGGAGGATGTTGCAGGAAGCCAAGGCCAATAACAGGCTGTGGAGCTATTTATGATGATGATGAATCCATTTGAAGGTTGCGCCAGATCAAAATTGTCTTTGGATATTTTAAAAACATAATCCGCAATTAAAATTCGTGCATTGGGTCTAATATGTGTTAAAGTGTTCAATTTTAATACGTATTTAAAAAATGATTTATCCAGTACGTTCCGCACAGAGTAATTACGTCATAAGTCTGACGAAATTGGGAATCTTGTTGTTGTTATGCAATAGGAATTTATTTGAAACTTGATAATTTATCAATCTAATAATTCTATATTTATAATGCATATGCTGCAATTGCATAAACCTTGTGCATAAATTTATCATACAAACAAAACAAAAAGGCCTCGGCGACACCAAGGTGGGTATTATTTTTCAAACACTGTTCTTATCAGCAGACCCAAATTAATCACCAGTCATTTGCGAAGGCCTGAGTTGTTTGTATGAAAAAAGCTTTTGCTGTTGTTGTTATAAAGAATGAAAACAGATGTTGAGGCTGGACCGAGTCTTGTTGTTGTTTATCTGTTAAGACATTCGGCTAGGTAAAATTTTTATCAGAGCCACGGGCAGCATGGTCGAAGGAAAATAAAAATTCTATTTTTAGATTGCCCAGCGCTTGTATACACAAATTGAATAAGAACCCACAGAAGCCTCGATAGCCTCGAGGCTGCGATACAGGTCCTTAATCTACCGATGCCCCAGGTTCAAATCCCAGCAAAGCCCAAGCAGCACAACTTTGACTTTTTAATTTCGCAACACTTGCAGCATTAACAAATTCTCGCGGCAGGTGACGTCTTTTCACGTGGTGTCGGGCTAACCGGCCGACAAAAACCATTTACTTCGTACCCGTACCCCTACCCCGTACCCCTTCAGCCTTACAACAACCGATGACGTCATCATAATTTAATTCGCAACATTCAATTTAATTCGCGACCGGTGACGTCTTATCACGTGACGTCTGGCCCCCACACCTGTACTCCGTACCCGTACCCCGTACCCTGCACCCGTACTCCGTACCCGTACTCCACACCGTACTCAGTACCCATACCCGTACCCCGTACCCCGTACCCATTCAGCCATACAACAACAACAACCGTGATGACGTCATCATCATCATTGCACTACTGTTTGTGACGTCACAAACCAATTGGCACAGAAAAGAAAATCCAAGATGGCGGAAAATGTGAATTTAGACCCCCTGTATAAACCTTATGGGATTTTGCGCCAGAACTCTCATAGGTTATCTATTAATTGTGTCGTCATTTCTAGTGAAAAAACAAAGCTTAAAACGAAAAGAGTAAAAAAAATTAAACTACATAAAATAAAAAATAAAAATTAAAAAAAAAATATATGTATATTAAAAATCCACGCGACAAACGCCTCTTCGGTACTTATGGAGGAGGCTTGCGTATCGGGTCACTCTCCCCTACTAAAGAACATTTCCGCGGGTCGGTACCTACTACCTAATGGATCTTATGTGGATCACGCCCTAGAAATGGTTTTTATATTACGCGTTAAGCCTGAACCTAATATGACGTACCGCAACGTAACCTAACGTACGAACATGAGTGTTCATATGGCACCGACCCAAATTGACTTAGGGTGGGTGCCAAGTTACAATTCCGAATTTGTTACTTTCACCACAGACACTTCGAAATTACAAAGTGTGCCAAAATACAATTCACGCATTTCATTTGACAATTGATTATTTTTTGAAAACATGGATGACAACAAAATTTTGCAACTTTTAAAATGTTTAATAATTTTGTTTAAAGTAGCCCAGGGCTACATTAAGGTTTTTAGAATGATCGAAATGGAAGAGCTTCATGAGCATCATCCAGTAAGGGTGGAATGCAAGAATCAATTACTTAGTTGTAAGAGTTTTGAAAAAAATTATTCAAATATCATACGAAAATTGAGCTGTTAATTTTATTTTGATTGGCATCTGCAACGTTCCACGGTGTAGCAGGATCAGCCTTTCATGTACCACGTGCACTGAGAATTACAAAAGTTCGGGATGTTGTTCTCCAATAATTGGAAATGGATTCAATATTCCACAACGCATAAGGGTCATAAACTGCACTCATAGCAGGGCTAAATGTCCTACACATTTGCAACAGGAAGTTCTACTATTTAATCCAAATGCAAGCCGTTTGGAACCATTTAAGAATATTTAGAATTTATCTTTAACAATAAAATTTAATTATAACAAACTCTCAAACGAATGTTTGGATAATATTTCCCTACAATTCAAAATATTTCCTTACATTTCCAAAGACACAAACCTCCGAAAATTGAATTGTAAAATCGAAATGTGTTTTCCATACAAATTGACATTTGAATTGTATCTTGGCACAGGCCCAAATAAACTTTGCCGAACGTTCGTTAAGTTCTCGAATGTTACGAACGGTGCCGTAAGAAGGTTAAATTGTTTTGTGTTTTATCTCGCTCATTCCACTGCCTAATTCAGTATTTACATGTGAAAATTAGAGAACATCAGTTGAAAAAAATTTGGCTTAACTTCCACACTCAAATTTCATTTTATTTCCGAAATTCGGAGCTAACTAGCGACATCTGTTTGTCGCACTGATGAACAAGCAAAATTGTTGTTTCAAATCAGGTGATTTATGCTAATTGTTTTATATTTAGAAACATAAAAAATATTAAAAATAAAAGAATTATTACAACAAAATTAATTTAAGAATTTTACGAATGCATATTTTCTGAAAATTGGGTTAATAAAATTACTTCCTTAATTTCCTGAAAAGTTAGTTTGTATTGGCAACACCTATTTTGACGAAACAATTCGGAAACGATAATTGTAGACAGTTGAATTGCAGAACTAATTGTTTTTACAAGTTTTATATGTTTTACACGATTTTTAAAGTGGTTAATTTTACTTTTTTATTGTTACACGATTTTTAAAGTGGTTAATTTTACTTTTTTATTATTACAAAGTGCGGATCTGTATTTATTCTTTAATTTCTGAACAAAACACGATTTTTAAAGTGGTTGATTTGTATTTGTAAGATTGGAAATCTTGTTTGTAAAAAACCCCTGTAGATAAGTACAATTTTTGTGATTATCTTCTTTTTAAATTAAAATAAATTAGGTATTATAAAGACAAGGAAAGTCTTCACCTGAATGAAACTGCGATTTGCAGAAAGTAGTGGAAAGGAAGGCGGAACTAGTGGAAGGATGAAGGAAACTTCAACCCAACGAAAAAGACGTTTGGAGAAAAATAAAAGGAATCGCCAAGAAAAGCTAGCGAATGTAGATCTGGAGGCTAAGCTTGCCAATGAAACACCTGATCAACGTGAATTGAGATTAAAACGATTAAAACAAAAAAAAATACGCCAATCACAAACTCGTGCTGCTGAAACATCACATCAACGTGAATTGCGAATGGAACAAGACAGAAAGCGACATGCACAGGTGCTTTCCAGTTCGAAAGCATTTATAGAAAGTAATAGCATATGCGAAGTGTGTACAAAGCGGTGTAATCCGAGTCAAGTCGTTAAATGGAACGTCAATGACACAGCAGCTTCATACTTGCCTCCTGAACTGTCAAATAAGCAACAGCTAGTCTTGTGCCAGCGATGCAAGAAACATGTCACCAGCAACAACAATGCACGACCATCAAACGCATGCGGAACTAGTGGAAGGATGAAGGAATCTCCAACCCAACGAAAAAGACGTTTGGAGAAAAATAAAAGGAAACGCCAAGAAAAGCTATCGAATGTAGATCTGGAGGCTAAGCGTGTCAGACTTGATAAGAAGGCTAGCTATATAGCCAATGAAACACATGATCAACGGGAAACGAGATTAAAACAAAAAAAGATACGCCAATCACAAACTCGTGCTGCTGAACCATCAGATCAACGTGAATTGCGAATGGAACAAGACAGAAAGCGACATGCACAGGTGCTTGCAAGTTCGAAAGCATTTATAGAAAGTATCAATACCTTCTGTAATAGCATATGCGAAGTGTGTACAAAGCGGTGCTATCCGAGCCAAGTCGTTAAATGGAATGTCAATGACACAGCAGCTCCATACTTGCCTCCTGAACTGTCAAATAAGCAACAGCTAATCTTGTGCCAGCAATGCAAGAAACATGTCACCAGCAACAAAGGCATATTGGAACAATCTCGAACCTGGTGTAATTCCTGAAGTCATTCGAGTGTTATCACAATCACAGCAACGTATGCTTGAAAGAATCCATGCATTCGTGAAAGTAGTAAAATTCACCGGACTATTTGGGCAGTATGGATTTCGTGGTCAAGCAGTGCTCTTCGCTCAAGATATCTTTGAAGTAACCGAGAAACTTCCTGCTATGTTGCCCAGATCTTCGAACGATGCTGGTATAGTTGTTATTACGGAGCATCTAGAGAATCTCAATATCACACGTTTAGCTGCACACAATTAGCTGTGTTAGTAAGATATGTGACGGCATCATAAATCCAATATGGCGGCCACCAGAAAATGGCGGATTACCTTTTTCTTTACAACCCCCCGACATGGGTATCAAATGAAAGAGAATGACGAGTAGAATACAGTAAGCTTTTAAATCTAATATGGCCGCCACCACAAAATGGAGCATTACCTTTTTCTGTGCAACCCCTTTATATGGGTATCAAATGAAGGTTATAATAAGTATAATACAATTGTGTCGTCATTTCTAGTGAAAAAACAAAGCTTAAAACGAAAAGAGTAAAAAAAAATTAAAGAACATAAAATAAAAAATAAAAATTAAAAAAAAAAATATATGTATATTAAAAATCTACGCGACAAACGCCTCTTCGGTACTTATGGAGGAGGCTTGCGTATCGGGTCACTCTCCCCTACTAAAGAACATTTCCGCGGGTCGGTACCTACTACCTAATGGATCTTATGTGGATCACGCCCTAGAAATGGTTTTTATATTACGCGTTAAGCCTGTACCTAATATGACGTACCGCAACGTAACCTAACGTACGAACATGAGTGTTCATATGGCACCGACCCAAATTGACTTAGGGTGGGTGCCAAGTTACAATTCCGAATTTGTTACTTTCACCACAGACACTTCGAAATTACAAAGTGTGCCAAAATACAATTTACGCATTTCATTTGACAATTGATTATTTTTTGAAAACATGGATGACAACAAAATTTTGCAACTTTTAAAATGTTTAATAATTTTGTTTAAAGTAGCCCTGAATGATCGAAATGGAAGAGGTTCATGAGCATCATCCAGTAAGGGTGGAATGCAAGAATCAATTACTTAGTTGTAAGAGTTTTGAAAAAAATTATTCAAATATCATACGAAAATTGAGCTGTTAATTTTATTTTGATTGGCGTCTGCAACGTTCTACGGTGTAGCAGGATCGGCCTTTCATGTACCACGTTATACGGCGAGTACAATCGTGCACTGAAAATTACAAAAGTTCGGGATGTTGTTCTCCAATAATTGGAAATGGATTCAATATTCCACAACGCATAAGGGTCATAAACTGCACTCATAGCAGGGCTAAATGTATATTTTTTTGTGGTTACAAAGTGCGGATTTGTATTTGTAAGATTGGAAACCTTGTTTGTAAAAAACCCCTGCAGATAAGTACAATTTTTGTGATTATCTTCTTTTTAAATTAAAATAAATTAGGTATTATAAAGACAAGGAAAGTCTTCACCTGAATGAAATTGCGATTTGCAGAAAGTAGTGGAAAGGAAGGCGGAACTAGTGGAAGGATGAAGGAAACTTCAACCCAACGAAAAAGACGTTTGGAGAAAAAAATACTTGAATAAAAAAAAAACTTTTTAATATAAAACGTTTTTAAAACGAACTAAAAAGTATAAACTAAAGTCTCCTAGCCCCATACAGATTTATAACCCCATACATATTCCTAACCCCATACATATAGTCCTGAAAATTTGTAATTGTGAATTTGTAATAGCTATGAAAATATTTGTAAGATTTAAAACGAAAAAACGTGGGGCGCATGTATGATTGATGCGAATGATTTCTCAACCCAGCTACTCTACACTCCGTAGTATTGTTTATAGCTGGGTTGAGAAATCATTCACATCAATCATACATGCGCCCCACGTTTTTTCGTTTTAAATCTTACAAATATTTTCATAGCTATTTCAAATTCACAATTACAAATTTTCAGGACTATATGTATGGTGTTAGGAATATGTATGGGGTTATAAATCTGTATGGGGCTAGGAGACTTTATTTTATACTTTTTAGTTCGTTTTAAAAACGTTTTATATTAAAAAGTTTTTTTTTATTCAAGTATTTATTTTCTGCTTTTTAGTTTTGTGTGTGAAATTTTGCAATCAATTTTGAACATCTTGATGATATTATGGCACATGCATCCGGAAAGCTGTTACCTAAATCTAGGGAAAATCGCAAGTACTTACTCTGGGAAGTAGATTTTTAAGTGCGTGTCCTCTTGAGATAGCCGCCATGGATCTAACGCCATAGCCATTGAGTATACTATATTACTTATTGTATTCTACTTATAATACCCTTTCATTTGATTGCCATGTCGAGGGTGTTGTGAAGAAAGTGGTAATCCGCCCTCTTGAGATGGCCGCCATGGATCTAACGGTATTTAGAGCATACTATATTGCTTTTTGTATTCTACTTATAATACACTTTCATTTGACTATCATGTCAAGGGGGTTGTGAAGACAATGTTAATTCGCCCTCATGAGACGGCAGCCATGGATCTAACGGCATATTGAGTATACTATATTGCTTATTGTATTATACTTATCATACCCTTTCATTTAATACCCATGTCGAGGGTTTTCTGAAGAAAATGGTAATCCGCCCTCTTGAGACGGCCGCCGTGGATCTAACGGTATTTAGAGCATACTATATTGCTTATTGTATTCTACTTATAATACCTTTTCATTTGACAATCATGTCAAGGGGGTTGTGAAGACAATGGTATTCCGCCCTCTTGGGACGCCCGCCATGGATCTGACGGTATATTGAGTATACTATATTGCTTATTCTATTATACTTATCATACCCTTTCATTTAATACCCATGTCGAGGGTATTCCGAAGAAAATGGTAATCCGCCCTCTTGAGGCAGCCGCCGTGGATCTAACGATATAATGAGTACAATATATTACTTATTGTATTCTACTTATCATACCCTTTCATTTGATTCCCATGTCGAGGGGGTTGTGAATAAAATGGTAATCCGTCCTCTTGAGATGGCCTCCATGGATCAAACGACATATCCATTGAGTATACTATATTGCTTATTGTATTCTACTTATAACACCCTTTCATTTGATTCCCATGTCGAGGGTGTTGTGAAGAAAGTGGTAATCCGTCCTCTTGAGACGGCCGCAATGGATCTAACGGTATATTTAGTATACTATATTGCTTATTGTACTCTACTTATCATACTCTTTCATTTGATTATTATTTCGATGGTATTGTGAAGAAAATGGTAATCCGCCCTCTTGAAACGCCCGCCATGTATCTAACGATATATTGAGTATACTATATTGGTTATTGTACTCTACTTATCATACCCTTTCATTTGATTGCCATGTCGAGCATATTGTGAAGAAAATGGTAATACGCCCTCATAAGACGGCCGCCATGGATCTAACGACATAGCTTATTGTATTCTACTTATCATACCCTTTGATTTGATACCCATGTCGCAGGGCTTGTGAAGAAAATGGTAAGCCGCCCTCTTGAGACCGCCGCCATGGATCTAACGGTATATTGAGTATACTATATTGTTTATTATACTCTACTTATCATGCCCTTTCGTTTGATTCCCATGTCGAATGTGTTGTGAAGAAAATGGTAATCCGCCCTCTTGAGACGGCCGCCATGGATCTAACGGTATATTGAGTGTACTATATTGCTTATTGTACTCTACTTATCATACCCTTTCATTTTGTTGCCATGTCGAGGGTGTTGTGAAGAAAATGGTAATACGCTCGAATGAGACAGCCGCCATGGATCTAACGGTATATTAAGTACACCATATTGCTTGTTGTACTCTACTTATCATACCCTTTCATTTGATTGCTATGTCGAGCGTGTTGTGAAGAAAATGATAATACGCCCTCATGAGGCGACCGCCATAGATCTAACGACATAGCTTATTGCATTCTATCTATTATACCCTTTGATTTGATACCATTTCGCGGGGTTGTGAAGAAAATGGTAATCCGCCCTCTTGAGGCGGCCGCCATTTATCTGACGGTATATTGAGTATACTGTATTGCTTATTGTATTCTACTTATAATACCCTTTCATTTGATTCCCATGTCGAGGGTGTTGTGAAGAAGGTGGTAATCCGCCCTCTTGAGACGGCCGCCATGGATCTAACGGTATTTAGAGCATACTATATTGCTTATTGTATTCTACTTATAATACACTTTCATTTGACTATCATGTCAAGGGGGTTGTGAAGACAATGGTAATTCGCCCTTATGAGACGGCTGCCATGGATCTAACGGCATATTGAGTATACTATATTGCTTATTGTATTTACTTATAATAACATTTCATTTGATACCCATGTCGAAGGGGTTGTGAAGAAAATGTTAATCCGTGGTTTTGATACGGCCGCCATGGATCTAACGGTATATTGAGTATACTATATTGCATTGTCATCGGAGATATAGCTGTATGCAAAATTTCAGCATGATAGGATAACCGGAAGTATTCAAAAAATCGATTGCAAGATTTGTACAGACAAACAGACAGACAAGAAAGCGACCTAATAAAAACGTTTTAATAAAAGGAATCGCCAAGAAAAGCTAGCGAATGTAGATCTGGAGGCTAAGCTTGGCAATGAAACACCTGATCAACGTGAATTGAGATTAAAACAAAAAAAAATACGCCAATCACAAACTCGTGCTGCTGAAACATCACATCAACGTGAATTGCGAATGGAACAAGACAGAAAGCGACATGCACAGGTGTTTGACAGTTCGAAAGCATTTATAGAAAGTAATAGCATATGCGAAGTGTGTACAAAGCGGTGTAATCCCAGTCAAGTCGTTAAATGGAACGTCAATGCCACAGCAGCTTCATACTTGCCTCCTGAACTGTCAAATAAGCAACAGCTAGTCTTGTGCCAGCGATGCAAGAAACATGTCACCAGCAACAACAATGCGCGACCATCAAACGCATGCGGAACTAGTGGAAGGATGAAGGAAACTCCAACCCAACGAAAAAGACGTTTGGAGAAAAATAAAAGGAAACGCCAAGAAAAGCTAGCGAATGTAGATCTGGAGGCTAAGCGTGTCAGACTTGATAAGAAGGCTAGCTATATACGAGATTGAAACAAAAAAAGATACGCCAATCACAAACTCGTGCTGCTGAACCATCAGATCAACGTGAATTGCGAATGGAACAAGACAGAAAGCGACATGCACAGGTGCTTGCAAGTTCGAAAGCATTTATAGAAAGTATCAATACCTTCTGTAATAGCATATGCGAAGTGTGTACAAAGCGGTGCTATCCGAGTCAAGTCGTTAAATGGAATGTCAATGACACAGCAGCTCCATACTTGCCTCCTGAACTGTCAAATAAGCAACAGCTAATCTTGTGCCAGCGATGCAAGAAACATGTCACCAGCAACAAGAATGCACCACCATCAAAGGCATATTGGAACAATCTCGAACCTGGTGTAATTCCTGAAGTCATTCGAGTGTTATCACAATCAGAGCAACGTATGCTTGAAAGAATCCATGCATTCGTGAAAGTAGTAAAATTCACCGGACTATTTAACGATGCTGGTATAGTTGTTATTACGGAGCATCTAGAGAAGCTCAATATCACACGTGAATTCTCAGTATGCCGTGACAGAATGAACAATGCACTGAAATGGTTAATATCAAATAATCCACTATACAAAGATGTTATTATTGATAACAATCCACAAGTTAGAGAACAAAACATTGTTAGAATCGCTGAGCCAGATCCATTGGAAGAAAAACATTTAGAACAAGACACAAGTGCATACACGCCAATAAGTGACATAGCAAGAATCCTTAGATCATCGTGGCATCAAGGTAATGAAGCAGTTTTCTCTTCAGGCTATGCGGGTGTTCAATGCTGTGTGATGGTGTTAGCGAATATTATACAATCATCAATAATTCTTCCAAAATCTTGGAAGACCAACACTTTGAATGAGAACATGTTTGAATCTGACGGAAAATATAAGGAAATTCGATTTCTCAGAAGTGATGATTTATCTATAGAACAAATTTATCCAAATGGCTACTTGTTAGTACGAAACTTTGATGTTATCAAGAGAGGCTTTAAAATGTTTAAAAAGTCTTTCTCAATCGCATATGGTGAAACACCAGCCCTTTATGGTAGCCTAAAGGATTCGATAAATGATCCTCAATCGGGGGCTATGGAGCTAAAATATGCATTACAAGCACTATTTCAAGATCATAATGCTGGTATTCTAATAGCTGAGTCAAAATCACTGGGAGTTATGCACTAGGGCAGCAAGTACTACTTCGCGGACTCTCACTCATGTGGTCCCAAAGGTGCACCTGCAGCGTTGCATGGCAAAGCATGTGTCATCGAATGTGACAATATAGAAAAGCTGGTACGAGTATGCAAGCGGTCTACAGGATCACATAATAGACAGTACACACTTGATTACATCGATGTAGTTCCAAAAAATGATACTGTCCTCATTGAAGAGCTCCAACAAGATTCAACGGATTCGCCACTTGCCGAAATAATGTCAGCACAGGGTACCACAAATCAGATCATTCCAATACAAACATCAGTTATGATAACAATTGATTGTGGACAGCCGGATGTTGACGAAGTACTGAAAGTATCGAACAATCTCAATGATATTACACGTAAGACAAGAGATAACATCGTCAATGAACAGCATGAGTCGAGAGCAGAAGAATTCGCATGGTACTTCCTATTTCCATATGGAATCAATGGATTTAAAGAAGACGGAGCTGTCAAGATAACACCACTTGACTACTTTCAATACCGAATTCTAAGTAGTGATTTGAGATTTAAAAGAAATGACTACCTGTTCTATGCTTTGTCCATGTTCGAATATTACCGAATTAAGACCACCATCGCCAGGGGCGTTTCCAGCCAACTGGCTTAGGGGGGGTAATTTTAAAAAAAGAAAAAACTTAAATATTTTTTATTCCATAAATACAAAACAATCAACATCAAAAAAATATTAAAAGTGCCTGTCAGCTCCGACGATTGTCTTAAATTATATACAACTAGCCCACATTTCCGCTTCTCCTTACCATCTCACCAAAAAAACCTTGTTGATCCATTCTGAACCGATTGCTTAGAGAGCTTCAGGATACACTATGTTCAATGTTTTTCCATTTGTAGCTAGAATGTCAAGATTTTCCGATTTTCCAACTCTTGAACAACCTACATACAGTTAACCGGGAAATGACACTTAGTTGGCAAAATTCGTCCGGTATATTGGTCCCACAATTTTGAATTTATAAGTTTTGATCATAAATTCGTTATTTGCTACCTTAAAAAACCCCAGTCACCGATTTTCATTGGGATCGGAACACAATTTGAAAATTCGTCGGCCATTTTGAATTTATAAGTTTTGACTAAAAATTCGTTATTTGCGACGTTATAAACCCCTAGATATCCACTTTAATTGGAATCGGAACAAATTTAACAAAATTCGTCCACCATATTGGCACGGCCATTTTGAATTTATAATTTCTGATCATAAATTCATTATTTGTTACTTTAAAAAATTTCAGATACCGATTTTCATTGGAATCGGAACATAATTTGCAAATTCTTCGACCATCTTGATTTTATAATTTTTAACTGCAAATTCGTTATTTGCGACCTTAAAAACCTCTAGATACCCACTTTCATTGGAATCGGAATAAAATTGGCAAATTCAACCATATTTCTGCTTCCATTTTGAATTTCGGTCATATACGAGTATACCCCTTGTTACTCGCTGATAATAGAGCTTTCTATTGGCGACATAATTTTTAAAATCGGTTCGGTAGTTTTTGAGTTTATCCGGAACAAACAAACAATCAAATCTTTTCTCTTTATATAATAGTATAGATAGGCAAAGGAAGCAAATGAACCCATATATTTTTTTATATTGATTTGATAAAACATATTACATAAATTTTCTTTCCTACTTTTTAGTCTATTATATGTTTTTCGAAATTTTTTGGTGGCCGCCATATTAGAATCAAAATGACGTCAGACAGATTACTGCATTACAATCGTCATACCCTTTCATTTGATACCCATTCTGAGGGGTTGTGAGGAAAAAAGTAATCCGCCATTTTGAATTTGGAATGACGCGACATATTCTATCTGTCATGCCCTTCCATTTGATGCCCATGTCGGTGGGTCGGGGAACACAATTGCAAAAATCGGGCGCCATTTTGGAACCGCTTCCTGATTTTTTTACAAAATGGTCAGATATTCAAGCAAACACAGATAAAAAATCTGCTGAAAAGATCGTTCAAATTTGTGTGCCCTCCCCATCGCCCTCTCTCACCCTCTTCTTCATAAACCACTTTGCAGCCGACTCTTGTCGTGTCGTGTGTACGCTCGTGTGGAATCAGCCATAGCGTGCCATATTAGCGGGAGTCTCGGGTATCGGTCCCTTCCACGACTCTCCAGCAGTTTTGGCAAAATTCACCGTCATATATCGCCGACTAGATTCACCATAACTTATCTTGTTTGTTTGAAATTGTGGTAATTTTTAAGAATAAAAATAAATAAGCGAACGAAAATTCTTAGGGGGGGTAATTACCCAATTACCCCCCTCTGAAACCGCCCCTGACCATCGCAGCATGTGGAAAGAAAATCGAAGGCCAAGATGGAATAGTGGAAGATGTACATCTTTACATTACCAACGTATTTCGTAACGTTTAGCTGCAATGATCTACATTGGCCTGATATGCGAAAAGCGCTATTGATATCTGATGGAAGGCCCGATGAATATCCATGTAATCTGGACACCCCTTCAGTACAGCGATTAATTGAGCAATATCCGATGATTATTAGTCGGCACTTCATGATTCGTGTCAATTCTCTCATGAATTTCATAAAAAACAATCACGCAGTTTTTGACGGTCGTGTGAAAGATTACTGGTGGCGAATTGAATTCCAAAATCGTGGAAGTCCACACCTTCACATGGTTGTCTAGATTGAAGACCATCCTCCATTTGATACTGACGAAGGAATGCAATATTTGGATCGAGTGTGCTCTTGTGAAATGCCAGGTGAGGATTCAGAGATGTATATATGTGTGAAAAGGAATCAAGTACATCGACATACACTCACATGCACAAAGAATCACACGGCAACCACATGTCGCTTTAGTTTCCCTCGAAGAGAGTGTGACAGAACTCGTATTATCACACATACATCTGACGAATTTATCCAGAATGGTGGTAGAATATGCTTATTGAAACGTCGAAAGGGAGAGATATGGGTCAACAACTACAATCCAGTATAGCTCAAATTGTGGGATGCAAACATGGACATTCAACCATGTGGATCAAATGAAGCAATTGCACAGTATGTGGCAAAGATCATTTCCAAGTCGGAACTTACTGAACTTGATTCTGATATTGCCCAAGCCATTCGGCAAATACAACGAGAACAATCGAATGTCTCACAGAAGCTCTTCAAGATAAGTATGAAAATCTTGAATCAACGTCAAGTGTCATCATGTGAGTGCATATTTCGACTATGTCACCTTAATATGAGGAACAGTTCAAGAAAATGTGTATTCATCAATACTCGAAAGCCTGAACATAGATATCGTGTCATCAAGTTGAATAAAACAGGCAAGGCCGAAGGTTACTCTTCAAATATCTTCGAGCGTTATGAGAAGCGTCCCAATGAACATCCAAACTATGACTTCAACATCCAAACTATGACTTCGATCGCAAGATTTGTGCCACAGAGAAATATGAAATATTCGTCATTTAATGGTGGCCGCCATATTAGATGTACCATAAAATTGAATATACTATATTGCATTGTCTTCAGAAGCAAAAGGGTGTGCCAAATTTGAGCATCACCGGATATCGGGAAGTAGTCGAAAGTTAATATAAAGCTTGTAAAAAATGCAACAGCCCGGAGAATCGAACTCGGAACCCTTGCACGAGAGGCAGGTATTTACTCCCTGTGCTACGAGAGAGTGTTGCTGTATATTGGCTAAATATCTACATAAGTCGTATCGGAAATTCGGCTAAATAGTTCTCCAATTCAAAGGATAATACTCTTACAGTGTACATGAGTAAGCATGGAATTTCTCACCGAAGAATATGTAATAATTCTTTACAAGATTAATCCAATCAGAATGCATTTAGAAGAGAAAAGAAAATAAAAAATTTTTTTTTAAAAACCAGCTTTTATTAGATAAACTAAAAAATATTAAATAATAAAAAAAAAAATAAAAAAAAAATTTTAAAAAACAAGCTTTTATTAGATAAACTAAAAATTATTAAGTAATAAAAAAGTTTTTAAATATTTGCGTTAATAAGATGAACTAAAAAGTATAAAATAATTTTTTTTAATCCACCTGTAATTAACTACAACTACAAGTAAAAGCTTGGGGCGCTCAGTTAACAAATGTTTCAGATAGTACAACAAAAATCCAAAAAATATAATTTAAATATGATTTAACTATTAAATACGAAAATTAATTAATATATAGCTTGATAAAGCGCCCCCAAGCTTTTACTTGTAGTTGTAGTTAATTACAGGTGGATTAAAAAATGATTTTATACTTTTTAGTTCATCTTATTAACGCAAATATTTAAAAACTTTTTTGAAGTGAAAACTTCTATAGGCACGTTGGGCACTTTTTGGCCTGGGGAAAAAACTAAAAACTCGCGTCACGCGCACTTTTTGTGTGCCATCACGCGCACGTACCATCACGAGAGAAAAATGTTTCCTTTGGGGGTTTTAGTTTTAATTATGTAGTATGAATTATATATTATATATTAAATATTATATATTAAATATTATATATTAAATATTATATATTGAATATTATATATTTAATATTATATATTAAGTATTGTGTATTATGGACTATGTAGTGTACTACGTACTATGAGCTATGTACTAATTATTATGTATTAATTATTATGTTCTATGTGCTATGTATTATGAATTATGTAGTATGTACTATGTACTATGCACTATGTACTATGCACTATGTACTATGCACTATGTATTATGTATTATGTACTACACACTATTTACTATGTACTGTATATTATGCACTATTTACTATGTACTATATACTATATACTATGTACTATGTATTATGTTCTATGTACTATGTACAATGCATTATGTATTATATACTATGTACTATTTACTATGCACTATGTACTGTATATTATGCACTATTTACTTGTACTATATACTATGTATTATGTTCTATGTACTATGTACTATGTTCTATGTACTATGTACAATGCATTATGTATTATATACTATGTAATATTTACTATGCACTATGTACTGTATATTATGCTTATTTACTATGTACTATATACTATGTATTATGTACTATGTTATATGTACTATGTACAATGCATTATGTATTATATACTATGTACTATTTACTATGCACTATGTACTGTATATTATGCTTATTTACTATGTACTATATACTATGTATTATGTACTATGTACTATGTACTATGTACTATGTACTATGTACTATGTACTATGTACTATGTACTATGTACTATGTACTATGTACTATGTACTATGTACTATGTACTATGTACTATGTACTATGTACTATGTACTATGTACTATGTACTATGTACTATGTACTGTATATTATGCTTATTTACTATGTACTATATACTATGTATTATGTACTATGTACTATGTACTATGTACTATTTACTATGTACTATGTACTATCTTCTATGTACTATGTACAATGCATTATGTATTATATACTCTGTACTATTTACTATGTACTATGTACTGAATATTATGCTTATTTACTATGTACTCCCACACGGACAAAAATATATGAGAAAATATAAATGAATATATATTTTTGATGTATTTAAAAATATACTAAAAAATATATGTTATTTATATTCAAAATATATTATAAAATATATAAGATCTTGCCGCTTTTCATATAAAAAAAATATATTATTAAATATAATTCCGAATATATAAAAAATATATAAAAATATATATTTTATATATCTAAATATATATTTAGAAATATATAAAAAATATATCAATAATATATACTTTATATATTTAAACATATATTTAGAAATATATAAAAATATATACACAATATATATTTTATATATTTAAATATATATTTAGAAATATATAAAAATATATAAACTAATATATTGAATATATATAAATACAATATATATATTTATATATAGTTATATATATTCCAAGGATTTTCGGGCTGAATGCATTCATTCACAAAAAGAGAGTATGCATATATCATATCGCTTTATTGTTCTCTAGTTGAACTCACACTGGCAAATCTTCATAGGTAATCTTATAAAAACAAAACTTTCACTTCTGATGATTGTTCCACAGCGGCTCATAGTCCTTTTTAATCATCTGACTTGTTAGCGTTCTGAAAAAATTTATATACGACTTCTACTTTTGGAGTTAAAAGCAATTTTAATGCTAAAATTGGGTCTTTTTTAGTACTTTTTCACCTAAGCTTTGCTAAAAAGTACCAAATAAGCACCAAATAAGGTCAATTTCAACATCAAACTTGCTAATAACTTCAAAAGTAAAGGCCGTAGCATAAAAATTGTCTGGACATTATTCATAGGAAATTGTTCCAGCTTTCCAATTTTGTAAAAAAAAATATCAGTTAATTACGTATTTTTTGGAGAAAATGGTGGTTTTAGTTGAAATTTTAGTAAAAAAAAACCAAAATTTTTTGATGACTCATTGCTCTGGAACCTGGTACGGTAGAACCTTCATTTTTACAGCTTTAGATAGGTGGGAGTATTCTGCGTACACTGATACCTTATTTATGAAAATAGGTCATAGGGTTACAAAAATACAGGGTGATATGTAAAACTCTAGCAAAAAAACTTCAAAACGCCCTAGCGGCTAAACCGTTACGATTTCCCCCCCCCCCCCCACGCATACGATTTTTTGTTCGTCTATCCAAAACCTATCCACAGCCGGCCGCTTTGTTACTTTATGCATTACACCCTGTATATGAAATACACTAAAATATAAATAAATTATGTATATGTATATACTTGTAAAAAATATATTAAGTTTTGAAATTTAATAATATATATTTTTTGTATAAATGATATAAATTCATGATTTATAAATTCATCATATATATTTTTGAATATAAATTGAATATAAAAGTCAAATATATGTTGAGAATATAATTCTGTTAAGTATATACCTATATATAAAAAATATATACCTATATACATAATATATAGTTATATATTAATAATATATAACATATATCGAAAATATATTTGTAGATATATTTTTGTCCGTGTGGGCTATATACTATGTATTATGTACTATGTACTATGTACTATGTACTATGTAATACGTACTATGTTCTATGTACTATGTACAATTCATTATGTATTATATACTATGTACTATTTACTATGCACTATGTACTGTATATTATGCTTATTTACTATGTACTATATACTATGTATTGTGTACTATGTACTATGTACTATGTACTATGTACTAGGTACTATGTTCTATGTACTATGTATAATGCATTATGTATTATATACTATGTACCATTTACTATGTACTATGTACTATTTACAATGTATGCACTATGTACTATCCACTATGTACTATGGCCATAGAAATCCACACATTTGAAAATTAGTATGTGGGTATAAAGTTTAATCGTGCATTTCCGAAGCTTGGTTTAGCCTTCCACGCGACTCATCGGATACCAAAAATGTATGTACATACATCGTTCATTATATTTATAGGAAGTGAGTAACTACTTTTGACTGCATTAAATGAGTTATCCTAAATTGATGTTAAAATGTCTGTATCCATCAATCCTTCTCATGTAAGTATAGTTATAATAAATATAAAAATATAGGTATATATTATGTATATTTATATTAAGATTAATTTGGAAATATATTGTATATATTAAGATTGATTTGGAAATATAGACTGGCCGGCCATAGAAGTTTCACTTCCAACGTGTGGTCCTACGCACACTCATATTTTTATTATTTAATAATTTTTAGTTTATCTAATAAAAGCTTGTTTTTAAAAAAAAATTTTTTATTTTTTTTTTATTATTTAATATTTTTTAGTTTATCTAATAAAAGCTTGTTTTAAAAAAATTTTTTTTTATTTTTTTTCTCTTCTAAATGCATTCTGATTGGATTAATCTTGTAAAGAATTATTACATATTCTTCGGTGAGAAACTCCATGCATACTGCTCTCTCGTAGCACAGGGAGTAAATACCTGCCTCTCGTCCAAGGGTTCCGAGTTCGATTCTCCGGGCTGTTGCATTTTTTACAAGCTTTATATTAACTTCGTTTTCTGTGTGGGACAAATCTTGCGATCGATTTTTCGACTACTTCCCGATATTCGGTGATGCTCAAATTTGGCACACCCTTTTGCTTCTGAAGACAATGCAATATAGTATATTCAATTTTATGGTACATCTAATATGGCGGCCACCATTAAATGACGAATATTTCATATTTATCTGTGGCACAAATCTTGCGATCGATTTTTCGACTACTTCCCGATATCCGGTGATACTCAAATTTGGCACAAACCGTTGGTTCTGAAGACAATGCAATATAGTATATTCAATTTTATGGTACATCCAATATGGCGGCCACAAATGGCGAATTACCGATTTCTTTACAACCCCCCCCAACATGGGTATCAAATGAAAGAGTATGACGAGTAGAATACAGCAAGCTATGTGACGTCATTTTGAATCCAATATGGCGGCTAACTCAAAATGGCGGATTACATTTTTCTTTACAACCGCTGACAGTAAGCTATGTGACGTCATTTTAAATCCAATATGGCGGCTAACTCAAAATGGCGGATTACATTTTTCTTTACAACTGCCGACATGGGTATCAAATGAAGGAGAATGACGAGTAGAATACAGTAAGTTATGTGACGTCATCCTAAATCCAATATGGCGGCCACCACAAAAAGGCGGATTACCTTTTTCTTTCCAATCCCCCCACATTGGTATCAAATGAAAGAGTATGACGAGTAGAATACAGTAAGGTATGTGACGTCATTTCAAATCCAATATGGCGGCCACCAAACAACCCCCCGATATGGGTATCAAATGAAGGGTTATGAAAAGTAGAATACAATTAGCTGTGTTAGTAAGATATGTGACGGCATCTTAAATCCAATATGGCGGCCACCAGACAATGGCGGATTACTTTTTTCTTTACAACCCCCCAACATGGGTATCAAATAAAAGAGAATGACGAGTAGAATACAGTAAACTTTTAAATCTAATATGGCCGCCACCACAAAATGGAGCATTACGTTTTTCTGTGCAACCCCTTTACATGGGCATCAAATGAAGGGTTATAATAAGTATAATACAATTGTGTCGTCATTTCTAGTGGAAAAACAAAGCTTAAAACGAAGTGAGTAAAAAAAAATAAAAAACATAAAATAAAAAATAAAAATTAAAAAAAAAATATGTATATTAAAAATCCACGCGACAAACGCCTCTTCGGTACTTATGGAGGAGACTTGCGTATCGGGTCACTCTCCCCTACTAAAGAACATTTCCGCGGGTCGGTACCTACTACCTAATGGATCTTATGTGGATCACGCCCTAGAAATGGTTTTTATATTACGCGTTAAGCCTGAACCTAATATGACGTACCGCAACGTAACCTAACGTACGAACATGAGTGTTCATATGGCACCGACCCAAATTGACTTAGGGTGGGTGCCAAGTTACAATTCCGAATTTGTTACTTTCACCACAGACACTTCGAAATTACAAAGTGTGCCAAAATACAATTCACGCATTTCATTTGACAATTGATTATTTTTTGAAAACATGGATGACAACAAAATTTTGCAACTTTTAAAATGTTTAATAATTTTGTTTAAAGTAGCCCAGGGCTACATTAATGTTTTTAGAATGATCGAAATGGAAGAGCTTCATGAGCATCATCCAGTAAGGGTGGAATGCAAGAATAGTCTGGACTGAGCCACGGTGAAGTGCGGGCGTGCGTTGCCGCCAGTCCGTTTAACTCGCCTTTAATTACGCCACACAAAAATAATAATAATTACGCCAAATAATAATAATAAAAATTAACAATACAAACCATAACCAAAACTAAACGCCGATAAAATAAAATAAAACACAATAACAATAAAATAAATTAAACAAAAAATCCAAGTGAAGGCCACCGACACCTGAATCCACACACCAAAGGACTGACGGACATCAAGTAAGTCTCCTCCACCCGCTTCCCGCGCTTCCAGCTGGCTGCTCCGGCGCAGCAGCCTTAATCGGTCGGTTGACGGGAGTCGCCTTGTCTTAGCAGGCATAACACTGCAACAAGGTCATTCCCGTTAGCCCCGATGGATGCATCGCCGGCGCAGCCAGCTACAAACGAGGTCATCAACCTTACGCAAAACAGTCCTGAATGCGACAAGAATTTTACTTTTAATTTTTGTAACATTCGGGGACTGCATGCGAATTTCCTAGCCGTTACGTGCGAACTATTGCTTCATGCCCCGAATATTATCGCACTAAGTGAAACCCAAGTGTTACCAGATCTTGATTTAGATCGATTTCAGGTGACAGGGTATAATTTAGTGCACAATTTTTCCGCCCATAGGGGAGTAGCCATTTATATTAGGAATGACGTGGCGTTCCAGAAGGTGTACAGTAGTACATCCTCTGATTTTAACTATCTTTGGATCAAAATAATTATTCATAGCCACGTTATATTCTTCTGTTTTCTATACAGAAGCCCTAATATTAGTAATGAAGCCACCACCTCAGCCTTCGAGGCTATTACCGAACGGATTTCTGGATTCTTATTTTCCCACCCGGAGAGTGAAATCATTGTTGCGGGTGATTTCAACGTTCACAATGTACATTGGCTAAATTACTCAAATGGCACCAGTGTTTCTGGCAAGGACGCCGAGCTCTTTGCAAACCTCAACAATTTACATCAAATTGTTAAATGTCCAACGAGAGTTCCTGACATTCCAGGTCAAGGAGCCCATCTCCTTGATCTATTTCTTACTTCGCACCCGACACGATACTCCGTCAAAGTAGGCCATCCCCTTGGTAACTCTGACCACAGCCTAGTCAGCGCTTATTTCCCATATTCATCCTTTACCACAACCACCACAGTTCCTAAAAGAACTGTCTGGCACTATGGGAAAGCCAACTGGTTGGGTCTTATCCGTTTCTTCCAAGCTACTGACTGGGGTTTGTGTTTCCTTGATGCCACTGCGAATTCTGCTGCTCTCTGTATCACCAAAATCATACGAGCGGGCATGCGTTTGTTCATTCCTCACTCTACCAAATCTATGAAGCCTAGGCCGAACAGATGGTTCAATGGGGAATGTATGAACGCAATAAAAGCAAAAGAAAACCGCTTTTAGAGCATACAGATGTTCGCCCAATGAGTCTCTTCGTCGTGAGTACATCAAACTGAGAAACTCCTGTAATTCCATCATCAGGAAAGTCAAATCATCATTCGATGATAGGTTGAGAAGTAAGATTCTCAATACTACTATAGGCAGTAAAAATTTCTGGTCATTGGTAACTTCCATCAAGAAGAATTTTACTTCCTCCTCAACACCTCCTTTCATTCACAACAAGGAAGTGGTAACAGATAGCAAATCCAAGGCCGACATATTAGCATCTCTGTTCGCCTCAAATTCTTCTTTACCTGATACTGCTATGACACCCCCCACCCTCGAGTATACCACCCACTCAATGGACGGGGTTTACTTCAGGACTCGCGAGGTTTATAGGTGTCTCAAAGAGCTTGACGTCAACAAATCCACTGGCCCTGATAAAATTCCCCCTATGGTTCTTAAAATATGTGCCTCACCTTTGGCTAAACCTCTGCGCAAACTCTTTGCCCTGTCTTATTTCTCCGGAGTGTATCCTGATTCTTGGAAACTAGCTCACGTTCAGCCCATTCCAAAAAAAGGTGAAGCCAACGACCCTTTAAACTACCGCCCAATAGCAATTACTTCGGTTCTCTCCATGATAATGGAGACAATAATCAATAGAAAGCTGATGAATTACCTAGAATCCAACCAAATTATACACGACGGGCAGTACGGCTTTAGACCAAAACGGTCTACTGGCGATCTCCTTGTGTGTTTAACCGAGCATCTCAACCAAAGCATCCATCGCTTTGGTGAGTCTGGTCTGGTTGCTCTAGATATTTCAAAGGCTTTTGACAGAGTATGGCACCCCGCTCTGTTGACCAAACTCCAAGCTATTGGTATAAACTTAGTTCTAAGGAACTGGATTAAGAGCTTCCTTTCTGGCCGTTCAATCAAGGTAGTATTGGATGGCGTCGAATCCAACCCCCACGCCATTTCGGCAAGTGTTCCCCAGGGATCAATCCTATCACCCGCACTTTTCCTAATCTTCATTAATGATCTGCTCTCAATCCCCTCGAACCCACTTCACTGCTTCGCTGATGACGGTACTCTGCGTTACTCTTATGCCTACGACAATATAAGACAAGCGCGCGCCAGACCTTGTCTTCACTATCGTGAACTGATGTCCGCTTCGATCAACAAAGACATCAAATCGATTCTTGATTGGGGCCGCATGAATCGTGTTGAATTTAACGCCACCAAAACGAAGTACTGTCTCATCTCCACCAAAGCTAACACCGATATTCCTCCTATTTCAGTGGGCAAAGAGAATCTAACGGCTGGCTCAACTCTTAACATCCTAGGGGTAACTTTAACTGAGGATCTGCGATGGAATGACCACATATTCCAAATCGCAAAACAAGCCTCCCAATGTCTTGGGTTTCTCAAGAGATGCAAGTTACTCCTCCAGCCAGCCGCCCTGGCTACAATCTACAAATCCTACATTCGGCCCCGCCTTGAGTACAACTCGTATATCTGGGCAGGCGCCCCAAAGACCACCTTGGCTTGCCTCGACAAGGTGCAAAATCGTGCCATCAAACTCATTGGTGATGGCCCCTTTCGCGCCTCTATAGACTCCTTAAGCCACCGTAGGAATGTAGCAGCCCTCTGTATATTTTATCGTTATTACCATAGCGATTGTTCCACTGAAATTCAGAACCTCCTGCCTGCACGGCAATATTTTTCCCGCAACACAAGACTAGCCCGCTCGGCTCACCCCCATACCCTCCAGCCCCCCCTTTCTCGCACAATACAGTCTAGAGGTTCGTTTTTGAATAGAACAACTCGACTGTGGAATAATCTCCCGCAGTCAGTATTTCCGAACTCGTACAACATCTTAGAGTTCAAACGTAAGTTTCACCGACATCTCCTCGAGCATCCCCCAGACCCCCTCTAACCTTTCCTATCCTTTTTTCTATCCTTCAAACCAAGCTACTACTAGACATTGCACCATGACGTGAACGACATGACGGACTGGTAGTACAAAGGGTGATTCCTAAGCTTGGTTTTTTCACATAAAAAAAAAAAAAAAAAAACAGACACTTCGAAATTACAAAGTGTGCCAAAATACAATTCACGCATTTCATTTGACAATTGATTATTTTTTGAAAACATGGATGACAACAAAATTTTGCAACTTTTAAAATGTTTAATAATTTTGTTTAAAGTAGCCCAGGGCTACATTAATGTTTTTAGAATGATCGAAATGGAAGAGCTTCATGAGCATCATCCAGTAAGGGTGGAATGCAAGAATCAATTACTTAGTTGTAAGAGTTTTGAAAAAAATTATTCAAATATCATACGAAAATTGAGCTGTTAATTTTATTTTGATTGGCGTCTGCAACGTTCCACGGTGTAGCAGGATCAGCCTTTCATGTACCACGTTATACGGCGAGTACAATCGTGCACTGAAAATTACAAAAGTTCGGGATGTTGTTCTCCAATAATTGGAAATGGATTCAATATTCCACAACGCATAAGGGTCATAAACTGCACTCATAGCAGGGCTAAATGTCCTACACATTTGCAACAGGAAGTTCTACTATTTAATCCAAATGCAAGCCGTTTGGAACCATTTAAGAATATTTAGAATTTATCTTTAACAATAAAATTTAATTATAACGAACGAATGTTTGGATAATATTTCCCTACAATTCAAAATATTTCCTTACATTTCCAAAGACACAAACCTCCGAAAATTGAATTGTAAAATCGAAATGTGTTTTCCATACAAATTGACATTTGAATTGTATCTTGGCACAGGCCCAAATAAACTTTGCCAAACGTTCGTTAAGTTCTCGAATGTTACGAACGGTGCCGTAAGAAGGTTAAATTGTTTCGTGTTTTATCTCGCTCATTCCACTGCCTAATTCAGTATTTACATGTAAAAATTAGAGAATATCAGTTGAAAAAAACTTGGCTTAACTTCCACACTCAAATTTCATTTTATTTCCGAAATTCGGAGCTAACTAGCGACATCTGTTTGTCGCACTGATGAACAAGCAAAATTGTTGTTTCAAATCAGGTGATTTATGCTAATTGTTTTATATTTAGAAACATAAAAAATTTTAAAAATAAAAGAATTATTACAACAAAATTAATTTAAGAATTTTACGAATGCATATTTTCTGAAAATTGGGTTAATAAAATTACTTCCTTAATTTCCTGAAAAGTTAGTTTGTATTGGCAACACCTATTTTGACGAACCAATTCGGAAACGATAATTGTAGACAGTTGAGTTGAAGAACTAATTGTTTTTACAAGTTTTATATGTTTTACACTATTTTTAAAGTGGTTAATTAATTTTACTTTTTTATTGTTACACGATTTTTAAAGTGGTTAATTTTACTTTTTTATTATTACAAAGTGGGGATCTGTATTTATTCTTTAATTTCTGAACAAAACACGATTTTTAAAGTGGTTAATTTTATTTTTTTGTGGTTACAAAGTGCGGATTTGTATTTGTAAGATTGGAAACCTTGTTTGTAAAAAACCCCTGCAGATAAGTACAATTTTTGTGATTATCTTCTTTTTAAATTAAAATAAATTGGGTATTATAAAGACAAGGAAAGTCTTCACCTGAATGAAATTGCGATTTGCAGAAAGTAGTGGAAAGGAAGGCGGAACTAGTGGAAGGATGAAGGAAACTTCAACCCAACGAAAAAGACGTTTGGAGAAAAATAAAAGGAATCGCCAAGAAAAGCTAGCGAATGTAGATCTGGAGGCTAAGCTTGGCAATGAAACACCTGATCAACGTGAATTGAGATTAACCTTCACTCTGTGCATTGAAAATTTTCCGGCGTCTGTGCATAGGGGTCAATTGGACCCCATATAGATTTTAATATATTTTGTAAGGAAAACAAACAAATTTTTTTTTATTTTTACTAATAATTATAACAGCATAGTTATAAATACTGTAAAATGAAATAAGCAAAATATAATTTGGGTTTAATACATAAAAATAATCAAAGAAAATTCAGATTTAATAAAAATGTCACGGTTTCTTTGCCTGTTTGACTTATTTAGCTTCAGAAACGGGATCTTTTACGAAACGTTTTTCCATTTGTGTTGAACTTCTGATGGCTCTCTTTTTCAATGCGCTTGATTGTACTTTGTCTTTGTCGGTCGTGAATGGATGCCGAGCTTGATGTTGCCCATCCTTGATCCTGGCGTAGTTGTCGGCGCCGTGATGTTTGCACCGTGCCTCTTCTTTGGTCCATGTAGGTCTTGAGGGAGGATCTTTCAACTCGCCAAACCAACTTAGGTCGTCATCTGAGTTTACTTGGGTCAAGAAGGTCGGGAAAGTTGTCCTTATTTGCTATCTTCTCAGTGATGGTTCACCCAAATATGGTGTTGTGAGCTACTGGGGTTCCAACCGCGCCTTTCTTTACGCCATCCGTGATGATTGTGGAGAAAATGTCCGCTCTCAAGAGGGTGTCTATGTGTCCTGGCTTGTGGAACGTTGCATCTGCCATTTCGAGTCTCTCTTAGATGGGCCCACTCTTTAGTCGAGCATTCGGTACTTGGTAATAGGTTCGTGATTTTGTTCAACACGAGTGCCTGTGTCTGAATAATCTTTGATTATTGGTTTCATGCCTTCAACAGCAACGTGACCCTATTCGTGATCGTTTCGGCTGGCGTTCTAGTATAAGGACTAGGATACAGCAGTTTGTACTGATTCCCTTCTGAATCGTAGATTCTGGACAACTGCTTCTCGTGCAAACGTTGGGATTCAGGATCAATGAGAGCCCTACATATATGCTGTAGTCCGGATGGGGATACAACAGTGAATAATGCAGTGGCCAGTAACACTTTTTGGTGCTCATTAGGAGATACCTGAGAGATATATGACTGGCTTTGGGCGTTCAGTGCTTCAGTGCATAGCGGATTCGAACTGTCGATCCTGGCATTGCATTGGTCTGATTGTCTGCTAGATTTCTTCTCTACATTGGACACACGATGGCTCGTTCTCAAGGAATTGATGTGAAGCTTCTTTGCCTTGACTGCCCTATAACTTCAATCCGCATTCCTTTGTAGATATTTGGGAATTTCCTCATGAAGTGTAAATTTTTGCATAAAATATACATAGCTCTTTGAATTGCTCTCGAATGGCTAACAAAGACCTCGGAAGGTGGTGGCACCCGATTTGTCACTTCTGCCAAAACCCGAGAAGAGTCACTGCAGACGAACATCTAGCAGCTCTGTTAGCAAGTCCTAATCCCACCTCCCCGTGGTGCCCCCTGGGGTACTTCTTCGGAAGGAGCTAACGGGAGACGGTCGAATGGCGAGTTCTCTGCGCCACAAAACAGAGTTTTAAGTCGGTTGGGCTGAGGGTTAGCAACCCGCTCCCATAAAACACACAATTGCTACGAATCGGCAAACATTGCCTCGGAACCGGACGGACAACACGACGACGACCTTTGCTTTTCGAAACAGGACACGAATCGGATCATGGAATGTGAGAACTCTGCTTGCTGATGGACGGCTGGATGAAGTCCTCAACGAGATGAACCGCTATAAAATCAAGGTCATGGGACTCAGCGAGACCAGATGGCCCGATGCGGGGGAACATATCTGCCCAAACGGTGAGTCCTTCTTAT
The DNA here is from genome assembly GCA_963855945.1 of Thereva nobilitata. Classification (NCBI taxonomy): domain Eukaryota; kingdom Metazoa; phylum Arthropoda; class Insecta; order Diptera; family Therevidae; genus Thereva; species Thereva nobilitata. The sequence goes on from OY979695.1 coordinate 69,648,040, forward strand.
ATTCTGGGAGAAACGAAAATGAAAACCGTAGGAATGGCGTTGGGGTAATACTCACCAAGGAAGCCAGGTCCAGCCTCATTAGCTGGTCACCAGTTTCTGAGAGGATTATTACCGTGCGCCTACGTACCAGGCTAAGAAGTACTACGATAGTCCAATGCTACGCTCCGACTGAAGACGCAGAAGATGACATCAAAGACGAGTTCTACATGCGACTGAATGAGGTTTTTCGCTCTATTCCAAGGGGAGACATCATTGTTTTGATGGGTGACTTAAACGCACAGATCGGCCCCAACAACACCGGCCTTGAAAACACAATTGGAAATCAAGGTCTAAGCCAGGATACCAATCACAATGGTGAACTTTTCGTTGACTTTTGTAGTTCCCATCAACTCATGGTAGGTGGAACTTACTTTTGTCACAAGAAGATACACAAAGAGACCTGGGTATCGCCCGATGGTAGAACGAGAAATCAGATAGATCACGTGGCCGTCAGTCGCAGATGGCGAACTATTCTGGAGAATGTCAGGAGCTTTAGGGGAGCAGACACTGGAAGTGACCACCATTTGGTAGTAGCAACGATCCGCCTAAAAATCGCTGCAATCAGAAACGTCCAACGCGATGCCATAAACCGTAGACGGTTTAACGTAGACCTTCTGCGTGAGAGCACCAAAAAGCGAGAATTTGCTGGCAAACTGCAAGAAATATTAAACCAGCAAACCGTTTCTGACGACGCAAATATTGAAGAGCTGTGGAGCACAACAAAGGGCGCTATAATAACAGCAGCGGAAACAAGCATTGGTTATGTCCAAAGAAACCAGCAACACTGGATCTCGGACACAACCTGGCAAAAAATTGAACGCAGAAGGGCCCTCAAAAATAACGTGAACTCTACAAGCGACCCGGAAAAACGACAACAACTTGAACGGGAATACTCCCAATTACACCGGGAGGTAAAGAGAAGTGTCCGGCGTGATAAAAGGCGGCAGATAAATGAGCTCGCAGAGAAAGCGGAAAACGCGGCAAACACAGGCAACAGTAAAGTGCTGTACCAAATCACTAAACAGCTCTCGGGAAAGCACTCTACTAAAAAGCATGCCGTAAAGAGTGCGGATGGAAGGCTGCTGTGCAGCGACGAGGAGCAACTCCAAAGATGGAGAGATTACTTCTTCGCCGCCCTGAATGGTTCATTTACACAGGAACCTCAGGAAAACAACAACAACAATGCACAGCCAATAAGAATCACCACTCGTGCCCCATCCAAGACTGAAATAGTAACCGCAATTCATGCAATGGCCAATGGTAAAGCAGCTGGAAAAGATGGCATCCCGCCAGAATTGTTGAAAGCCGACTCAAGCCTCATAGCAGATGCGCTACAGCCAATCCTGGAAATAGCATGGAACACCTGTACCTTTCCGGAGGATTGGACGGAAGGTATCATAGTCAAAATACCAAAAAAGGGGGACCTAACAATATGTGACAACTGGAGAGGCATCTGTCTATTATCTACTGTGGGCAAAATCTTGTCCCACATATTACTATCAAGGATAAGAGAGGCAGTAGATCGAACGCTTAGAAGACAGCAGGCTGGATTCAGAAAAGGCCGCTCCTGCATAGACCACATTAACACCTTGAGAATCATAGTGGAGCAGTCTACTGAATTCCGATCCCCCCTTTACCTTGCTTTCGTAGACTATGAGAAAGCGTTCGACTCGGTTAATAGGAGCTTTATATGGCGAGCTCTACGGCAACGTGGACTGCCGGATAAAAAAAAAAAAAAATAATAGAATTGATAAAAGCTCTATACAACAATTCCAAATGCAGAGTTCTTCACAATGGAAAACTATCCGACAGCTTTGAAGTGAGCTCAGGAGTACGGCAAGGATGCCTACTTTCGCCATTACTATTTCTTATAGTAATAAACGACATCCTTGTCAGCGCTCTAGATACTAGAACAGGTGGCATACAATGGGGATTGTTAGACCGCCTTAAGGACCTCGACTACGCGGATGATATCTGTTTGCTGGCCCACAGACACCAGGACCTCAGAAACATGTTAAACAGTTTGGCAACAGAAAGTAGTTCAGCAGGCTTAAGGTTAAATCCGACTAAAACCAAAGAAATGCGGATAAATGCAAACACCCTTGAACGAACAGCGCTAAATAACCGTGACGTGGAACTGGTAGACAAATTCTGTTACCTCGGTAGTATTATTACCGAAAACGGCGGTACAGAAGAAGACGTCAGTTCCAGAATAAATAAAGCAAGAAGCGCATATGCATGCCTGTTTCACATATGGAGATCGACGGAGATCTCAATTAACACCAAATTGCGGCTGTTCAACTCCAACGTTAAGGCAGTTCTTTTGTACGGTTGCGAAACATGGAAAGTCACCCAATTCATCACAGGGCGCCTACAAGTTTTCATCAACAGATGCCTACGTCGTATCCTAAAAATCCCCTGGCAAGATAGAATTTCAAATGAAGAACTATGGCGCCGTGCCGGCCAAGAAAGGATAGACGACCAAATCAGGCGAAGGAAATGGAATTGGATTGGCCACACCTTGCGACGCGAAAACGAGAATCTAGCCAAACAGGCCCTCGAATGGAATCCACAAGGAACCCGTCGAGTCGGAAGACCTAGAACAACGTGGAGGAGAACTCTATTAGCAGAGGCCGCAACAACCGGGAGATCCTGGTCAGAGCTGAGAGCTGTCGCGCAAAACAGAGTCCGCTGGAGGGCAACTGTTTCCGCCCTATGTCCCATGAGGGATTAAAGGAGCAATTAGTTAGTTAGTTTGAATTGCTCTCATAGTGTTCGCTCTTGTTTGTTGGCTTGCTGACGGCCTCTAAGGTCCTGAATCTGGTCTCCAGAAATACGCGTAATTCCAACCATGTTGGTTTCTCGTCTTGATTTTGCGCTCTGTGATTTCTTCCATAGTTCATGTGTTTCTGAAGGTAGTTTCTAGACGAGTAAGTGAATCAGGATTGCATCCCAATTCTCTGTAGATATTTCTATTCTATTCATGTGGTTTTGTTTTGAGCTCCTTGATACCTTGAAATTTTAAAACTATTAAATAAAAAGCCGATGTTACATACAAAATGCTTACAAAAAAATATGGGGTCAACTGGACCCCAGTGCACCGAAATGCGTTTACTTTATTTCAAACCGTCGTAACCAATCGTGATACAATAGTTTTTGATTCGTGTTTTTTTGTATTGTGTGTAAAAGATATTAATTGAGGCAATCCTAGTTGGCGGTTTATTTTAGTTGCCGCAATTTTTTTTAAATCGCATTTTAAATGGACTGGGGTCTATTTGACCCCAATGCACAGAGTGAAGGTTAAAACGATTAAAACAAAAAAAAATACGCCAATCACAAACTCGTGCTGCTGAAACATCACATCAACGTGAATTGCGAATGGAACAAGACAGAAAGCGACATGCACAGGTGTTTGACAGTTCGAAAGCATTTATAGAAAGTAATAGCATATGCGAAGTGTGTACAAAGCGGTGTAATCCGAGTCAAGTCGTTAAATGGAACGTCAATGCCACAGCAGCTTCATACTTGCCTCCTGAACTGTCAAATAAGCAACAGCTAGTCTTGTGCCAGCGATGCAAGAAACATGTCACCAGCAACAACAATGCACGACCATCAAACGCATGCGGATCTAGTGGAAGGATGAAGCAAACTCCAAACCAACGAAAAAGACGTTTGGAGAAAAATAAAAGGAAACGCCAAGAAAAGCTAGCGAATGTATATCTGGAGGCTAAGCGTGTCAGACTTGATAAGAAGGCTAGCTATATAGCCAATGAAACACCTGATCAACGGGAAACGAGATTAAAACAAAAAAAGATACGCCAATCACAAACTCGTGCTGCTGAACCATCAGATCAAAGTGAATTGCGAATGGAACAAGACAGAAAGCGACATGCACAGGTGCTTGCAAGTTCGAAAGCATTTATAGAAAGTATCAATACCTTCTGCAATAGCATATGCGAAGTGTGTACAAAGCGGTGCTATCCGAGTCAAGTCGTTAAATGAAATGTCAATGACACAGCAGCTCCATACTTGCCTCCTGAACTGTCAAATAAGCAACAGCTAGTCTTGTGCCAGCGATGCAAGAAACATGTCACCAGCAACAACAATGCACGACCATCAAACGCATGCGGATCTAGTGGAAGGATGAAGGAAACTCCAACCCAACGAAAAAGACGTTTGGAGAAAAATAAAAGGAAACGCCAAGAAAAGCTAGCGAATGTATATCTGGAGGCTAAGCGTGTCAGACTTGATAAGAAGGCTAGCTATATAGCCAATGAAACACCTGATCAACGGGAAACGAGATTAAAACAAAAAAAGATACGCCAATCACAAACTCGTGCTGCTGAACCATCAGATCAAAGTGAATTGCGAATGGAACAAGACAGAAAGCGACATGCACAGGTGCTTGCAAGTTCGAAAGCATTTATAGAAAGTATCAATACCTTCTGCAATAGCATATGCGAAGTGTGTACAAAGCGGTGCTATCCGAGTCAAGTCGTTAAATGAAATGTCAATGACACAGCAGCTCCATACTTGCCTCCTGAACTGTCAAATAAGCAACAGCTAATCTTGTGCCAGCAATGCAAGAAACATGTCACCAGCAACAAAGGCATATTGGAACAATCTCGAACCTGGTGTAATTCCTGAAGTCATTCGTGTGTTATAACAAACAGAGCAACGTATGCTTGAAAGAATCCATGCATGCGTGAAAGTAGTAAAATTCACCGGACTATTTGGGCAGTATGGATTTCGTGGTCAAGCAGTGCTCTTCGCTCAAGATATCTTTGAAGTAACCGAGATACTTCCAGCTATGTTGCCCAGATCTTCGAACGATGCTGGTATAGTTGTTATTACGGAGCATCTAGAGAATCTCAAATCACACGTGAATTCTCAGTATGCCGTGACAGAATGAACAATGCACTGAAATGGTTAATATCAAATAATCCACTATACAAAGATGTTATCATTGATAACAATCCACAAATTAGAGAACAAAACATTGTTAGAATCGCTGAGCCAGATCCATTGGAAGAAAAACATTTAGAACAAGACACAAGTGCATACACGCCAATAAGTGACATAGCAGGAATCCTTAGATCATCGTGGCATCAAGGAAATGAAGCAGTTTTCTCTTCAGGCTATGCGGGTGTTCAATGCTGTGTGATGGTGTTAGCGAATATTATACAATCATCAATAATTCTTCCAAATCTTGGAAGACCAACACTTTGAATGAGAACATGATTGAAGCTGACGGAAAATATAAGGAAATTCGATTTCTCACAAGTGATGATTTATCCATAGAACAAATTTATCCAAATGGCTACTTGTTAGTACGAAACTTTGATGTTATCAAGAGAGGCTTTAAAATGTTTAAAAAGTCTTTCTCAATCGAATATGATGAAACACCAGCCCTTTATGGTAGCCTAAAGGATTCGATAAATGATCCTCAATCCGAAAAAAAATGAACGGACTAAAAAGTACAAAATAAAATAAATTTTTAAAAACCTACTTCAAAAAAAAACCAATACCAATGCACAAAAAAAGGATGAAATAATTGTTGGTAGTTCTTTACAATACTAGTCCAATCAGAATGCATTTAGAAAGAAGAATCACTTTTGAAAAAATATTTTTGTAATTCTTTACAACATTAATCCAATCAGAATGGATCTAGAAAGAAGAATCGCTTTTGAAGACGGTGCCAGGTTGACTTTCATTGCACTAATCTTGCTTCGAAAAATGTTTCCATTTCTTTGTTAACCTTATGCACTTAATACATCGCCCCGAAAACAGGTGTTAGCACCGTCTTCAAAAGTGATTTTTCTTTCTAGATCCATTCTGATTCAGGGCCGTCCTAAGATATTCGGCGCCCGTGGGCTACTAAAAATAATGCGCCCCTCTTCGTAAGAAAATACACGTGAATGGCAAACTATACAAAAGTGTCAGAACTATAAAAAGTTAATTCATTACCCTTCCACTAAATACAACAATATACATATGAACAAAAACCAAAAGCAGCTTATATATTTATTTTCCTAGCTTTTTTTGCAAATTGATTAATCCCAAAGAAGACCGTAAATAATTTTTTATTCTTTTCTTTGCTGAAAAAATCTTTCGCTGGTGCTATTTGTAGTGTCAAAATGTACTTAAAAAGATTCGCAGTGATGTAGCTACGTTAGGAAATGTAGACTCAATTCTCGCGACAATTATTGTCCTTAAACTAAGTTCCGCAGTAGATATATTTACTAAATTTTTCAATAAATATACGTGTTAAAAATGAAGGCATTCTTCACTAAAATTATTTCCTAAATCGTCCATATACGTTTCGAATAAATTTGCAGCATTCTTACTGTGCACACCCCGTTTTAAACCAATTATTATGTTCATGTCTCGCACTCATAAGATATATATCTTCTAATCGGAGTCACTCAACTTTTTGATCTTTATTCCAAATTAAAGAATACATACTCACCTAAAAGATGAGCCTAATTTTGTTGTTTTACGATAATTAGTCTAGGAGTAATTGAAGTTTAAGTAAATTGTAAAAAAACAACTTTTTTTTCGTAAACACCCTGAATTTTAGTGGATAGTTTGGATAACCCCCTCTCTAGAACAATTTTTTTCTCCAAATACATCCAGGAATCACCCCTGCAAATATTAGCCACGTCACCAAAGGATTTATTGAACGACTGATGACCTATATACAAGTCGCAAATAAGTATTTTAAATCTTTGAAACGGCGATATCTCATGAATGGCAATTCGTACGGGCAAATGTAAAATATCTTTTTTTGTAGATAATCGCATAATCTACAAACTCCGCAAATACTATTTTACGATAACACTTACCGTTTAAGAAGTATTACCCAAAAACGGAATTTTTTTGTCCTAAAAATCACGCTTTTTTTTAAATTCAAAATCTCGGAAGAAGCTCGAGAAATGATTTGAAAACAAATAAGGGCACATTTCTTATGAGTCAAATATCAACTTTTTGTCAAACTTGGCATCAAATTATATTCTTCAGACGTATTTTCGTGGTTTGTACTCATCTCAATTTTATATCTGCAGATTTATATTATAAAGGGTAAATAATAATTGCTCCATTAATCCCTCATGGGACATAGGGCGGAAACAGTTGCCCTACAGGGTAAATGACTCTGTATTTCGTTTCGACCGTACAAACTTTTCTAAAGAAGCGTATAATTCAACAAGGTGGCCACTTTTTCTTAAGACCTGATTTCCTTGACTTTTCCAGGTTCTCCAGACAATATTTGAATTTTTTCTAGACTTTACCTTGTATCATGAAACTAGAGATAAATTGAATATATTGAATAGAAGAGGGCCCAGATGACTACCCTGAGGAAAGGAATGCTTGGAATCTGATAACATGTGATCTTCGCGTAGAGATATGATCTTATCCATTCAAGGGCCGAACCTGATATTCCAAATTTTAAGCTTTTAGTACGATGGTCTACCTCTACATTATCAAAGGCCTTGCTGAAGTCAGTATAAATAGCATCAGTTTGATGGTCGCTGTCCATTCCACAAAGCAGTTCGGAAATTAATACCATGGTGTTTGAGGTGGTCGATTAAAGGGGATATCTTATCATACACGGGTTTTTGGAATAGTTTGAGGATAGTTAGTTATCAACTAACTGCTTATCAGAGCCCATATGGATCGGTGTGAGGTAGAATTTCATCTACAACGTAAGAATCTTTCCTAACGATAATTATTTTATTTCTTCAAAAAATGTCTAGTTGACATTTGGTCCGTCCTTTCGAATTTGTAGTAGATTTGAAAAGGCATGATATTTTTATGCTTCAAAGAATCATCTCATCAAGTTAGCTGTGGTCGAATAGAATAGGACAGAAATGATAATCTAGTACAGACTTAATTATTTTTAGAATTCCAGAAACGTAGTAGTATATTAAGCAATTTCTTTTCATTCTACATTTTTATTGGCTAATTTCCAGTGCAATGGAATTCCGATAATTTCGACTATTTCGAGTTCTCCGGCATTGTGCTAGGTAACTTTTCGCCTTTTCGCAAAATTTCCTCGATTTCCTCGAAATTTCAGATGTTTTGTATATTTATGGATGAAAGAATTCCATGATTTGGATGAAAATACCCTGACATTTCCATATTTCTTAAATTCCCTGACTTTTCCAGGTTTTCCAGAAAGTGGACACCCTGTTCAACAATGCTTTCAATTGTAGAGTCCGTACCAAAAGAGACGAGGTATCTTCGCGCATGTGGCGAAAAGAAAACTCCACACAAATTGCGCACATGGATTAGACATGTTGGCACGCAACTACACCCCCATAGCATGTGACCACGACGACGGAAACTGCCCCTTTTGAGATACCTCATCTCTTTTGGTACGGACTCTAGTAGCTCCTTTTTGAAGTGATATACATATTAGTTTTATCTATGATATTATATTATTTCGTTCCAAAATGCAACCATAATAGCAGTTTCCCGTGAGTTGAACTCATTAAACAACTCCTCAGTTTCAACTTTTGTTGCAGGCTTTTGAAAGTAATCTTGGTAAATCTTTAAAAGCATCTTTAAAATGCATCACGTATTGGTTTTTTTTGAAGTAGGTTTTTAAAAATTTATTTTATTTACCTTCGAACTCCTTTTTCGTGCGAAACTACCCTCTCAAGCAAAAAAAGAAAAAAGCAAAAAAGTTATTGCGTTACAAAGTTATACGTGAACAGGACCAAAAAAAACATACCTACGGGTCGAATTGATAACCTCCTCTTTTTTGAAGTCGGTTAAAAATAAAACTTTTTTTATTACTTAATTTCTGACAATGCAAAATTAATGCAATTGATGTCATCATCAGATTGTCATTAGCAAGAGCTAATAATTTTAATTTTTCATTCAGCATTATATTTTATTTAAAAAATAGATATCCTTTGATTCAAATTCACAGGCACGAAAATTTCAAACCAAACCAAATAAATGTCAAAATACCCCGTAAAATCCAAAACTGTCAAAAAATTGGTCAATTTTTCTAGCTTTTCGTGAGCTTTTCCACTGTTCCAATTCCAAGTTCCACTTAACTGTCTGATTTCTGATTTCGGCCACTTATTGACATTAGTGCGGAGCTCTTCTTGTGCACAGAATTTCTGTATGCAGTACCACAGACTTAACTATCTGTAATACAGATGTTCCGCTTCATCAAGACCTTCTCAAGTACAGGCCTGGAAGTTGCCTACCTCACTAATACTAACGCAGCTGCTCGTAGTCCCAGAATCTGTCACTTTAGTAGGTAACGGGTCACCTTAGACAGACAGTAGTGCCATATGAAAGGCGCCAGTGTGTGCCAGGCTCTGTAATGGCGCCAGTGGGTGCCAGACAGTGTTGCCAGTAGGTCAAGGTGGTTGACCTTGAGACGCTTGGACGAGTCGGTCAGGGTCGGTGGCTTTGGGCTCGGCGGGCTCGGCTGGGCTGGGGCGGGGGACTCGGCGGGGTCCTCGGCGGGGGACTCGGCAGGGCTCTGGCCTTTGCGGCTGGCACTCCTTGCTCCCTCCTCCTTTTTTTTTTGTTAATTCCAATTCAGCGAGCTCTTATATTTCCCAGTCCAGTCTGACGTCATCAGCTGTTGAACACCTTGGCCAGACGGGACGGTCTTGTCTCTGACGTTATCAGCTGGCATTGTGTTATGTCGAAGCCCACTTCATGCGTTTTTGTAGAGGGATTTTCAATCCAGAAGTTTCCACGCCAGAAATTTCACTGAACTTTTTTTTACAATTTATAATTTTCTTGAACCTTTTAAAATTAATAATTTCGCAATTACGTTCCGTCGTCGTCGTGTTCGGGCGGGAGAGGATTTTTTATACGCTTTATTTATTTGATGACGTCATAAAATTTTTGGTTCAAGACGGGTATTATAAAAAACCATAAATAAGAGCCATGTTCTTTTGTTGAGATTTGAACCCGCGTCCACTTAAACCCAAACAAAACTTGATAACCGCTGCCTTAACCAATTAGGCCAAGTAGTTAGTTATAAAGAAGCTTTCTATTTGCGTATAATAAGAAGTTAGGCTTGCGTTTTTTACACGGGATTTTTAATCTAGAAGTTTCTACGAAAGAGATTTACATTACTCAACAACAACAACAATTATAGGAAGAGAGGGTATAAATTATTAGCAGCAATTGATATTGTTTGTAATAAAAAAATGCTATGCGAGAACAAACAAAATCATTTTAAAAAGCAAAATGTATGAAGCAGTGGACCTAAAAGTAGAGTAACAGGAACACAGCATTGAGGAAGAGTCAGAGGCACAACACACAATTGCACAAGAGACCGCGACATGAGAAAGAAAGACAAAACAAAAAAAAACAAAAAAAACTGCAGCAGCAGCAAGCTCGTTTTATTTTAACTTGCAGCAAAATCTGGTAGAGTGAATAACTTCCTGCAAAGCTTTCCATTCCGATCAGTAGATAAATTGTATATTGAAAGCTTTTACACCTGCACAGATCATTTTAGGCGCGTCCATATATATGTAGATATATCTATAAAGTAACACTACTGCAAGCACTAACAATTTGTTGCAAGAATAATGTGTTATTTATTGTTGGAGGAAAAAAATTTGTTTGTTTTTTTTTGCTATATGTGTTTATGAGAATGTCTGTTATCAGGTTTTTAAGTCGTGTAGGAAATCATCTTAATCAACGTGTGAAACAAAAAAAAATTCCGCCTTTACGCGGTGAAAGAAATTTTACGCGAATGTTTAATATGAATAGTATTTTTTTTAGGGAATGATTGAATTAATTATGGAAAATTTATATCAGTAAGAAAAAAAAGAAGGAATTTTGTTTTACTTTCGAATTGCATATATTTTATTTTTCAAAATTTTCCAAAATTATGAACAACCCCGGGTTACGATCACTTGCAAAGCTCATATTGAATTCCTTCTGGGGAAAATTTGGCCAGTGTGAGAACCAGCCAAAGACAACCATCATAAATAAACCGGCAGAATTATTCGCAATGTTAACCAATCCAGCAGTTGAAGTATGTCATCTCCTCCTCATAAATGAAGAAACCGTAATTGTTAATTGGGTACACAAAGATGAAGCAGCAGATTGTTTGCCTACTGTTAACGTTTGCATTGCCGCTTACACCACTACACAGGCCCGCATAAAATTATACAGTTATTTAGAGTCGCTTGGTGAACGAGTTTTGTATTATGATACTGATTCCGTAATTTATGTAAGCCGAGAAGGAGAATTTGATCCTCTTACAGGTGATTTTATCGGAGATATGACCGACGAACTTGAATGTTACGGTTCTGGAAGTTACATTACAGAATTTGTGTGTGGTGGACCAAAGAACTATGCTTTTAAATTTTTAAGTACCAGAGATAATACCGAAAAAGTTGTCTGTAAGGTGAAAGGAATTTGTCTCAACTATGAAACCTCACAGCATGTTAATTTTGAGGCCATTAAGGACATGATACTAAACAAGACCAGCTGCAGGGAAATACAAATACTTTCTCGAAATATTCGGCGTACTCAAGAACATGAGCTGGTGACCACCCCACAGGTAAAGAAATACAAAGTAACATCTGATAAACGGCGATTCCTGGATGATTTTAGCTCTGAACCATATGGTTTTAAAAGAAAACGAATATTTTTTAATGAAAAAAAATCTTTAATGTTTGATGTAAATTAAACAACGGTGGGGATTATAGATTATAGTGGTGATTATAGAGAAGAGAATAATTTATAAAGTTTGATAAAAAAAATCTACTTAATATTTTTTCTAAATAATGTTTTATTTATATGATTAATCAATATATGCGTTCATTGACCTAGACATTTAATGTAAATATAAGAGTATATTGTAAATAGTATTATAAGAAATAAAAAAATGTTTATAACGTTTGAAAAATCTATTTAATTTAAAAATCCCTTGTTCTAAACCCTGTAGTAGTCACCGTCTGATCTTTAATAATTTCGATCACTCAGCCAACAACAAAACCATTACGAAACTTTTAAGTGTAATCATAACTCCCACTTTGAAAAATAAAATATATGCAATTCGAAAGTAAAACAAAATTCCTTCTTTTTTTTCTTACTGATATAAATTTTCCATAATTAATTCAATCATTCCCTAAAAAAAATACTATTCATATTAAACATTCGCGTAAAATTTCTTTCACCGCGTAAAGGCGGAATTTTTTTTTGTTTCACACGTTGATTAAGATGATTTCCTACACGACTTAAAAACCTGATAACAGACATTCTCATAAACACATATAGCAAAAAAAACAAACAAATTTTTTTCCTCCAACAATAAATAACACATTATTCTTGCAACAAATTGTTAGTACTTGCAGTAGTGTTACTTTATAGATATATCTACATATATATGGACGCGCCTAAAATGATCTGTGCAGGTGTAAAAGCTTTCAATATACAATTTATCTACTGATCGGAATGGAAAGCTTTGCAGGAAGTTATTCACTCTACCAGATTTTGCTGCAAGTTAAAATAAAACGAGCTTGCTGCTGCTGCAGTTTTTTTTGTTTTTTTTGTTTTGTCTTTCTTTCTCATGTCGCGGTCTCTTGTGCAATTGTGTGTTGTGCCTCTGACTCTTCCTCAATGCTGTGTTCCTGTTACTCTACTTTTAGGTCCACTGCTTCATACATTTTGCTTTTTAAAATGATTTTGTTTGTTCTCGCATAGCATTTTTTTATTACAAACAATATCAATTGCTGCTAATAATTTATACCCTCTCTTCCTATAATTGTTGTTGTTGTTGAGTAATGTAAATCTCTTTCGTAGAAACTTCTAGATTAAAAATCCCGTGTAAAAAACGCAAGCCTAACTTCTTATTATACGCAAATAGAAAGCTTCTTTATAACTAACGACTTGGCCTAATTGGTTAAGGCAGCGGTTATCAAGTTTTGTTTGGGTTTAAGTGGACGCGGGTTCAAATCTCAACAAAAGAACATGGCTCTTATTTATGGTTTTTTATAATACCCGTCTTGAACCAAAAATTTTATGACGTCATCAAATAAATAAAGCGTATAAAAAATCCTCTGCCGCCCGAACACGACGACGACGGAACGTAATTGCGAAATTATTAATTTTAAAAGGTTCAAGAAAATTATAAATTGTAAAAAAAAGTTCAGTGAAATTTCTGGCGTGGAAACTTCTGGATTGAAAATCCCTCTACAAAAACGCATGAAGTGGGCTTCGACATAACACAATGCCAGCTGATAACGTCAGAGACAAAACCGTTCCGTCTGGCCAAGGTGTTCAACAGCTGATGACGTCAGACTGGACTGGGAAATATAAGAGCTCGCTGAATTGGAATTAACAAAAAAAAAAGGAGGAGGGAGCAAGGAGTGCCAGCCGCAAAGGCCAGAGCCCTGCCGAGTCCCCGCCGAGTCCCCCGCCGAGGACCCCGCCGAGTCCCCCGCCCCAGCCCAGCCGAGCCCGCCGAGCCCAAAGCCACCGACCCTGACCGACTCGTCCAAGCGTCTCAAGGTCAACCACCTTGACCTACTGGCAACACTGTCTGGCACCCACTGGCGCCATTACAGAGCCTGGCACACACTGGCGCCTTTCATATGGCACTACTGTCTGTCTAAGGTGACCCGTTACCTACTCACTTTTGTTGGATTTATACGCCGTGATGTAAAGTTCGGAATATTTTTGCATTAGTTTGCCGTAAAAAGTCATAAAATAATATATTTAACCAGTTTTTATTGCAATAGAATTACCAGTGAATAGTGCTTTAGTGATTTAATTAAGAAAATTTAAAAAAATCGAGTGATTAAGTGTGTTTTAAGTGAGTTAATTGTGAAGGTGGCCAATTTTGTTTACATTCGCGGTGGTTTTTTCTTGTTTATTTAGGGGGAAAATGTTGAATTTGTGTAGTAATATAATAAAAAGTGCTTTTTGAGTGATTAAAGATTATTATAGAATAGTTATTAAAAACATAAGTGCAGAAAAATGTGAAGGAAAAGTGAAAAAGTTATTGTTATGTATGTTGTGTGGTGGTACTTGCACTTAATGTGTTTAATAACTATTCTATAATAATCTTTAATCACTCAAAAAGCACTTTTTATTATAGTACTACACAAATTCAACATTTTCCCCCTAAATAAACAAGGAAAATTGGCCACCTTCACAATTAACTCACTTAAAACACACTTAATCACTCGATTTTTTTAAATTTTCTTAATTAAATCACTGGTAATCCTATTGCAATAAAAACTGGTTAAATATATTATTTTATGACTTTTTACGGCAAAATATCCCGAACTTTTACCTCCTCCATATAATATCTTCCGATTTGACAGATAATGGGTCTATTACCAACACAAACACAAACTCTGCTTCCAGGCCTGTACTTACGAGGGTCTTGGCTTCATACAAAATTTTGGCACCAGGAAATTGCTGGGTAGGATTTGTTTCGTATCCTAAGGCGAAGCTGTAGAATACACATTCCACAAAGCTCTCCACGCATTTCCCCAAGTTCTCTGTTGATAGTCAAAGGAAGAGAGGAAGGGCAGGGTGGCTACGGAGCTTCATTCCACACGGACGAAATGTATTTTTTCGCCTGCTCCACCCCTCACTCACTTTGCCTTACCAGCCAGGCAGCAGACGAAACAATTTTTTTTGAATAGCCAAGTGCTCACGCGCAGGATGGATTTTTTTTGTTAACTGCCATTGTGGCATGTCATGATTTTGTTTTTTTGTTGTTTTCAGGCATTCAATGATATTTCTCGGATGAAATGGAATATTCTATTTCGCTACATTTCGGATTTCCCGGCCTAAGATTTCAGGTGCGTGGGACATAATCTATTTGAATTGTATTTGATTAGCCAAGGGCTCAGGCGCAGGGCACCGCCGGATGGATTTTTTAATTTCCAATTTTTATATGGTTATTTGAAATGGTGAATTGTCGCAGGTCATGATTTTGCTGTTTTGTTGCATGCAGGCATATTATTTTTCCGATGAAATGGAACATTCTTTTTAGATTTCTTTTCGTATTTAAGGCATTATGCTACATTTTGTTTCCGGCCGTAGATTTCAGGTGCGCGAAATATAATTTATACTTCGGAATCGAATAAAAAAAATGTTTTACAAATTGAATTTATGTCTTTATTACTTGAGTTTATAAAATTGACCAACTCTAACTTAATTCTATATTAATTATGCACCTAACAGGTGAAGACTAATTATGCTGATTTCTAGATTCCTATAGATTGTGAAAATTTTCATGGCTCAACGTCTAGACCAACGGTAGGCAACCTCCGGCCCGCGAGATGTTTAGAAGAAGTTATAAAAAGTATTTTTCGATGTTTGTCGTCTAGTTTAAATTGAATATTACATCCATTACATCTATTAGACTATGCATCATTTCTTTTATCACCCCCATACACAAACCGGTTTTATAGACAAGAGGTCGCAGGGAAGTTTATTTTATCCTAATTTTGCCTCAGAAAATTTGTCAGACTCACCCATCCATCACCGTAACACAATTATAACATCATTCTCGGGGGTATGAGGAGACTATGAGTAACTCCCCATCTCATTCGCGTTTCGTTGCAAGAAAAAGAGACAGAAAAATGAGTATTTTGAGGGTTATACCTACATTATACACAAACCTGTTTGAGTTGAGGACCGAGTGTTGGATAGTGTGATTTACCCCATTAAAGGGGTCACTTCAAATGCAGACAAAAAATATAGTGTTGGTTACGACACGATTATAAAATGAATTGGTAAGAGGTGGCTTCAAATTAGGCGAGGGGCGATTGTAATGCCAAAAACCAGCAAATTAAAGAAAGAAGCTTATATGCATTAAACTGCCTCAGAGTAAGTAAGAAATCTATGCCTCCACGATGTATATTTATATTTTACAATCTCGCTTCACCTAATTTCAATTTGGAACCTTTGCTGCCTCAACAAAAGTAAGAAATGCCTCTCCAGTTCGTATTTAAAATCTCACCTCGTCTCAGCTCAAATTGGATATTTTACTGCAGCAAAAAAAATAACAAATGTCTCTCGTATTTACAACCTCACCTCACCTCGCCTCATTTTAAGTGGAATTAAGTGGATATACCCCAAATAGGCGCAGGTTTATACAGCAAAATTGCTTTGTACGTGTCGTACATAAAGGTTGTTTAATCGCTTGTCCAGCAAATTATATCACTTTTACACAGTAACTGATAAAGCTGTTTTAAAACTGTATAATAAGATATTATACAGAACTATTTGTCTGTATAAGTAGCTATATAACTTTTAAAAAACATTTTTATACAACCTTATATCCGTAAATTTTAGAGGATTATTGTAACCATTTTGTTGTACAGGAATACCTCGCATAGTACTGTTTCGATCAGTACGGTTTCTCTATAGTACGGTTTTGAAATTTTCAAAAAAAAATTGTTCTTGGAAAAAATTGTTCTAAAAAAAATAATAAAATTAAATTTTCAAAATAAATTTTTTTTTTAAATAAAATTTTTTGTATTTTCACTTTATTATGAAAACATACAATTTTCGGTATTTTCCCTTTATAATGAAAACGTTAAATTTTCGGTACATATATTTTTCCTTTATTATGAAAACATACGGCACGCGCTCGCCAATGTATAGGCGGCGACAAATCCAAGTTGGCGCTGTGTTGGCGAGTGTGGCGCATGAAGCGGTGAGATTACCCTGCCACAAAATCGCTTCATTTGTGTGACATACCGACCCTTGCAAACTCCAACAAAACGTAAACATTGACGTAAACAAATGTCATTTGAGCATATGCCAGTCGCGCGCTACGCGGCAAAGTTGAGCTACTCTCGGCAGGCGACCCATTTTCTCTAAATCACTCCTGGAGCCGAAAATGCAGAGAGCAAAATTTTCGGTTCGCCCTCAAGAGCGATTAAAACTGAAAATGGGAATTTAGCTCTCGCTCCGAGCTGAGTCAAATGTAATAAAGATGGGAGTTTAATTTTGTTAGTTTTCGATTTTTAATCGTAGAGTAAGTTGACTTTTGGATACATAATTAGATTTTAATTTTTAATTTAAAAAATAAAATGAGTGAAAAAAGAAAGTGTGAAAGTGACTCTACCACCAAAAAACGCAAATGGCTCACTTTAGAACAAAAGCTTAATGTTATTAAACTTCATGAAGAAGGTGCTTCTTTTGCTAAAATAGGAAGAGAAAAAGGAATGAACGAAGCGTCAGTTCGAAAAATTGTGAAAAATAAAGATCAATACAAATCGCAAGGTATAGCTACAGCGTCTTATTTGTCAAAAGTAGTGACCAGAATTAGAAGCCCTCGAATAGTTAACATGGAGCGGCTATTATCTATATGGATAGAAGACCTTAATCAAAAACGTATTCCACTTAGTCAAATGGAAATTCAAGCAAAAGCACTAACACTTTACAAAGACTTGCATACTAAAGATGGAGTAGAAAACGAAGTTGCGGGAGCTAGTGAAACTTTTACGGCAAGTCGTGGATGGTTTTTTCGTTTTAAGGAAAGAACTGGTATACACAATGTGCGTATTGTTGGTGAATCTGCAAGTGCAGATAAAGAGGCTGCTTTAAGATATCCAAAAGAGTTATCTGAAATTATAGAAAAAGGTGCCTACAAAGATGAACAAATATTCAACGTTGACGAGACAGGATTATACTGGAAAAAGTTACCGTCACGCACTTTTATAGCAGTCAATGAGAAGTCATGTCCAGGATATAAAATCTCAAAAGATCGTCTTACACTATTATTAGGTGGTAATGCAGCAGGAGATTTTAAATTAAAACCGATGCTTGTATACCGTGCGGAAAATCCTCGAGCTCTTAAGGGTTTATCAAAAAATAATTTCCCAGTACTGTGGCGTTCAAATAAAAAAGCGTGGGTCACAAAAATTTTATTTGAAGATTGGTTCACGAACTATTTTTGCCCTACAACAAAACGGTATTGTCGAGAAAATGGGTTGGATTTTAAGATTTTATTAATTTTAGATAATGCTCCAGGTCATCCCACCGGTCTTAGAGATTTAAATGAAAATGTTCAAATAACATTTCTTCCACCAAATACGACATCGATACTTCAACCGATGGATCAAGGTGTCATTGCAACATTTAAGAGCTATTATTTACGCCGCACTTTTTCACAAGCCATTAAAGCAACAACAGGAGAAAATGCGCCTACTTTAACAGAATTTTGGAAGCGTTACAACATTAGAAATGTTATCGAAAATATAGGCGAAGCATGACATGAAGTGACACCAAACAATATGAGAGCCGTTTGGAAACATATCATACCGCATTGTGCTAATGATTTCATTGGTTTTGAGACGCATTTTTCGGAAGTTACCAATAACATAGTGGAGCTTGGACATCAACTTGGTTTCGAAGATCTGGATTCTGACAACGTGATTGAATGCATTCAATCTAGCACGAACGAGCTCGATAATGAAACACTTATTAACATAGAAGAGCAACGAGCTTATGAAGAACAGAATGACAACTCAGACAACGATGACTGTGTTGAAATGTCTGCAGAAGATTTAACGGCTGAACAGCTTTCAAAAATTATTGGAATGGTCGAAAAAGTTTCAGATCATATAATGGAAGTTGATCCTAATATCGAACGTAGCATTACAATTCGTCGAACAATAAACAATGCAATTCGTTGCTACAAAGAATTGTATGAGGAGAAACGACCAAAAATGATCCAGACATCGTTACTGCAATTTTTTGGAAAATAAAAAATGAATTAAAACATTAGAATTTAAAGTGAATTGTTTTTGTTTATGTTTTTTACATTAACTTGTTTTATTTATTTATTTAATTTTATTTATGTACGTACTTGTTTTTTTGTTCAGTTATTTTTAATAATTTGAAAATGAAATGAATTGTTTTTGTTTGTTTAGTTTTAAAATGAATTGTTTTTATTCGTTTAGTTATTTTAAATATGTACAATGTTTGAATATACATACATATGTACATACATATGTACTACATACTCTCGTTTTTTATTGAAAAGCAGAAAAACAAATTACATATATGTATGTATGTAACAAATTATAGTTTTTTGACTCGATTATCATCATCATGTCCTTTAACCTCCTTCATAGGGGTATAGGGCCTGTAAATAGGCGCATAGGGCCCGAGTGCCTCGATTAGTCCGGTTTCAAATAGTACGGCAAAATGGTGGAACCGATTAACCGTACTATGCGAGGTATTCCTGTATATCTATTTTCATTAGATATTATTAAAAAACATTATGGTAACATAATTGCTATTTACTTACTCACTTGGCATTCATTTAATTTTAATATTTTACGCCATGTTAACTTTTTGCATATTATGATGAAATCATTATAGTCACCTTATAATAATATGACAATTTTAAATTCTAATATTGGCTTTGGCGGAGTGAAAATTACTTGCAAAGTACACTTTACTGTTGAAAGCCTTGGTAATAATTCGAATAGGTACACGGTACGCCATAAAATAATGAAAATTTAACAAATGTTAATATTAAACTAATTTTTGAATATTAATTATTTTATGATATTATCAAAACGTACCACTTTTTTTCGAATCTATGAAAATATGGTATCTTCTGCGTACATTTTTGAAATCATTTGTAGAAGTGGAAAAGAAAAAAAATTTTTTTTTTACTTTATAACCGGTTTTTCTAATATGGCGGCTTCCCTTTGCTTACCATTTTCAAAACCAAAATGTCTTCTCTTGCACTAAGGCTATTTTACTTTTATTGAAACTATTAAAAAGTAATTTAGATACTTGGAAGATAATAATATTTTATAAGAAGTAAATTAGGGATAAAATAAGTATCAATAATAGAATTATAGAACAATGAGCTGTGTAGAAGTATTTTGCGTGATATTTTTGCTCCGAGGATTATTCATTAGCTGTATAACCAGCTCTTACAATTACCTTTATAACACATTTTTGCTCATATTACAGCAGTTTTTATTCTTTATTGCTATATAATGGTTTTATTAAAGAGCGACTTGCAAGGTTTTTAATACCCATGCGGATAATTGAGAAACAAATATAATTTTTACCATAGACTAGACCCAATTCTAGAAACCATTTCTTGAATTCTACAAAACATATGTTACATAAGATGGGCTAAAACTCTTGTGTTCTGGTAGTCCATCTACATTAATATTTAGAGAAATGGTTTGTGGATTTATTTCTTCATTCAACAAGTACTTCCTAAGGCAAATCGATAAGCCATGTTGCCAGTAGGAACCATTGTTGCCCATATATCCTTTAAAACAACGTGTTCTCACTGCAAGTTTTATCATCTGCGGGGCAGTGTTGTAAAATCGTACATGCTTCTGTAACAGAATTTGTTATGGCAGAATTAAAGTCCACGTCTTCATTATGAATCGGTTCTGTTTTTGTTTCATTTTATTTCGAAAATTGCCGCTTCGGTTAACATTATTCCATTTCAAAATATCCATTATAAAATCTCATGCAATTCACTAAATTGTATCCAATCAAGCTCAAAAAAAGCAAGAATTGACTGAAAAGCAGAGCGAGAGCTACCCATGAACATATTTATTATTTGTACCAAAATGTGTAACCACAAAATAGTTGTAAGAGAGTGTTATAGATGCATATTACACTTTTTGGTTGAAGGAGGGTTGTTTAAATGCTAACTTTATTTATTTAATAGAGCTTTAATAAAGTAGCTCTATATAAGCTTATATACCAGCCTTTAAGCTCAAAAAGCAATAATGTTTTATAACGTAGTTGTGTAAACCTTTAAATTGATATTATATTCAGCTTTAATACAGAAAACACTTGTTTTATAATTACTTTATAGATTGGTTGTTAAAGTATTTATAAAATAATTATAAATGTAAAAATGAATTCGAATACCTTTAAGTTTCGTAAATGGTTTCAAGGCAACATTTATATAAACATTATACAATATTTAATAAACTAGTTTTATAATTTTGCCGTATAAGTATTCTCACAATTTTATTTGTTAGCTAAATGGCATTGGAGTGTAAAATACAATTAATAAAACATTAATTCAGCCAAGAAGTATTTACACATGCAATTAAAAAACATATATAAAACAATTTAGTTGTAAGGTGATGCATCTGTGCTAGTTGGGACACTCATATACCAGCAGTAGGACAAAAAATTGAGGCCTCAGTAAAATTTACCATCGTGTAAGGGACAAATGTACTGCCTAGTGCAAGTCCGGCTCAATTTTATAAAAATTATAGGTCACAAGAACGTGCCAAATGGCTATTACGGCCCGCGGAAAAAGGTAATATTTATGCTGACCCATGTTATAAAAAGGTTGCCCACCCTTGGTCTAGACCACCGGATCTGGATCTGCATGCAATATGAGCTTCCTAATTTGGTCGGGCGTAGGACATGGGGTTATCGTGTTATCGTAACACGTTATACTAATGCACGTGGGGCTTAGAGGCGGTATCGGTAATTCACGCGACATAATCGATTTTATTGGTTGAAGTTAATTTGAGTTGCGATCGGTGGAAGTTGATCGCTGGGTTTTCAGATCATACATATTCGGATTTTCTTCTGAAAACAAGGATAAGGATTCAAGTTCAATATATTATTTCGATGTGACAAAGTCTACAACTTTTTTTTTCATAATTAAACACATAGGTAAAAAGCATTCACTAATTCTTATTAATAAGTTTCAATACAAATTTTGGTATATATCTATAAGTGGTGCTCCAGACTTAATCGGCTCAAAAATTTTTAAGAAAAAAAAATTTAATAAGGAAAACAACTGATATTTTCAAGGCTAATTTCTAAATTAAGGCTCAGTAGGTGGAGCACATTCAAAAATCAACAACCAGGGAATAATGAAGGCATATTTGCTACCCTGCGCGAGGCCACAGGGTAAATGAATAAAATATGCACGGTGGGGGATACAGTGGGCGGGGGGGGGGATAAATGAGGGGCACCCCCCCCCCCCCCAAGAGCTCTATGATATATGGATTACTTTAGTTTTCAAAAAAAATGTCGAGTGAAAGCAATTGAAATAGGAAATTCACCTCGAAATATACTATAATCATAAAAATTACTATCTGTAGTTTTGATGAAAAAAAAATCTTGAAAATTTTGCAATTGTAGCTGTGCGCTTAGTTTGAAATGTTAACTGTGCTGTATCTGAATTGTTGAAGTTTTAAAAACGTGGCTTAATAGAACACTAATTTTAGAAACCTCTAGCTACAATAGCTTTGTGAGGTATTTGATTAACACACGTGAGGCAGTACTTTTGTTCCTTACACGACGGTAAATTGTACTGAGGCTTCAAATATAATGTCCTAGTACTCTTGATATGAGCGTGTAAACCCAAGGGATACAGGAACACATTCATTTCAACCCTTTCAATCCATTTGTTGCACTGATGCAACAATTTTCCTATACCGTTAGGGATAAATAGATCACATCGAGTCAGAGTCAGGCCTAAAACATGGGTGTACACAGTTTTTTTTATACCCCGTCAAAATAGACATTCAAACTCGGGATAAATCAAGAATAGCTGAAAATGGAAACAGCGTCGAATTTCGGTGGGGAGCAAAAAAATAATTCAAAAGATCACATATCAGTTTTTTTTGAGATGTGATTGTAGTTACGTAGTGGAGAGACAAGAGTTTCTTCTTTCTTACTTCTTTAGGGGCAGTAAAATTCCACTTAAAATGAGGCGAGGTGAGGTGAGGTTGTAAATACGAGAGACATTTGTTATTTTTTTTGCTGCAGTAAAATATCTGAGCTGAGACGAGGTGAGATTTTAAATACGAACTGGAGAGGCATTTCTTACTTTTGTTGAGGCAGCAAAGGTTCCAAATTGAAATTAGGTGAAGTGAGATTGTAAAATATAAATATACATCGTGGAGGCATAGATTTCTTACTTACTCTGAGGCAGTTTAATGCATATAAGCTTCTTTCTTTAATTTGCTGGTTTTTGGCATATTTATCGCCCCTCGCCTAATTTGAAGCCCCCTCTTACCAATTCATTTTATAATCGTGTCGTAACCAACACTATATTTTTTGTCTGCATTTGAAGTGACCCCTTTAATGGGATAAATCACACTATCCAACACTCGGTCCTCAACTCAAACAGGTTTGTGTATAATGTAGGTATAACCCTCAAAATACTCATTTTTCTGTCTCTTTTTCTTGCAACGAAACGCGAATGAGATGGGGAGTTACTCATAGTCTCCTCATACCCCCGAGAATGATGTTATAATTGTGTTACGGTGATGGATGGGTGAGTCTGACAAATTTTCTGAGGCAAAATTAGGATAAAATAAACTTCCCTGCGACCTCTTGTCTATAAAACCGGTTTGTGTATGGGGGTGATAAAAAAAATGATGCATAGTCTAATAGATGTAATGGATGTAATATTCAATTTAAACTAGACGACAAACATCGAAAAATACTTTTTATAACTTCTTCTAAACATCTCGCGGGCCGGAGGTTGCCTACCGTTGGTCTAGACGTTGAGCCATGAAAATTTTCACAATCTATAGGAATCTAGAAATCAGCATAATTAGTCTTCACCTGTTAGGTGCATAATTAATATAGAATTAAGTTAGAGTTGGTCAATTTTATAAACTCAAGTAATAAAGACATAAATTCAATTTGTAAAACATTTTTTTTATTCGATTCCGAAGTATAAATTATATTTCGCGCACCTGAAATCTACGGCCGGAAACAAAATGTAGCATAATGCCTTAAATACGAAAAGAAATCTAAAAAGAATGTTCCATTTCATCGGAAAAATAATATGCCTGCAAGCAACAAAACAGCAAAATCATGACCTGCGACAATTCACCATTTCAAATAACCATATAAAAATTGGAAATTAAAAAATCTATCCGGCGGTGCCCTGCGCCTGAGCCCTTGGCTAATCAAATACAATTCAAATAGATTATGTCCCACGCACCTGAAATCTTAGGCCGGGAAATCCGAAATGTAGCGAAATAGAATATTCCATTTCGTCCGAGATATATCATTGAATGCCTGAAAACAACAAAAAAACAAAATCATGACCTGCCACAATGGCAGTTAACAAAAAAATCCATCCTGCGCGTGAGCACTTGGCTATTCAAAAAAAATTGTTTCGTCTGCTGCCTTGCTGGTAAGGCAAAGTGAGTGAGGGGTGGAGCAGGCGAAAAAATACATTTCGTCCGTGTGGAATGAAGCTCCGTAGCCACCCTGCCCTTCCTCTCTTCCTTTGACTATCAACAGAGAACTTGGGGAAATGCGTGGAGAGCTTTGTGGAATGTGTATTCTAAAGCTTCGCCTTAGGATACGAAACAAATCCTACCCATCAATTTCCTGGTGCCAAAATTTTGTATGAAGCGGAACATCTGTATTACAGATAGTTAAGTCTGTGGCAGTACTATTTGTTTCTTTCTAAGTAGCTAGCTAGCTGCAAAACTAGTATGAAAACAAGCCAGTGTCTTGATACCATTAGGTAAATCAAAATATAATTCAGCAACGCAGGCATTTGCCGAATTCAATGTAATGTGCATCAGATAACTATAAGGCAAGGCGCAAATTGAGACACGTATAGAACGTGTGGGTTGGCACAGCACAGCGCGTTATTTTGTAAACTATGGAAACGAATAGAACCGCGCAAATTGGCAAGGGGACGCGAGGTGGCGCGACTCGCGTCGCCTACTACACGCGTGGCGTTGTAGTGGAGCCACAGTTTCTCGTGCCTGTCGTGTCAAGATGGGTCAACAATTTCTCATAAATATAAGTAATTTTGTTGTTTTTTTTCTTCCCCCATTTCAGTTTGTTTCATATTGTCTTTTTAAATACCTTGCTATGGCTTTTACAACATCCCTCGTCGTTTCAACTTTACTTTTAAAAGGCTTCCTGAACACACGAAACCGTGAAGATAGTATACCGAAGGCACATTCTACGTTTTGTCTTGCTCTAGAAAGGCGGACGTGAAAAACTTGGTGTTCATAATTTCCAGTTACATTTCTCCTTGAGATTGGTTCAGAAATCGTAGGTATTCGTTCAGGAGTAGGAAGACATAAAGTTTGTTTTATCATTTTCGTTCCCAATGCACTACTAGCAAATATATTCCCATCACTGAACTTTCCCATTGAAGCTGATTCTTAACTTACGTTTAATAATAACAATTTTTTTCTTCCGTAAGTCAGTCATAGTGGTACGCTAGCCACATCGAAACTGCGTCTCAATATGCGGATCACCACGCTACGCGGGTAACACGCGCGTGTCATGTTGCTCGCGTCGTGTCAGCTCACACGTACTATACGCTTCTCAATTTGCGCCTTACCTAAGGCTGGTCGTCCACTGGAAGCGTATTCGAGCGGCCACGCGCTTCGGCTACATGAGCGGCTACAGGCGGCTGCAAGCGGCTCTGAGATACGTGGCTACACGCGACAGGGGTCGTCCACTGCAAGCTTTTCGTGCTGTTCAGTTTGAAGTGAACTTTGAAGTAATAATATTGTGATGGAAGAAGAGGATATGTATTTTTTGGAAAATTCTACGTAGATGAGACGTAGGATTAATAAAAAAAGACGAACGTGTTGGGTTACTATTTTGGAAAAAAGGATGTGTCTGGGGGAATTCCATCATCTTCACAGCGAATTAGAGGGAAATCCCCTTAAATTTTTCGATTATTATCGTATGAGCCCCAACACATTTCAATATATTTTGGATGCCATAGCGCCAATTATCATCAGGGATTCTAACTTCAGCAGACTTTTGCGTATTTATGGAAACTTTCCTCGTAAAGATCTTTAATTTCTTTAACAAAATCTACCTTAAAAACAATAAAATATATCAGTTTATTTTCTACTATAAAATTGAAGAAATGACTTGCTATTTCCTTTTTGAAGTAAAGTTTCTTTTAATGTATTCCTATTAACTAAGTTAGCTGCAACATACAGTGGCTCTCAAAATTATTGGCACACCCAAGAAATTTTACAACAAAGGAAGATATTAAAAAACTAGACTATGTTACCAAATTTTATTGATTAATATTTCCTTGTTTAAATTATTAATTTATAGACTCCCTGGAAGGTGCTTATTAATTTACCATCCAAAAATGGGTTAGTTCAGAATTTTTGGAGAATACAAAAATTTCATGGTTGGGCCAATAATGTTGAGAGCCACTGTATCTCAAAAGACGTTTAGATATAACCTGAGAACACGACGGTCCACCTGACCATCATAAATCCCGAAAACGAATCCTATTACTAAAATATATTTAAATTGCTAACTTATCCTGGGCACTTCCTGGGCATTTTGACACTTTTTATTTTGATAAAATAACTATTATTTTTAATAAAAAACTTGTTTCCCTCGTTCTTAATGGGATTTTGATATTTCATTTAAATTCGTTGAGACTTCATAGAACCGCACACCGCACACGTATATTCAAAATATATTAAATACTAGTTGGGACCCGGCGCGCCTATGCTGCTCCCATACGCCAATAGTAGTAATCAGGTTATGTGAATTTTAATATACAGTAGGAGAGTTTGAAAAGGGCAATTTTTTGGTATTTTTGATTCCAAATAACAGGGATCTGGCATTTTGATCGAGACAATAAAAACCATCCATTGACACGGCATTTTTCGATATACGAATTTTCATACACAGATGAACTATCTCAATGAACCACTTACTTTCTGTATTTTGGATAGCTGGGACCCGGTGTGCCTCGCTGTACCCAGCGTTTAAACATTTAAAATCAATCCAAACCTTCAAAAGTCAACTCTTCTTAACCATTAACGAAAAACCAACCATTCCTATAAAAGTTGGAGTCATTAGATTCAAAATACATTTATTGGTACTATCCAAAATTGCCTGTGTATTCTGTTAAAACCATGAATGTTAAAAGATTTAAAATTAATGCAAATAGCAGCATCAAGCACTCGAAATTCGAGGGCCTTTTTCTAAAGCTTTTTTTAATTTAAATCTAGAAGTCTTCAATAACAAAATTTTTCGAGAACAATAAAACAAAATCGAAAAATGAAACAAATATTTTATAGTTGGAAAAAACAATGCCAAAAAACCAACTTTTATTTTCTCTTATATTGCGAAATTGTGTTCGTCAAAACATGTGAAATTAATGCAAATATTGAAAATCAAACTATTGGCAATATCTAAGGAAAGAACCAATACTTATTTCTGTAAAATTTGGAGACAATTAGATTCAATATGCTTTCATGTGACCAAAATTACATATGTATGTATTCTTTTACAAAACTTGCTGGTAAATTATGTTTTTGGTGTTGTTTTCCGGCGCGTAAGTAAACAAAGATGATGCCTTTCCGACTCGCTGCACCCAACCTTAATACATTTAAAATTAATCCAAATCTCATTCAATCCAAATTCAACTCTTCAACAAATATTAACGGAAAACCAATTATTCCTATAAAAGTTGGAAACGGAGTTCTGCGAAGTATGTCTTCAGTCATTCCGTACTTGTATTTTTCCCACAAAACCGATGCTTCTGTTGGGTATCAATATAATTGCGAACAGCTGACGAATGTTATTCGGCGTGGATGCAAATGCTGCATCAGTAGTGTCAGATCCCAATGATTGTCCTCTTTCAGCAATTGCAACTCGCGACATGCATCTTGATATGTATTGAATATTTGACCATTGACTGTTGGTAAAAATTCGAAAGACGTTGGTCCTGGAACAGTCAGCATCAACAAATGCAAAAAGAAACATTCGCATTGTTTTCGATGTACTGTGTAAAGTCGTCCCAATGTCTTTGCTTTCAATACGGGTGCGATAGTTGGATGTGGTTCGCCTTGTCTACGTGGTTTCCATTTTTTACCTGATTTGTTCCATGTATAATAGCGAGGGACGTTGGTATATAACAATGTTGTTGCGAATTGCCCGAAAATATCAAGTTCTTCGCACAGTGTGAAAAATTCAGTAAGCGTAGTTTTTGGTGGCTTTAAAGCTCGTTGGAGAGCATTTTATTCAGTGAAATATACACGCTGACCGTTTTCAAGATGTACCGCAATCTGAGGCATAATGAAAAAACTCGACAATTATATATTTTCTTATTAACACTTTACTTAATCGCACCAATTAAAAGCTTTTACGCATTTTTCGGTGGAAGTACATATATAAAGAACAATGGATGCTAATATTTTACAGGTTTCCCAATGTTTACAAATACTACAAATGTTGAAGGTAATCCAGATGAGAATGATGGAGAATATAATCTTGCACCTTAAAGATGTAAATAAGATAATGTTTAAGTGTAATTTTCAATTATCTATATAAAAATCAATTGCCGTTCGTTAGTTTCACAAAAACTCGAAAATGGCTCGCCTCAATACAGGGGTCGTTTAAAAAAATAAGAAAACCCCAAAGGAACTACTGAAAATTCTAAAAAAATTGGTCATTTTGGGAGTTTTCACTGCAAATTAGTTTTAATAGCTTCATGGCCTACCCATACATGTAAAATTGTCATTAAATTGGGGTTTTTGAGAAATTACCGATTTAATTTAATGACAATTTCACATTTACGCAGCTGTCAAACAATATATAGGTAGGCCATGAAGCTATTGAAACTAATGTGAGGTGAAAAATCCCAAAATTACCAATTTTTTTGGTTTTGCAGCTGTTCCTTTTGGTTTTTTGAAATGGTTTTTTTTCTAAAACCACCCCTGTATTGAGGCGAACAAAACAAAAAATAAAATATTGAAATCGGTCAAGCCATTTTCGCGTTTTTGCGGGACTAACGCACGGCATTCATTTTTATATATATAGATAGAAGGCTTCAAATATTGTAAATATAGAAGGCTTTGAAGAAAATCCTTTTTATTGGCGCGGCAACGCGCGACCGATCCAAATCAAATTGGATTCGCGCGGTACGCACGAATACGCTTAAAGCCGCCTGTTCAAAATCACCTGCAGTGGACGATTCTTATATGAAATTCTTTATGTTGGACCTGTCGCGCATAGCCGCGTGTAGCCGAAGCGCGTAGCCGCTCGAATACGCTTCCAGTGGACCACCAGCCTATTTCATTGTGTGGTGCTACACGGAGACTCGAGAAGTCGCCCGAAATCAGATTTGAGTCTCGTTATTTAATGCTACCCGAGGCTGGTTTCGGCTTAGAATAATTCTTTACCCTACATGAAAGCTTTGATTGTGTGTATATACCGCGGTCATTGTTTACATCTGAGAAGGGAGAAGAGAAAAAAATGTGCGTATGAGTTCGTTTTCACCCCAGAAATTTTTGGGTAAAAATTCTTTCGTTGAAGTTTCGTCATGTGCGTCCTTCTTCCTCTCCACTCCTTCGTTTCTTTCCAATAAAACCGGGTTTTTCGTACTTCTTGAGTCTCCGTGTAGCACCCCACATTAATGTGAACAAAAATATTAACGTTTTTAGGGTGACCATAAGTAAGGATGTTCTCAAAAAGAGTCTTTTTAAACTCGCGTGACTGCTTATGTGTCTGGCTGCTCCTGTGCTGCACACTTCTTTGTGTGTTCTTTTTTATTTTTTCTTGCTTTATTTGCATATTTAGTGGAGCCTTATCTCAGCGCTTGCTTGTGCTGATTTGGTAAATTTTTCTTTGCCCAGCTGAGAAGTGCGCCTTCTGCGTTAGAAGGGTTTATTCTACTTACTAATAAATCCAACATTCATTTTCGGATTAACTTTACATTACATAACTTATAGATTAAAATTTTACTTTGTTTCAGATTCCCATTATAGAGAGAGGAGAAGAAATTCCACAATTATTTCTAGATATCAAAGTCCAGAAGATTTTGACGTGGAAATCAGCAGTTTTCATATTCGATTCATCTATTGGTATGATAATATTTAATCAAAATATTTTCTCTTAAAAAATCATGCCATCATATCCTTATCCACTTTAAGTGTGTATCTTTTTCAGGGGAACGTTTAACACAAATTATTTCATCCTTGGTGCGAGAAGGTCCAAAAAACTTGTACGATCCTATTTCAATATATATGTACAAAGTCGATCAGAAATTGAAATATCAACAAAAACGAAATGTCGTGAGAGAAGCTTTGGAAAGATTCTCAAAAATGAAAAAAAATAAATTTATTGTTTTCATGAAATCCATTAATGAAATTGCAGAAATTGCTGGAAGTTTCAAAATGTTTAATGTTCACAATGAATGGCTCTTTTTACTGCCGATGGTAAAACATGAAGATGATATTCTCTATATTACTCAAGGATTAAATGAAGGAGTTAATGTAGCATTTGCACTAAATAGAACAATAGAAAACTGTCAGGTATTTTCAAAATAGGTTGGATTGGAATGAAAAGAATATCTTTCATTGTGTTTTTGTCAGGAAACCCTGCTTTGTTCAGTCACTGAATCTATATTTGCTTTTGTAACCGCATTATCAAAAATTATTACTGAGGAAAATTTACTCTATGGGCAGATTTCAGATGAAGAATGGGAAGCAATTCGCTTAACAAAGAAGGAAAGGCAAGAGCAAATGTTAACCCATATAAAGGTATTTATGAAAGCTTTATTTTAATTTAAATTTGTTGTTTATAATAATTAATGCATTATACGCATAATGTTTAGCTGATTTATTAAAACGTACATATAATGTTTAGGTTCTTTAATATCTCTTTAGGTAGCCATCTTAAGGTAGCCATCTAGGCCCTCTACTTTTCAATATCTTCATCTCTGATTTAGCTGAAAAATTAGAGAATATTCCTCATCTCTACTATGCAGATGACCTCAAAATATATAGCACCATTAAGGGGAGGTTCTGGTCGAGCGGCATGAAAAGTGGGTGAACTTTGGAATTTTTTTCTCATACAAGGATTGTTTTTATTGAAATGGGGTTTTTACCACTTGATTATTTGTATATTTGATTACAAAAAACATTTTTTTATTACATAAACAATACAAAATGGCGGCTGCAGCCTTCCTCAAAGTGTGTGCCTCGCCGTGTGTTGTTGTTTGCGCGCAACAGTGTACAGACTCGTGGTTAATTCTTAAACCCAAAAGGATGATAAATTATTTAATTAGAATGAATTTGGGGGGCCATGACGAGGGGGATTTGAAAAATTCCACAAAATAAAAAAATGGCAGCTGTTTAAAAAAAAGTGTCAATTTTTGAGGCACCTTTTTTTTCTTCAAATGTTTAAAAAATATACTTATAACTGGAAAATTAAAAAAAGCTCTCGTCATGGCCCCCTAAATTGAATAATCTTTCATTTAGAAAAAGAATCAAATGAATCGGTTAATTTTTGAAGGCTCTAGAGTGTTGCGCACACTGAAAAAAATCGTTTTGAGAAAAACGCGTTTAAAGTTTAATACGATCTTCACACAGCGAGAGAAACGCGAATTATGAATATTTCCTTTACGCTACATTTACCGAAACACTTTCAATATCGAAAAATCTTTTTGTAGGCATAAACTACATACTTCAAAGATGCAAATTATGTAAGAAAAAAAATGGATTTTTTTTTCGGTCTCGACCAGAACCTCCCCTTAAGTCGCAAACCCACGTATCCTTTCTCCAGTCGAAACTCAAGGTATTGCACGATTGGTGCATAGCCAATAAATTACATCTCAACACTAGTAAGTGCCATGCAATTACCTTCTCTCGAAAGAAAACCACTCAGCTGCAGAACTATTATCCACAACATATTGAATCATGTCGATCATATTGTGGATTTAGGTGTTGTCTTAGACAAAAATCTAAATTTCAATATACACTACGATAATATTACTGCCAGGGCCAATAAACTTCTCAGCTTTATAAAGAGAAGGGCTAAAGAGTTTGGTAATGTAAGGGTTACAAAAACACTTTTTTGTTCCTTAGTCCGCCCAATCCTGGAATATGTTTGTCCAATCTGGGACCCCATATTTCAGATTAACAGAAACAGGATTGAATCTGTTCAAAAGAAATTTCTCCTTATTGCTCTGAGACGATTTGTGAAGCTGTTGTCACTTTCTTGTGAGAGTGCACTTCTATTAGAATAATAACTCCGTCGTTTGTTTCTTTGTACACTTTATTTTATGACTTATGAAATTCACAATTACTGTATTACTATTATATTATTATTAGATATTTTCGGATTACTTGGTAACGCGATCGTGCTCGTGGGAAACTTCTTGACTCGAGAGTGAGAAAACGGAGAATGCCGGAAATTGGTTTTTTTAGATAGGGACGATAGGGACGGAACGGAAAGCGGCTAGATCACTGAACTTTGTGTTCGGTGATCAATGAAATGTTCCGATTGATCGTTATTGATCGTGCTTACCATTTCGGAATATGTTGTGTGACTTTGCGTAAAACTTAGTAATTAAGTTTGTACGCGGTCACCACAAAGCCTACCACCTTAAAAGGACCGGCTTAAAGTTATAGACTTCATGTCACTATCGGGGAGAAGATAAATGCTTATTCCATGCCTTACCCTGGACATTATAAATGATAACCTTAAAGTACAGTCTCTATCGCGTATGATCAAATTCAATGATGATGTTCGACATACAAGACATACAAAACTACTTAAGGAGTACCCGCATCTCACTGAATATGAAAGAAACGAGCCCGTCAATAGGTGCTGTATGATCTTCAATAGCCATGGATCATGTTTTTTCCCTACAATTGATAAAATATCCTTCAAAAAAAACTTAGACCCCTACTAATAGCATGAATCCTTCCCACTTACAATTTTTTTTTCTTTAAGCGTCAGTGTCACTTAATTTTTAAGACTGAATATGTAAGAAAAGTCACTATGTTATGTAATTTAAGTTAGCCTTGTTTGGCTTATATAAATAAATAAATATTCTCGTGCACAAAACGTAAATTGGAAGGCACACACGATAATTCCTTTAAGGCCTACCGTATAGCAATTTTGCAAATAAACGAAGCCAGTTGCAATCTTGTAGTGTCCCAATAAATTTTCAGGTAGCTTTTGAGGATGTTAAAATATTTCAGTGAGTTACCCCCTCTTTCGGTGGTATCCATGCTTTCAAAATTTCGGCCACTGCAACAGTCAGACGGGCATGCGTGATGTTCGAACTTTTTTAATTTTCCCAAGCCTCGCTCGCCACACCCTTGCTACGCCACTGATGGGGAGTAAACCTAGAAAAATCGTGACTGAAGAAAAAAAATTTTCCTTAGTAATAATTCCCCCATCTCGCGGGAATTTCCGAAACTATTAGTCAATTCACTTCACGAACTTTTAACTCAAAATTTTTGGGAATGAAGTAGGCGAGAAAAACAAAATTTTTCTGGGAAGGAAAAAAAAGTAGAAATCTTTGGGAGTCTGGTTTGAGTCGCGACGATAGAGAGTCTGTAGTGCTTAGTGACCAAGTACAAAGATTTTTTTTGAGAAGTTGGGCGAACGAACATCTGCCGGAGTTCGACTAGTGGTGATTGATTTTACGGCCAGTTGGTGTAGCCCATGGCAGAGGATCTCCCCGCTGTTTCGAACAACTACCAAATAAGTTTCCCCGAGCAATATCCCTGAAGGTGGACGTTGAGGAGTGCCAAGATATCGCACCAGCTCAGGGAGCCTCTGCAGTGTTAATGTTTATTTCCTATAGGAACAAGAGTAAAATTGACTGGATACAAGGAGATGATATTCCTCTATGATATGATAGGCTCTGGAAGCTAAAATTCAACAACTTATCGGCTCTTTGGGATAAGAAGATTCCCCAAACAATGTTAAAAGGGGCCTAATTCGAATTTGCGAAACTTTTCCATAGTGGCATGTTATATGCGATTGTGTGTGTGTGTAAATTTCATCGAATTTCTAGCACTTCACTTTGAAACTGACAAAAAAAATCTCTTCTTTTGCTATCTAAAAGCAAGAATCTGTGTTGGCCCTTGTCGGGTCAAACTAAAATTCTAAGTTATATTTTTTGTTAAGATTAGAATGAGTTGTCATTAATTGCGACGATTTTTTAATTAAATTGCTCAACCCGATTGCAGCGTAAAGACCGAACGTAATTAATTTGCGGAATCCAAACTGTTTTAACGAAGAAGTCAGTGTTGTTGGTGGAAAGTTGGTTTTGAGGTGCCGCCTTCGAACTTCCTCTGTTTTGTTGTGTGTCATCGATTCCACTCAGTTTGTCTCAAGCAATTGGTACCAGTCGCAGTGCAGTAACGGAGTTTTTGGAAGCAGAAGTCTTCATATATGGGGGGAGCCAGATGGGTTTCCCGTAGCAGCTCAGGCTTCTTTCTTGACCAGAAACTTCACCCAAGGTACTTTAGAATTAGAAAAAATAAATAAATAGAAAAACACGGTATTGCCGATAAGTCGCCATTTCATTTCTTGGCAAATAAAGTGAAATTTGAATGAGCAAATAATAGAACTTATGTGAATAACACGAAAGGTGTTTGAAGTATTGTTGTTTATTGTATTGTTTTTGTTTTGCCACAAGTAGTCATAAAATAATTCTTTTTTTGTTAACAGGAATTTCTAGTAATTTAAAACTACATATCTCGATAACACTTATGTTATTGCTTAACATTAATTATATATTTACACCTCCTTGATTATAATGCAAGAAAAAAAAATTAACTATATTTACAATTTTTGGATTATATAATATATTTACACCTTATTAATTATTACAAAAATTATGCTGTTGATTCAAACTTTTAAATACTTTAAACTAGCAACGATAGCGCGGTAATATTTTGGTTTTTGATTATCGGCCGATTAACTGGAGCGTCCAGGAGTCGTGCTCGATTGGGATTTTGCCCTAAAAACAAGGTATAAGAATAAAATAATATAACATCGTTTGGCCAAATCGACGTTATCTTTACCGTTCATAGTTGTGTTTTTTGTTGTTCAAGCGTCATATCGTCGTCGAGTTTTTTTTGTACCCATTGTACACGATAACACATAAAACACGTAATCATTTCTTTTGTTAAATTGTTGTTGATTCTTCCATTTAAGTGTTGTTGAACTTGTTTAGGATTAATACAATTAATTGAATATATGAAGTTGAAGTGGTAATCACGTTGCATATTTTATTCCCCAGCATGAAGTGCTAGGTTTGTTTTGAATTTTTCCAGGATGGTTGGGTAGGTTTCCTCCCTGGGATTCTCTCGTCGTCGCTTTGCTAAAATTTACAGGTCCACCATATCGTTGCGAGTCAATGATTGAAACCAGTGGGATCTTGACCAAGGACGAGAATGACATGAAGAAATCTCACATGGACAATTAGGTAAGTGGTGAACCATATATGTAGCGGTCCGGTCACACCCCCCACGACCCCTTCCGTCGAGCTAGCGTATACCGTGTGACCGGCTTATCACCCCCTATCACTATTTCGGAACCAGGGTGGATGGTTTGTTTTTCAAAATTTTTATGTCTACCCCAGCATGATGGCAGTAGCCTTGCTGTCACCAGCAAGGAGCTCCATTGTGCCGGTACAATATGCAATAGATATAGTGGAAGGTCTGCGGGTATATAGTATCTACGCTTTCAGAAAAGTCACGCCAATGATAGATGCAGGAAGTATAGTGACGAGCCTACTTAGTGCCTTGATACAAGTGCAATTGGAAAATATCAATATTTAGGAATTCCTATTTACATTAAAACCTAAAAACGAAAGCAAAGGTTTTATGATAACTGAAAGATTTTCGATTGAAACTGGTCTAAAAATCGCGTAAAAACTGCATCAAGTGAGGTTCCATATGTCGTGGTACTTTTGTCAATATTGGGTCTGTTACTCTGTTTAGAGCCAGTGATGGGCAAACCTACACAGCTAAAAAAAGCATTTGTGTAAAGCTATCAAAGGTTTTCTAAAGCTTTACACTGACTAGACAGTGTATTCTTTCATATGAGTACAAAATCTGATACGTTCTCACCCTGCAAACAATTTCTCGGAGGCTCGCTTTCTCGGACCATTCTCGATTCGAAAAATGCTTGCGAAGGGTACGAGAAAAAGATTCAAAACGCAAAATGAAAGCTCTCCTGGGTGATTTGTTTCTCCCAAAGCCTTCATGCTGTAGAAAAATATTGAGAGCCGATTTCCCCTGAATGGGATTACACTAACAACATAACGTCATTTCACCGATTTGAAGTCCTATTGAGAGGAAATTTTGAGAGCCTTTAGTTTCTCTTCAACGATTTGTTTGGAAAGTTTGAGCTTTTGACTAGTTTTGCTCGGCGGAGTGATTTTCGGCGCAGAAGCGATTTGCTATCGATACGAGCATGCGATTCGTTATCAGCACGAGAAAGCGATTCGATCTCTTGCTCCGCTTTTATTGCCTTCGAATTCGTTTACGAGTCGTTAACGAGTCCGAGATCGAAGCAAGCTTTCGCTTTTGGCAAATCGTTTCCGAATCGAAATGTTTGCAGGGCACTCGCATGAGGTCTTAATTAAAACTGATATGCTTTTTCTTGGATATCGAGTCATCTGACTTCGTATACATATTCAAAGCTCATTCAAAGCTCTAACCCAGTAGGAATTCTAGGTAGCCCTTACCGATGGAGCACTGATATAAGTAGTCATCTGGTAAGGGTACTCATATTTTCTTAGGTGTTAGAAGAGCCCTTATATAACGCATTACAATAGAAGGCAGATGGTAAGGGGTAATCCCGAATTAGACCCAGAGAAGTTAAAATTTGCCCGATGACTCAAATACCATTACAAAAATACGAAAACAAATGAGTCATCGGGTAAATTTCTAACTTCGTTGGGTCTAATTCTGGATTACCCCTTACCATCTGCCTTCTCCTGTAATGCGTTATATAAGGGCTCATCGATGTAGTAAAAAGTAAGGCCTTACCTCCTATGACATCGTGTGTAAAAATAAGCACTTCTGTAAGGGGTATGGTAAGGCCTTCCCCTTACCAGTAAGTGCTCTTTTCAGTACTTCTGTAAGCTTACAAGTCCTACTGGGAAAGCTCATTTTCCCGCGGGCATAGGAATGCCCGTCACTGGTTTAAACGCTTCGCTCCCAGGAACGTTTCTCACGCACTTTGTGGATGAAGGGAGAAGTGCGGAGATAGAGTTAATCCTTCTAGTTCAGAAGGTACACTTCTCAGCTGGGCTGAGAAACGGGCCGCACTTATGTGCAGGGACCGAACCGGCCGAGAGCACCCAAAAGGTATAAGAAGAGAAACACCGCATAACGAGTATGCGACCGAAAATGCGGGCTCCTTCTCGACCCTCCCCAGCACTCCGGTAGCAAGCCGGTCCGGCCCCTGCACACAAACGCGGTCACATTTACCACTGCACAGTGGCTCAGCTAAGACATGCAAACATAAACAAGAAAAAGTAAGAACGAACACATAAAGAAACGTGCAACACAGGAGGAGCGAGACACATAAGCAGTCACGCTAGTTTAAGACTCTTTTTGAGAACATCCTTGCTTATGGTCACGCTAAAAACATTAATATTTTTGTTCACATTAATGAACATTCGATTTACGGGTTCAAATTTACCGTAATTGGTGTTAGAGGAGTTGATGTGTAAGAGAGGTGGCCCTCTCAAATTATAACTGCTCTCTCTAAACCACGCACGGCGACTTAGAAAACCTGAGTCAACCCTTCCGTTGAGGAGTTGATGAACGAATACCACATCGGCCACCTCACGATTCTTTTGAAGAGTGCTTAAGTTAAGTAACTTAAGTCGGTATTCGTATGATGGAAGAACAAATGGGTCTTCCCAAGGAAGATGACTCAGTGAGAATCGAACGAACCTTCGCTGGACCGATTCAATTTTTCAAACGTGCGAAGAGTAGTGAGGAGACCAAAACTGGGACGCATATTCAAGTAATGGTCTGACTAGAGAAATGTAAAGATGTTTAGTGATCAAGGTGTTATTAAATTCTTTGGATCACCTTTTGATAAAACCCAGGACTAAACTACCTTTGGAGGAAATATAGTCAATGTGAGCGGAAAAATCCAGCTTACTATCAAATCTAATCCCGAGATCTTTAACAAAATTAACACG
Source organism: Thereva nobilitata (assembly GCA_963855945.1). Taxonomy (NCBI): domain Eukaryota; kingdom Metazoa; phylum Arthropoda; class Insecta; order Diptera; family Therevidae; genus Thereva; species Thereva nobilitata. Next base: position 69,686,009 of record OY979695.1, read on the forward strand.
AGGGACACCCTCATTAAGAAAGGTGTAGTTATAAATAATAGTACTACGTCTCCTACAAAAAGTCATGACTTCGAATTTAATAATATTTAGAACCAGGTTGTTGTTAACACACCAAGAGTGAAAGGAGTCAAGGTCAACTTGCAAAAGTTTGCAATCCTCAATACTCTTTATGTGACGGTACAATTTGATGTCATCAGCGTAAATCAAAATTCTACAGTGTCTTAGCAAGGGAACAATGTCATCAATTGATAGAATAAAGAGGAGAGCTCCTAGATGACTGCCTTGAGGGACACCGGATGACCCTTCTATGGTTGCAGATTTGGAACCACGGAAAAGAACTTGGTAGGTCCTGCCAGCTAAGTAAGACTGGAAACATACTAGAAGGGCTTGCGGAAAACCTAGCTTTCTTAGTTTAAGAATTATAATAGAGTGGGAGAGCTTGTGAAATGCCTCACTAAAATCAGTGTCAACACAATCAGTTTGGCAGCCGGAAACGAAGCCCTCGACAGCATGAGAAGTGAACTCGAGTAGATTGGTGGTGGTGGAACGAGCCGCAAGAAAACCATGTTAATTCGTTGAGATGGGCTTCTTGCAGATAGGCGCGGTTGCCGAATAAATAATCGATTCAAAAAGTTTCGGTATAACAGACAACTTCTCAACTGGTCTATAATTCGATATTTCATTCTTGCTCCCGCTTTTATGAATAGGGATTATGAACTAATTTTTCCATAGAGTAGGGAAATACCCTTTATTCAGGGATTTTTGAAAAAGGGTTTTCAGTGGATACTGGGAACCTCCGCACAGGACTTAAGGACAGCAGGAGGAATACCGTCGGGGCCGGAAGTGAAGTCGAATGGGAGTTCGTTAATATGTTTCACGATATCGTCACTGGTTATTGAGAGAGATAAGCTATGAGCCTCTCGGTTTGGAGTTATGTGACGAAAATTATTGTCGTTAGGCAGAAAACCAGAAGGAGTGATAGATTGGTGAAAGAAAGATGCAAACATGTTACAAATCTCGGAGGGCTCACAACTAGACCAGTTAATGTGCTGCATAGTATTCGGGTAGTTATCTACTTTCTTCTTAGAGTTGACAAACTTAAAGAAGTTTCTAAGATCGGTATACACTTTGTCCCTCATGCTGCTGAGATAATCTCGATACAGAGCAGAAGAGAGTGAACGAAAACTGTTATAGCAATCGATAAATGAATTGAGACTCGAATAGTCTTTTCTCTTTAAATAGGGTTTCCAGAGTCTATTCTTCTGGTTTCTTAAATGCTTCAGCTCGTTATTGAACCAGGGTGGAGATGAACTGGGCAATTTTCGTTGCTCAAAAGGTACGCAAGAAACGAAGGCTTCATAAAGTACGGCATAAAACCGTGTCACGTCGACATCCAACTCATTTGCGGAAAGCAAGCTGTTGAAATCAATCGATGCAAGCTTAGATGACAATTCCCCAAAAGTTAGCCTTTTTAAAGTTAAAGGAATGGCTTACCACCTCCGGACAAGAATTGTACTCTGAGTTGAAGCAATAATTAAGCAAGAGAGGAGGGTGGTAATTGTCAACTGACGTCAGGATTATTGGACTGGGTTCGACAGACAGATTTACTGAGTCAGTAAAGAATACGAGATCTAACTGCCTCCCCAACTCGTTAGAGACACCGCTCACTTGATTCAGGGCAAGTGAGAATAAGGAATTGAGAAAGGAGGATTCCTTAGAATTCAGGTTGCCTTCGGGGAGGTAGTTATCGTCATCTTCATCTAATACCCACTGAATATTGGGTAAATTTAAGTACCTCTCATCATCCCCACCTTCCCCTTCATCCGATGAAAAATTAACATTGAAATCGCCACTCAAAATCATGGGGATTTCGTTGAAGTTTCGATCTAGTGAAATTGAACCTTTAGAAGTGGATATTGTCATGTATGAATTCCGTAAAGTTTTATGCGGCGATACATAAATAACTACCATCAAATTCATTTGTCCATTTTCTGCCATACATCTACCTACACCCATTTCATGGGGCCTTATGCCGGGTTTTCACTAGTAGAATTAATGGTAGAGTACATTGGTGTAGTACTAACTATCCTGTGAACTCACCTAATAAAAACTCGGTTATAGTAGAGTAGAGCGGTATAGCACCGTGGTAAAGTTACTCTACCGCTAGTAGGCCAGTTACTCTACCACTAATTCTACTAGTGAAAACCCGGCATTATTCTCTATTACAATATCATCATATTTTTTCACGGAACTGACGAAATCGTATTCTCTATTACAATATTGGAATCAATTTTACTTGTAAATCTAACAATATTGTCAACTTTTTAGTCGGAAGCTTTTCGGTTTGGATTTAACAATATTGTAATAAAGAATACGGCCCATGGAGATTTATTGTGATTAAGCGATAGCGTTTTCGGTATGTCCGTATGAGATATCAGCGGATCAGCGGAGTCCTTATCATATTCTTTATTTTTCATTCAAGCTTCTGATTAAACAACTTCGTTTAGGGAAAGTATTGATAATCCTGGTCTATTCAAACCCGAGTAAAAATAATTTAGTTGGCTAATTTTCTTAAAAGCATGCACGCGCCGCACCTATCACGCATAGCGAACAAATGCGCATGTCACACCGGTATGCACGCTCCCGTCCAGGCATGCATGCTATCGCCACAGGCACGAAAATCTAAAAATACGCCTGCTAGAAGTATCCCAGCTGGAAAAACCTGAATTGATTCCATCCGAATGAATTCCGAATTTATTACAAAATAATTAGTTTGCAATTACCCAGCGGGAAAAAGAATTAATTCGGAATTAATTTAGAATCAATTCCCATACAAACGAACTAATTCCATTTGTATTCTTTTGTATGAAATGAATTACTTTTACCTGGCCATTGCATAGGGCGGAATGAATTTATTCTCTCTGAATTACAAAGTAATTAATTCTGAATTAGTTACAAAGTGTTTTATTCTGAACTAGTTACGAAGTAATAAATATAGAATACAATACTTAGTAACTAGTTCAGAATGGATTCCTTTGTAACTAGTTCAAAATACAACACTTTGCCTTCTCCTGTAATGCGTTATATAAGGGCTCATCGATGTAGTAAAAAGTAAGGCCTTACCTCCTATGACATCGTGTGTAAAAATAAGCACTTCTGTAAGGGGTATGGTAAGGCCTTCCCCTTACCAGTAAGTGCTCTTTTCAGTACTTCTGTAAGCTTACAAGTCCTACTGGGAAAGCTCATTTTCCCGCGGGCATAGGAATGCCCGTCACTGGTTTAAACGCTTCGCTCCCAGGAACGTTTCTCACGCACTTTGTGGATGAAGGGAGAAGTGCGGAGATAGAGTTAATCCTTCTAGTTCAGAAGGTACACTTCTCAGCTGGGCTGAGAAACGGGCCGCACTTATGTGCAGGGACCGAACCGGCCGAGAGCACCCAAAAGGTATAAGAAGAGAAACACCGCATAACGAGTATGCGACCGAAAATGCGGGCTCCTTCTCGACCCTCCCCAGCACTCCGGTAGCAAGCCGGTCCGGCCCCTGCACACAAACGCGGTCACATTTACCACTGCACAGTGGCTCAGCTAAGACATGCAAACATAAACAAGAAAAAGTAAGAACGAACACATAAAGAAACGTGCAACACAGGAGGAGCGAGACACATAAGCAGTCACGCTAGTTTAAGACTCTTTTTGAGAACATCCTTGCTTATGGTCACGCTAAAAACATTAATATTTTTGTTCACATTAATGAACATTCGATTTACGGGTTCAAATTTACCATAATTGGTGTTAGAGGAGTTGATGTGTAAGAGAGGTGGCCCTCTCAAATTATAACTGCTCTCTCTAAACCACGCACGGCGACTTAGAAAACCTGAGTCAACCCTTCCGTTGAGGAGTTGATGAACGAATACCACATCGGCCACCTCACGATTCTTTTGAAGAGTGCTTAAGTTAAGTAACTTAAGTCGGTATTCGTATGATGGAAGAACAAATGGGTCTTCCCAAGGAAGATGACTCAGTGAGAATCGAACGAACCTTCGCTGGACCGATTCAATTTTTCAAACGTGCGAAGAGTAGTGAGGAGACCAAAACTGGGACGCATATTCAAGTAATGGTCTGACTAGAGAAATGTAAAGATGTTTAGTGATCAAGGTGTTATTAAATTCTTTGGATCACCTTTTGATAAAACCCAGGACTAAACTACCTTTGGAGGAAATATAGTCAATGTGAGCGGAAAAATCCAGCTTACTATCAAATCTAATCCCGAGATCTTTAACAAAATTAACACTAGGGACACCCTCATTAAGAAAGGTGTAGTTATAAATAATAGTACTACGTCTCCTACAAAAAGTCATGACTTCGAATTTAATAATATTTAGAACCAGGTTGTTGTTAACACACCAAGAGTGAAAGGAGTCAAGGTCAACTTGCAAAAGTTTGCAATCCTCAATACTCTTTATGTGACGGTACAATTTGATGTCATCAGCGTAAATCAAAATTCTACAGTGTCTTAGCAAGGGAACAATGTCATCAATTGATAGAATAAAGAGGAGAGCTCCTAGATGACTGCCTTGAGGGACACCGGATGACCCTTCTATGGTTGCAGATTTGGAACCACGGAAAAGAACTTGGTAGGTCCTGCCAGCTAAGTAAGACTGGAAACATACTAGAAGGGCTTGCGGAAAACCTAGCTTTCTTAGTTTAAGAATTATAATAGAGTGGGAGAGCTTGTGAAATGCCTCACTAAAATCAGTGTCAACACAATCAGTTTGGCAGCCGGAAACGAAGCCCTCGACAGCATGAGAAGTGAACTCGAGTAGATTGGTGGTGGTGGAACGAGCCGCAAGAAAACCATGTTAATTCGTTGAGATGGGCTTCTTGCAGATAGGCGCGGTTGCCGAATAAATAATCGATTCAAAAAGTTTCGGTATAACAGACAACTTCTCAACTGGTCTATAATTCGATATTTCATTCTTGCTCCCGCTTTTATGAATAGGGATTATGAACTAATTTTTCCATAGAGTAGGGAAATACCCTTTATTCAGGGATTTTTGAAAAAGGGTTTTCAGTGGATACTGGGAACCTCCGCACAGGACTTAAGGACAGCAGGAGGAATACCGTCGGGGCCGGAAGTGAAGTCGAATGGGAGTTCGTTAATATGTTTCACGATATCGTCACTGGTTATTGAGAGAGATAAGCTATGAGCCTCTCGGTTTGGAGTTATGTGACGAAAATTATTGTCGTTAGGCAGAAAACCAGAAGGAGTGATAGATTGGTGAAAGAAAGATGCAAACATGTTACAAATCTCGGAGGGCTCACAACTAGACCAGTTAATGTGCTGCATAGTATTCGGGTAGTTATCTACTTTCTTCTTAGAGTTGACAAACTTAAAGAAGTTTCTAAGATCGGTATACACTTTGTCCCTCATGCTGCTGAGATAATCTCGATACAGAGCAGAAGAGAGTGAACGAAAACTGTTATAGCAATCGATAAATGAATTGAGACTCGAATAGTCTTTTCTCTTTAAATAGGGTTTCCAGAGTCTATTCTTCTGGTTTCTTAAATGCTTCAGCTCGTTATTGAACCAGGGTGGAGATGAACTGGGCAATTTTCGTTGCTCAAAAGGTACGCAAGAAACGAAGGCTTCATAAAGTACGGCATAAAACCGTGTCACGTCGACATCCAACTCATTTGCGGAAAGCAAGCTGTTGAAATCAATCGATGCAAGCTTAGATGACAATTCCCCAAAAGTTAGCCTTTTTAAAGTTAAAGGAATGGCTTACCACCTCCGGACAAGAATTGTACTCTGAGTTGAAGCAATAATTAAGCAAGAGAGGAGGGTGGTAATTGTCAACTGACGTCAGGATTATTGGACTGGGTTCGACAGACAGATTTACTGAGTCAGTAAAGAATACGAGATCTAACTGCCTCCCCAACTCGTTAGAGACACCGCTCACTTGATTCAGGGCAAGTGAGAATAAGGAATTGAGAAAGGAGGATTCCTTAGAATTCAGGTTGCCTTCGGGGAGGTAGTTATCGTCATCTTCATCTAATACCCACTGAATATTGGGTAAATTTAAGTACCTCTCATCATCCCCACCTTCCCCTTCATCCGATGAAAAATTAACATTGAAATCGCCACTCAAAATCATGGGGATTTCGTTGAAGTTTCGATCTAGTGAAATTGAACCTTTAGAAGTGGATATTGTCATGTATGAATTCCGTAAAGTTTTATGCGGCGATACATAAATAACTACCATCAAATTCATTTGTCCATTTTCTGCCATACATCTACCTACACCCATTTCATGGGGCCTTATGCCGGGTTTTCACTAGTAGAATTAATGGTAGAGTACATTGGTGTAGTACTAACTATCCTGTGAACTCACCTAATAAAAACTCGGTTATAGTAGAGTAGAGCGGTATAGCACCGTGGTAAAGTTACTCTACCGCTAGTAGGCCAGTTACTCTACCACTAATTCTACTAGTGAAAACCCGGCATTATTCTCTATTACAATATCATCATATTTTTTCACGGAACTGACGAAATCGTATTCTCTATTACAATATTGGAATCAATTTTACTTGTAAATCTAACAATATTGTCAACTTTTTAGTCGGAAGCTTTTCGGTTTGGATTTAACAATATTGTAATAAAGAATACGGCCCATGGAGATTTATTGTGATTAAGCGATAGCGTTTTCGGTATGTCCGTATGAGATATCAGCGGATCAGCGGAGTCCTTATCATATTCTTTATTTTTCATTCAAGCTTCTGATTAAACAACTTCGTTTAGGGAAAGTATTGATAATCCTGGTCTATTCAAACCCGAGTAAAAATAATTTAGTTGGCTAATTTTCTTAAAAGCATGCACGCGCCGCACCTATCACGCATAGCGAACAAATGCGCATGTCACACCGGTATGCACGCTCCCGTCCAGGCATGCATGCTATCGCCACAGGCACGAAAATCTAAAAATACGCCTGCTAGAAGTATCCCAGCTGGAAAAACCTGAATTGATTCCATCCGAATGAATTCCGAATTTATTACAAAATAATTAGTTTGCAATTACCCAGCGGGAAAAAGAATTAATTCGGAATTAATTTAGAATCAATTCCCATACAAACGAACTAATTCCATTTGTATTCTTTTGTATGAAATGAATTACTTTTACCTGGCCATTGCATAGGGCGGAATGAATTTATTCTCTCTGAATTACAAAGTAATTAATTCTGAATTAGTTACAAAGTGTTTTATTCTGAACTAGTTACGAAGTAATAAATATAGAATACAATACTTAGTAACTAGTTCAGAATGGATTCCTTTGTAACTAGTTCAAAATACAACACTTTGCCTTCTCCTGTAATGCGTTATATAAGGGCTCATCGATGTAGTAAAAAGTAAGGCCTTACCTCCTATGACATCGTGTGTAAAAATAAGCACTTCTGTAAGGGGTATGGTAAGGCCTTCCCCTTACCAGTAAGTGCTCTTTTCAGTACTTCTGTAAGCTTACAAGTCCTACTGGGAAAGCTCATTTTCCCGCGGGCATAGGAATGCCCGTCACTGGTTTAAACGCTTCGCTCCCAGGAACGTTTCTCACGCACTTTGTGGATGAAGGGAGAAGTGCGGAGATAGAGTTAATCCTTCTAGTTCAGAAGGTACACTTCTCAGCTGGGCTGAGAAACGGGCCGCACTTATGTGCAGGGACCGAACCGGCCGAGAGCACCCAAAAGGTATAAGAAGAGAAACACCGCATAACGAGTATGCGACCGAAAATGCGGGCTCCTTCTCGACCCTCCCCAGCACTCCGGTAGCAAGCCGGTCCGGCCCCTGCACACAAACGCGGTCACATTTACCACTGCACAGTGGCTCAGCTAAGACATGCAAACATAAACAAGAAAAAGTAAGAACGAACACATAAAGAAACGTGCAACACAGGAGGAGCGAGACACATAAGCAGTCACGCTAGTTTAAGACTCTTTTTGAGAACATCCTTGCTTATGGTCACGCTAAAAACATTAATATTTTTGTTCACATTAATGAACATTCGATTTACGGGTTCAAATTTACCGTAATTGGTGTTAGAGGAGTTGATGTGTAAGAGAGGTGGCCCTCTCAAATTATAACTGCTCTCTCTAAACCACGCACGGCGACTTAGAAAACCTGAGTCAACCCTTCCGTTGAGGAGTTGATGAACGAATACCACATCGGCCACCTCACGATTCTTTTGAAGAGTGCTTAAGTTAAGTAACTTAAGTCGGTATTCGTATGATGGAAGAACAAATGGGTCTTCCCAAGGAAGATGACTCAGTGAGAATCGAACGAACCTTCGCTGGACCGATTCAATTTTTCAAACGTGCGAAGAGTAGTGAGGAGACCAAAACTGGGACGCATATTCAAGTAATGGTCTGACTAGAGAAATGTAAAGATGTTTAGTGATCAAGGTGTTATTAAATTCTTTGGATCACCTTTTGATAAAACCCAGGACTAAACTACCTTTGGAGGAAATATAGTCAATGTGAGCGGAAAAATCCAGCTTACTATCAAATCTAATCCCGAGATCTTTAACAAAATTAACACGAGGGACACCCTCATTAAGAAAGGTGTAGTTATAAATAATAGTACTACGTCTCCTACAAAAAGTCATGACTTCGAATTTAATAATATTTAGAACCAGGTTGTTGTTAACACACCAAGAGTGAAAGGAGTCAAGGTCAACTTGCAAAAGTTTGCAATCCTCAATACTCTTTATGTGACGGTACAATTTGATGTCATCAGCGTAAATCAAAATTCTACAGTGTCTTAGCAAGGGAACAATGTCATCAATTGATAGAATAAAGAGGAGAGCTCCTAGATGACTGCCTTGAGGGACACCGGATGACCCTTCTATGGTTGCAGATTTGGAACCACGGAAAAGAACTTGGTAGGTCCTGCCAGCTAAGTAAGACTGGAAACATACTAGAAGGGCTTGCGGAAAACCTAGCTTTCTTAGTTTAAGAATTATAATAGAGTGGGAGAGCTTGTGAAATGCCTCACTAAAATCAGTGTCAACACAATCAGTTTGGCAGCCGGAAACGAAGCCCTCGACAGCATGAGAAGTGAACTCGAGTAGATTGGTGGTGGTGGAACGAGCCGCAAGAAAACCATGTTAATTCGTTGAGATGGGCTTCTTGCAGATAGGCGCGGTTGCCGAATAAATAATCGATTCAAAAAGTTTCGGTATAACAGACAACTTCTCAACTGGTCTATAATTCGATATTTCATTCTTGCTCCCGCTTTTATGAATAGGGATTATGAACTAATTTTTCCATAGAGTAGGGAAATACCCTTTATTCAGGGATTTTTGAAAAAGGGTTTTCAGTGGATACTGGGAACCTCCGCACAGGACTTAAGGACAGCAGGAGGAATACCGTCGGGGCCGGAAGTGAAGTCGAATGGGAGTTCGTTAATATGTTTCACGATATCGTCACTGGTTATTGAGAGAGATAAGCTATGAGCCTCTCGGTTTGGAGTTATGTGACGAAAATTATTGTCGTTAGGCAGAAAACCAGAAGGAGTGATAGATTGGTGAAAGAAAGATGCAAACATGTTACAAATCTCGGAGGGCTCACAACTAGACCAGTTAATGTGCTGCATAGTATTCGGGTAGTTATCTACTTTCTTCTTAGAGTTGACAAACTTAAAGAAGTTTCTAAGATCGGTATACACTTTGTCCCTCATGCTGCTGAGATAATCTCGATACAGAGCAGAAGAGAGTGAACGAAAACTGTTATAGCAATCGATAAATGAATTGAGACTCGAATAGTCTTTTCTCTTTAAATAGGGTTTCCAGAGTCTATTCTTCTGGTTTCTTAAATGCTTCAGCTCGTTATTGAACCAGGGTGGAGATGAACTGGGCAATTTTCGTTGCTCAAAAGGTACGCAAGAAACGAAGGCTTCATAAAGTACGGCATAAAACCGTGTCACGTCGACATCCAACTCATTTGCGGAAAGCAAGCTGTTGAAATCAATCGATGCAAGCTTAGATGACAATTCCCCAAAAGTTAGCCTTTTTAAAGTTAAAGGAATGGCTTACCACCTCCGGACAAGAATTGTACTCTGAGTTGAAGCAATAATTAAGCAAGAGAGGAGGGTGGTAATTGTCAACTGACGTCAGGATTATTGGACTGGGTTCGACAGACAGATTTACTGAGTCAGTAAAGAATACGAGATCTAACTGCCTCCCCAACTCGTTAGAGACACCGCTCACTTGATTCAGGGCAAGTGAGAATAAGGAATTGAGAAAGGAGGATTCCTTAGAATTCAGGTTGCCTTCGGGGAGGTAGTTATCGTCATCTTCATCTAATACCCACTGAATATTGGGTAAATTTAAGTACCTCTCATCATCCCCACCTTCCCCTTCATCCGATGAAAAATTAACATTGAAATCGCCACTCAAAATCATGGGGATTTCGTTGAAGTTTCGATCTAGTGAAATTGAACCTTTAGAAGTGGATATTGTCATGTATGAATTCCGTAAAGTTTTATGCGGCGATACATAAATAACTACCATCAAATTCATTTGTCCATTTTCTGCCATACATCTACCTACACCCATTTCATGGGGCCTTATGCCGGGTTTTCACTAGTAGAATTAATGGTAGAGTACATTGGTGTAGTACTAACTATCCTGTGAACTCACCTAATAAAAACTCGGTTATAGTAGAGTAGAGCGGTATAGCACCGTGGTAAAGTTACTCTACCGCTAGTAGGCCAGTTACTCTACCACTAATTCTACTAGTGAAAACCCGGCATTATTCTCTATTACAATATCATCATATTTTTTCACGGAACTGACGAAATCGTATTCTCTATTACAATATTGGAATCAATTTTACTTGTAAATCTAACAATATTGTCAACTTTTTAGTCGGAAGCTTTTCGGTTTGGATTTAACAATATTGTAATAAAGAATACGGCCCATGGAGATTTATTGTGATTAAGCGATAGCGTTTTCGGTATGTCCGTATGAGATATCAGCGGATCAGCGGAGTCCTTATCATATTCTTTATTTTTCATTCAAGCTTCTGATTAAACAACTTCGTTTAGGGAAAGTATTGATAATCCTGGTCTATTCAAACCCGAGTAAAAATAATTTAGTTGGCTAATTTTCTTAAAAGCATGCACGCGCCGCACCTATCACGCATAGCGAACAAATGCGCATGTCACACCGGTATGCACGCTCCCGTCCAGGCATGCATGCTATCGCCACAGGCACGAAAATCTAAAAATACGCCTGCTAGAAGTATCCCAGCTGGAAAAACCTGAATTGATTCCATCCGAATGAATTCCGAATTTATTACAAAATAATTAGTTTGCAATTACCCAGCGGGAAAAAGAATTAATTCGGAATTAATTTAGAATCAATTCCCATACAAACGAACTAATTCCATTTGTATTCTTTTGTATGAAATGAATTACTTTTACCTGGCCATTGCATAGGGCGGAATGAATTTATTCTCTCTGAATTACAAAGTAATTAATTCTGAATTAGTTACAAAGTGTTTTATTCTGAACTAGTTACGAAGTAATAAATATAGAATACAATACTTAGTAACTAGTTCAGAATGGATTCCTTTGTAACTAGTTCAAAATACAACACTTTGTAAGAAGAAATTTTAATTTATTGTTTATGTTTCAAGCCGACTGAAGTAATTTTTTAGTTGTATAAATTTTTAGTGAAAAAAGTGACAGTTTTAAAAAGTGAAAATTATATATTTGTGAAGAACTAATAAGTAAATTATATTTGTGAAGAACTAATAAGTAAACTATATTTATGAAGAACTAATAACTAGAAGTGTTTTATTTTAATAGTTCAAAACGAGCAATAAAAAAATATAAATAAAAAAGGAAAGTGTTCAAAAATTCTCTATATTTGATTTAATCTATTTTTATGACATTACTAACAAAAAACCCGCGCGCGTTGCAACGCCTTTCAATAAAAAAGATTATGTGTGCACAGTAGGTGGGTCGTGGGTGCAAGAAATAATCAAGCAATAAAAAACGAATGCTAAATGAAATCAATGACGTGGTGGCGCGGTGCAATCATTTCGAGTCACACAAATAAAGAACACCTATTTCGGGTTGAATTTCGAAAAATCCTGTAATATAGTACGTGTTTATTATTTGAGGAGTGGGCGAACAAAACGGCACATGTCCATGGTTGACCGTTTTAAGTTTTTTGACTGAACCGTGTTCATTACACTAAACAACAACTAATTTCAATTTCAGACACTTCAAAAAGCACATGCATGTCATACTTGTTTGATAGCAAAATGAAGGTTTCCTTGCAAAAAGGCAAATGTCCTACGAATATTTATATTTTTTAACCATTCGTCAATGTGGATTTTCAAAAGGGAATTTTTTCTCTTAGTTTATTAAACATTTTTAAAATATTTTTTTTGGTTCTGAATGAGTTCAAATAGTAGCACAACCTGACATAATCATAAATAGTTGATGTGATCAGTTCAGAGACCTAAACAGTTTTTTGCGTTTTCTGAACAATTTTCAAAATTGGACATGTGCCGTTTTGTTCGCGCACTCCTCATTTATGGTGTGGAGTATTTATACTAAGTTTGAAGAAAATGTGACTAAAAAAAATTCCGCATACAGCCTATTCAACCCGATTTCATCCCCTGAAGGAATGAATTTCGAAAAATGGCTTCGTAGTGAATGTCCACGTTATTATAGGGATGCACTGTCATTTCAGCCCTTTAGGTCCAGCGGTTTGGGTCAATCCCATTTCACTTCCACTTCACTCCCTTAGATTTCGAAAAATCGCTTGTTATTGGATGTTCATGTCATTATAGGGATGCACTGTGAAAATTTCAGTCCTTTGGGTCCAGCGGTTTGGGCTGTGCGTTATCTGTCAGCCACTTACTGTTTTATATATATGTAGAAAGAAGATGAAACAATAATTGAATCCAATGGCAGAGTCCATCACAGCAACGGAAGCAATAGTACGGAAGTTGCTGCGACAACAAGTTGCTACACAAAGAGAAGTGCTGCAATTTCCACTAGATAGTACAGATAAAGTGCAGGAGTTTGAAGAAGCTCTAAATGAGCCAAATCACGTTCATCATGTAAGAAAGATTATTTATGACAAATGCCTAAGAAAATGTTTTAATTTCTCTTGTTTCAGCTTACAATATTTAAGCGAATTCTCCCAGAAGATAAATTTGAAAAAAATTTCCACAAATTTGTAGGAGAAAACATAATTAAGACTTATAATTACGATGGAAGTCGTTGAAAACTCCCGTTTAAAGAAGAAGGTAACCAACATATTTCATAATTTTTAATATAAGTTTTAATATTAGTTTTTACAATTTTCAGAGTTGCTAGTTGCTAAAGATGCAGAAAAAGGCATAAGAAATGGTTTCCGCTTAAGCAAGCAAAAAATTAACAAGCGTGCTTTTAGGTCCATTCAGATCCAGCAGCAGCGGCAACAAACAGTTCCTATTGGCTAAGGGTGGTCATATGACAACAAAAGCAGCAGCGATTGCTATTAAAACTAAACTTGCTGCCGCTGCTGCTGCTGGATCTGAATGGGCCTTATGACCAGAGAAAGAAGCAGTAAATTAAGTTAATACCAATATTCCCGAATTCACTCACCTGAATTCTTTTCACTCACTTAAAAGTCGTTCACGGTATTCCCGCTTTCACCTATTTTCAGGTGATGCGATGCAACGCATTGCTCAAATAGCTGTCATAATTTCGTGTTTTTGTTTACTTTGATGACAATTTTCAGTAGTTGTTTTTTCCTTAGCTGGTTTTTTGCGTTAATAATTGATAGTAAAATATGTTCAGATCAAGTACGGAACTATTTTTTGATACTGAAAGTGAAAGTGATAATAGTGATAATGGAGTACCGGAATCTATAATGATAAAAGCGCGGAAGAATTTGAGGGACAATTCAAATCCTTTTGATTTTCCAGTTTCTAAGTGAGTTAAATTACAAAATTACGAATTCGTTTATTCATTCATTACATTCACAGGTTTGTTTCCTCATTTCGCCACAGCAAGGATGCATTCAAATATTTATTGGATGAGACCAGCGTAAATTTTCGAACCAGGACTAAATCATGTGCTATACCACCGATTTTGAAAATAGCTTGCGTGTTACGGTTCTTTGCTACAGGATCGTATCAAGAATTGGTTGGAGATGATTTCAAAATCGGTATGGCGCAACCTACAGTTTCCAAGGTATTAAAAGAATGCGTTGAAGTTTTTCAAAGTCTGTGCTCGAAATGGATAACATTTGAAATGGATGAGGCCGAGATGGATCGAATCAAGAGACATTTTTTCGTGGCGAAAACTCGCCCGCAGCTAGCCTGCATCATGTACGCAAGCGCACGCACGGTGCCACAGCTAGCACGGCACATTTTTACTCGGGCGCACCTAGCATGCAGCTGGTAGGCATGCAGAGTGTCAACCCGAGTAAAAATAAAAATTAGCCCGCAGCTGGTCTGCATCAGGTACACACTAGCACGCACAGCGCCACAGCTAGCACGGTTTTCTTCGTCCTCTACAATTTTTTAAAGCAATACAGGCGATTTCGTGCATCCCTGTGGCGGGAGCGTGGATCCCTGTGGCGGGAGCGTGGATCCCTGTGGCGGGAGCGTGGATCCCTGTGGCGGGAGCGTGGATCCCTGTGACGGGAGCGTGGATCCCTGTGGCGGGAGCATGGATCCCTGTGGCGGGAGCGTGGATCCCTGTGGCGGGTGCATGCATCCCTGCGGCGGGCGAGTTTTATTTTTACTCGGGAACAAAACTATCACGCACACCCCGCCACAGGGATCCACGCTCCCGCCACAGGGATCCACGCTTCCGCCACAGTGATGCACGAAATCGCCTGTATTGCTTCAAAATTGTAGAGGACGAAGAAAAGGGGCCGCTATCTTGGTGACCATAAAGAGTGCCAATAGCACACTCAGTAAAAAGGTTCTCATTCGATTGCGTAGGTCAAGCAGCATTGGAAGTGGTTAGTGTTTAGCTGGGAGACTGCTTGGTAAAACAACACTCGCGTTTGGAATGGTTTATGACGATGCGGATGTATTTATAAATGTTCATGCCTGAATTTTTTGAATTTCGTGCCAATGGATGCCTCTGGCGAACAAATTTTTAGATTTTCGTGCTTGTGGCGGGAGCGTGCATCCCTGTGGCGGGAGAGTGGGTGCCTCTAGCGAACAAATTTTTAGATTTTCATACCTGTTGCGGGAGCGTGCATCCCTGTGGCGGGTGCGTGCATACTTTTGTGGCGTCCCTATTTGTTCGCTATGCGCGCTAGTAGCGGTCGCGTGCGTGCTGGTAAGAAAATTAACCAACTAAATCATTTTTACTCGGGAACAGTAACCTACTGTTAAACAGTATATGAGTGAAAAATGTTCCAATAGTCTACGAAATACGTGGCTATTAGGTAATTGGGTCATGACAACATATATCATATTGTAGATAGCATAAATACTGTGTAATTGTAATTAGGAGATGCAGGATATCCACTACAGCCGTACCTCATCACGCCATACAGATTAGCACAGCCACGAAGTCGACAATGCCAATTCAAAGAAATACATGAATCGGCGAGGAACGTCATTGAGAGGACCAACGGAGTACTGAAGGAAAGATTTCGTTGCTTACTTGCGGCCCGAAAACTTCACTATTCCCCTCCAAAGGCTAGGGATATTGTTAATATTTGCTGTGCCCCGCACAGCATTTGTATTCATTACAAAGTTGATCCTACACAAATAACTCAAGAAGAGCCTGAAATAAGTATGATTGTGAATGAAGAAGAAGACGTTATCGGGCAACACATTTGAGATAGATTATCAAGGGCAATATTGAATAGATAGAGTTTGTTTTTTCATATGTTCTTATTTGTTTAATACCACAAATACATATATTAGAGAATAAATAAAAAATTCAGTATGAAATGAAAATATTCTAGTAGTTAATTCTAAACCAAAAAAATCACATTTTACAAAACGAAAAATAAAGATTAAAAACAAACGAATTCGCGTTTTATAATTTCTTACACTCCAGCAAATTTAACTCCCTTTCTTTTAAATCCGGTTCTCTTTTTTCAGCTCCAACTCTTCTCTTTTTATATTCAAAATTTCCTTCGCTTCTCTCTCTTTAAAATTAACATAATGGGTGAAGGTGTTCTTGAATGTTTTCAGGGTCGAGCTCATACAGTTCATGTTCCTCGCGATTTGTTTCAGGACTCTGGTAGAAGTCTCAAGGCCAGTATTTTGATCCTCTAGCATTTTCATCCTTTTTGCTCCCCTTTCATCCTTTTCAGGTTTCGGCAGCCCGGAAAAAATAAGCGTGCGAGAGCTTGACGTCTGTGGGAGCATTATGGCAGGCTCCATTGACGAATCGTCCTAAATTGCAGACCCGACTGCATCAATGTTTGGAGATTCTGACGGCAATGGAGCAAGTGTCGTTGCCGGAATGAAATCCATGTTCCTCCACCACTACCTCCACCAGTTCCTTTCATTTCTTTATTATTATTGCTCAGCTTCTCTTTAATGCTGCGCTTGAAGTCATTCCAAACCTGCTGATAAAAGGCATGTATATAATAACATTGTAGTGCATTATTCAGAAATATTAGTCACTATTCTCGAAACCGGGAGATCTGACATTCCCGCCGCATTTGAGTTACGAAATTCGACAAAAAATTGCCATAAGAACTACCGTTCACTTCCACTTCGCAAACTGTCAAATTCGTACTCATTTTCCCGCCGCCGGATTCGGGAATAGAGGCCAAAATTAGGTACCTTTCGCCAATCCTGCCAGACTTTTACGGGGGACCCTTGGTATTGAGAGTCGTAGCTGTGTCCTTCCAAAAGTTTTTCACAGTCTGCTTCGTAGACACATGTTTTGGGAAATCTCTGGCAATATCTTCATTTTTTTCCATAATTTCAACAAATTTATGGAACTGCTCAGGAGTGGTTACCTTGTAAGCTCTGTCTCCACTGAATCAGAAAATCTTTTATACATCCGTAACTCAAAATTTTCAATGCTATATGTATTTACCGTTTATTATTATTTCCCGCCATTATCCTAAGAAGTCAGCTAATCACAACTTTTCCAACGACAAACGAAAACGAGGAACATCAGTTTCATAACCTACTATATATTCAAATTTCTCCTCCATCCACCCAAAAATTCGCCCAAAATTTATGGGTGAATTGCGAGTGAAATGAATGTATGGAAAAGTGAATGGCCCTATCTAAACTAGTATTGCTTCAGCTGCAGTAAAACCGGGTTTTTAGTAGAGAGGTATAGAAAGGGCAAGAGGGAACTGTAGTAATCTGCCTTGGCCTACTTTTCTTAATCGCGAGTAGCAAGTATAATTATCAGCACGCACACAGATATCTCCGTGTAAAGACAAGAAACTTACTCGCGATGAAAAAATACCAGTGTAGACCTAGATTAACTTCCAAATCCGGTTTCGCTGCTGCTGAAGGAATACTAGTTTAGATACCCACAATGGAGTGAATACTCCGTCGAGGTCGATTCGCCTCTTGGCAACTCGGATCACTGTCTAGTCAGCGCTTACTTCCCATATCCATCCTCTACCCCAACCACGGCAGCTCCTAGGAGAACTGTTTGGCATTATGGGAAAGCCAACTGGTGGGGTTGATTCGTTTTTTCCAAGCTGCTGAATGGGATCTGTGTTTCCAGAACCGCGATGTCAATTTTGCCGCCCTCTGTATTTCCAAAATTATACTGGCCGGAATGCGTTTATTCATCCCCCATTCCTCCAAATCCATAAAGCCTAGGCCGCATGGATGGTTTAATCGGGAGTGTATGAACGCAATTCAAACCAAAGAAACCGCCTACAGAGAGTACAGACATTCGCCGAGTGAAACATCTCGACGCGAGTACATCAGGTTGAGAAATTCCTGTAAATCCACCATCAGGAAAGTCAAAGAATTATTCGATGACAGACTGAGAGGGAAACTCATTAACTCCACTGCTGGCAGCAAAAACTTCTGGTCCTTGGTAACCTCCATCAGAAAGAATTTCACTTCACTTACAACACCTCCATTCATTCACAATAAGCAGGTGATAACAGAAAGCAAACCCAAGGCCGACCTACTTGCATCTCTGTTCGCCGCTAATTCTTCCTTACCCGATGCTGACATGCAACCCCCCACCGTCGAGTGTTCCGCTCACTCAATGGACAAAATTTTCTTCAGGACGCGTGAAGTGTATAGGTGTCTCAAGGAGCTTGACTCCAACAAATCCACTGGCCCTGACAATATTCCCCCTATGGTTCTTAAAAAATGTGCCTCACCTTTGGCTAAACCTCTGCGCAAACTTTTCGCATTTTCATACTTCTCCGGGGTCTATCCCGACTCTTGGAAACTCGCCCATGTTCAGCCTATACCAAAAAAAGGTGACGCTAGTGACCCCGCTAACTACCGCCCAATAGCAATCACTTCTATTTTCTCCAAAGTCATGGAGACAATAATAAACAGAAACCTTGTGGAATATCTTGAATGCAACCAAATATTGGACGACAAGCAGTACGGCTTTAGATCGAAAAGATCTACTGGCGACCTCCTTGTTTGCCTAACCGAACATCTCAACCAAAGTATACACCGATTTGGTGAATCTGGCCTGGTTGCTCTGGATATCTCCAAGGCTTTCGGTAAAGTATGGCATCCTGCCCTATTGATCAAACTCCAAGCTATTGGTATTGACCTTGTTCTAAAGAACTGGATTAAGAGTTTTCTTTCTGGCCGTTCAATCAAGGTAGTATTGGATGGCGTCGAATCCAACCCCCACACCATCTCCGCAGGTGCTCCCCAATCCTCAATTTTATCACCAGCTCTCTTCTTAATTTTTATCAATGACCTGCTCTCAATCCCCACTAACTCACTTCACAGCTTTGCTGACGACGGTACTCTACGTTACTCCTATGGCTTCGACAATGTAAGACAAGCACGCGCCAGACCTTGTCTGCATCACCGTGAAATCATGTGTAATTCAATCAACAGCGACATCAAACTAATTCTTGATTGGGGCCGCAAGAACCGTGTTGAATTTAATGCATCCAAAACAAAGTACTGTCTCATATCCAATAAAACTTGCTCCGACCCTCCTTCTATTTCAGTGGGCAAGAAGAACCTAACGGCAGAACCGTCTCTAAATATCCTAGGCATAAGCCGAAGATCTGCGCTGGAATAATCACATATTCCAAATTGCTAAACAAGCATCACAATGCCTGGGATTCCTCAAAAGGTGCAAATTCCTTCTTCAGCCGTCGGCCAGGGCTACAATCTACAAGTCCTACATTCGTCCCCGCCTCGAATACAACTCATATATCTGGGCCGGGGCAGAACCACCTTAGCTTGGCTGGACAAGGTGCAAAACCGTGCTCTCAAACTTATTGGTGATAGCGCTTTTTGCTCTTCAATTGACTCACTAAGCCATCGTAGGAATGTAGCAGCCCTTGCAAAATTTTACCGTTTTTACCACAACGACTGCTCCACTGAAATAAGTAACCTTATGCCTCCACGGCAATATTTCCCCCGCAATACAAGACTTGCCCGCTCGGCTCACTCCCACAGTTTACAAACCTCATCTTCGCCACACTCCGGTTTAGAAATTCGTTTATAACAAGAACAACTCGACTGTGGAACAACCTTCCACAGTCAGCATTCCCGAACTCATACAATACCCAAGAGTTCAAACGCAAGGTCCACCACCATCTCCTCCAACACCCACCCGACTCCTCCTAATCTATCCTATCTTTCTCTCTATCCTTCGAGCTAAGCTTACTACTAGACATTGCACCATGACGTGTACGACATGACATGACGGACTGGTAGTACAAAGGGTGACACCTGAGCTTAGACTATCACATAAAAAAAAAGAATGCGGGGGTGAATATCGGGAATACCAATTTCAATCACTCGACGGATATCGACGGGTGCGTGAATTTGGGAATATGGGCATAAAGTCCTTATTTTATTATAAATTTCAAAATTAAATGAAGTTAATTTTTTTTTGTTATTATTATTTAAAAATACATACTATTAAAAATCAATAAATTAAAATATATTAAACTATGCTGAAATATTAAAATAAATGAATTGAAATGTTATAAATGTCAAGTTATTTTTTTACCTATTTTATATACAAAGCTATTTTCACAGTAATATTTGTCATGTGTTTACAGTTTACATTATTTTATAGATCATACAAATGCAAGATTAAAGCTTCTCAAAGGGAAAAAGAATTAATTCGAAATTACTTTAGAATCAATTCTCATAGAAACTATAATTCCATTTGTATTCTTTTGTATGAAAAGAATGAATTACTTTTACACGGCCATTGCCATTGCAGTTATTATTTCATACTCCTATACAATGACGGGCTTTAGAACTGTATTAAAAAAACGGTATATAGGAGGCATTTTTTTTTAAACCAATCTATCTATCTTCTATATATATAAATTTCTTCTGTCCGTGTGTATGTTACTGAACTCCTTCTAAACGGCTGGACTGATCTTTATGTAATTTTCTGTGTGTATTTAAGTTGATTCGAGAATGGTTTAGAATCACAATTTGAACCGATACCTAAACGGAACACCTGAAAAATCCAAAAAATTGGTAATTTTGGGATTTCTCACTTGAGATTACTTTCTAGCTTCATGGCCTACCTATATACTGTTTGACAGCTTCGTAAATGTGAAATTGGCATTAAATTGAATCGGACATTTTTCAAAAACCCCAATTTAATGACAATTTCACATTTACGCAGCTGTCAAACAGTATATAGGTAGGCCATGAAGCTATTAAAACTAATTCGCAGTGAAATTTATTTAGATTTTTCCGTAGTTCCTTTGGGTTTTACTTATATTTCTTTTTAAAACAACCCCTGTATTGAGGCGAGCCATTTAAATCTGGAAGTTGGTGCAGCCGAACCGTCACTTTTACAATTTTAGATAGGTGGGAGTATTCTGCGTACCCTGATACCTTATTCATGAAAATAGGTTGAAGCGTTTCAATAACACTGGATGACATGTACAAATCTAAACAAAAAAATAAAAGGACCACAGCAGATAAACCGTTATTATTTCCAACCACCCGAAAACTATAATTTTTGGTTTGTCTGACCAAAAACTATAAACAGTCGGCCACTTTGTAAAATTAGCATATACAACCTGTTGTTATCTGGAGTAAATTTTTTTTATAAGGAGTTTTTCAATCTATGCAGCCGACTAGATATTTTGGGTCAATTCGCAAAGACATTAATGTATACTGATGTGCCACGATTTTTCACATGGAACAAACAGTCAAAAAATTGGCAACCACGAAAGCGAGGCGTTCCAGTCGAAGGATACGTCGACATATTTATGGCAAATACTTTAGGCCGATTATATACAGTCCATCCAAAGCAACGCGAATGTTTTTTTTGCGTTTGTTGTTGGTTAACGTTCCTGGACCGACATCCTTTCAATATTTGCGAACAGTCAATGGTATTTTGTACGACACGTACTTCAATGCGTGTCGCGAATTGCATTTACTGGAAGATGATAACCATTGGGATCTCACACTTGCAGATGCAGTACTGAGTTCCTTTCCTCATCAAATTCGTCAATTATTCGCTATATTATTGACGACATGTTTTCCGTCTGAAGCTTCTGCTCTCTGGGATAAATATAAAGATTCGATGAGTGAGGACATTCTACACCGCATTCGGATTGCTGATCAAGATACAAATATCGATTTTTCGACGGAAATATATAACGAGGCCTTAGTAAAGATTGAGGATATTTGTATTCTCATTTCGAATATGCCACTCATTAATTTCGGCATGCCATCGCCTAACCGCCCAGCAGCACAAATCATTAACAGCGATGTTCAGCGCGAACAACAGTTCGATACCATAGCTTTGGCTACTTTCGTTGCTAATAATGAGCAACTGCTCACTGCTGAACAAAATAATATATATGATCAAATTAATTTGTCAATTGCATCACAACAAGGAGGATTCTTTTTTTTGGACGCACCAGGTGGCACTGGCAAAACATTCCTCATCTCACTGATACTTGCGCGCATTCGATCACAAAGTCATATTGCGTTGGCAATTGCTTCATCAGGCATTGCAGCTACCTTGCTTGATGGTGGGAGGACTGCGCATTCAGCACTCAAGTTGCCATTGAACATTCACACAAATCCAGACGCAATGTGTAACATAAAGAAGCATTCAGGCATGGCTGAAGTTTTGAAAAAATGCAAAATTATTATCTGGGATGAATGCACTATGGCCCACAAGCATTCACTTGAAGCCCTCGATAGAACGCTGAAAGATCTCAATAATAATACCA
Source organism: Thereva nobilitata (assembly GCA_963855945.1). Classification (NCBI taxonomy): domain Eukaryota; kingdom Metazoa; phylum Arthropoda; class Insecta; order Diptera; family Therevidae; genus Thereva; species Thereva nobilitata. Next base: position 69,708,396 of record OY979695.1, read on the forward strand.
GACTTTTCGGTGGTGCTCTACTGTTGCTGTCCGGTGATTTCAGACAGACATTGCCGGTAATTCCACGTGCTACATATGCGGACGAAATTAACGCATGTTTAAAAGAATCATACCTATGGCGAAGTGCCAGGAAATTATGTCTTACCATAAATATGCGTGTTCAACTTCAAAATGATCCATTGGCATTGGCATTCTCAGAACAATTGCTCAACATTGGCAACGGCACCATACAATTGCATGAAAATACACAATACATCAGACTCCCAGAAAATTTTTGCAACATGGTCGATACTAAAGATAGTTTGATCGAAAGTATATTTCCAGATTTACAAGCTAATTACACTAATCATGCGTGGCTACGTGACCGAACTATTTTAGCGGCAAAAAATATAGATGTCGACGCAATTAATTTTAAAATACAACAGTCATTGCCGGGCAATGAAATATCATTCAAATCGATCGATACTGTTGTCGATCCTGAAGAAATTGTTAACTACCCTGTTGAATTCTTGAATTCATTGGATTTACCTGGAATGCCACCGCATAACTTGCGATTGAAAATTGGTTCACCAATAATTTTACTTTGAAATTTGAATGCACCAAAGCTATGCAATGGCACGCGATTGATCATAAAAAAAATCATGAGTAATGTTCTTGAAACTACCATTTTAAACGGCAAGTTTCAAGGTGAAGTTGTTCTTCTACCACGGATCCCAATGATCCCATCAGACTCGCCCATTCCATTCAAACGCCTGCAATTCCCAATTCGCTTGGCATTCGCAATGACTATTAATAAGTCACAAGGCCAAACAATGTCAATTTGTGGGTTGGATCTAGAAAATCCGTGCTTTTCACATGGCCAATTATATGTTGCGTGTTCAAGGGTTGGCAAACCATCAGGTTTGTTCGTTTTTACCCCTCAGGGATTAACTAAAAATATTGTTCATCAAATAGCATTAAGATAAAAAGTTTATTCCTGTTGATATTAAGATTAAAAATAAATATAAATATTTATTTTTTGTACATTAAAAAAAAATTACCTTTCATGAAAATTACTTTTCCTTCTAACATTTCACAAATTTAATTTATAATTCCATCACAATTGCCATTGAACTCTAAATAACTGAAACAGATATGCTGGCCAACTATTGCGGGCAAAAAGGTTTTATGCCGGGTCCAACTAGTATATATATAAAAGTGAAAGTATGTCTGTAAATGTTCAATAGACTCCGAGACCGCTCATCCGATTGGCCTGAATTTTTGTATATAGGGGTTTTCGGGTACGGCGGGTGTTCCTACGAGGTCTATTTTGCTCTATCTCGAACACTTCGGGTGGCTGTAGTGTACCGATATCCGTAAAATTCCAACTTTTGTATGGGAGGTACTCTTCGAATTACCGCTAAAGAGCTCAGATCTATATTATTTTGGTTTTTTCCGAAAAAAATACGATTCCCAAAGTTTCAGATCGATCGGTCCAAATTTAAAATGGCGGCCAACACAAAATGGTGGATTACCTTTTTCTTTGCAAGCCATTCGGTATGGGTATTAAATGAAAGGGTATGACAAGTAGTATCACCTGATTACTACTATTGGTTTATGGGTGCAGCATAGGCGCGCCGGGTCCCAGCTAGTATAATATAAAACACAAAAAATGTTTCTTTGTCCGTTATAGACTTTGAAACCATCCAACCGATTGCCACAAAAATTTAACCACATATTACTTACATCCAGGGGTGGTTATAGAATTAAACTCAAAATGGCCGCGCCAATATGGCCGACGAATTTGCCAATTGTCTTCCGATTCCAATGAAAATCGGTATCTGGGGTTTCTTGAGGTAGCAAATAACGAATGCTAAATCAAAACTTATAAATTTAAAATGGCCGCGCCAATATGGCCGACGAATTTGCCAATTGTGTTCCGATTCAAAAGGAAATCCCTATCTGGGGTTTTTAAAGGTAACAAATAACGAATTTATGATCAGAACTTATAAATTCAAAATGGCCGCGCCAATATGGCTGACGAATTTGCCAATTGTATTCCGATTCCAATGAAAATCGGTATCTGGGGTTTCTTGAGGTAGTAAATAAAGAATCTTTAATCAAAACTTACAAATTCAAAATGGCCGCGCCAATATGGCCGACGAATTTGCCAATTGTGTTCCGATTCCGATGAAAATCGGTATCTGGGGTTTTTTGAGGTAGCAAATAACGAATGTTTAATCAAAACTTATAAATTCAAAATGGCCGCGCCAATATGGTGGACGAATTTTTGTAATTGTATTCCGATTCCAATGAAAGGGGATATCTAGGGTTTTTACGGTTGCAAATATAGAATTTATGATCAAAACTTATAAATTCAAAATGGCCGCACAAGTATGGCCAATGAGTTTGCCAATTGTATTCCGATTCCAATGAAAATCGGTATCTGGGGGATTTTAAGGTAACAAATAAAGAATTTATAATCAAAACTTATAAATTTTAAATTTCGGGGCCAAATAAGTGTCATTTCCCGGTCAGCTGTATGTAGGTTGTTCAAGGGCTAGGAAATCGAAAAATTTTCACATCCTAGCTCCAAATGGAAGAACATGTAGGAAATTTCTTAAGTTTGCCCTAGAAACAGTAAAAGCGGTAGAAATAGGTTTTCAAATTAATATGAAAAACATCTCTATATAATTCAATAAAAAAAAGCGGTACAGGACAGTTATCCACGTTCTACCGGTCAGACGCCTGCAAATATGATTTTCGGGAAACAGATTACGCTGCCAAGTGATTTAAATTTGGGAATCGCCCAACAGGATGAAGACCCACTACGACCTAAGGGCGACCTAAGGAAGGCGATCGAGTCTAGCTATATAATCCTCCACGAATGAATGGTAAATTGTCAAAACTACAAAGGAAATGGAACGGCCCCTCCACAGTAATCAAAAGGTTCGATCGGTAAGAACGGGACCTGTAGCAAACTGTGTTCGGGACGAATATTAAGTAAGAAGGGGGCAGTGTAACGGCTAACCGAAAAGAGAAAGTTAAAATTCCAATTCACCCAGAAGTTTCATGTTCAGAGGCACCTACTTGAATGCATACATAACGCAGTGTCACATCTCAATTTAGTACGGTTGTTCTAACTGAACCGCCAAGAAGAGAAAGGAGGAGCACATGTGTGCAAGAAGTTTTGTTTTGAAATTAAAGTTGTTAAAAAGAAACAAATTGTTCCAATTAATCCCTGACGAATCCGAGAACGCTCGAGAAGAAATATTACAATATTTTTTATAGGTAACTCTAAATTTCTGTATGGTATCCAAAATCATTTTTTCCAGATTTTTGTTGTTTTCATTATACTTTTTTCCTACCGCGGACTGTGCACACATAAACTTTTTTTATTTGGAGGCGTTGCAACGCACGCGGGTTTTTTACTAGTTTATTATACAGACAAAGATATACATTATATATAAATTTTATAACAAAATGTGGTGTACTTTGCCAATTATCGCATTTTTGAAGTTTAAGTATACTATAAAGTTAAATAAAAATGTAACGCTGCATGAGTGGCAATTTTTATTTCCAAAAATAAATTTTCCACATCGAAATATACAATAAGTGTAAAATTCATCAATATTGGTGATATAATATGGCAATAATTGCATTTTGAATTTTTGAAATTTCGGCACTTTGAAGTGGAATTACAAAATAACGGGACTTGAACGACATTTTTTATTAACATACATGAGTTGTACATAATTAACTGTACCTTGTGTAAAAATTTCATCAAAATCGGGCGTGGAGGAGTTATTCTGAACATTTACCAAGGGTTTGTGATAGTGTAAGACCATTTCCCAGCCCATATCGACCACGTGGAGTAACCAAGGAGCACCGGAGAGGATTTCAAGACACGTATTCATCAGTTCGGTGAGTGCTCCATTTTATTATTTTTTATTTACATATATAAAAACACGCAAGCATAAGCGTAAATACGTTAGAAGGGCTAATTGCCGATCAAGAATTCACGTACGACAATATAAAGAAACTCATTAGGAATTACAAAAAAAGGATTCAAAAACCAGGAAAAGCAAGATGAATTTGAATAATCGTCTACAGACGCTTACCGATCACTGGCTAGAGTTCCGGAGAAACCACAGTGAAATTTTATTACTTAAAGAATCAACCGAGGACCTGCCGCAGCAAGTCACGCAATATTTAGAAGATGACGTATACGACGAAGCGCAGGAATGTTTTTTGCGCGGAAAGTCCGAAATACAGGAAGAAATGGAAGTCCTGCATCCTGAACCAATTCCGACGGAGGTGATTCCAGCGGAGAAAATCGTGCATAGTGAACCCGAAGAAGTGAAACTCCCTAGAGTTAATCTGCCTAAATTCAGTGGAAGCTACAATGAATGGCTGTCTTTCCGCGACTTATTCGTCACTTTAATTCATGAAAACTATAGGATCTCCAAGGTGCAAAAGTTCCATTATTTAAAATCGACCTTGCATGGTGAAGCTGAGCAGCTCATTAGGCATTTCAGTATTACCGAAGCCAATTATATTCCTGCTAGACCGAGAGCCGAGAAATTAGGTAATATTAGTGGTGGTTTTTTAGTCCAAACCTATGTTATCGACAAGAAGGATAATTTTTTTTAAATTGAAGTATGCACCTAGTAATTACTAAAACGCATTGTGTGCCGCGCCCTAGCTGTGGCCTAACCCCTGGCAGACCAGAATTTATATAATTTTTTTGTATGAAAAATGATTAAAATCGCGATATCTCCCGAACGGTCACTGGTAGAGAAAAAAAAGCGGGTGTCTGTATCACGGTACGGACAAATGACGTGAATACGTCTACAATGTTCTAAAAGAGATCGATTTATTTTTTTATTGGTATCATAAAGGTAGGAAATAAACAATAAAAAACAAATTGAAAAAACCTTCTTGATCAGTTCTGAACCGACTGCTTAGAGAGCTTCAGGATACACTATGTTCAATGTTCTTCCATTTGGGGCTAGGATGTGAAGATTTTCAGATTTTCCAACTCTTGAACAAACTACTTACATCTGACCGGAAATGACACTCTTCTTCTTCTTCTTTAACGGCTCTACAACCGGGATCCGGTCGCAACTGTTCTCTCCACCGGTCCGATTCTGAGCCGATGTCATCCAGTTTGGCATCCCTATGCTCTGAGCGTCCTGGTCTATGTCATCCTTCCAGCGGAGGTTGGGTCTCCCTCGCTGTCGCACCCCATAAGTCTTACCGCAGAGAACTTTCCGAGCAGGCTCATCTTCACTCATACGAGCTAGATGTCCTGCCCACCGGAGTCTACCGAGCTTTATTTTCTTCACAACATATATGTCTCAATAGCGCTCGTAGATCTCGTCATTGTAGAGTCTCCGGAATCGTCCTTCCTCACATACGGGGCCAACAATCCTCCGAAGTATTTTCCTCTCGAACACCGCCAAGAGGTTAGAGTGCTTTTTTCTAAGTACCCACGTTTCGGATGCATATGTGAGGACCGGCAAGACCATCGTCGTATATAGTAAAAGTTTAGACGTTATGGTTAGATGCTTGGATTTGAAGAGCCTTGACAGGCTATAGTAGGCTTTGTTGGCTTTTAGCAGTCGTGCGCGTATTTCAGGTTCCATGCTATTGTCGGCTGCTACTATTGACCCAAGGTAGGTAAATGATTTTACCACATCAAACTCGTGTTCCTCTACTTTGATTGTGGGACTAATGTTAGGTGTTCTTGCAGACGAGGCCACCACGTACTTTGTTTTGCTTTCGTTGATGTGCAGTCCTAGATTTCCTGCCGCCCGCTCAATCTGGATGAAAGCTTCTTGTACAGCTGTTGATGTTTTTCCAATGATGTCAATGTCGTCTGCGTAAGCCAGTAATTGGGTGGACTTGTGGAGGATTGTGCCCCTTGATGTCACGCGTCATGTCCGAATCTCGGATCACTTTCTCCAACGCCAGGTTGAAAAGGAGGCAGGCCAGACCGTCCCCTTGTCGGCACACAAACAAACACCCTTGAACGAACAGCGCTAAATAACCGCGACGTGGAACTGGTAGATAAATTCTGTTATCTCGGTAGTATTATTACCGAAAACGGCGGTACAGAAGAAGACGTCAGTTCCAGAATGGAAGATCAACGGAGATCTCAATTAACACCAAATTGCGGCTGTTCAACTCCAACGTTAAGGCAGTTCTTTTGTACGGTTGCGAAACATGGAAAGTCACCCAATTCATCACAGGGCGCCTACAAGTTTTCATCAACAGATTCCTACGTCGTATCCTAAAAATCCGCTGGCATGATAGAATTACAAATGAGGAACTATGGCGCCGTGCCGGCCAAGAAAGGATAGAATAGATATATCGGAATTCAGTAGACTGCCCCACTATGATTTTCAAGGTGTTAATATGATCTATACAGGAACGACCCGTTCTGAATCCAGCCTGCTGTCTTCTAAGCGTTCGATCTACTGCCTCTCTTATCCTTGATAATAATATGTGGGACAAGATTTTTCCCACAGTAGATAATAGACATGTAATGAATCCCATCATTACCCCCACCTTGCCTTCCTTTTTTTTCATTACTCTCATAAATATCTCATGTCATCCCCAAATCTACAAATCTCCCAATCTAATCTTATATACCTCGTCCCAATATCTTCTTTTAACTCCACACAGCCAAGACCCCAATAAATAAATTCTCAAGTTACAAACATACATCTTCAAATATGTAACTTTATCCAGGGCTAAATAAATCACCCGCTTTGAAATAAGCTTGCACTTATTTCCATCTCCCCAACAGCTGAAAGGCATAAATCAAATTTTATCTGAATCTTTCAAAAGACCCTGAATCTGAAGTTTTACTTTTGCTTTTCTTATCCAGTCGAGATACCTGATGGCTGATTATTTTCTTTTTCATTACCTCTTCTTTTGCGGGGTCTTTGCAACTACGATCATACGTATGCTATTGTGTGTTGTGATTCTGATTTTGCTTCTGTGAACCCTGTGTTCCTGTTACTTTTCTTTTAGATCCACCCGGTCAAAACAGCTTTTTGAATTTAATAAATGCTTTTGTTTGTTCTCGCATAACATTTTCTTTATTAAAAATTGTTATGATACACACTTACAACTTTGAAATAATTTGAAATAACTGTTATCAATACCGATAAGTTAGTCTTAAGCAAGCTGTTGAATAAATCAGTCGCATCAAGTCTTGTCGTATATTATTTCTTATTAACATAACATGGTGTCAGGTGTTAAATCAGTTTAAATCGAGAGTTTTCTTATTGATATTAATATTGAAAGGCTAAAATGCCACCTAAAAGTAATTCAGGTGAATCGGATCAGGAAACACCGAATAAGTCTGCAAATAATTCTAGTGGAGGTCAAAACTTTGTCATGGCGACCATACAACCATTAAATTTAAAATCGTCAAATATTTTTATTAGCTAACAAACTTGATACGGAGCCTAATGAAAGCAAAGTGGCACTCCTACTTAATCACTTGGGATCTGACTGCTTTGAAATCTACAAGTCGTTTGAAGTTAAACTTAGTGAGGTTAGGTATAAAGACATTGTGGATAAATTTGATAAATATTTTCGGCCAAAGGCTAATATTGCAGTGGAACGACATAATTTTTTTAATAGGAAACAGCAACCAGATGAGACCATTGATCAGTTCGTCACGGCATTAAAAAATCTAAGTAGCACGTGTCAGTTTGATAATTTAAGAGACGACCTGGTTAGAGATTTGTTCATTTGTGGTCTTCATTCTAACTTTTCCTATATGCGTGAAAAACTTTTAAGTGAAGGAAACAAAAATCTAGATTCATTTATTGAAATGGCAAAAATTTTGGATATAACACGTGAAAGGTCAAAAGAACTTCAAAATCGAGAAGGTTCCAATTTTATCGGTGTGATTAAAAAATCACACACACATCATCAGCAAAAAAATTCTAACTACAAAAACAAGAATTCGTCATATTATACGGGCAATCAATTACATACAACAAAATTTAACGTCAGCTCAGAAACTACTAATCGAAGAAGAAATATTTGCACGCGGTGTGGTCAACTACACAATCATAAATGTCCCGCAATCAACGCAACTTGTCATCTTTGTCACCGACGAGGGCACTATGCAAAATTGTGCCGTAGTATGAAAAACACAAAAACACAATCAAATATGGAAAGAGAGATGCCGAATGCAGATTACGCAGATGGAGCACAGAATTTATTTATTGGTATTATTGAACAATCAGGGAATATAGATAGTAGTACAGAAAAGTTTTCTTGGTATGTAAATCTTACAATAAATAAAAAAAATATTAGTTGTCAAGTAGATACAGGCGCGGAAGCAAACGTTTTATCAATTAGGGAATTTTGAAATTTAAATGATAATATAATCGAAGAATCTAACATTAATATTTGTACATTTTCAGGAGAAAAGTTACCGGTTGTAGGTCAGTGTAAGATTATTTGTGTTTATAAATCTAAAGAATATGAACTTACATTTCAAATACTAGATATGAACTGTAAAACGATAATTGGATTAAAATCCTTAATAAAATTAAATGTAGTAGGTAAGCAAATGGAAAATATTAATACTCTTAATAGTGATTTAAAGTCTGAAGAAATCAAAACAAACATAAATAAATTTGAAGAATTTCTGTCGAAAAATAATTACAGTGAACTATTTGAAGGCTTAGGGTGTCTTAAAAATGAATGCCATTTACTTATTAATGAAAAAATCAGGCCTGTTGTTGAACCACCAAGGAAAGTTCCATTCGGATTGTTACCTGAATTAAAAGTAGAACTTGAAAGATTGCAAACTATAAAAGTAATTGAACGCGTTGAGAAGCCTACAGAGTGGGTCAACTCGATAGTTCTAGTCAGAAAGCCAAACGGTCAACTAAGATTGTGCTTAGATCCTCGAAATCTCAATAAAGCAATATTACGTCCTCATTTTCCCTTTCCAAGTGTAGACGAGCTCAAGGCAAAATTGTCAAATGCAAAATATTTTACGTCATTGGATGCTCAATCCGGTTTTTGGATGATGCCCTTAGATAAACCATCATCAAAAGTGTGCACTTTCATTACTCCATTTGGGAGATTTCGTTTCTTACGTTTGCCTTTTGGTATAAATGCAGCACCAGAATTATTTCATGCCGAAATGGTAAAACAGTTTTCGCATATTTCGAATTTAATGATTTATATTGACGATTTTCTTATTTATGCTAATTCTAAAGAAGAACATGACAGAATTTTGAAAATGGTACTAAACAAAGCTAAGGAAATTGGTCTTAAGTTTAATAAAGAGAAGTCTCAATTTTTTTTAAAACATATTAAATTTCTAGGTCATATATTTAGCGAATCGGGAATTCGGCCGGATAAGAATAAAGTTCATGCAATTTGTGCAATGCCTAGACCAGAAAACGTAACTGATTTACAGCGTTTTCTAGGTATGATAAACTATTTAAGTTCTTTCATCAAGGACTTAGCAATAGAAAATCGAAATCTCCGTCAACTCTTAAAAAAGGATGTTTTGTGGCATTGGAATGAGTCACATGAAAGAGAATTTTTAAACTTAAAGAAATTAATTTCAAACGCACCTGTCCTAACATATTATGACAACAATAAACCTATTTTATTGTCTGTAGATGCATCAAAAGATGCAGTAGGTGCTGTTATCATGCACGATAGGCATCCTATCGCTTATGCATCAGCCACTCTCAGTGCCATATTAAGGCACCAGCTAACAAAGCAATTGCTTAGGGTCCCGGCCAACAGGGGGCCCCCAAACTTTCAAAAAATTTTGTTCTATAAAAAAGAACAAAATATTGATTTTTTTAGAAGTGGAAAAAAATATTTCTACAAAAAAAGTAGAAATTTGTTTTCTATTAAAAATGTAAAAAATTTTTTTTTTATTTTAAAGAAACCGTTTAAAATTATTTTAATTACTTTTTATTTGTCAGTTCGCAATGTATTTATATTTTGATAACAGGTACTAATAGGTAGCGGAACTAAGTTTTATTGTCTGTCATATTTTGTCTGCTGTTAATCACAGCGTAAATGCTTAAATGTCACCTTTCTCATTAATTCCGACAAAAACAATTCCCACACCTAATACACACTGCCCATTATATTACGGAACGAATGAACAGTATGGCGTCGATTCAAGAGGTTATTAGCACTGGCCAGTATACTGGGTTCTATTTCGGAACACCGCCAAAATCTCTAGAAACTTACCAAATGTATCACCCATTAAATCCCATTCAGATTTAGCAGCAGCAGCGGCAGCAAACAGTTCCTATTGGCTAATGGTGGTCACATGACAACAAAAGCAGCAGCGATTGCTAGTAAAACTAAGCTTGCTGCCGCTGCTGCTGCTGGATCTGAATGGGCCTTTAGGAATTGATGTAGTACAATTTAATACAATTTGTTCGTGTTGTCTGCCTGCAATTTAACAATTTGGTCGCCTCGCGGTGTGCCATTAAAATTGAGGGACCCAAAGCAAGATTTGGGAAAAAATAAATTTACATTCATACCTTGTGCAGCAAATTCTCTAAATCGTAGTAGTCGTAGACGTAGTCTAGTAGTCTAGTCGTAATGCGGTTGATTGCTGTTTTGCAGATGTGGTGTTTTTCTCAATCGTGCAACTAGCCTTTATGTTTTTTTCAGCGTTTTCGTATCGATGGGGAATGATTAAAAAGTATTTTGGCAAGGACCATCACACTCTGAAAAAAATATCTAAAACACGGTGGGAAGCACATGCTGTAGCAACTGAAGTCATTGTGCGATCTTATACTGGTCGTTATTATGGTTGTCACTTCACCATAGTGAGAAATGTCACCTTTAAAATCAAATGAGAAAAATCTCACTTACAAACATCAAGTGAGAACAATTGTCACTGAATTTGCCGTTTCTCGATATCAGTGACAACTGTAATTCACCTTATCTCACAGAAATAGATCGGTTGGCCGATCAAAACTCGATGCGCACGCAGGTTTGATGAATATCATGGTACAGCATGTACCTACATCCAATTTGACCATTCGAGCAGGCGCCTTTAGCGTTAGCTACAGTTAAGTATCTGTCGGCCGATGGAAAGGCTGTAGTGCGCGAGTTGTCTTAAGCCTATGTAATTTTTCCCAGTGACTTTTTTTGAGAAAGAGCACAGCAACAAAATTGTCAGAATCGTCTTCCGCATCAGAATACCCACTTTAAATTTTTTTTCGCCGAAATCCAATTTCCATATACATTGTACCGGGGTCCTTTAAACATATTTGCTGACCTTGATCAATCATTGATTGATTATTTACATAACTTACTAGAAGATTTTGAAAGATTTGAGAACCTTGCAAAAATTTATTTCCCAGATACTGACCATAAAAAAAACTCAAACTTGTAAACGCGTTCGAAAAAAGCCTGTAAATGACGGCGATGCATCAGAAGCCTTATTAAGCACAAGGAGGAGAAGCCGTTAACCGTTAAATACTAGTGGCAGAAATTTTTGCTATTTGCTAGGGTGTGGGGAGAAAAATGGCAACTTCAGCTAGGGGTGGCTTGGGGAGGGTCCAAATGGTCAAAAATGTCTGCCACTAATATTTAACGGTTATTTAGCCCTAAAAGAACCTACATACGAAGCGGCAGAAATTTTTTTCAATTTTAACCCCCTTTTTACCCCCCAAAACCCCTAACTCGAAATGGGTCCACTTCCCGCAAAAATGTCATATTATAAAAAATGCTTAAAATTACTTCAAAAGCTTATATCCCAAACGGCAGAAGGTTGGAGCGACACGATTTTTTCAAGTGCCAGCTCCCCTACTAGGGACAAATTTCGCATGTCCTCCGCTTCACCTAGTAGTGAAGAAGCAGGCTATGGCGGGGGCGCTGCGTCTACGGGCGCTATTCTCCTTTAAACCAGGAGACCTGGATCATTTATCGATCCGCAAGGAGCTAAATCTGCAGCCTGCAGTCAATGATATCATTGTCCGATACCATTCCTGCCACTCTTGACTTCGACAAACCATTTACGACGACTATTTGAAGTAGGTCAGAACGGCAACATGGCAGGGGTAGGGCTGGGTGTAATATGGTCCCAGGAGCAAAATATCCATGGCTCTGCGCACTACCCCCACTGTTTTCCAGGCTGAGGTACTCGCCATCCAGGTGTGTACTTAGACCCGTATTAATAGAGCTCCAAATAGCTCTAACATTGTTATTTTCTCGGACAGGCAAACTGTCCTGTTGGCCATTAAATCTCATAGGGTGTCATCAAAGACTGTCCTGGGCTGTCTCCTATCTCTGAAATGCCTCAGCAGGAACAACAATATTACGATGATGTGGATTCCGGGCCACGAAGGTCACAATGTTTTTTTTATGTGAAAAAATCAAGCTTAGGAGGCACCCTTTGTACTACCAGTCCGTCATGTCGTACACGTCATAGTCCAATGTCTAGTAGTAAGCTTGGTTTGAAGGATAGAAAAAAGGATAGGTAATGAAATTCCCGACAGCCTGGCTAGACTAGAGGCAAACTCATCACTTGTCGGCCCGCAACCTTTCTGCAGCTGCCACGTAAGAACGGCCATCAAAAATTGGGTCGACCAGCTGTTTCTTCATAGCTGGACACGGATCCAGGGCGCTCGCCAAGCTAAAAGATTCATCCAAATCAACAAAGCAAAAGCGGGCAAACTTTTAAATTTCAGGAGGTGGGAGCTAAAAATAATAACAAAGCTCCTGACGGGCCACTGTTCGCTTAATTATCATTTAAATAGAATAGGGCTGGCAGTTGATTCTAGCTGTCGGTTCTGCGGGACAGCTCCCGAAACTGCGGAGCAGTTGCTGTGCGACTGTGAGGGTACAGCGAGGAAGAGATTGAGCCTCCTCCATCGTGACTTCCCTACTCCCAGGGAGATTTGGATATGAACCCGAAATCAGTTTTAGGCTATATTAAAAGCCTTAACCTAGATGGTTTTTAAAAACGGGGTTGGCACAATAGACCAAATAGGTCGCAGTACCCGCCAAGGCGCCCCATAACAAAAATAGAATAGAATGACCTTGGTTGTGAAATAAATAAATTATTAATAAACTTAAATAAAAAATTTTAAATAATATTTTCTCTGAATGAATTTTTATGATATAAAAAGGGGCCCCCGAAATTTCAATTGCTTAGGGCCCCGTAGGTTGTTAATCCGGCCCTGGCCACTCTATCCCCTTGTCAAAGAAATTATGCTCAAATAGAAAAAGAGTTATTTGCAATACTTTATGGTTGTACGAGATTTCATCAATTTTTATATGGCAAACCAGTAATCGTTGAAACGGATCACAAGCCACTAATTCCGATTTTTGATAAACCTCTTTACAAAGTACCTCCACGATTGCAAAGATTTATGCTGCGATTACAAGCTTATGACATAAAATTAACATTTCGACCGGGAAAAGAAATGTATATAGCCGACACACTGTCAAGGGCACCTCTCTCTACTGAAAGCCTAACCGAGTTTGATGAAGAAGTATCTCTTCATTGCAATCTTTTAATGTCTAATTTACCAATTACCGACGCGAAATTGGAACAAATTCAAATAAATACACAAAATGATCCTGCCTTACGTAAACTAATAGAGTACTATCAAAACGGATGGCCCGAAAATAAAAATGAAATTGATCCAGTTGTTCTACCTTATTACAAAGTAAAAAATGACATTCACGTGATTGATAATATTATTTTAATGGGAAAGAGAATCATAATACCCAAAGCGATGAGAACCGAAATATTGAATTTAATTCACGAGAGCCATATGGGCATTGAAAGATGTAAAAATCTTGCTAGAACTCTAGTCTATTGGCCAAATTTAAATAATGATATTGCCAATATTGTTAGTAGTTGTGACATTTGTGCTCACCATCGTAATGGAAACCCTAAAGAACCGTTATTACCCCATGATATTGTACCCTTTCCATGGTTTAAGTTAGGATTAGATCTCTTTGAGTTTAATAAACAGATCTATTTGATTGTCGTCGATTACTACACCAAATACATAGAGATCTCATTACTTAACAAACACTTTACTTCAAGTGCAGTTATTGTCCAATTAAAATCAATATTTTCTCGTCATGGAATTCCTAACATTCTAATAAGCGATAATGGTTCACCTTTTCAATCCATTGAATTTAAAAAGTTTTGTACCGAGTGGAACATAACTCATCATACTTCAAGTCCGTATGTCCCACGTTCAAATGGCCTAGCGGAAAGGTCTGTTCAAATTGTTAAAAATTTACTGCAAAAAGCCTACGAAACCAAAACAGATCCCTACATTGCTTTATTACACTATCGTACGACGCCTAATGCAAGTACATACTCACCGGCAGAATTGTTAATGAGCAGAAAGCTACGAACTAAAATCCCAACGAATTATCAAAACTTAATACCTGTTACTATTGATAACAAAAAAAATGTTCAATTATATAAATGAAAATAAATATAAGATGTCCAAATATTTCAATAGAAATACGAAGCCATTGAGCAATTTAAATGAAGGCGAAAAAGTATTTTTCAAAAAACAACCAAATTCTAGTTGGTTTCCAGGGGTTATTTTAAATAAATGTGAGGAACCTCGCTCGTATCTTATCAAAGATGAAGCTGGTAATTCATACCGTCGTAATCGACAACATATTATTAATTCCCCTGAAGCAAATAAGTTCGATAAAAAAAAGCAATCTATGTTGACTCCTCCCTTACTTAACAGCGACTCTAGTATCACATTACCAGAATCTGGCAATAATCAGGTAAACAACGGTTCTGTTGAAAATTGCTTAAGAACACGATCCGGTAGAATTATAAACCCTCCTGATCGGTTAACATATACATAATAAATGGCATTCATTCTGAAAGACTAAATATTTAGGAGCATATATGTAGATACAAATATCTTAAAATATCTAAAAAAAAAAAAAAATTTTTAATATGGAGAATATAGAGGAAAAATTAAGAATGGAGATTTATTTTCTAAAGCAAGGAGTACTTATACAAAGAAATAGTAATACTGATGTTATAATAAGAAGTTAAGAATTTGTATAATTGTTTTCAACCTAAAAAGGGAGATGTTATGATACACACTTACAACTTTGAAATAATTTGAAATAACTGTTATCAATACCGATAAGTTAGTCTTAAGCAAGCTGTTGAATAAATCAGTCGTATCAAGTCTTGTCGTATATTATTTCTTATTAACATAACAAAAATAATATTCTTAACTGCTGTTAGTAATTAACATCGTCTCTTTCTATAATGAAACAACAACATGATGTAATATGAACATCACATACACACAGCCTTTCCCTTTCTCACACACATTATCTTTAATTTTTTAAAAATAAAGCATAAATATTTCCGGGAAATTTCATTCACGCAGAAGTTGTTTTTTTATTTCCACGTCTTGACCGTCGTTTCCTTTTTTTTCATTTTAAACCGGCAGATTTTGCTTCTCAAATTGCTGCTGCTGCATTTTTTTTGTTTTTGTTTTGTTTTTTCTTTCTTTCTCATTTCGCAGGCTCTTGCAACTGCCATCACGATCATGTGCACATTATTTTCGTCGGGTCGCACAGGTGAACCTCGCAAGATCTAAAAATAGAATTCCACAAATGCATATATGTGCACAAATAACCCAACTTCATTCAACTGCCGTCTTGGTAAAGTTGGCTAAGGCGTTGGTTTTTCATTTCGCGATTCGCTGGCGCTAGTTCGATTCCCGACCATGTTTGTGATTTTTATAGGCAATGACTAGTACAGAGTGTAAGATTAATATCAATAGCTACCGCCGTAGTAGTTAGCAAGTAACAAATTATCTTTCATTCATTCACTCGGTTTCATAAGTTCAGGTTATAACAACAACAACAAGCATGCAATACTCGCCAAGAACGGACGGAAGTGGCCGCCTGCAAGGTCATTAGCCTGGGTGTCATAACCGGTTCAACTCTCACAAGGGCGGGGGAAGGAGCAAGGAGTGCTAGCCGCAAAGGCCAGAGCCCTGCCGAGTCCCCCGACGAGTCCCCCGCCGAGGACCGCGCCGAGTCGGCCGCCCCAGCCCCGCCAAGCCCGCCGACCTCCGCTGAGCCCCCAAGCCACCGACCGACCCAGACCGACTCGTCCAGTCTCTAGGTCAACGACAGGGCCCACTGCCACCTTTCATAGGGCAACATTGTCTGGCACACACACTGGCGCTTTTTCATATGACCTACATCCCAAGGCCAATTACAGGTGATTGATTGATGATAGGAGATTGATTGATGACAGGTGATTGATTGATGACCTTGACCTAGATTCCAAGGGGCGGGACCCTGACCTACATTCACAAAACCGGTTTTGGTTCCCACGCTAAACCGACCCAATACCTACTTTAGGAGCCAAATTACATACAAAGAAGAAAAATATTTACTATGAAGTTAAGTAACCCTTATTTTTTTCTGTCTTATCACTGTAAATACCTAGAAATTAGTAAATATGTAGTTGGCAAAATGGAATCATAGTCAGTCTTATTCTTACCTTCTAATGTCTTTTTTTTGAAATAATTGTTTTTGTCCTTCTGAATTAATAAGAAATTGAATTCAATGTAGCCTACGAAGTGCATAATGTTAATCATAATCTTATATAGCGAATATTAAATGTACATACTATATAAATATGTGTATGAAGCAGGATAGGAGGGGCTATAAAGTGTTTAAAAACACACAAAAAAAGAAAGCTAGGAAGAATAATAACTTTTAGTGGGTTTTCTCCATAATAGTTTGTTATTTCTGACAATTACTACTAATCTTATAGCTTATCTCAAGTTAGAAGTAGGTTTATTGTGAAAATAAGGTCCCACTTGATTGTTATCTCATAGAATTAAGGTACTATTAGTGAGTCAAAAAAATTTTTTTCGTTTTTTTTTGTTTTCATAAAAGGGTCTATAAATGTGCCGAGAATATGTATTTAAAATTTCAGGTCAAAATTCACAATAGAAAAAAAGTTATACCGATTTTTGTAGTCATGTTTTGACTGCGCTGCGTAAGTTTCTTGTAATTCTATTTTATTTTATGATTATACTGTAGCAATATCCCTATCCCTCTCTTTTTTCGTTATTGAAGTTTAGTATACGTTTCGCTGTCGTCTGTGAAGCGCCTTTTATTTTAAAGTAAATCTTTTTTTTTTATTAAAATGCCTTCAAATAGGAAAGGAAGTGGAACTAAAAAAACTCCTTACACAAAAAAACCTATATTTCACGGTAATCAATATACAGCAGAACAATCTACAAGTTTTTGTAGTACTTCAGCTCCGGTCCGGTGACTTTGACGTTTCAGAAGATCCGTCTTCGTCGTATTGCATTTTTGCATTTACACATTTTTTTTAACTCGATCAACTCTTGTTAAGTGTAAAAAGTGTGATGGTGACATTTCTTTTTCTAAAAGTAATAGTAGAGGACTTGGTTTCAAGACGATGGTTCAATGTAAATGTGGAACGGAGAAAATAAATTCCTGTAAACTAATTAATAATGCTTATGAAATCAATCGTAGAATTGTGTTTGTAATGAGAAAAATTTATATTGGCTCAAATGCTTTACAAGTTTTTTGTTCTTTGATGGATTTATGCCCTATGTTTTATTCGAGTCTTTATTACAATTGTCTAAAAAAAGCAAAAATTGCAGCAAAATCGGTCGCTGATATAGTTATAAAAAAAGCGGGAGAAGAAGAAAAACAAAAAACAAAAGAAAACGGTTTTCCGGAGGATCAGTTGACAGTGTCGGGTGATGGGACATGGTCGAAGAGGGGATTTTCTTCCTTGATTGGTGTATGCTCAGTTATTGGGAAATTCTCGAAAAAAATTTTGGACGTATTTGTTTCTTCCAAGGTATGCAAACTTTGTGAAATTAAAAAAAAAGAACTTAGTTCTCCAGATTTTCAAATATGGTTTGAAAGTGTTCATCAATCAGATTGTAACATCAATTATGAAGGCAGCAGTGGTGGGATGGAGGTGCAAGGAATTAAAGAGATTTTTCGGACCCTTGCACAATGCCAAGTACGCGTTTTACATAGGATACGGGGATTCGAAAACATTTACGAACTTGAATGACGCTAAACCATATGGTGATTTTGTCATTAAAAAACTGGAATGCGTGTTGCACGTCGGGAAGCGTATGTTTAGACACTTGAAGGACGTTAAGAAAACTCTAACAGAAGTAAAAAAATATAAGAGAAAGGAGGAAAAAAATAATAATAATAAAAGATGTGGAGACTGCAACAAAAAAAAACTTAATAAATCCGCAACTCCAGCTGTAAAAACCACCGATCTCACAGGCGTTGTAATAGAAAAAATGGCATTGTTTTATCGTCTAGCGATTCAGAGATATCCGGAATATTTGGAGAAAATGAAAAATTAAATATGGTCCACATATTATCACATGATTTCGACTGATGATATGCCACAGCATGATAAATGCAATATCGAGTGGTGCAAATATTTACAATCTCAAAGGGATAAGACAAATTTCAAACATAAACCAGCTCTTAGCCAGCATATTCAAGAATATATTAAACCAGTTTATGAACAATTAACTGAAGACAACTTGTTACGACGTTGCTTAGGAGGAAATACTCAAAATAATAATGAGTCTTATAATAATACGATATGGAGTATTATTCCTAAGCATAATTTTACTGGCAAAGAAGTTGCTGATTTTGCAACCCATGTATCTTTGTGCATTTTTAACGAAGGTCGAAAAACGGTCTTAAAAATAATGGAAGTTATGGGCATTTCTGTTGGCACCTCAGCTCGATCATTTATGATTTACAAAGACCAACAGCGGATAAAGATTGCAAATAAGCAACATTCTGATGCGACTAAAGAAGGCCGGACAAAGAAAAAGCCAGATAAGGAACTACAGGAGAAAGATTTTGAGATTGCTTATGGATTACTATACGGTCCCGGATTGGCTGATTAGTTATTAGTAAGTTTATAAATCTTAATATATAAAAACTACGTGTCACAAGCTTTGTTCACGCTAATCTGCGAAACCGCCCCACAGATTTAAATAAAAATTTGGGAATGTGTAGTGTTGGTTCCGGATTGAGAGATAGGATAGTTTTGGTCCAGATAAGTGAAGCTGTTCTCGAAATATAGAGAATTTGAATGTTTCACTGATTATATTTAAGTTGGCGGGGCGAAAAAATAATTAATTTTAATTGTCATGTACATATAAAAAACCGTTAGCTTTAAAAAAGCACTCTGAATTTTACGAGTGACAACGTATGAATTTGTGTATTGAGTGTACTGAGTGTACAGTGTGTACAGTATGTACAGTGTGTACAGTTACACTGTACTGTGTACTGTGTACTAAATACTCTGTACTATGGACTGTATACTATAACTACCGGAGCACACAAAAACACACCAGTTAAGAAACATATAATTTATATACAAAATAAAAATATTTTTGAACATTGGGAAACCTCTAATGAGCATCCATTGTTCTTTATATACTTCCACCGAAAATTACGTAAAAGCTTTTAATTGGTTCGATTAAATAAAGTGTTAATAAGGAAATATATAAATGTCGAGTTTTTGCATTACGCCTCAGATTGCGGTACATCTTGAAAACGGTCAACGTGTATATTTCACTGAAGAAAATGCTCTCCAACGAGTTTTCAAGCCACCAAAAACTACACTTAGTGAATTTTTCACACTGTGCCAAAAACCTGATATTTTCGGACAATTCGCAAAAACATTGTTAAATACCGACGTCCCTCGCTATTATACATGGAACAAATCAGGTAAAAAATGGAAGCTACGTAGACAAGGCGAACGACATCCAACTATCGCACGCGTTTGCAAGCAAAGACATTGGGACGACTTTACACAGTACATCCAAAACAACGTGAATGTTTCTTTTTGCGTTTGTTGTTGCTGAATGTACCAACGTCTTTCGAATTTTTACAAACAGTCAATGGTCAAATATTCAATACATTTATTTATTTATTTGCCAAACAAGGCAGTTAACAAAAACATACAGATAAAAAAAATACATATTAACATTAATGGAACATTGCAGTATTTAAATATTAAACTAAGATCTAGGTCTATAAGTTAGTTAGAAGAGGACAATAGGGAAATTAGTTTTCTTTTATAGGAACTTTTGTTAATTGAGGGAGAGAAACAGGACGCGTAGGAATTGAAGGTAATGCAGCACCTGTTAACGGGCTCGTTTCTAGCATATTCAGTGCGATGCGGGTACTCTTTAAGCAGTTTGGAATGTCTTGTTTGTCGAGTATCGTTAAATTTGATTGTGTCCGACAGGAACTGCACCTTGAGGTTATTGTTCAGGACATCCAGGGTAAAACAAGATATAAGCAATTTCCGTCTAAGGGATAGAGGCAGGAGATCAAGGATTTTGAGCCTGTCCTTATAGTGAGGAAGATTGTGAAAATCCGAAGGATTATAGAGGTTCCTAAGCGCGAAAAGAAGGAACTTCTTTTGGACAGATTCTATTCGATTAATACTAATTTGAAATATAGGATCCCAGATCTGGCACGCATACTCAAGAATAGGACGGACCAATGAGCAAAACAAGGCTTTAGTAACCCAAACATTGTCGAATTCTTTAGCTCTTCTCTTGATGGGAAGCTAGTTAAGGACGATAATATCTATTTGATTCGTCCCGACTTCTTTGAAGTTGGGAGATATGTTTTGCTCTGACATGGGACCCATATGCAGAGAGGTCCTTGCTAACTTGCTGAGGGGAAATTTGGAATTGTTCATAGAAATTTGTAAACAGTTCTAGGAGGGCATTACGTTCAGTAGGTAGGCCCTCTTGCTGAATAGAAATAATTAGACTAGTCCTGGTCTTACCATTAATGCAAGTTGAATCTGGTTTGTTGTGCATGTAAGCCAGGAATAGGCGAACATCATCAAAGATCCTCTTTTCTCGCAAGCGTGAAAGCAAATATCTCTTATCTTCGGAGTCAGCAGATATAATGGTATTTTTTACCACCGGGGGTTGTAGAGGATTCAAGAAAGGCGACTTGGATCTTACCGAAGAATCCGATGACATTTGCTGTGGCGGGGTTGGTTGAGGTTGAGCATCGCAGATGTTTGCGTAGGAACGGCCGCCAACAATAATGTGACTTCGCGCGAAATTCGGGTAATTAGTGGTTGGGAGTGGATCATTAGGATTCAAGCAAGGCGACTTGGATCTTACCGAAGAGTCCGATGACAGCTGTGGCGGGGTTGGTTGAGGTTGAGCATCGCAGATGTTAGCGTAGGAACGGCCGCCAACAATAATGCGACTTCGCGCGAAATTCGGGTAATTAGTGGTTGGGAGTGGATCATTAGTAACGTTAGTGCTCTTAGTTTTTCTGATGGTGGTTGGAAGTAAATTTTTTGTATTAGTATTCTTGGTTAGTGAGTTGTTAGTAGTTGGAAATGAATTATTAGTAGTGTTAGTGTATATTTTGTTGGGTTTTACTTTAGGGCTACTCTTAGATTTACTTAGCCTATCTATCCATCGGTGTAAAATTAAGTTCTTCCATGTAAAGACCTCTGCCTCATTCTGGAACAACCAATCGTATCTTGAGGGTAAGGCCAATTTGAAGCTCCTGGGTTTATTGGGCTTCTTATTTCGATGACTGACTTCTTCGCAGTTGGATATATCAATCGAGAAGTCAGTTTTAAACAGCGAAATTACCCAAGATGAGTTGAATCGTGGTTGTACGCCCTTGAGGAAATAATAGGACACGTTGTCGTTGCTGCTCGAGACATTTACTGTCCTGACGTTTATGCCGCTGAATATGGGGGCACGCTGTTTCTTTCTGCTGCGCCCGGAGGTTTTCGGTGTCTGTTGATTTTTGTTGTTGATCCTTTCCAGCCGGGCATCCCATTCACCCTGAGACCAAGTCGTGCCGAACTTATCAATCGTGCGCTCCGGCAAATGAAGCGGTGGTAGATTAGTCGGCGAATTTTCCGAAATAGATAAGGTCCGCTGGTGGAGGCCGTTGATTGGGGACCTCAGAGTAAAGTTGTCGTCGTAGATAATATCGTTGATATTTTCACTGAACGGCAGATCTTCACTTGATCCAGCAGGAGGAGAGATTGGGTCTATTGGATTTAGAAAGTCACCATTTTTAGGTAGTGACTTAACGGCAGCCAGTTCAAGTTGGAGGTTGTTGAGCTGGAAATTTAGTTCCCTTTTAAGTAGCTTGACTGACTTTTCCAACTCAGAGAATTTGCTCCCATGGTCAGCTAGGATATCTTGGATATCATTGCTGGAACTGCAGCGATTAGCATCTGAGCTCAACTTAATTTTTTTTAGGGATGTAGCAATCGTATTAAGCTCAAATTTCAAAAATTTTTCGAAGTCATCAGAGCACTTAGGGGCATCCTTGGATAGCGATAAATTATCAACTTTTGAACTAAGAAGTTGAAAACTCTTAGCGGTCTGGAGTTGGCTACTCTCAATCCTATCCACCGCGTAAGAAAGCTCGTCCACATTCTGAATTATCAGCTGGGCACTTCTGTCCGTGTTAAAGGCCTTTGCGCTGCAAGCTTCCAAATCACTTTTAATGTGAGTCAGCGCCTCCGCCAAATTGTCGATGTTGTTATTGTTCGCTTTAATTGCCATCAATACATGAGACAAGTTGATCGACTTGCAGTCTGCGCAGTAGAATTTAAAAGCTTTTTTAAATTCATTTACATGATGTAGCGCAGTGCGGGAAAGTCCAATGCATGAGGCATGGAATGATACCTGGCATATACCACTGCATGTGACCCACTGGGTGACGTCGGCGGTGGAGTTGTCGATGGTGCAATTATTACCGCAATTGCTCATGTTGATTATTATTTCCGTAAATAAACACACAAATTTCCGTGGCGATGCGGCTGACGAGAGTCCAAAGTTCAATTATTTTAATAGTTTGTATAATTAGTTAAGTTAATTATCACTAAGGATGGCACTAGTGAATTAATCAAAAACAGAGTTCACAAACTAGTTCTGGGGCGTTATTCGGTACTGAACTAACTACGCGACTGCAGAGTCCAAAGTCCAATAGATTTGAAATATTGATCACGGGGGGTGTTTTGCGGGGGGTGGAACACTAACAACACTAAGGATACACTAGTGTAAGTTAAGTAAACAAGAAATCACAAAAAACTTCTTCGGATACGAGAGTAAAAAATTCCGGACGGAGGTGAAAATTAATACACGTCTGCACGGTTCAACAGTCAACGTTAGTTAGTTTCAAGATGCATGTCGCGAGTTGAAATTGCTGGAAGACGACAATCATTGGGATCTGAAACTTACTGATTCATCATTTGCATCCACGCCGAATAACATTCGTCAACTGTTCGCAATTATATTGACGACATGATACCCAACAGAACCATCGGTTTTGTGGGGAAAATACAAGAACGGCATGACTGAAGACAAACTTCGCAGAATTAGGCAAACAAACCAATATCCAAACTCTCGAACTTTTATAGGAATAATTGGTTTTTCCTTAATGGTTATAAATATTTGTTGAAGAGTTGAATTTTGAAGATTTGGATTAATTTTAAATGTCTTAAGGTTGGGTGGCAGCGAGCCGGAAAGGTATCATTTTTGTTTATTTACGCGCCGGAAAACAAAACCAAAAACATAGTTTACCAGCAAGTTTTGCAAAAGAATACATACATAGGTAATTTTGGTCACACTTAATATGAAAGCATATTAAATCTAATGTCTCCAAATTTTACAGAAATAAGGATTGGTTCTTTCCTTAGATATTGCAAATAGTTTGATTTTCAATATTTGCATTAATTTCACATGTTTTGACGAACACAATTTCGCAATATAAAAGAAAATAAAAGTTGGTTTTTTGGCATTGCTTTTTCCAACTATTAAAATTTTTCTTTAATGGTTAAGAAGAGTTGAATTTTTAAGGTTTGGTTGATTTTAAATGTTTAAACGTTGGGTGAGCAAAATGTCAGATCCCTAATAGTTTCACATTTTTTTATTTGGAATCAAAAATACCAAAAAATTGCCTTTTTCAAACTCTCCTACTGTATATTAAAATTCATATCACCTGATTACAACTATTGGCTTATGGGAGCAGCATAGGCGCGCCGGATCCCAACTAGTATTTTATAAAATAAAACTAAAATTTCATATTAAAAAAACTTTAAACGCGTTTTTCTCGAAATTACTTTTTTCAAATTTGCGCAAATTCTAGCTCAAAAACTTCTTAGTCGATTTTGATAAAACTTGGCTCATTTTGTTTATTATTATGCCTATTGTGCATCCCACCACAGACCTGGTGAATTTTTTCTTTTTTTTTCGTTTAGAGACATAAAAGCGCGGGAAAATGAGGCTATTTTTAAAACTTTTTTTCAAATAAGCGCAATTTTTCGAAAAAACGCTTTACTTTCGGTTTTGGTGGTGGGATGCACAACTAAATAAGTCTACATTAAAATGCCAATTGATTTTTTTTTTCGGTTGCACTGGAGAGGCTCTATCATTTGCGCAGATTTGTGCCCTCTTTTTTTTACGTCAACTTCAACGCCCTCTATACGAGAGAAAAAAAAATATAATTAAAAAATACATTTTTTTAATAAAATATAGATCCTTAGTTATCATATGTAAAAAAAAGTAGTTCTAAAAATCAATTTTTCACTTAAAAAACAAATATTTAAAAAGGGTCTCTTTTTTTAACTTCACTCGCTAATAGTACCTTAAAGCCAATTAAAGATGAAAAAGTTTTGTCTAGCAGTGGCTGCAGAAGAAATGGCTTCAGAACAGAAAGCAAAAATATCGTATCATCTTTTTTTTTTAAATATTGTTAATTCCCCACAATCACATCGGCATATTGATAATTCCCCAAATTCACATAATCACATTTGGCAACCCCAGCATTTAACCGATAAACGAGAAAAAACAAGACAAAAAGAGAAGAGATAGGGATAACGGGCCGCGGCTGGCTCCCTTCGTTGCGCGGGCGATTTTTAGCAGGGGAAAATTCAGTCGTGATTGAGTTTTAGAATCGAGAAGTGGAGTGATCGGATTTGTTTTTTTGGGTGAAAAGAAAGGAAAGTTTTTCTGAATCTGGCTTCGGAGGACGGATAGAGAAGAGTTATTAGCTGGAAAATATTGGTGGAGAATATCCAGGATCGAGACTGAGAACAAAGAAACTACCCCTCAGCAGGGTAGAATATTTTTTGGGGTAGGAAAAAGTTTTTGGGTGTTTTTTCTGTTTTAGGAACCGGTGGAAACGGTGACAGCGAACTAACGGAAAGGCTGAAGATCCGTTAGTTCCAAAGAAAGAAGGAAAAACGTTGCTCATAGAAGAAGAAGAAAAAGGAAAACAAGAGAAAAGGAAAAAAAATATTTTGGTGATGTAGTATTTTTTCTTTATATTTTTATCATTATCTTAGATAATTAAGTTTTGGCAAGGACAGAACATACAAAAAAAAAGCGAAAAGTGCGTTAGGATAGGTTTTCCTCGTGGAATGTAGGGAGTTACAATCCCGTGTAGTTCGGAATAACGGGAGTGTCGATTCCTTTCTTTGGTGGTGAAAACCGGATTAATTGAAAGATAGTGCGTAGAGTGGATTGTAACTCCGCAAGCGGATATAACTGAACTTGATTTGTGGCACTGCAAGAAATTTTCTCTTAAATATTTGACATTTATATATTGCAGTAATAAGCTAAGTTTTCGAATTATCTGGCGGGAACTTTATAAACCCAATACTTCTCACAAATACATTAATTATTATAAGATAAATACAAAGATTTTCTTGTAAATATTTGACATTCATATTATACAGTAACACTTAAGTTTTTATTTTCTGGTGGGAAAGGCACAATACCTACGGGGTACATGAGTTCAATATGAGGGCTCGTAGCTTTGCCATGTAGCCAGTGAACTTCCGTATTGTTATTTCCTCTTAATTACGGGAATTTACGGCAATACAAGGATTTTCTGTACACATTTGGCATCTATATTATAAAGGAATAAGTTAAGTTCCCTTATTATCTGGCGGGAACTTTATAAACCCAATACATATCTCAAATAAATTAATTATCATAAAATACATACAAGGATTCTCTTGTAAAAATTTGGCATTTATAGTATAAAGTAACCAGTTAAGTTTTTTTAATCGGGCGGGAAATGCATAATACCTCTGGGCTCCATGAATTCAATACATAGGGGCTCGTCGCTTTACCACATAGCAAGTGGGCATTTTTTTATTTCTTCTTAATTACGGAAATTTTCGGCAATACACGAATTTTCTTGTAAAAATTTGGCATTCATATTCTTGTAATAAGTTAGGGCTTTTTATTATTATTAAGGAATGAGGGGGCAACCCATATGGTGAACACTGCGGCCAAGTTAGGCCTATTGTGTACGTACCCCACTAACGGAACAGACTATCAGCCTTCCGGACGAAGGCAAGAAGGTCTTTAATTGAAGAAGAGCGGACTTCAGCGGGGCTCATAAACTCTCTGATAAACGTTCTTCTTCTAAGCCAGATCAGAGCAGGACATTCGCAAAGAATATGTGTGGAAGTCTCGTCACCTTCCAGGCAGAGTCGGCATTCTGTCTCTTGAGACAGTCCTAGGTTGTGGAGGTGGTACCGCAGTCCTACATTGCCAGTCAGATAACCCACCAACAGCCTTAGGTCCGCTCTGTTTAAAGTGATAGTGCCCCTAAAGGCAAAGGGTCTTATAAGATCTTTAGCCTGTCTAAGACCTGGGATTGATTCCCAATAGGCAAGGTGTAGTCCCTTAATCCACTCCTCTATCAGGGACTTGGAGGTGGACCATGAGATGCCACAGAAAGGTTCTGGGCCCTGGACCAACGTCTCAGACCCCTCCCTCGCGAGGCTATCTGCAGCCTCATTGCCCTCGATACCCCAGTGTCCGGTGACCCAGCAGAGCGAGATGTTATTTCTTCTGGTCAGGCTCTGGAGTAAGTCAAAACACTCCGCAACTGTTCTGGAAGAAAACTTCCACGTTGAGAGTGCCTTGATGGCAGCTTGGCTGTCAGAGAAGATTTTAATATTGGCGCCTCTCAAACCTTTCTCAAGGTTGAGCCTAGCGCAGGTCGCAATGGCATGTATTTCAGTCTGGAATACAGAGGGCCACTTACCCATTGCAATCGAGACCTTGGAATTGGGTCCTGCGACACCAGCCTCTGTACCATGTTCCATCTTTGACCCGTCGATGAACCAGTGGAGATGTTTTGAATCCCCAGGAAGAATAAGTTCTTCCCACTCAGAACGATCCGGGATAATCGCCCTGAATTTCCTTTGGAACCGCAGTTCACCAACCATATGGTCGGATACGCGGCAAATGGAAATGTTTGGGATATTGTCAAGGATATCCATGTGTCCTTTGACTGTATAGGGCCAGTTGGATGAGATCTGAAGTCTCAGGGCACTTATGGCCGCGGATTTCCATATGAAGATATGCAATGGAGTCAATCCAATGATTGCCTCCATCGCAGCTGTGGGACAGGTCCGCATAGCTCCGGTAATGGAGAGGCAAGCAAGCCGTTGTAGTTTGCTGCACTTAAGGATCGCCATAACCTGTTTAGTCTTAGGCCACCAGACTATAGCGGCATAGGTGACCACAGGTTTAACGATCGTGTTGTACATCCAGTACATCATTTGTGGTGTAAGACCCCATGTCTTACCCAAAAGCCGTTTGCAGGCCCATATGGCCCTGGTGGCTTTACTGATGGCGTAGTCCAGTTGAGCGTTCCAGTTCAGTCTCTTGTCTAACTTTATTCCCAAATATTTGACTGAGTCTGAGTACTCAACTGTGGTACCCTGGATGCAAATAGGACCTAGGTCCACTTTGTAGCGTTCGGAGAAAGGTACCAAGACAGCCTTATTTGGGTTGATTGACAGACCCTCCGTGGTACACCATCTTTGAACTTCTCGTAGTGCTGTTCTCCTGTGTCAAATAATAATAATAATAGGGCTTCTTATTATCTGGCGGGAACTTTATAAACCCGATGCTTAACTCAAACAAACTAATCATTATAAAATAAATACTCATAATTAATAAAAGAATTAGCTTAAAGTCAGTGGTCATTACGGATAATCGAATTATTATAAAGTTAACTTATAATACGAATACGATACCTATCTCTAAACAAGTAATTAATACGAATAAACTAATTATTATAAATTGAACCCTTAGCTCGAATAAACGAAATAATATGAGTCAAATAGGCAATACGAATATCCCAAGTTGTTATGAAGTGAACGTATAACGCAGGGAAGGAATTTATTATAAAGAAGGAATAAATGATGTGAAAATAAATAATAACAAATAAGATAATCTAACCGATTACAACTTGAATAAAAATTGTAATAAATGAAGAAATATTAAACAAATAAACTCGGGATAAGATACGGAACTAAATAATAACACATAAGATAAAATCTAACTAAGCACAAATTTGAATCAAAATTGGAATAAATGAATAAATATTAAGAAAATAAAATCGGAATAAGACATGAAGATACATAATAACAAATAAGATAAGTCTAAATAGATACAAATTTGAATAAATATACATACAAATTTGAATAAATATATATATATATAATATTTGGATGTTGCAAGGGTGATGATGGAGTAAAACACTCCCTGCCGGTGTGGCCCCTGATTAAGGATGTCCCAATCAAGGTAGGTGCCAACTAACTAAATTTTATTGTCTGATATCAGGTGGCCCATACCTTGATTGTGGACCAGTGACCACCTTCTTTTCTTTCCCCTATCAGCACCCCTCTCGTTGGCCCAGCACGGCTCCGTACCTACCACCATCGCCCTATTTAGTTTTGGCACAAGTTTTTTTTTTGGTAACTGTCCCTTTGATAGGTTTTGCATCCCAGTACTACGAACCCCACCCCATCCGTCGAGCTTGCTCGTGTACCGCACGTCGTGCCGCCTGTCGGTGCTGGTGATGCTTTCATTGGCGATACTTTCTCCGGAGGTCGATCCGTCCGAGCCCTCTCTTCTTTAGGTCCCCTCCCCAACTATATTTTTTTGTAACAATGGTATTCTGGCCTTTAGAGCATTTTCCCTTCTTCGTGCCTCGGCACGAATTTATCCCCCGACAGTTACAGTACCCCGCGATGGAAGTACCCCGGTGGTGGAAGTATTCATGTTAAACAAAAATACTAACTTTCAAGGGATATTCAAACTTCATCGCACGTTTTATAACTATCTACTAATTGTACAAAAAAAGATAAACTATATTGTTTTCCGAAAATTTAAGGAACTTTTTTACAACTATTTTTAAACCTAATGAACAATTTTTGTAATAACTATTTAAATCAACAAATCAATGGATAATCAAGAAAAACTAAATTTTCTCGCGGTGTGGTAAGGGAATCTGGGGGGAAGTTTGTTCTGGGTCCCAGACGTCTGAGATGCGTGGATTGAGTCTTTTCCTTTTATGCGCATTCGAAGAAAAAACTCAAAGTCGTCTGCCCATGATGAACAAAATTAAATTTTGGTGGATAGCAGAAGAAATGTACTTTTTTGTTTTAGCTTAGGAATATTTTTTGGGTTTTGAATTTTTTTGTTGGAATCATTGTAAAATTTAAAATATGAGATTACAGATTTTATTTAATTTTGTAAGTAATGATGATTTTAAGGCAAGCTGAGTACCCTAAATTTCATCCGATGAGGTTTTTTTTTATGGTGGTTGAAAGCGAGAAAATTTAGTTTTTCTTGATTATCCATTGATTTGTTGATTTAAATAGTTATTACAAAAATTGTTCATTAGGTTTAAAAATAGTTGTAAAAAAGTTCCTTAAATTTTCGGAAAACAATATAGTTTATCTTTTTTTGTACAATTAGTAGATAGTTATAAAACGTGCGATGAAGTTTGAATGTCCCTTGAAAGTTAGTATTTTTGTTTAACATGAATACTTCCACCACCGGGGTACTTCCACCGCGGGGTACAGTATAAGGGGGCGATTTTTTATATTTGATGTTCCCCAGTGGGCCTAATCCACATTTAGAGATATGATACGTAAGATACCAAGGCGGAAATTCAATGAAGTAAATCGGAGTCGGAGTCTGAAGCAAATTCTGGTGTATAGTAGCAGGGGCGCTGGGTCCCCGAGGGAAGAACTTATCGATCTGAAGCAGATTCTGGTGTATAGTAGCAGGCGCGCTGGGTCCCCAGGGAAGAAGAAGATAAATGCCGTGCACAAATTTTTGTTCTACGTGACTCCTCTATGTGTTATATGCTTAGTGAGACTAGTCTACTAATATATTAAAATGGGGTTTGTTTTGCACTTGCTCTCTAGCGCGACGGACACCACATTGCCTTCTTGGCTGTATAATTGGTTTTTTTAAAATATAATAACAACTTAAATACTAGGTTGGCTACAGTTTCCTACACAATTAGTTATTTTAGTAGACAACAAAATAACAGAATAACTATTCCGTGTGTTATAATATTTACATATATTCTCAGTTGTAGGCATTCCTATTATTCTATATTGAAAATAGGTTAACACTAAGTGTTAGTATATAACAATATTTTAATAGAATGCTAGATATTTGTCCATAGGTCAACAAAATAAGGCACATTCTTTGTGGGATGTTTGCTTAAATTCTAGGAAGATTATTTAAAATTACAATTGTATTCATTTTTATATGCGTATATTTTGGTATTATTATTATTGGGGCCTCGGTAGTCTAGGGAGTAAGGCGCCTGGCTACTATCCCAGAGGTCCCGGGTTCGAGTCCCGGCAGAGCCCCACGGTCCTTCGCCTTTCCCACCTTCCCTCCTGTCACAGCCTTCCGCTAGCACTGCCGCGCTCCACCAAGCGCATGTCATCGGTCGGATGGTTGATGGGATTCAACTTGTTTCAGGAGGCATAACACTCCAGCAAGTTGTTTCTCATTGCCCCGATGCCAGAGTCGCGATAGAAATGGTTGGGATATTAGGTGGTTGTGACAGTTCCTTCCTACTTCTCTCTTCCCCTTCACTATCTATCGACTAGAGCTTGCTGTTCGACATTGCACTCTATACGAAGAAAATAGATTGTCGACAGTACAAAGGGCTTTCCCTGAGCTCTAGTCTTCCACATAAAAAAAAAAAAAATTAATAAGGTTTTTTTTCATCTTTCGGTATTATTTATTTACTATAACCTAACGAATTCGGAAGTAGTCTTAATTCAACCATATATTTGGATGGTTTTCATTAGTGTATTATGTTAGATTTTAATTAACTCTTGCACTTAGTCTAATATATTGAGTGGCAGTTATTGTGACTCTACAACGGTTTACCCAAGCTTTTAGTTTATCCTCTAATATTGGGATTTATTTTGTTATTATTGGAAAGGTGGTAAAAAACTACCATCGTTTATTATGGATAAAAACCTTTCTGAGTCTGTGTGGAGATGGTGTACTGGGGAAATATAAGTTTGGTCCAGGATTCATTGCGCCTCATTGGTACTGGCTATTTCCCTGATCAAGGGTTTGGGTGTGACACTAACTTCGTGAGTCTTTTTGGTAGCAAGCCTAGAATCGGCGTAACTTTCGATTTTTCTTAGATTACTTTATTGGAGAACCATTTGTTTTCCGTGGCTTGGCTATATACGTCGATGTACAGTGTCTAAGTATTTTCGTTTCAAACAACTGAACTTCTTTCGCCGCAATAGAGGAATACGTGCACCAGAGAGAAAAGGCGTTTGAGAGTACAGGTCTGATGATAGTTTTTTACATTAGTATTTTTGTGTACAGTGTTTTAGAGTTTATCCAGGGTTTAAGGTTTGACGCCACTATCTGTGCATTTTTTAATTTAAACCTAACGTGAGGATTCCATTTTAGCAAGTTATGGACGTGTACCGCCGAGTATTTAATATCAATCTTTGGGATCAATAGATGACCTTTTATGTTCACCTTATATCTCTCGATTCTCTAGAGGCGCTTCTGTGACCTTTACCCGACGGATTCCTAATACATATTAGCTCACATTTCTCGAGATTGATGTCTATATCCCACTTATTTAGATAGTCTGTTATCTTATACTATTAAGTGAGCAATTCTTGTATATTTGTAATTATTTGCTCGAAAACTGCTCTAACGTTTTTCACCAAAATTGGTATTTAAAGGTGTTTTCACCCAATGAGTCCGTTGGGCTTAGTGAAAATTTCAGGAAAAGTTGTTTTCTGCGAGTTTTCCTAAATTGTTAAAAATTATTGAAAAAGATACTTTTCTTTTCAATAAGCAACGCCTATTGAAATGCTCTACTGTCGCTTTAATAGTTTTTTTTTGATATTTAGACCTGAAACACATTCAGGGTATCAAGCACCAAGCCGCAAGTACCAAGCATCAAATATAAGTTTAAAACAACGTAAACTTTATGACAACTTTCACATTCGCGGTAGCAAGCATCATTTGATACCAGTAACAAATGATGCTTGGTACCCAAGTTTGGAAAATTTTAAATTTTGCTACTTGATGCCGTAGTTATGCCAACAGAAAAATGTTTTTTTCATAGCTCTCAAAGTGTCGACAAGTTGTGTTTCCTTTATAGTCCAGTAAAATAGTATTTTAATCAGGAAAGTTTTGGGGTAGTTTTGATTTCTTTTGTTTTTTATTTTTTTTGGGGTGTTGAATCCGAATCTGAGGTTTGCTGACAAAATTTCGTGACGGACATTGAGAAAAATGCAAAAATACGAAAAGTTCGGACTTTTTCGCGGGGTTTCGCTTATAACTCGGAAACGATCAACTTTTCGTCCATAACATTCAATACTAAATGAAAGAGCACAAAATTTCCTACAAATCTCGCTATCCAAGTATCTCCATCCGACTCACCGTTTTGGTTCTAGCGCTAGTTGAAAATTTCCATATTCCATCCAAAGCGCTTTTTCCAATTGACAACGCTATTATACAGGGTGTATCGGTTAAGTTTACAAAGCGGCCGGGTGTTGATAGGTTTTGGTTAGACGAACAAAACATCTTTTGGGAGGGGGGTGGAAACCGTAACGGTTTAGCCACTAGGGCATTTTGAAGTTTTTTCTTTAGAGTTTTACATATCACCCTATGACCTATTTTCATGAGTAAGGTATCAGTGTACGCAGAATACTCCCACCTAACTAAAACTGTAAAAGTCAAGGTTCCACCCTATCAACTTCCAGACTAACGAGTCATCAAATTCAAATTTTAGGTTTTTTTAAACCGAAATATACATTTAATAGAATTTGAAACTTAAAGGAGTATCCACACACATCAGGGACGTGCCCGGGAAGTTCGATTTTTGCTCCGGCCCGGACACGGACATGTGTGAACGAGTTCGTATAAAATGTACGCACCGATATTTTTTGAACCTCTGACGGAACACTAATATGTGTGGATACTCCTTTACTCATTCACACATGTCCGTGTCCGGGCAGGGGTTCGTTCACACATGACAGAACACGGCCCTGTGACGTCCCGGGCCCGGCCCTGATGTGTGTGGATACTCCTTAAAGTTGCAAAAACAATTTTTTACAAATGCTTTTATTTCCAGTAGATTTAGGGATAGTTTTACCCCTTTAGGAGTACCGCTTATCATAAAATTTGGCTTGATTTGGTATAAATCAACCACCCTAGCAAATAAATATTGGAAAAAGTGTATTTCATTGGATTATTTTTGATTATTATTGAATTTATCGCGAAAAACCATTAAAAAGAGGTATTTTTGCATTTGTAAGGATGAGGCCATATTATAGGAATGCGGGATCCTGGTTTTCGTAATCAGCGACCCAAAAAACATATAGGGAACGAGTTTCAAACCGTGGTACTACGTTTCGACGTTTTGAATGGACTATTAACCAGTGGCGGCTCGTCTTTAGGGGCTAGTGGGGCTTAGCCCCACCAGAAATTATCGAGCAAATCATATTCACACGTTTTTTAATTAATTTCATTTTTACATAAAAGCAACGCAAATTTTCTTTGCAATTTATTTCAATTTCTAAAACAAAATTCAAAATAATACCCCACAAAAAAATTAGAAGTAGAACTTCATAGGAAAAGTATAAAAAAGGAGCAAATAAAAAAATAAGACAAACTCTCAACTCTCTCAACAGAATAATCTGGCCAATCATAATTCCATACCCATTTACATGTAATTCTCTCCTCAGGGGCTATCATTGAGTCAGCCCCGAAGATGAACCATTTTGTATGCAAAATTTCTTGACTAAGGCGATTGATTCAACCAACATTTGTTCTACCAAGTGGGGCTAAAATTGATTAGCTCTAGGATTCATTGGAATTCTCTTCACTGACATGTAATACATGTCAGTGGATTCTCTTGCTCTGTTGGGTTTACTCACGAACATAGAATGCCAGTGTTGTCGGTTCGTTCTTTTAGTTCTGTTTATTACATTTCTAAAGTATATTTGCCTGCATTTGCTACTAATTGGCTGAACATTTTGATACTTTTTTTACACTTATGGATTTAATATACCTGAGGGGCTGATTTTATTTAGCCCGTAGCAAATATTTTGGTAGAAATGATGTAAAAAGTAGTAAAAAGATAAATTTTTATTGGAAAAAGAGCCAATTGGAGATTGAATTTACAGTTACAAGTTGATTTTTAAATGAAAAGTGTGTGCTTGCAGAATTGCGGTAGATATACTTACATACTATATTGAATTATTCGCCAATAAATATTATTAAATTATCATTTATTAAATTATTTGAAATAAATATTAATATTCCATTTTGTAATATATAATTTTCTTAAATTATATTTAATTTAATTTTGGTTTTGGTTAAAATGAATCTCGTAGATAATTTATTGAAGAAAAATTGATCTTTGTTGTCATTAGAAGAAAAATTAGAAATTAAACGTTTAGGGCCACATCAACCATTTGATTTTAAATTAATTTGTACTGAAAATCTCAAAGTAGAAAATTTTCATTGGATTGGTTTCTAAAAAGAAGTGGCTTACGGTTAGTATAGGAAAAAATGCATTGTTTTGCTTCTATTGCGTTTTGTTTAGAGGAGAACCGGCTTGGACAGAAATCTTTAAAACATGGGGATTTAAAATATTTATCGGAACGAACGAGCGCTATGCATTTAAAAAATACTTTAAATTACCATACCTTCGGGACGGTTAATATTCTCTCACAGATCGATTCAGGATACGCGAATTCCATAGCAAAATATAATGAAAATGTTTAAAAGAATCAAGTGTTTTTTGTAACGTCAAGTATTAAGTCGAATTTTACATATCTTAAAGTTTTGCGGTGGTCACAATTTAGCTCTTCGTGGACACAACGAACGTGAATCAAGTAGTAATCGAGGAATATTTCTTGATATGGTTCCAAATACCAGATCAATAGTCATCGCATTCGACGACTACTTGAAGAATAATCAAATCGCAAAAAAACACTTCGAAAACCGTACAAAATGAGTTACTTGAATACTGTTTATAGGTTTATCTACATGAAGTGAAATATGAACTTCAAGCAACATATTTTGTATCTGTTCAAGCTGATGAAACTACGGATATTTCGTGTAAATCGCAAATGGTTTTAATTTTACGTTTCGTTAAAAATAATAAGCCTGTTGAACGGTTTTTATCAAATTTTGACCTTAATGATGGGTCCGCAAAAGGTATAGTTGATGTGATTTAGAATGCGCTGAAATGCTACAATTTAGAAAAAAAATTGATCGCTCAAACATATGATGGTGCAGCTCCAAGAGTGGGAGTACAGCCGGGGTTCAAAGTTTAGTAAATAAATTGTATCCATTTGCACACTTTGTGCATTTGCACATCAACTAAATTCAGTCTTAAAGCAGGCATACTCAGTTATTAAAGAAACACCAAAATTTTTCCTCAATATATCTGCTTTTACGTCATTCTTATCATGCTTTCCCAAACGAAAAGCTTTATTAATGGAAGTTTGAACAAACGTGGTCTCCCGCGAACTGTTGAAATTCTGTGGAACTTCAATTTCCGAGCACTGCGATCTATACTCGAAAATAAAGAAAATCTCATTTATTGTTTTGAATCGATATAATATTTTTTTCAAGCCCCACCAAATTTTAGAGGCAGGAGCCGCCACTGCTATTAACGTAAGTATAATACAATTTTTTAAACTTTAAAGTTGTCTGGCGGGGGGTTTCCACTATGCAAACCGTCTTGCACTGGAGGACGTGACTTCTGATAGTAGAAGAAATATCAAAAAAACAGTGTTTATAAAATGACGTAAGTAGACATAAATTTTCGGCTAATTTGCTACCTCCTTCCTGCCAAAGCCACTACGGCTCAAGGTTCTTAGGTAGGTAGTGGCAGTGTCCTTACGCAGAAAAACTTTCAACGTTTCTACAATGACGTAAGTCTGGCGTTCACGGGCTCTTGCTCTATCAATAATGCCGAGTATTTTATGAAGAAAAAGCTGTTTTTAGTTGAAATTTTAGTTTAAAAAAACCTAAAATTTGACTTTGATGACTCATTACTCTGGAAGTTGACAGGGTGGAGCCTTGACTTTTACAGTTTTAGATAGGTGGGAGTATTCTGCGTACACTGATACCTTACTCCTGAAAATAGGTCATAGGGTTACAAAAATACAGGGTGATATGTAAAACTCTAAAGAAAAAACTTCAAAACGCCCTAGCGGCTAAACCGCTACGAAGATTTTTTGTTCGTCCAACCAAAACCTATCAACAGCCGGCCGCTTTGTAAACTTAACGGATACACCCTGTATAATAGCGTTGCCAATTGGAAAATGGGCTTTTTGCTGACTTAGGAAAATATGGAAATTTTCAACTGGCGCTAGAACTAAAACGGTGAGTCGGATTGAGATACTTGGTTAGAGAGATATGTAGGAAATTTTGTGCTCTTTCATTTAGTATACCGAAGAAAAGTTGATAGTTTCCGAGTTATAAGCGAAAACCCGCGAAAAAGTCCGCACTTTTTCATATTTTTGCATTTTTCTCAATGTTCCGTCACGAAATTTTGTCAGCAAACCTCAGATTCGGATTCAGCACCGCAAAATACACAAAAAACCAAAGAAATCAAAACTACCCCAAAACTTTCCACCAGGGGCCTTTTATTCACAAATTCACTGGATTATTATAGCAAATAATTTTTATATTTATGTATTATTATTAAAAATGGAAGAAAAAATAATAGAGAAAACTCTGCCAAAAAAATCACGTATAATCTGCGTTCTTCGGGTTCATTAATTTCTCTTGCCCAAAGCCTTCTATTATTTATTACAAAATCAATCAGAACCATAAATAAATATATATAAATAAATTGCATTACAGACCAAAAGCAATATTTCACCTTCGTCTTCAAAATCCATATTGTTTTCTTGTTTAGTGACAATTTTTAAATATGTTAAGTTGCCAATACTGTATGATACTCGCGGCTTGGAACTCCGAATGTGGTTTCTTTCGGTATCAGATGCTTGGTGTTTTGTCAATGAGGATCTAATTCCTAATTGACTGGGTCCATAGTGTAGTGTAGCGGAATCTATAAAGAAAGGGAAAATTTCTAGTAAACAACAAAATAAAAACGCAAATAACCTTAGTTCACAATTTCTGGTTTATTATTATGTTTTTCAATATGTACACGATGGATTTGAATTCGTTTATTCCTAACATTAAAAATAAAATTTAATTCAAGAAAAAACGCGCAACTAAAAATACAATTAAATTGGGAAAGGTTTAATGAAATTAAAAGAACTCCAAGCAAGTCTAATAATAAAAACAAAATTCTATTCATCGAAAGCATAAAAATTAATTCCTTTGTTCCAAATTTTGCCTAGGATTTTAATATCATAAATGTCGCGCTGAGTCGGTTAAATTCTTCCTTTTTTTTTTTTATGTGGAAGACTAGAGCTCAGGGAAAGCCCTTTGTACTGTCGACAATCTATTTTCTTCGTATAGAGTGCAATGTCGAACAGCAAGCTCTAGTCGATAGATAGTGAAGGGGAAGAGAGAAGTAGGAAGGAACTGCCACAACCACCTAACCCCAACCATTTCTATCGCGACTCTGGCATCGGGGCAATGAGAAACAACTCGCTGGAGTGTTATGCCTCCTGAAACAAGTTGAATCCCATCAACCAACCGATAACATGCGCTTGGTGGAGCGGGGCAGTGCTAGCGGAAGGCTATGACAGGAGGGAAGGTGGGAAAGGCGAAGGACCGTGGGGCTCTGCCGGGACTCGAACCCGGGACCTCTGGGATAGTAGCCAGGCGCCTTACTCCCTAGACTACCGAGGCCCCCCTTGGTTGCGTACAGCGTTCCCGTTATATTGCGGTCTATTGGATGCAGTTAATAAATTCGAAAATACATGTTTAATTGTTTATTTGTCATTTCTTCATGAAAATCAGCTCCAATGCATAAAAACTGGCTATTTCCAACGTTGCGGTATATTTTATACATTCGATGTATTCTAAATAAGTTTTTCCGTTGCTTCATAAACATACTTTAGTCGCAGACATTAATGCAGCATATTATTTCGTTCGTATTTTTAATTTCTTGTTGTTGTTTTTAACGTCAAGTTTCATATATAGAGTTTAAATAAATTTCATTGTTGCTTTATGGTCTGTAATTCATTTTGATATACATAAATTCGGCGCAGCATTTATTTATTTCTATTTCTAATTGTATCATATAAATATTTGCTCCGATGGAAGTTTAATTATTTAAGTTCCTTTTCGCAGGAACCTGAAGAAAATAACAACAATGCACAGCCAATAAGAATCGCCACGCGTGCACCATCCAAGCCAGAAATAGTAACCGCAATTCATGCAATGGCCAATGGTAAGGCAGCTGGAAAAGATGGCATCCCGCCAGAATTTTTGAAAGCCGACTCAAGCCTCATTGCAGATGCAGGGCCGGATTAAGGGTGGTGCGGGCCCCTGGGCACGAGTTTGGTGGGGGCCCCTATGATTAGTGCTGCACACGAGACGAGGCTTGTCGTGAGACTACCATTCGAGATCTCGCGAGACATGGTATCGACACCAACTATTTCAGTATCTTCACGCTGCGCTCTTTGACGAGCACAACATTCGGCAAAAAAACATGACTTGAGCAGGCTGCGGAGACTCTTCGCCTTGTCTCCGCAGCCTGCTCAAGTCATGTTTTTTTGCTCTCACTCATACGCATTTAAATGCAGAGTCCATTCCAAAACAGAAGAGGTATTTTACTGTCATTTAAACTCATTTAAAATGAAATACGTTGAAATGAAATGAAATGACTGTAAAATACCTTTTCTCTTTTGGAACGGACTCTACGTAAATGTAACTCTACACAAATTAGAAATTAACTTTCGATTCATTGATCCCGTCTACCGCGCCCTGGTGCCACTGCAAAAGGCAGATTTACGTGTCTACGTCTGGGAAGTGACCAGCATGGAAATATAAGGAATATTTGTATACAGTTTCATTAATATGCCACATATTGATATTTCTCGAAATACAGAAGACTGAGCAATTTGTATTATTGACAGTGAAATTCGAGAGTTTTCGAGACGAGACGAGTTAGAGACGAGTCCTGCAAATACCCATTTTTTCGAGACCGAGATGAGACTGGGCCAAATCTCGTCTCGTCTCGTCTCGTGTGCAGCACTACCTATGATCGGGGCTCGTTTTATATTTGATTTAATAGGTCAAACGTTAAATGAATTTTAAGGAAACATTCAACCCAAAAATGACGAATTTTCAAGAAAAATGAAAAAAAAATTTATTGCATTATATTGCGCGTAGAGTTCATACGCCGTTAGCCGTTGATCCAACAATGTCAATAAAGGGACGTAGTTTTCGACGAAAATTTTTCGAGATGGCGACAGGTTCACTTCTGGTGCATGTCCGTAATCCAATGGGATTAAGCGCAGATTTCGGTGACGTATCCTGGAGGTGTCATATTCTGATGTTGCGGCTCGCTCCCTTCCTGCTTCTTCTTAGTGTTCAAAGCTGCTGCATTCCTTCTCAATGAACACTCTCAGTGACTTCAGAGCTGCAACTACCGAATTCTGAAGCAATTTGCTCATCGCGTTAACTCTGTTCAAAATGTCGTTCCAGAAGACGGCATAGATGCCAGTTTTCAATTTGCACATTTGCTTATACAAACCTTGACATTCGATTCGGGTTTTCGAATGTTGCTAATCATATTCGTCGGACATTAACAACAGTGTTCGTTTTATTTCAGAATATCCAAGCACCATATGTAGCTCTAGTAGCATCTGCACGACAAGACCAACGAGTAGTATTAACTCGAGAAAGGACGTTTGTATGAAGTTTCTTTGTGCCAGAATGAGATGCATGCAGTTCCTCTGTAAACTTGGAACTTATCTTACGAACCGCTAGTGCCAAGGCCAGACAACTGGGGGCCCTGTGCAAAAATTCAGCGAGGGCCCCAGAGAGCGCTTTGCTCGCGCCTTTTCCTTCATACAGACCCGTCCTCGCGACAGAATAATGGTCCATATGCTGATTTCTGTGGCCCATACTCATTTGTGTGGCCTATTCAATGAAGTAAAAATGCCAATAATGAATTCAAATGATTTTTATTGCAAAAAAAACTTCTGCAAATTCACTTCCTTCGCGGGGCCCCAAAATCACGGGGCCCTTTGCAGTTGCACATCCTGCACAGATGCCAGCCGCGGCACTGCAAACCGCACCACCTACTGAATACGCGGGAAAATTCAAATTACTTATTTTAATGAAGTTCTCAGTATTTTTCGTTTTAGAAGAATATGATACTACGAATAGATTTGTACTGGCAACAATAATAAAAATTTTTAAATTTGTGAATGCAAATGCTGCACCAATTGATGCAAAACTACATAATTGATTATTGATTATCAATATTGATAACAATACTATTGATAATGATAGCATTGATTACTATATGAACAAAACCGTCTTATAATTTTTGTTATAAGCCAAAAAAAATTGTTCACTTGGTATTTGGTGAGGGCCCCAGTTGGTGGAGGCCCCTGGGCCATGGCCCACTTGGCCCACCCTTTAGTCCGGCCCCGTGCAGATGCGCTACAGCCCATCCTGGAAATAGTATGGAACACCTGTATCTTTCCGGAGGATTGGACGGAAGGTATCATAGTCAAAATACCAAAAAAGGGAGACCTAACAATATGTGACAACTGGAGAGGCATCTGTCTGTAACGATTTGTATTTCTGTCGTTACAGGGCCACCATGTCGTGCATTCATATAGAGATGAACATGGGCCCTTTACCTTTGTCGCCTTCTTGATCGTTCTTTGAATACTATTCAAACACTTGTCTTTAAGTTTAGAATTTTTATTTAATACTTTTGGATCTACTTTAATTTTACACTTAATTTTACACTTTTAGATTTAGCTTGGCACAGAACTTTTCTACTTGTCCGTGTAGGCTCCCACGGACTTTTATAAAATGCCTGATTTTTAGTGGAAGGTCTGCCCTTGTTTTAAGAAAACTTTACTGTTGATTGTTTCGATGGTCGGAACTGAATGAATCTTCACTTCGAATCACTTTCGCATTACACCTTTCTTCCCGATACCGAAATTATTTCTTTTGCCTTAAGATTTCTTCGCGGTCCCTTATTGGTTGCCGCGGTTATTTACATGAATGCATTTAAATGGGGGAGGTGTTAACAGAACGTTTCACACTTCTCGTGAAACGAACAAGTGCAGAGGGGAATTTCAGCAAAGCCTCTCTCTCTTTTTAATGGACAAGTGCAGAGGGGAATTTCTGCAGTCTCTCTATGGAGCGAGTAAATGCAGAGGGAGCTTCTGCACGGGTTAAACACTCTCGTCGAGGGTGATCGTACGCGATCGAAGAAATGGGTCATCCTATGCATATGTTCTCTGTATATCTTCCACACATGTTTCCGTCGGTTAGTTACCTTGGTGGTCGCTTGTGTGGCCGGAAAGAGCATGTTTCGAAATATACTTGCATTGACGTCAAGTAAGGGAAATGTAAACAATGGCATTGACCATTTGTGTTGCATATGTGCACTGAGAATCTTTTTATTTTAGGATTTTAGAATCACTTGAAAGATTCAGATAAAATTTGATTTATGCCTTTCAGCTGTTGGGGAGATGGAAATAAGTGCAAGCTTATTTCAAAGCGGGTGATTTATTTAGCCCTGGATAAAGTTACATATTTGAAGATGTATGTTTGTAACTTGAGAATTTATTTATTGGGGGCTTGGCTGTGTGGAGGTAAAAGAAGATATTGGGACGAGGTATATAAGATTAGATTGGGAGATTTGTAGATTTGGGGATGACATGAGATATTTATGAGAATAATGAAAAACAAGGAAGGCAAGGTGGGGGTAATGATGGGATTCATTACACCTATCCCCTTAATTAGAAAGTTGCGCGAGTAAAAGGAGTAAAAGGTATGCTATGTTTATTGTGGTTAGGTGGTATCGGGGGTTGTGAATTGTGCGTGTGATTCGAGGGTGTGTTCTTCTTTTTTTTTTGACATTGTATATATTATATTTTTTATAAAAATAAAACAGTAATAAGAAAAACAATTTTATCATTAACTTATAAGTTTTAGAAAGGTTATTTACTTATTTCCTAGAATTTTAGAATTTTAATTATATGACCATGTTTTTCTTATATACAGTTATCCTATTTTTATATTTTTCTTATTGTATTTTGTATTTTTGTTTTATTCTTTCTTTCTATTAGGCTCTATAATCTTATATATTTTTTTTTTGTTTATTACTTATTGCTGTTGTGGCCCAGTGCCCCACTGACCTAAAAAATAAACAAAAACAAAGAATTAGTAAATACATTGAAAAAAAAGTAACAAAAAACAAATAAACTTACCATGTTCACCTCCATCCAACCAAAACCCCATCCATATTATAAATTCTTATATTTTCAAGTAAATATACCTAAAAAGAAATAAAATTAATCAAAAATCAAATATACTTACCAAAATATTCCTGACGTTTACGCGTATAACAAAAAAAAACGTCACTACGTATAACAAATACGCAAAACAGCTGTGGAGTACAGCGGTTGCGTATATCACTTTAAAAAATAATAAAGAAGAAGATAGGGAGAAATTATCACAGTAGGAGAACAAATTCTCTTACCGAAATTTTCCCCCCTCAACTCCCAGACAATTTGAAAAAGGAGGCAGGATTATAAAACCGGTGACGAGCCAAGGAACCGGGCCTTTTGCGCTCAGGAATATTATCGAGCAACATCTTCGGAACATTACCAAGATGAAAAAGGTCAGTTTATTAGCAGTTGGAATATTTTCACTGCTATTAGGGAATTAGATAGTTGATTGGCATTTTGATCATCAACTGGTGTGTTAGTTTAGCACTTGTGATTGTTGCATAATTTTGGTGACGGTTTTTTGTACCTCACAAACTGCAATCGGAAGTATTCCATTGCCGCAGGGTTTTAGATAGTTGGTCGGGTTACGCCACCAACTTGTTGATAGGGTAGAATCTTTTTCGGTGTTATTAATTAAAGGAATCAACGTAATCTGGTCTATTATCCAAATTTACACATTGCGGGATCAATAGACAGGAGGTTGAGGCGCAGAATTTCAGCGCACCAAAAGGTGAGACCTTCAAGGTGCTACAAGTTCTGGCAATAACGGAAACTACTCATCAAGCAACCCGGATATGCAATCAATCCGCTAGTCAAAGTGAGGAATTCGAACAATTCTTTTGTATTCCTAGCAGAAGACAAAGCAGACTACTAGAGGCTGTATAATAGAGACTGGACAAGTTCGAGCGAGAAAGAAAAATTGATACCAGCAGAATTGGAATAATTATTACAAGAAACACAGGATTCATTTCATTGGAATCGTGTTTTTTTGACTTTAAATATTTTTTATTGAAGAAACGTAATTTAACTAGAATTAATTAGAATTATAAACGAGTAGGAGAAATATATCTATACCAAACTGTACATAATAGTCTTCTAACTATTTGAACCTGCACTATCCGGATTTACAGCTTAAATAAAATAATATTACGACGTTCGCATCTTAAAA
Source organism: Thereva nobilitata (assembly GCA_963855945.1). Lineage (NCBI taxonomy): Eukaryota > Metazoa > Arthropoda > Insecta > Diptera > Therevidae > Thereva > Thereva nobilitata. Next base: position 69,752,396 of record OY979695.1, read on the forward strand.
TTAGTTATTAAACAATTTAAAGAAGGGCGGCGCCGTAACATTTGGTCCTTCGAGCCGGATAGTGCAGCCGTACAGATATATTTTCTTTAATGCGTTTATAATATTTTAATTAAATTCATACTGCAGTGCTAAAACTTTAAATTAAGTCGACACACACCCTAAAATAATCATGAAGCGTACACTTCAGCAACAGAATGGTTATAAGTCACAATTGGAAAAAACACTTGCCAATTATATGACTATACCAGCACCCAGGCGAACACCTGGCTACATTACAGGAAAGATAGAGACTATCAAAAACCTGGCAAAAAAGTTCGATGAGAATCATTCCGAACTTATTTCGGTTGACATAAGCAGCATTGATGACCCAAAGATTAAAACTGCTGTAGAATTATATCTGACGGGAGATCAATTTATGGAATTCGAACGAATTTATTCGGAATTTCTTGGAGACCTACGGGATGCATTGACTACCTCCATTTCTCAACCGACAACATCAAATGTTCAGACCACTACTACTGGAGAATCATTAGGATCCTCAAGGGCATTAGTGAAATTGCCAACGTTAGAGATCCCAAAGTTCGATGGCCAGTATACATCGTGGAGGACATTTCATAATCAGTTCCAATCACTGATCCATCATGAAGATCGCCTATCGCCGATCGAAAAACTACATTATTTAAAGAGCAGCCTAACAGGAGAAGCCCGACGAGATTTGGATTCTTTTGAAATGACGGCTGAAAATTATAGTGCAGCGTGGGAAATATTGTGCAAGCGATACAACAAGCGAAGACTGCTCGTTTATGCACAACTAAAGGTGTTATTTAAGCAGGATACAATAAAATCAGAAGCTCATAAGAAAATTAGAAGATTATTGGATGAATTGCAACGCATTAGGCATGCACTACGAGTGCTAAAAGTCAGCACTACAGATTGGGATCCAATTTTTGTTTATGTTACGGCACAAAGGTTGCCGGATAAGACCCGCAATTTGTGGGAACAAGCAGTTGCGAAATCGGATGAGCTACCATCGTTGGAACAATTGACGAAATTTTTGGAGGAAAGATACAGAAGCTTGGAAGCAGTAAAGGATTCCACTGGCAGCATACCCACCAAAGATAACCTCAACTCAGGAAGAAGTCGCCACAGAACCTCCAATTATCATACTCGTCAACAAGATAGTAATTCTAATGAAGAAAATCAACATGAGGATGGAACGAGAGGACGACGACTCCAGTGCCCGATGTGCCACAAAGATCACTTCTTGTCGCAGTGTAACACATTTAAAGAATTGAGCAGCTCCTCGAGACTACAGTGGATCGCAAGGAAAAGGTTATGCTTCAATTGCTTCAAGACGCATCATAGCAGACAATGTGCAAGCCACAACAGATGTCCCATGTGTCAGGGAAAACATCATTTATTGTTACACAGATCAACAGGAAGGAAGCCGGAAGTCATTGAAACACAGGCAACCAATGCGGCGCAAGAGGACGAGCCAACAGTCACCAATTGCAATTATCATGGTAACTCGACACAGTCACTGTTGGCAACCGCGTTAGTTAAGGTAAAGGATCGGTATGGAAATTGCATAGCATTACGTGCACTAATTGACCCAGGATCTGTGAGTTCCTTCATTACGGAAGCAGCATGTCAGTTCTTACGACCTGAGGTCAGCCCTACTTCATTAAGAATAAACGGATTATTATCAGCGCAGGTCGGTACTTCAAATAAATTAACAAGACTCACATTGACATCCATGTCGAGGAATAAGTATGAAGGCGATATACACGCATATGTTATAAAAGATATAACCAGCTCATTTTCTCCCAAGCGAATGAACCAAGTAAATTGGGCATTTTTGACAGGATTAAAATTGGCGGATCCTAAGTTTAAGGAGCACGGTCGCATTGACCGCCTAATTGGAGTTAACATGTACGCACAAATACTCAGCAACGGGTTACGCAAGGGACCGAAAAGATCGATAGTAGCACAGAATACCAAATTAGGATGGATCGTGTTCGGAAAGGTGCCATCACCTCCTGTGCCCAGAGAACATACCAGCTTTACAGCATTCACAACTCAGGAGGACAATTCAGCAGAACTGCATGAGCGAGTGAGACAATTCCGGAAACAAGAAGAACTTCCGGCGGTGAAAGTTCTAATCGAGTTAATCTTCTAGCTCAGAAGTACACTTCTCAGCTGGGCTGAGAAACGGGCCACGCTTATGTGCAGGGACCGAATCCGGCCGAAAGCACCAAAAAAGATATAAGAAGAAAAAACACCGCAAAAACGAGCATGCGACCGAAAATGCGGGTTCCTTCTCAACCCTCCCCGGCACTCCTGTACCGAGCCGGTCCGGTCCCTGCACACAAACGCGGTCACATTTACCACTGCACAGTGGCTCGGCTAAGACATGCAAACACAAGTTCTAAGTTATACGACGAAAATACAAAGCGTCAGCCTAACGGACAATACACGGTCCGCATTACCTCCCGAGATGATAGCATACCAGTCGTAGGAGAATCAAGGAGGAAAGCGTTATCCAGATTCACGCATTCGGAGAACAAAATAAAGCAACAACCAGAGCTAAGAGAGCGATACCAACAATGTTTGCAGGAGTATCTAGATCTTGGCCACATGAAGCCTGTTAAAGAAAGCAAACTTCAACGATACTACATGCCGCATCACGCCGTGATCAAAGATATCACGACGACAAAGGTACGTGTAGTATTCGACGCTTCAGCAGCCAGTTCAAATTGGAAGAGCCTAAATCAACAAATGTTGACAGGCCCAACATTACAGCCAAAATTATTTTCAATGCTGATTAAGTGGAGAGAATATCGGTTTGCGGATGATATTGAGAAAATGTACCGGATGATTCTAATTCATCCAAGCGATCGGCAATATCAGATCATATTATGGAGAACAAACCGAGCTGAACAGGTAAAGGCGAACGAGCTACAAACCGTGACTTTCGGTACAACGTCGGCGCCATACTTGGCTATTAAAACGCTACAACGGCTAGCGAATGATGAAAGGGAAAATTATCCCAAGGCAGCAGAAGTTACATATACGGATTTCTACGTCGATGACGTATTAACAGGTGCAGACACGGTAACAGATGCGGCTAAGTTACAAAAGGAATTAATTCAATTAATGAATGGTGGTGGATTTCATTTAAGAAAATGGGCGGCGAACCACCAAAGAATGCTACAATGTGTGCCACCTGAAGACCGCGAATTACAACTGCCTCTTCAAGTCAAAGAGGACAATATGATTAAAGCATTAGGGATTTGCTGGCATCCCGTTGAGGACTACTGTTCTTATGCAATAAGACCAGAAGAATTTAAGAAGCCAGCAACTACAAAGAGACAAAGATTGTCTGAAATTGAAAAATTGTTAGATCCACTAGGGTGGATAGCGCCGTGCGTCGTAGTAGCCAAGCTCATCATGCAGAAATTGTGGATATCTGGGCATGATTGGGGTAACCCAATATTTACCGAAACCCAGCAGGAATGGATCCAGTTCAGGAATCAGCCGCCCAGCATTCAAGGCCAAAGACTACCAACTTGGGCCAAAATTAAAGGGGGAGCGCAAGAGAGCCAACTAATAGGCTTCTGTAACACGGCAATCAACGTGGAAGTAGTGTACATGCGAAATACCGACCAGGAAGGTAACGTCACTACGACACTCCTCATAGCCTAAACGCGAGGAGCCCCGATAAAGTCCACGTTAATTGAGAAATTGGAGCTATGCGGTGCCGTCCTGTTAAGTCGCTTGATTAAGCAAGCAAGGGAGGATACGAAGCTTGATGGCATACAGTCCCTATGCTGGACGGACACAATTATAGTGTTCGCATGGCTGAATGGATCACCAAGCAGACGGAAGACATTCGTCACCAACCGTATAGTAGAGATTCATGGAAATATTCCAAACACTGGATGGCAATATGTGCAGACCAAGGAAAACCCCAAAGACATAGCATTAAGGGGACTAATGCCAGTTAAGCTGAAAGAGAATGCCGCTTGGTGGCACGGGCCCAGCTGGTTGCAGGAACCAGAAAGCAAGTGGCCAAAAGAGCTCACCAATGAGTTCAAGTGTAAAAAACAAGTAATAAAATTTGTCCTCTGTTAGCATGAAATTTCATGTAAGTGTTGTCCGTGTATATTCATGTCATATTAATACATAAAAATTCATAACTAACCTATCATATTTTCCAAAACAAGACAGAAACAAACAAAATGACGGACAACTACAACAATTTCGACGACGAACTGGACATCTGGCCATTGACCGATGATCAAATGAGGGACATTTATGGAGAGGCTCCCAGTCACCAAGATCGGAACGTGAAAACTCCACCTCCAGGTTCCTCGTCGTCCATCAACGATATACCCGTCACCCCGGGAAAAAATTTACCAGGGCTGGAACCAGCAGAAGAGCCGCCGGTGACATCCTCCGTGGCACACCCTGAAGCATCCAGCGAGACGAGGCATCCACTGGACACCAGAAACACAAAAGAAGAGCCGCCGGAGACATCCTCCGTGGCACCCCCTGAGGCATCCAGCGAGCCGAGTCATCCTCATCAAACGGAACAAAAGCTGCCGGACTCTTCCTCCGCAGCACAGTCAAATGTAGACGACATCCACAAAGCGTCCAGCGGGCTGGACAACAAATTATATCATTTTGTGACAACCGAGGGAAAATTATTTTCAATAACGTACAAGCAGCTCCAATCAATCCCCTATAAGAAGGTGGAAAATAAAAAAAGGCATCGTTTTACTGTCTACCTAAGTGATACGCATAGTGTGAAATTAAAAATAGAGGAGCACAAAATGATTTGGTACAATTCCCAGGAAATTAAAAGACAACCGAACCGCGACCAAACAATCAATAGCGGAACACGGAAAAGATCAAGACGAGGTCGAAAGCAACCAAATAATAAAAGAGTACATACATAAAAAATATATATATAATAACTAATATACCTGAATTATTAATAAAAATAAAGTCTTGAATTGAAATAATAGCAATTTTAACAAGAATTAAATTTACATATTTTGAATTATTTAAAAAACTTAAACCAAAGACTTGTGAATTCTCTAAAACTTTAGGCTAAAAATTATGAAATAATATAAGTACCTGAAATAAAAGAGAGTAAATAAAAATATTTACGAGTAATAAATAAAAAACAATTACCTGAATGAGTAGATTGTCTGTTGATCTTCATCAACAAAAGGGGGAGTATGTTATGGCCCAGTGCCCCACTGACCTAAAAAATAAACAAAAACAAAGAATTAGTAAATACATTGAAAAAAAAAGTAACAAAAAACAAATAAACTTATCATGTTCACCTCCATCCAACCAAAACCCTATCCATATTATAAATTCTTATATTTTCAAGTAAATATACCTAAAAAGAAATAAAATTAATCAAAAATCAAATATACTTACCAAAATATTCCTGACGTTTACGCGTATAACGTCACTACGTATAACAAATACGCAAAACAGCTGTGGAGTACAGCGGTTGCGTATATCACTTTAAAAAATAATAAAGAAGAAGATAGGGAGAAATTATCACAGTAGGAGAACAAATTCTGTTACCGAAATTTTCCCCCCTCAACTCCCAGACAATTTGAAAAAGGAGGCAGGATTATAAAACCGGTGACGAGCCAAGGAACCGGGCCTTTTGCGCTCAGGAATATTATCGAGCAACATCTTCGGAACATTACCAAGATAAAAAAGGTCAGTTTATTAGCAGTTGGAATATTTTCACTGCTATTAGGGAATTAGATAGTTGATTGGCATTTTGATCATCAACTGGTGTGTTAGTTTAGCACTTGTGATTGTTGCATAATTTTTGGTGACGGTTTTTTTGTACCTCACAAACTGCAATCGGAAGTATTCCATTGCCGCAGGGTTTTAGATTGGTCGGGTTACGCCAACAACTTGTTGATAGGGTAGAATCTTTTTCGGTGTTATTAATTACAGGAATCAACGTAATCTGGTCTATTATCCAAATTTACACATTGCGGGATCAATAGACAGGAGGTTGAGGCGCAGAATTTCAGCGCACCAAAAGGTGAGACCTTCAAGGTGCTACAAGTTCTGGCAATAACGGAAACTACTCATCAAGCAACCCGGATATGCAATCAATCCGCTAGTCAAAGTGAGGAATTCGAACAATTCTTTTGTATTCCTAGCAGAAGACAAAGCAGACTACTAGAGGCTGTATAATAGAGACTGGACAAGTTCGAGCGAGAAAGAAAAATTGATACCAGCAGAATTGGAATAATTATTACAAGAAACACAGGATTCATTTCATTGGAACAGTGGCGTGGCGTGCTTTGAATTGTAGGGGATGCAATCTGGCAAAATTTGTGTGGAAAAACTCCGTACCGCGGATGCACGTTATATATTCAAATGGAGTATTAAGATTATCTATATTGTAATGAAAGATAAAGTCTTCCATTGATATTCCAGCGAGTGTGAGCTACTTTTGGAAGTTTTCGCTTTATCAACAAGTCGATGACAGCGGATCGTTTAGTTGAGTGACTAAAGAAATTTGAGAAACCTGTGATTGACTGAAAGAAGATTCGGCACTCACGAATCTTGTCACATGATTTCGATAAAACAATATTTAAACGATGAGCAAAGCAGTATACAAAAAGGGCATTTGGAAATTTCTTTAACTCGGATTTGAAGACAGCTAACTTTACCCGCCATAACTGAAGCTCCGTCATAGCAATTGTAACTTGGAACCACATGCAAAATTCTCCATAACATGAACTATATGTTCATGCAAACGAACTGCTCTTCTATCATCGGAAATATTTTTAAAACTAATGAATGTTCCTTTCGTGTGGCCAAAAGAAGAAATGTATCTCAGAGTGGTTGGCAACATAGATCGACAGGAAATATCCGTGGTTTTATCACAAATAATTGCGACAAACTCAGAATTGTGGGTTTCAGAAGTAACTTTAATTTTTAGTAAGAGTGCAGGAAATAGCCACTATTAAATCATTTTGAATATTGTTTGATAATCCAGAAAATACTGAAGCTGATTTTTAATTTCAGGATTATGTTTGGCCAAAAGTGAAATTAATTCAACATAATTTTCCCGGTTAATAGAATCTTGACCCTCGCCCTGTCCGCGAAAGGCTTGCTCCTAACAAGCCAAGTGGCAAAGAACGTCTGTAAAAATTTTAATAATTTTCCGGTTCTTTTGAACTAACTCATTTTTCTCATAATTGAAGATTTATAATGAGTGTCTACTAGATTTTCAATCCTTTGGCCTTTACCGAATTTAGAAAGAGCCAAAACCGATTTTAAATGCTCGGAGGATTTTTGGCCATGCCTATCAACGGCGTTATGAAAATTATTTAAAGCATTAAATCAAACCACAAACGTTCTTTTCAGTTGAAAATAAAATGCAAGGCCAACAAAAAAAATTTTGTTAATCTTGACAACCGGTAAAAGCCAGTAATAATATTTTAATAGAAAAATACCTAATGCAAGTTTTATTTTCACTTAAAATATGTAATATTGGTTTCGGTCTACCATTTTTAATTATGAATTTATTTTCCGTAAATGAACATGAGCCAAAGGATTGCTGCAAAAAATCATCCATTATGCAAAAAGGCTTACCATTAACATCACCCATTATATTTAATAGAGCAAAAACAAACTAAAAAAAACTAACAAATAATATATATAAAAATTTTTCAATATCTCCAATTTTCTTTTCAAACTTACTTTTTAAAAATACTTGCACTATTTTTAACTCACAAAACAAATCGCACCAACTAAATTGCTGGCAAAACAAATTTATTTTAATTAATTAATAATTAAACGGACAGTCAAGGGAAGCAATTCAAATCCTGCTTCTCGAAGCTCGTTGGCGTGTTTCTTTGCGTATAGGTTTCGTTTGCGAATTCAGAGAGAAGGAAGAGAGAGCTTTCGCTCATGGACATAACTAAAATAGAGAATTTATATCTTAACAGTGGAGGCTAGAAAAAGCAGCAATAATATAAAGGTAATCTCAGAATGATAAAATAAAAAAGAAAAAGTTTTGTAAAAGAAAAGAATAATTATTGACAAAATTTGAATTTTTATTTTTATTTCTTAAGAAATTGTAAGGGATGCAATGCATCCCTTGCTTCCAAAGACGCCACGCCACACAGTGGTCACTTTTGTCGATCTGAGCGAGCGAAATTATTTTATCTGATAAAACATGTAATTAACGCTTGGAAAACTTTACGAAAAGATAGAAGACTAATTTAAGTGAATAGTTTGTAAATATTGAAGGATATATTGCTGAAAAATAACTAAAATAAAATGAAATTAAAGTGCAAAATATAAATAAACGAAAGAATGTTTTGAGGCAATGGATTTTAATATATTTACACAAAATCAAACAATAGCAGTTCATAAAGTATATTGAGAAGTAAATGAAAAAAGAAAGAAAAAAGCGTTTTTTATTTTTTAATTATAGTCGACGTCACTATTACAAGATCTACTTTCACTTAAGCTATTATTATTGACACATTTGATCATTTTCTGAACCTCTGATGGCAAAGTGTTACATTTCTTAGGCTGTGATGGTCGCAAACTGCTAATTAATGGATCGGATGATACGAGTAGCATGTGCATCATATCCTCAAGTGTCTGCTGCCGAGTGAATTTCCGTGAGAAAAATTCCCTGTATTGCTTTGAGTCTTTATTCCGTGATTCTTGTACCTCTTCGGACATTTGTCCGATGGGTAGAACCGATTTATTAATTAGATCTGCACCATGAATTAATATTTTATGCAGACTTTGTGGCATGTAATACCAAGGATACAAGTTAACATAGATCTTTGCAGTATCTGTACAATAAGATTTAAATAGTACGCTATCCACTTCGAAGCCACAGGAAATAGTAATTAAGATGGTACTTATTCGTTTTATTAATTCTTTATTCACTCCTGTGATTTCAGAAGCTAATTCAGGATTTCTGAAAAAACGTCTGGCTGTGTTGCCGTCATTGGTTGTCCCAAAACCTGGCTTGGGGATATCAACGAGAAGGCCCATGTTCCGACGAAATTTTTCTTGTATTTCCTTCTTTCTTGTTTCCACCTTTCCTTTATCTTCTTTCCTGATTTGCCATTTACATATCTCTAATCTGTAGGCAATATGTAAAATGCACTCGAACGTTTTTATCCATGCATGAAGACTTGAAATCCCATATTCTAAATTACATTCCGTGATCAATCTTGTTAATACTGCATCTATGTCGTTCATTTGCTTCGGAGAAGCTCCACAAAGATGACAGTTTTGACTGGACGTATCGGATAACCAGCTACAAATTTTACCATCAATCATGGTTAAAGAAAAGAAGGAATAACATGATATTGGATTTCCTTGAAATTCTGTAGTCATTGGAGAGAGTTCATCTATTTGTTTTTTAATATTCTTAATTTCCTTTTTGACAAATTCTTTTGTTTCCTTGTGGAAAATTATTTTTACTGGTCGACAGTATTTTGTTGACGAAGTAGATTCGTTTTGCCAAATAACAAATTCCTGTTTATTTTCAAATACAGCTATAATTCGTAATGTCACTATAGAAATTGAAAACAAAAATGAGTCATCATTTTCTTCGTGTTCAAAAATCTGCTTATAACAACTTTGTCCCGCGGCACCATCACAACCCCACTTGAAATAAAAGTTCACTTTTGTAATAGTACTACCGCTATTGGTGATATGTTCAAGCACTTTATTTTGAACGGAAAGTAATCTTCGGATTGTATGTTCCACTAACGATTGAAGTTTGACCTCGGCTGAAATTTCGCTAATTGTTATCTCATTTGGATAACATTGTTTTTTTGCAAGCAACAATGCATTATAATTTGGATAAATGTTTGCATTATGACATTTGCTCATTTGTTGTACAGCAATATATTGTTTTTTTGTCATTTTTGTGTTTACGTACAAAGCAAGAGCCTTTTCAGCTGTAATTTTTGTGGGTAGTCTTTGTGAAGGAGAATCTGTGTCACATATTTTTTTTATTTTTCTGACCCTCTTAGGAGATAAACTAGATACTTGTTTAATTATATAAGCTGCATCTCTTTTTCCACTTCGCCTAAGACTCGCTATTGATGCGTACGTCAGTTCATTTTGTGTGAACGTCTGCAGGATTGGACCAACTTTTCTTCGTTTGACCGAATCACTACAAGTAGCGAACGATTTTTCTGGTCTCCCAGGTCGTAATATAGTTTCGTTGGATGGAAGTCCTTTAAAAACAATTTTCTCGCCGAGCCATTTCTCATTCTTTGAGATAAATAAATTCTTAATACGATGGCATTTTTTCCATTTTAACATTAATTGACTGCAAAAGTTTTCAATCGTTTTTTTAATTGAATGTTGAAAATCCTCCTCATATTCCAAATAGTCGCTTTTTTGCATCAAAAAACTCAATACTGAGTTAGTTTTGCTATCCACTTTTGTTTCATTGTGCCAAACGTTAAATAAGGCTTCTCGCTGTACACCGCATTTCAAATCTAAAAACGTACAAAACATCTAAAGTTGCGAAAAGTTGCAGCTAACTTTAATCTAAAACAATTATTAAAAAGTTATTTGATAACTTTATCTAAATAACTCGACCAATACACGCCAATCCGAAAAGTTCTACTCTATTAAAGTTAACATAACATTAAAAAAATAATAATTTGTAAAAGCAGTTTTTAAAGCTATAATTCTTTACTAATATTAAACAAATTCTTATTATTTTTTAACTATAAATTGCTTACTTACTTATTTTTATGGGATCCATAGCGATAACAGGAAAAAAAGCTTTATTCAGCGCACAATCAATTGTTAAAGTGAGGATAACATCGAGCCGTGGTAAGTGCGAGGGCATGAAGACTTTCCCGATCATGTTTATTGCAGCCTTGCCTGACTCCCCGTTTGATGTTAAAATGTTTTAATTTTTAGATTTAATACTCCCAAGTATTCAGGCTTATTTTTATGTTATAAAAAGTTTAAAATTGTCCAATCGAATTTTTTTACTTTTGCTCACTCAGTTTGGCAAAAGTGACCACTGTGCGCCACTGCGGAATCGTGTTTTTTTTGACTTTAAATATTTTTTATTGAAGAAACGTAATTTAAGTAGAATTAATTAGAATTATAAACGAGTAGGAGAAATATATCTATACCAAACTGTACATAATAGTCTTCTAACTATTTGAACCTGCACTATCCGGATTTACAGCTTAAATAAAATAATATTACGACGTTAGCATCTTAAAATTAGTTATTAAACAATTTTAAGAAGGGCGGCGCCGTAACAATTGCTAATATTACATGTTTGTTATTTTTCCTTATAGAAATTTTTTTTTTTAATTTTTAATTCCTTATATTCTAAACAATTTTCTTAACATATTAAAAAAAAAATTTGTAGTTTTTATTCATAGTAGGTGGATATGCATATATATATATATATATATATATATATATATATCTTATATCTATATATATAAATTTCTTCTGTCCGTGTGTATGTTACTGAACTCCTTCTAAACGGCTGGACTGATATTTATGTAATTTTCTGTGTGTATTTAAGTTGATTCGAGAATGGTTTAAAATCACAATTTGAACCGATACCTAAACGGAACACCTGAAAAATCCAAAAAATTGGTAATTTTGGGATTTCTCACTTGAGATTACTTTCTAGCTTCATGGCCTACCTATATACTGTTTGACAGCTTCGTAAATGTGAAATTGTCATTAAATTGAATCGGACATTTTTCAAAAACCCCAATTTAATGACAATTTCACATTTACGCAGCTGTCAAACAGTATATAGGTAGGCCATGAAGCTATTAAAACTAATTCGCAGTGAAATTTATTTAGATTTTTCCGTAGTTCCTTTGGGTTTTACTTACTTATATTTCTTTTTAAAACAACCCCTGTATTGAGGCGAGCCATTTAAATCTGGAAGTTGGTGCAGCCGAACCGTCACTTTTACAATTTTAGATAGGTGGGAGTATTCTGCGTACCCTGATACCTTATTCATGAAAATAGGTTGAAGCGTTTCAATAACACTGGATGACATGTACAAATCTAAACAAAAAAATAAAAGGACCACAGCAGATAAACCGTTATTATTTCCAACCACCCGAAAACTACAATTTTTGGTTTGTCTGACCAAAAACTATCAACAGTCGGCCACTTTGTAAAATTAGCATATACAACCTTTTGTTATCTGGAGTAAATTTTTTTTATAAGGAGTTTTTCAATCTATGCAGCCGACTAGATATTTTGGGTCAATTCGCAAAGACATTAATGTATACTGATGTGCCACGATTTTTCACATGGAACAAACAGTCAAAAAATTGGCAACCACGAAAGCGAGGCGTTCCAGTCGAAGGATACGTCGACATATTTATGGCAAATACTTTAGGCCGATTATATACAGTCCATCCAAAGCAACGCGAATGTTTTTTTTTGCGTTTGTTGTTGGTTAACGTTCCTGGACCGACATCCTTTCAATATTTGCGAACAGTCAATGGTATTTTGTACGACACGTACTTCAATGCGTGTCGCGAATTGCATTTACTGGAAGATGATAACCATTGGGATCTCACACTTGCAGATGCAGTACTGAGTTCCTTTCGTCATCAAATCCGTCAATTATTCGCTATATTATTGACGACATGTTTTCCGTCTGAAGCTTCTGCTCTCTGGGATAAATATAAAGATTCGACGAGTGAGGACATTCTACACCGCATTCGGATTGCTGATCAAGATACAAATATCGATTTTTCGACGGAAATATATAACGAGGCCTTAGTAAAGATTGAGGATATTTGTATTCTCATTTCGAATATGCCACTCATTAATTTAGGCATGCCATCGCCTAACCGCCCAGCAGCACAAATCATTAACAGCGATGTTCAGCGCGAACAACAGTTCGATACCATAGCTTTGGCTACTTTCGTTGCTAATAATGAGCAACTGCTCACTGCTGAACAAAAGAATATATATGATCAAATTAATTTGTCAATTGCATCACAACAAGGAGAATTCTTTTTTTTGGACGCACCAGGTGGCACTGGCAAAACATTCCTCATCTCACTGATACTTGCGCGACTTATAATTTTTACACGTCCGGTTATCAAAAAAAATAAACGAACTTGAAAATAAAACAAACTTTTAATTTAAAAGACAATAATATTTATTACGACCGAAATGTATGAATGCCGAAACTGAAGTGAGTTTTTATTTTAACAAAGGTTTTCTAGTGTTTTACAAAATTGCTGACATAGGGTCTGTGATTTTGCCGTGAGAAAAGAAACAGTTTTTCCATGAGAAAATCTAAAAGGAATTTGTTGGTGTACAATTTCTGACGGAAATTGTCTAGACTTTTGGAATTTAGAATTTACTGATATTTGTTAAGTTGAAATTATTTATGTTATTTTGACTTATTGATAATAATTTATTATTAATAATGAAATATATTTGGGGACGTAACTCCTCCCTCCTTAAGAATGCAGCGAGGGCCAAAAGAGCTGCATTTCACGTCTTCTTGCTGTGGGTTCTTCTGGTGGACCTTGAGAAACGTTACAGATGACTGGATGATCCCTTTTGGATGACTTACGGTACAGGTAAAATAGTACAATGATGATAATAATGCTGCTAATTCCCAGCGTCGAGGTTGTTATGATGTCCCTTTTCCTCGTTTTTACGTCTAACAGTTCTATCTCTCTTCTGTCGTTGACGCTGTTGATTCTTAGTTTCCGCAATCTTAGGTCTTCTGTCAATGATGAATAGTTTACTTGTTGTAGGACGGTGGGATATATGTGAATTTCGTCCCAATATGTGCCCATATCGTCGGTATAATCGATGTTATTTATTTGGACTGTGCAATTTTTTATGCGTAAAAGATGTGTCCCTTCTAGATTGAAGCTGGAACCACATGAGGGCTTGATGACTGCCTCTGGTGTATTCATCAGGAGTAGATAATTTGGCTCAGGTTGGATGATTTCTGATGTTACTGATCTTTCAATTAGATGACATTGAGCTGGTTTATTTAGAAGAAGTTTCCCAATGCATGTAGAATCGCTGGTTGCTTCCTGGTATCTAGATTCCTTGCAGTAGAAGATATTTTCTATGTTCTGGCAGGGTAAGTCGAAATATTGGATTTTTTGGGTATTGTGGATGATATACGGTTTTATGTCTATTGTTAAAGTTTGGTTTATGGGGAGTGGGATAATATGTAGCATGGAATATTGTTCTTTAGAAATGATTGGTATTTGTACATTAAAAATTATATTGCTGTTGTTGTAATAAGCTTGTAAATCGAGAAGCTCGTAGACATGTTCATCTGAAGTAATTTTGATTGACTGATTTTTTAAATATTGGTTGATATGTGTTAGTTCTTCTGAGTTTAATATTTGTTTGGATATTATGTTTAGTCGAGCCAACATTAGGGTTTCTGATAAGCTTACTAGATGATTATTTAATAAATCTATGTTGTAGTTAATTTGATTTAAAAATTGTGTGTATCTTGTCATATCTCTGTTACTATTAATTGCATTGGTTACGTCTTGGCGTATGTGGGTAAGATATTCTTGAATCGAGCTTTGCTGGTGATTAATGTGATTTGTAATGGTATTAAATCTATCTGCCATCTGCTGGTTGATAAGTACCTGCCTATTCATTTCATTTTTTAGGGTCGACTGGTTTGAGTCAATGTTTTGAATTTCATCGTTTAGACGGCTGGCATCGTCTGCGTCCATGTTCCCGGTAATACATTTTATAATACTACCTAACCCATTTATTAGGCCTCTTTTGGTTCTGATTTTAGGCATTAAGGTTTGGAGTCTGTTCTTTAGATCTAATAGCTTAAGGGTAGTAATGTTTGTGGAACCTCTTATTTCTTCTACTTTACTTAAGGTTAATAATGAATCTGATAATTTATTTATGGTTAGTTCGTAAGTTCCGAGTCGTACAATGTGGAATAAACTGTTGTGTCCAAGTATTGTTCTAGCTTGTCCGATTCTCATGGTCAATGTTTTGTGTCCCGTCAGATCTCGTACTTCTAGTTTCTGTCCTGTCACGGTCATGGTCATTAACCTGAAATTTTTTCTTTTTCTTTAACCTGCTTTTATGAACTTTCTTATTATCTATAGTTACTACTGTTACTTTCTTGTTCTTTTTAATTCTATGTTTACTGAATCTTTTCGTTAATTTATTACGTCTACATTCCTTTCTATGAACTATAGTACCTATTTCTAAATCTTTTGGTTCTTCTCTATTAACGTTTAACTTTCTTATATTCATTTCAACTTTCTGTTCTAATAGGTTCCTTATTTCTGGAAATAATTTTTCTTGAAATTCATTTAATTTTTTAAGATATTCATGCTCATTAGTATATTCTATATTCTTATTAAATTTATATGTTCTCCCGGAAAATAATTCAAAGGGAGTTAACTTAGTCACGGAATGGATAGAATTATTGTAAGTAGTTATTGCTTCATTAATAATATCATCGTGTTCCTTTTCCCTACTTTTATCGTGTATTATTCTGTAAATTTCAGTTAGGGTAGAATGAAAACGTTCTACCGGTCCATTAATGCTTGTTTGCTGGAATGAGGTTATATGATGTTGGATCTTATACTGTTTGCAAAAATCTGCAAAGAGGCTTGAAGTAAATTCTGACCCTTGGTCGGAAACGATTTTACGAGGAATGCCGTGAAGGCTTATATAGTGTTGAAGGGCCTGTACCATTGTTACACTGGTTCTAGCGGGGACTGTGTATGCAGAAGCGAATTTTGAAAATTTGTCTAATATTGTTAAAACTTGTTTCTTGTTAATACTATATATGTCTATGTGTAATATATCCAAAGGTTTAATAGGTGTTTCAGGGACTTCATATTTGATTTTAGGTGGGTTTCTATCGTATTTCAGTGAATTGCATTTCTCACAATTATTTATTATTTTTGTTATCCGCTGTTTCATTAACGGGAAATAATACTGTCTCTTAAGATGTAGAAGAGTTTCACCAATGCCTCTATGATTGCTTTGAGAATGATAATTTGAGATTATTTGATCTTGTCGATCTTCTTCGATGACATCTTCAACCAATTCCATACATCGTAGTAATTTGAAGCTTTTATTTCTTGAAAAGTATTTCGAGTATACATCTTGGACTAGTTTGAAGGTATTGTCGTCAGTAAGCACTGCAGTGACTTTATTACATGGGAGATATTTCTTGAAAATGCTTATGATAATTTGTTCCGAGTATTCAGGTAAATGAACTGTACGACGCTGTTTATTCCTAAAAAGTGTTTGCAGAGAAATGGGGGGTCTCTTGTTGGATTTCTCCAAAATCAGTTGAATGTTGAATTCGTTGAGGGGCCTTTCGGATATATGAATGCCGTCGTTGAGGTTTTCCTCAGCGGAATGGATTGTAGCAATACTTGTGCCTGGTTGGTTTTCAGCTTCATTCATATTTACCTCAATTTTTTCATTTTCTAATTTAATGCGACTTAAGGCGTCGGCATTGGAATTCGCGGTGCCCTTTTTATATATGATATCATAATCGTATTCCTCAAGTTTTAGCCTCCATCTTACCAACTTGGAGTTTGGCTCTTTGAGGTTCATAAGCCATAGAAGGGGCTTGTGATCGGTGACTATGGTAAATTTTCGTCCGAATAAATATGGACGGAAGTATTTCGTCGACCACACAATGGCAAGCAGTTCTTTTTCTATAGTAGAATAGTTAATTTCTGAACTAGTCAGAGTTCTACTCGCATAACATACAGGTCTGTCGCTGCCGATTGGACCTTGCGATAGAACGGCGCCGATCGCATAATTACTTGCGTCGGTGGTTAAAATAAAGGGCTTGGAAAAGTCAGGGTATTGTAAGATTGGGTCGTTCATAAGAAGTTCCCTGCATAATTGGAATGCTTTTCTATAGCGATCGTTTAGATCTATTTTCTTACCCTTTTTTAAACATTCCGTTAGTGGTTTTGAAAGCTGGGCAAAATCTTTGATAAACTTCCTATAATATCCAAAGAGTCCTAGAAATGACTTTATCTCCTTTGGGGTCTTAGGGATTGGGAAGTTTCTTATAGCCTCAATTTTTTGGGGGTTAGGCTTTACTCCATTTGCAGTTACAATATGCCCAAGGAATGTGATTTCCTTTTGGAGAAACTCACACTTGTCCAGTTGGACTTTGAAATTGGCTTCTCTTAGCTTACGGAAGACTGCTGACAAATTTTCAAGGTGCTCTTGTAATGACGTAGAAAAGATGATTATATCATCCAGATATACCAAGCATATTTTCGCTATAAGTTCCTTCAAGACACTATCCATAACGCGTTGGAAGGTGGCGGGTGCGTTTTTGAGTCCGAAGGGCATTCTTACGTATTCATAGTGCCCTCCTTCGACTGTGAATCCTGTCTTTGGGATATCTTCTGGGTTCATTTCAATCTGATGAAACCCGCTAGCGAGATCTAGGGTGGTAAAGTATAAGCATTTACCCAGTTTATCCAATATCTCTGTAATATTGGGTAACGGGTATTTATCATTAACGGTCTTTTCGTTAAGCTTCCGGTAATCAATTACCATTCGCCATTTTTGCTTTCCGCTAGCATCGAGCTTTTTCGGAACTATCCACACGGGAGAGCTCCATGGGGAATAACTGTGGCGAATGACGCCTTGCTCGAAGAGATCTTCAATTTGTCTTCGTACCTCGTCCTTGTGTACGTAAGGGTAACGATAGGACTTAGTATAAATGGGAACGTCGTCACTGGTTTTAATACAGTGTTTTATTTTATTAGTAAATGTTAATGTGTCACCTTCTTTAAGGAACACATCTTCAAAATTTCTGCATACTTGCACCAGTTTTCTTTTTTCCTCAGTGTTTAAATGTGAAATTCTGAGCAATTTCCTTATATCTGTGTCAGTATCTTCAGGGACATATTGGCTATCTAAGCTATGATGATTGAATTCTATATAATCGTTTGAGTTAAGGGACATAACCTTAAGAGGTTGTTCTACCAACAATATTTGTTCGGCCTCGGACTCGTTAATTACCTCCATCAGGCTGTACCATTCTTTAGATAGGTAGAGGCCTTCTGGGATGAATAAATTAGAGGATACCTCCATACTTTTGCAATAAATATTTTCATCTTTTATATCGACTGGTAGTCTTACTACTACTTTCGACATAGGCGGAATTATATACTTTGGGGACATGAGGTTTGGCTTGAAAAGCAATTGGATTTCCGAATTTTTGGTTATGAGTTTTTGGGTATCTAGATCTACTTTGGCACCAAGGGGTGTTAAAGCATCTAAGCCTAAAAGGCCATCGAAATAGTTGTGGAACTTGAAAATTAAGAATCGTGTTTCACCAGGTTGGTTAAACTCCATAAAATTGGGTAGTATTATCTCATGCTCTACTTTATGTTTGTTAAACATTGTTACGATTATTTTGGGATTTGTGGTTACTATGCTGTTGGGGTCTACGAACTCGGGGTTAATAAATGACGAAGAGGAGCCGGTATCAACTAGAAATTTTAGAGGTCGCCCAAAAGGCGATGAAATATGTATGTAACGAAGTGAATCGCCATGTATGTTTACGTCTATGTATCCGATTGGATTCGGGAGGCGGATTCTGGAAAATTTACATCGGCTATATTAAGATCTTCTTCCGGATCAGGTATTGCTTCTTGTGGAAAATCAGTATTATTATAATGATAATTATCAGGGTGTTGGTTATAGAACCTATCAAGATTTGTATGATAATGATCATTAGCATAATAGTCGTCAAAGCTTGGTTCCGGTTGTGGATTCTCTTCAGATACAGCAAAGAATTCTTTGTTAACAAAATTTGGTTGGAGATTGCGAACGTTTGTATTACCTGAGCTGGTATCCATCGGCTCTGGTTTAGGCAACTGAGGTCGATATTGTTGATTTTGTCCAAAGGCGTTTGCATTAAAAGGTCTATGTTGTGGGAAAAATTGTCTTTGCTGGTTTGAGAAAGGTCGTTGTCTAGTTTGTTGAGAAAAGGGTCTTTGTTGGGGGGAGAACGAATGCTGTTGTACAGGGGCCCTTTGTTGTGGAACAAATGGTCTCTGTTGTGAAAAGGACTGGTGTGTTCGAAAGGGTGGTCTATTTTGATAATTTGTTTGATAAAATTGTGGTATTTGACGTATTTTGTTTTGTTCATCTTTTCTATGGAAACTGTTACCGAAATGGGTACGATCACTTTTAACGTAAAAAATATTTTGCTCCTTAATGCAGAAAGAGAATGCAACTGCTAAAGAGTCGGGACGCATTGCTCGTATTGTTGAGCCTAACGGTTCTCGTAATCCTGTTAAAAAGGCGTTAAGACACATTTCTCTAAATAAGCTTTCTTTTGCAGCAATTACGCTTGATTGACTTTCATGAATTTGCAAATGATTGAACATGGTAGCTTGAATCTCGATAATTTGACTGTAGAATTTTTCTACCGTTTTATCTTGTTGTTTAAGAGTGTGTAAATCACGAATGAGAGAGGTTTCATTCCTCTTATCGGAATAGTGAAGCACTAAATTCTTCTTTATGCAGCTCCATTCTAATGGAGTGCCATACATATTTAAAACTTCGTTGGCAGGGCCAACGATTTTATTACGAATTGCTCGAATCAAAATACGACCGTATACTGTTCCGTTCACTTCACTAACTAGCATCAGAATTTCTTCCACATTACGGATAAAATCATGTAAAAGACGGGGGTTTCCGTCAAAACTCGGGAGGTCTTTAACAGCATCAGGAATTCTTAACGTTTTAAACACTTCACCAGCAATCGCTGATATTGCAATGGTATCACCTGAGACACTTGAATTTTGGGCCTGTGGGTTAACACCGGCAGTGGGTACGGCTGAAGTATTTGGCATATTTAAAAATTCACCTAAATCACCTGTTTTAATCGATTCAAGATTATCGTTCACTTCACTTAAATCTTCTTCGAAATTTTCTTCAAAATTTTCTTCTGAAATATCTTCTAATCCGCTTAACTTTTCCTTGCTACCACGACTAAACAAACTATTTAATCTAACACCTTTTATATTATAAGGCAAGTTTCTCGATTTACCTTGCTTTCTTTCTTTACTCATTAAATAAAAAAACTCCTTTTAATTTAATCGATTTAAAATTTAATTTATTTTAAAACACTCAATTTCAATTTCTTTGCTTTTTATTCACTCAAAAATCAAAATAAAAAATTTCTACTAAATTTTATATATGTAGGTAATATATTTCTTCGTAAATTTATTGTATTTAAAGGATAAGGAAAGGATAGAAAATATAGGAAAGTAAAAATCCAAAATTTGACTTACAGAATGGCAAACATCACTTCCTTCATTATTGATCGATTCCGGTATTAGGAGTTGAAACTCGCCGATCCTTTAGGTAGAAAATGAAGTATCGATATTCCCTCGATGTCTCCAGGAAAATCCGTCGTAGCAGCTTCGATATTCCCTCGTTGTTGCTTTGTCTTGATTTCCTTGGCACTTTCCACTAATCGTAACTTTTTATAATATTTCCTCCGCCGATAATCCGTCGATGGATTGAAATTGGTAACCGATTAACCGTCGATTTTTTTTTCAATAATATTATTAAGGATCGTTACCGGATCCTACCACGACTGCGCCACTTATAATTTTTACACGTCCGGTTATCAAAAAAAATAAACGAACTTGAAAATAAAACAAACTTTTAATTTAAAAGACAATAATATTTATTACGACCGAAATGTATGAATGCCGAAACTGAAGTGAGTTTTTATTTTAACAAAGGTTTTCTGGTGTTTTACAAAATTGCTGACATAGGGTCTGTGATTTTGCCGTGAGAAAAGAAACAGTTTTTCCATGAGAAAATCTAAAAGGAATTTGTTGGTGTACAATTTCTGACGGAAATTGTCTAGACTTTTGGAATTTAGAATTTACTGATATTTGTTAAGTTGAAATTATTTATGTTATTTTGACTTATTGATAATAATTTATTATTAATAATGAAATATATTTGGGGACGTAACTCGCGCATTCGATCACAAAGTCATATTGCGTTGGCAATTGCTTCATCAGGCATTGCAGCTACCTTGCTTGATGGTGGGAGGACTCCGCATTCAGCACTCAAGTTGCCATTGAACATTCACACAAATCCAGACGCAATGTGTAACATAAAGAAGCATTCAGGCATGGCTGAAGTTTTGAAAAAATGCAAAATTATTATCTGGGATGAATGCACTATGGCCCAAAAGCATTCACTTGAAGCCCTCGATAGAACGCTGAAAGATCTCAATAATAATACCAGACTTTTCGGTGGTGCTCTACTGTTGCTGTCCGGTGATTTCAGACAGACATTGCCGGTAATTCCACGTGCTACATATGCGGACGAAATTAACGCATGTTTAAAAGAATCATACCTATGGCGAAGTGCCAGGAAATTATCATTCAAATCGATCGATACTGTTGTCGATCCTGAAGAAATTGTTAACTACCCTGTTGAATTCTTGAATTCATTGGATTTACCTGGAATGCCACCACATAACTTGCGATTGAAAATTGGTTCACCAATAATTTTACTTTGAAATTTGAATGCACCAAAGCTATGCAATGGCACGCGATTGATCATAAAAAAAATCATGAGTAATGTTCTTGAAACTACAATTTTAAACGGCAAGTTTCAAGGTGAAGTTGTTCTTCTACCACGGATCCCAATGATCCCATCAGACTCGCCCATTCCATTCAAACGCCTGCAATTCCCAATTCGCTTGGCATCCGCAATGACTATTAATAAGTCACAAGGCCAAACAATGTCAATTTGTGGGTTGGATCTAGAAAATCCGTGCTTTTCACATGGCCAATTATATGTTGCGTGTTCAAGGGTTGGCAAACCATCAGGTTTGTTCGTTTTTACCCCTCAGGGATTAACTAAAAATATTGTTCATCAAATAGCATTAAGATAAAAAGTTTATTCCTGTTGATATTAAGATTAAAAATAAATATAAATATTTATTTTTTGTACATTAAAAAAAAATTACCTTTCATGAAAATTACTTTTCCTTCTAACATTTCACAAATTTAATTTATAATTCCATCACAATTGCCATTGAACTCTAAATAACTGAAACAGATATGCTGGCCAACTATTGCGGGCAAAAAGGTTTTATGCCGGGTCCAACTAGTCTATATATATAAATTTCTTCTGTCCGTGTGTATGTTACTGAACTCCTTCTAAACGGCTGGACTGATATTTATGTAATTTTCTGTGTGTATTTAAGTTGATTCGAGAATGGTTTAGAATCACAATTTGAACCGATACCTAAACGGAACACCTGAAAAATCCAAAAAATTGGTAATTTTGGGATTTCTCACTTGAGATTACTTTCTAGCTTCATGGCCTACCTATATACTGTTTGACAGCTTCGTAAATGTTAAATTGTCATTAAATTGAATCGGACATTTTTCAAAAACCCCAATTTAATGACAATTTCACATTTACGCAGCTGTCAAACAGTATATAGGTAGGCCATGAAGCTATTAAAACTAATTCGCAGTGAAATTTATTTAGATTTTTCCGTAGTTCCTTTGGGTTTTACTTATATTTCTTTTTAAAACAACCCCTGTATTGAGGCGAGCCATTTAAATCTGGAAGTTGGTGCAGCCGAACCGTCACTTTTACAATTTTAGATAGGTGGGAGTATTCTGCGTACCCTGATACCTTATTCATGAAAATAGGTTGAAGCGTTTCAATAACACTGGATGACATGTACAAATCTAAACAAAAAAATAAAAGGACCACAGCAGATAAACCGTTATTATTTCCAACCACCCGAAAACTACAATTTTTGGTTTGTCTGACCAAAAACTATCAACAGTCGGCCACTTTGTAAAATTAGCATATACAACCTTTTGTTATCTGGAGTAAATTTTTTTTATAAGGAGTTTTTCAATCTATGCAGCCGACTAGATATTTTGGGTCAATTCGCAAAGACATTAATGTATACTGATGTGCCACGATTTTTCACATGGAACAAACAGTCAAAAAATTGGCAACCACGAAAGCGAGGCGTTCCAGTCGAAGGATACGTCGACATATTTATGGCAAATACTTTAGGCCGATTATATACAGTCCATCCAAAGCAACGCGAATGTTTTTTTTTGCGTTTGTTGTTGGTTAACGTTCCTGGACCGACATCCTTTCAATATTTGCGAACAGTCAATGGTATTTTGTACGACACGTACTTCAATGCGTGTCGCGAATTGCATTTACTGGAAGATGATAACCATTGGGATCTCACACTTGCAGATGCAGTACTGAGTTCCTTTCGTCATCAAATCCGTCAATTATTCGCTATATTATTGACGACATGTTTTCCGTCTGAAGCTTCTGCTCTCTGGGATAAATATAAAGATTCGATGAGTGAGGACATTCTACACCGCATTCGGATTGCTGATCAAGATACAAATATCGATTTTTCGACGGAAATATATAACGAGGCCTTAGTAAAGATTGAGGATATTTGTATTCTCATTTCGAATATGCCACTCATTAATTTAGGCATGCCATCGCCTAACCGCCCAGCAGCACAAATCATTAACAGCGATGTTCAGCGCGAACAACAGTTCGATACCATAGCTTTGGCTACTTTCGTTGCTAATAATGAGCAACTGCTCACTGCTGAACAAAAGAATATATATGATCAAATTAATTTGTCAATTGCATCACAACAAGGAGGATTCTTTTTTTGGACGCACCAGGTGGCACTGGCAAAACATTCCTCATCTCACTGATACTTGCGCGACTTATAATTTTTACACGTCCGGTTATCAAAAAAAATAAACGAACTTGAAAATAAAACAAACTTTTAATTTAAAAGACAATAATATTTATTACGACCGAAATGTATGAATGCCGAAACTGAAGTGAGTTTTTATTTTAACAAAGGTTTTCTGGTGTTTTACAAAATTGCTGACATAGGGTCTGTGATTTTGCCGTGAGAAAAGAAACAGTTTTTCCATGAGAAAATCTAAAAGGAATTTGTTGGTGTACAATTTCTGACGGAAATTGTCTAGACTTTTGGAATTTAGAATTTACTGATATTTGTTAAGTTGAAATTATTTATGTTATTTTGACTTATTGATAATAATTTATTATTAATAATGAAATATATTTGGGGACGTAACTCCTCCCTCCTTAAGAATGCAGCGAGGGCCAAAAGAGCTGCATTTCACGTCTTCTTGCTGTGGGTTCTTCTGGTGGACCTTGAGAAACGTTACAGATGACTGGATGATCCCTTTTGGATGACTTACGGTACAGGTAAAATAGTACAATGATGATAATAATGCTGCTAATTCCCAGCGTCGAGGTTGTTATGATGTCCCTTTTCCTCGTTTTTACGTCTAACAGTTCTATCTCTCTTCTGTCGTTGACGCTGTTGATTCTTAGTTTCCGCAATCTTAGGTCTTCTGTCAATGATGAATAGTTTACTTGTTGTAGGACGGTGGGATATATGTGAATTTCGTCCCAATATGTGCCCATATCGTCGGTATAATCGATGTTATTTATTTGGACTGTGCAATTTTTTATGCGTAAAAGATGTGTCCCTTCTAGATTGAAGCTGGAACCACATGAGGGCTTGATGACTGTCTCTGGTGTATTCATCAGGAGTAGATAATTTGGCTCAGGTTGGATGATTTCTGATGTTACTGATCTTTCAATTAGATGACATTGAGCTGGTTTATTTAGAAGAAGTTTCCCAATGCATGTAGAATCGCTGGTTGCTTCCTGGTATCTAGATTCCTTGCAGTAGAAGATATTTTCTATGTTCTGGCAGGGTAAGTCGAAATATTGGATTTTTTGGGTATTGTGGATGATATACGATTTTATGTCTATTGTTAAAGTTTGGTTTATGGGGAGTGGGATAATATGTAGCATGGAATATTGTTCTTTAGAAATGATTGGTATTTGTACATTAAAAATTTTATTGCTGTTGTTGTAATAAGCTTGTAAATCGAGAAGCTCGTACACATGTTCATCTGAATTAATTTTGATTGACTGATTTTTTAAATATTGGTTGATATGTGTTAGTTCTTCTGAGTTTAATATTTGTTTGGATATTATGTTTAGTCGAGCCAACATTAGGGTTTCTGATAAGCTTACTAGATGATTATTTAATAAATCTATGTTGTAGTTAATTTGATTTAAAAATTGTGTGTATCTTGTCATATCTCTGTTACTATTAATTGCATTGGTTACGTCTTGGCGTATGTGGGTAAGATATTCTTGAATCGAGCTTTGCTGGTGATTAATGTGATTTGTAATGGTATTAAATCTATCTGCCATCTGCTGGTTGATAAGTACCTGTCTATTCATTTCATTTTTTAGGGTCGACTGGTTTGAGTCAATGTTTTGAATTTCATCGTTTAGACGGCTGGCATCGTCTGCGTCCATGTTCCCGGTAATACATTTTATAATACTACCTAACCCATTTATTAGGCCTCTTTTGGTTCTGATTTTAGGCATTAAGGTTTGGAGTCTGTTCTTTAGATCTAATAGCTTAAGGGTATCTTTAGATCTAATAGCTTAAGGGTAGTAATGTTTGTGGAACCTCTTATTTCTTCTACTTTACTTAAGGTTAATAATGAATCTGATAATTTATTTATGGTTAGTTCGTAAGTTCCGAGTCGTACAATGTGGAATAAACTGTTGTGTCCAAGTATTGTTCTAGCTTGTCCGATTCTCATGGTCAATGTTTTGTGTCCCGTCAGATCTCGTACTTCTAGTTTCTGTCCTGTCACGGTCATGGTCATTAACCTGAAATTTTTTCTTTTTCTTTAACCTGCTTTTATGAACTTTCTTATTATCTATAGTTACTACTGTTACTTTCTTGTTCTTTTTAATTCTATGTTTACTGAATCTTTTCGTTAATTTATTACGTCTACATTCCTTTCTATGAACTATAGTACCTATTTCTAAATCTTTTGGTTCTTCTCTATTAACGTTTAACTTTCTTATATTCATTTCAACTTTCTGTTCTAAGAGGTTCCTTATTTCTGGAAATAATTTTTCTTGAAATTCATTTAATTTTTTAAGATATTCATGCTCATTAGTATATTCTATATTCTTATTAAATTTATATGTTCTCCCGGAAAATAATTCAAAGGGAGTTAACTTAGTCACGGAATGGATAGAATTATTGTAAGTAGTTATTGCTTCATTAATAATATCATCGTGTTCCTTTTCCCTACTTTTATCGTGTATTATTCTGTAAATTTCAGTTAGGGTAGAATGAAAACGTTCTACCGGTCCATTACTGCTTGTTTGCTGGAATGAGGTTATATGATGTTGGATCTTATACTGTTTGCAAAAATCTGCAAAGAGGCTTGAAGTAAATTCTGACCCTTGGTCGGAAACGATTTTACGAGGAATGCCGTGAAGGCTTATATAGTGTTGAAGGGCCTGTACCATTGTTACACTGGTTCTAGCGGGGACTGTGTATGCAGAAGCGAATTTTGAAAATTTGTCTAATATTGTTAAAACTTGTTTCTTGTTAATACTATATATGTCTATGTGTAATATATCCAAAGGTTTAATAGGTGTTTCAGGGACTTCATATTTGATTTTAGGTGGGTTTCTATCGTATTTCAGTGAATTGCATTTCTCACAATTATTTATTATTTTTGTTATCCGCTGTTTCATTAACGGGAAATAATACTGTCTCTTAAGATGTAGAAGAGTTTCACCAATGCCTCTATGATTGCTTTGAGAATGATAATTTGAGATTATTTGATCTTGTCGATCTTCTTCGATGACATCTTCAACCAATTCCATACATCGTAGTAATTTGAAGCTTTTATTTCTTGAAAAGTATTTCGAGTATACATCTTGGACTAGTTTGAAGGTATTGTCGTCAGTAAGCACTGCAGTGACTTTATTACATGGGAGATATTTCTTGAAAATGCTTATGATAATTTGTTCCGAGTATTCAGGTAAATGAACTGTACGACGCTGTTTATTCCTAAAAAGTGTTTGCAGAGAAATGGGGGGTCTCTTGTTGGATTTCTCCAAAATCAGTTGAATGTTGAATTCGTTGAGGGGCCTTTCGGATATATGAATGCCGTCGTTGAGGTTTTCCTCAGCGGAATGGATTGTAGCAATACTTGTGCCTGGTTGGTTTTCAGCTTCATTCATATTTACCTCAATTTTTTCATTTTCTAATTTAATGCGACTTAAGGCGTCGGCATTGGAATTCGCGGTGCCCTTTTTATATATGATATCATAATCGTATTCCTCAAGTTTTAGCCTCCATCTTACCAACTTGGAGTTTGGCTCTTTGAGGTTCATAAGCCATAGAAGGGGCTTGTGATCGGTGACTATGGTAAATTTTCGTTCGAATAAATATGGACGGAAGTATTTCGTCGACCACACAATGGCAAGCAGTTCTTTTTCTATAGTAGAATAGTTAATTTCTGAACTAGTCAGAGTTCTACTCGCATAACATACAGGTCTGTCGCTGCCGATTGGACCTTGCGATAGAACGGCGCCGATCGCATAATTACTTGCGTCGGTGGTTAAAATAAAAGGCTTGGAAAAGTCAGGGTATTGTAAGATTGGGTCGTTCATAAGAAGTTCCCTGCATAATTGGAATGCTTTTCTATAGCGATCGTTTAGATCTATTTTCTTACCCTTTTTTAAACA
Source organism: Thereva nobilitata (assembly GCA_963855945.1). NCBI lineage: Eukaryota > Metazoa > Arthropoda > Insecta > Diptera > Therevidae > Thereva > Thereva nobilitata. The sequence continues at coordinate 69,780,131 of OY979695.1, forward strand.
TTCCGTTAGTGGTTTTGTAAGCTGGGCAAAATCTTTGATAAACTTCCTATAATATCCAAAGAGTCCTAGAAATGACTTTATCTCCTTTGGGGTCTTAGGGATTGGGAAGTTTCTTATAGCCTCAATTTTTTGGGGGTTAGGCTTTACTCCATTTGCAGTTACAATATGCCCAAGGAATGTGATTTCCTTTTGGAGAAACTCACACTTGTCCAGTTGGACTTTGAAATTGGCTTCTCTTAGCTTACGGAAGACTGCTGACAAATTTTCAAGGTGCTCTTGTAATGACGTAGAAAAGATGATTATATCATCCAGATATACCAAGCATATTTTCCCTATAAGTTCTTTTAAGACACTATTCATAACGCGTTGGAAGGTGGCGGGTGCGTTTTTGAGTCCGAAGGGCATTCTTACGTATTCATAGTGCCCTCCTTCGACTGTGAATCCTGTCTTTGGGATATCTTCTGGGTTCATTTCAATCTGATGAAACCCGCTAGCGAGATCTAGGGTGGTAAAGTATAAGCATTTACCCAGTTTATCCAATATCTCTGTAATATTGGGTAACGGGTATTTATCATTAACGGTCTTTTCGTTAAGCTTCCGGTAATCAATTACCATTCGCCATTTTTGCTTTCCGCTAGCATCGAGCTTTTTCGGAACTATCCACACGGGAGAGCTCCATGGGGAATAACTGTGGCGAATGACGCCTTGCTCGAAGAGATCTTCAATTTGTCTTCGTACCTCGTCCTTGTGTACGTAAGGGTAACGATAGGACTTAGTATAAATGGGAACGTCGTCACTGGTTTTAATACAGTGTTTTATTTTATTAGTAAATGTTAATGTGTCACCTTCTTTAAGGAACACATCTTCAAAATTTCTGCATACTTGCACCAGTTTTCTTTTTTCCTCAGTGTTTAAATGTGAAATTCTGAGCAATTTCCTTATATCTGTGTCAGTATCTTCAGGGACATATTGGCTATCTAAGCTATGATGATTGAATTCTATATAATCGTTTGAGTTAAGGGACATAACCTTAAGAGGTTGTTCTACCAACAATATTTGTTCGGCCTCGGACTCGTTAATTACCTCCATCAGGCTGTACCATTCTTTAGATAGGTAGAGGCCTTCTGGGATGAATAAATTAGAGGATACCTCCATACTTTTGCAATAAATATTTTCATCTTTTATATCGACTGGTAGTCTTACTACTACTTTCGACATAGGCGGAATTATATACTTTGGGGACATGAGGTTTGGCTTGAAAAGCAATTGGATTTCCGAATTTTTGGTTATGAGTTTTTGGGTATCTAGATCTACTTTGGCACCAAGGGGTGTTAAAGCATCTAAGCCTAAAAGGCCATCGAAATAGTTGTGGAACTTGAAAATTAAGAATCGTGTTTCACCAGGTTGGTTAAACTCCATAAAATTGGGTAGTATTATCTCATGCTCTACTTTATGTTTGTTAAACATTGTTACGATTATTTTGGGATTTGTGGTTACTATGCTGTTGGGGTCTACGAACTCGGGGTTAATAAATGACGAAGAGGAGCCGGTATCAACTAGAAATTTTAGAGGTCGCCCAAAAGGCGATGAAATATGTATGTAACGAAGTGAATCGCCATGTATGTTTACGTCTATGTATCCGATTGGATTCGGGAGGCGGATTCTGGAAAATTTACATCGGCTATATTAAGATCTTCTTCCGGATCAGGTATTGCTTCTTGTGGAAAATCAGTATTATTATAATGATAATTATCAGGGTGTTGGTTATAGAACCTATCAAGATTTGTATGATAATGATCATTAGCATAATAGTCGTCAAAGCTTGGTTCCGGTTGTGGATTCTCTTCAGATACAGCAAAGAATTCTTTGTTAACAAAATTTGGTTGGAGATTGCGAACGTTTGTATTACCTGAGCTGGTATCCATCGGCTCTGGTTTAGGCAACTGAGGTCGATATTTTTGATTTTGTCCAAAGGCGTTTGCATTAAAAGGTCTATGTTGTGGGAAAAATTGTCTTTGCTGGTTTGAGAAAGGTCGTTGTCTAGTTTGTTGAGAAAAGGGTCTTTGTTGTGGGGAGAACGAATGCTGTTGTACAGGGGCCCTTTGTTGTGGAACAAATGGTCTCTGTTGTGAAAAGGACTGGTGTGTTCGAAAGGGTGGTCTATTTTGATAATTTGTTTGATAAAATTGTGGTATTTGACGTATTTTGTTTTGTTCATCTTTTCTATGGAAACTGTTACCGAAATGGGTACGATCACTTTTAACGTAAAAAATATTTTGCTCCTTAATGCAGAAAGAGAATGCAACTGCTAAAGAGTCGGGACGCATTGCTCGTATTGTTGAGCCTAACGGTTCTCGTAATCCTGTTAAAAAGGCGTTAAGACACATTTCTCTAAATAAGCTTTCTTTTGCAGCAATTACGCTTGATTGACTTTCATGAATTTGCAAATGATTGAACATGGTAGCTTGAATCTCGATAATTTGACTGTAGAATTTTTCTACCGTTTTATCTTGTTGTTTAAGAGTGTGTAAATCACGAATGAGAGAGGTTTCATTCCTCTTATCGGAATAGTGAAGCACTAAATTCTTCTTTATGCAGCTCCATTCTAATGGAGTGCCATACATATTTAAAACTTCGTTGGCAGGGCCAACGATTTTATTACGAATTGCTCGAATCAAAATACGACCGTATACTGTTCCGTTCACTTCACTAACAAGCATCAGAATTTCTTCCACATTACGGATAAAATCATGTAAAAGACGGGGGTTTCCGTCAAAACTCGGGAGGTCTTTAACAGCATCAGGAATTCTTAACGTTTTAAACACTTCACCAGCAATCGCTGATATTGCAATGGTATCACCTGAGACACTTGAATTTTGGGCCTGTGGGTTAACACCGGCAGTGGGTACGGCTGAAGTATTTGGCATATTTAAAAATTCACCTAAATCACCTGTTTTAATCGATTCAAGATTATCGTTCACTTCACTTAAATCTTCTTCGAAATTTTCTTCAAAATTTTCTTCTGAAATATCTTCTAATCCGCTTAACTTTTCCTTGCTACCACGACTAAACAAACTATTTAATCTAACACCTTTTATATTATAAGGCAAGTTTCTCGATTTACCTTGCTTTCTTTCTTTACTCATTAAATAAAAAAACTCCTTTTAATTTACTCGATTTAAAATTTAATTTATTTTAAAACACTCAATTTCAATTTATTTGCTTTTTATTCACTCAAAAATCAAAATAAAAAATTTCTACTAAATTTTATATATGTAGGTAATATATTTCTTCGTAAATTTATTGTATTTAAAGGATAAGGAAAGGATAGAAAATATAGGAAAGTAAAAATCCAAAATTTGACTTACAGAATGGCAAACATCACTTCCTTCATTATTGATCGATTCCGGTATTAGGAGTTGAAACTCGCCGATCCTTTAGGTAGAAAATGAAGTATCGATATTCCCTCGATGTCTCCAGGAAAATCCGTCGTAGCAGCTTCGATATTCCCTCGTTGTTGCTTTGTCTTGATTTCCTTGGCACTTTCCACTAATCGTAACTTTTTATAATATTTCCTCCGCCGATAATCCGTCGATGGATTGAAATTGGTAACCGATTAACCGTCGATTTTTTTTTCAATAATATTATTAAGGATCGTTACCGGATCCTACCACGACTGCGCCACTTATAATTTTTACACGTCCGGTTATCAAAAAAAATAAACGAACTTGAAAATAAAACAAACTTTTAATTTAAAAGACAATAATATTTATTACGACCGAAATGTATGAATGCCGAAACTGAAGTGAGTTTTTATTTTAACAAAGGTTTTCTGGTGTTTTACAAAATTGCTGACATAGGGTCTGTGATTTTGCCGTGAGAAAAGAAACAGTTTTTCCATGAGAAAATCTAAAAGGAATTTGTTGGTGTACAATTTCTGACGGAAATTGTCTAGACTTTTGGAATTTAGAATTTACTGATATTTGTTAAGTTGAAATTATTTATGTTATTTTGACTTATTGATAATAATTTATTATTAATAATGAAATATATTTGGGGACGTAACTCGCGCATTCGATCACAAAGTCATATTGCGTTGGCAATTGCTTCATCAGGCATTGCAGCTACCTTGCTTGATGGTGGGAGGACTCCGCATTCAGCACTCAAGTTGCCATTGAACATTCACACAAATCCAGACGCAATGTGTAACATAAAGAAGCATTCAGGCATGGCTGAAGTTTTGAAAAAATGCAAAATTATTATCTGGGATGAATGCACTATGGCCCAAAAGCATTCACTTGAAGCCCTCGATAGAACGCTGAAAGATCTCAATAATAATACCAGACTTTTCGGTGGTGCTCTACTGTTGCTGTCCGGTGATTTCAGACAGACATTGCCGGTAATTCCACGTGCTACATATGCGGACGAAATTAACGCATGTTTAAAAGAATCATACCTATGGCGAAGTGCCAGGAAATTATCATTCAAATCGATCGATACTGTTGTCGATCCTGAAGAAATTGTTAACTACCCTGTTGAATTCTTGAATTCATTGGATTTACCTGGAATGCCACCACATAACTTGCGATTGAAAATTGGTTCACCAATAATTTTACTTTGAAATTTGAATGCACCAAAGCTATGCAATGGCACGCGATTGATCATAAAAAAAATCATGAGTAATGTTCTTGAAACTACAATTTTAAACGGCAAGTTTCAAGGTGAAGTTGTTCTTCTACCACGGATCCCAATGATCCCATCAGACTCGCCCATTCCATTCAAACGCCTGCAATTCCCAATTCGCTTGGCATCCGCAATGACTATTAATAAGTCACAAGGCCAAACAATGTCAATTTGTGGGTTGGATCTAGAAAATCCGTGCTTTTCACATGGCCAATTATATGTTGCGTGTTCAAGGGTTGGCAAACCATCAGGTTTGTTCGTTTTTACCCCTCAGGGATTAACTAAAAATATTGTTCATCAAATAGCATTAAGATAAAAAGTTTATTCCTGTTGATATTAAGATTAAAAATAAATATAAATATTTATTTTTTGTACATTAAAAAAAAATTACCTTTCATGAAAATTACTTTTCCTTCTAACATTTCACAAATTTAATTTATAATTCCATCACAATTGCCATTGAACTCTAAATAACTGAAACAGATATGCTGGCCAACTATTGCGGGCAAAAAGGTTTTATGCCGGGTCCAACTAGTATATATATATATATATATATATATATATATATATATATATATATATATATATATATATATATATATATATATATATATATATATATATATATATATATATATATATATATATATATATATATATATATATATATATATATATATATATATATATATATATATATATATATATATATATATATATATATATATATATATATATATATATATATATATATATATATATATATTTTTTATTATTTGTGTTATTTGATTATTTGTTTGTTACAGTCCGATAAAATTTGTCTATTTTTATACGCTTTATATTAGCTTCACCTGTATGTATGTATGCATGCATGTTCTAAGTAAACAAATCTTGCGACTTGATTTTGACCCACTTCTATATAACCGATCAACTTCAAATTTTGCACATATGCATAGTTCGCGTGACAATGCAATCTGACCATTTTGTAAGAAAATCAAGATGGCGGTTCCAAGGTGGCGGTCGATTTTTGCTAATGAAACGGCATGACAGGTAGAATACAATTAGCTGTATGGCGTCATTCCAAATTCAAAATGGCGGCAAACAAAATGGCGGACTACCTTTTCCTTTACAACCCACTCGATATGGGTATCAAATGAAAGGGTGTGACAATTAGAATACTATTATCTGTGTGGCGTCATTCTAAATTCAAAATGGCGGCCAACACAAAATGGCGGATTATCTTTTTCTTTACAACCCACTCGGTATGAGTATCAAATAAAAGGATGTGATAATAGAGTACTTTTCGCTGTGGGGCGTCTTTCCAAATTCAAAATGGCGGCCACCACAAAATGGCGGTTTACCTTTTTCTTTACAACCCACTCGGTATGGGTATCAAATGAAAGTGTATGACGAGTATAGTATAGTAAGCTTTGTGATGTCGTTTTAAATCTAATATGGCGGTCACTACAAAATGGCCGAACACATACATATAATAGACTAAAAAATAGAAAATAAAAAATATAGTTTAAAAAAACTAAAAAAATACGCTTTTATTTTAAAATGAACTAAAAAGAAAAAAATAATTTTGAATGTAAAGTTTTTATTGCTCCAGCCAGTATAAGAAAACAACCTACCTTTCGAAATCTAAAAAAGCGTGGGGCGCTAGCTAAAAGTTCCGGTGTTAATAAAATAAGAATATAGAGAGCCCCACGCTTTTTTACATTTCGAAAGGTAGGTTGTTTTCTTATAGAGCAATAAAAACTTTACATTCAAAATTATTTTTTACTTTTTAGTTCATTTTAAAATAAAAGCGTATTTTTTAGTTTTTTTAAACTATATTTCTATATAAGTCCTTCTCTCCCTCTCTCTTTTTTTTTATAAGGTAACTTTTTCTTTCTCATGTCCTTGAGGGCACATGTTTGTGGGTCATTAACTCTTTCTTTAGCCGAAAGAAAAAATTTTTTTTTTTACTTAGGTTGTACAAATTTCCCGCACGCGTTTTTGTTTTCCTCTTCAAAAATTTCTTTTATTGATTGTTTTTATTTTTGACATGTTTGAAGAAGGGTTTATTATTTTGCAACGTGTGAAAAAAATGTGCCTCCCTGGTTTGGTTAAATAGCCGGGGTGTCTTGAGAATTCCATCATTCGTGATTTCACTTTATTTGGAGGAGTTTTTTAAGGTAACTTTATTCATTTACTTCCGAAAAGGGAAGGAAAAAAAATAATTTATCGTTTGTTTATTTCATAGCGTTATCAAAAATCAATCACTATGGAGCCCGAACGAGACAACTTGGGACTTCGCCAAGCAGACTGGGATGCCTTGGACCCCATTTTTGATGCGATCGACCAGATGGATAACCGCGATCTAGTGCCTGGCGCGATTATTGAGGATCGTTATGACCCATGGGAGCATGATATAGAGGAAGACCGCTTCGACCGGTTGGCTCGGTGGGAGATCCAGGAGGTTGAGGAGCTCGAGCGTTTGGAGGCGATTGACGCCTTCGAAGGTTGGGATCGCCTTGGAGTAGATTATGTAGAGGAGCGGGAGCGGTTGGAGGCGATGTGGGTGGATGACTTTGAGGACCCTTGGAGCGAGGTGGAAGAGCACAGTGGATTTGAGTCTCTGGAGGAGGAAGAAGAGGAGTAAGATTACGGTGGGCGCATGTGGGAGGTACTTTGATTGCTCCAGCTTGTAAATTTTTTTTTGTTATTGTTTAAAAATTTTTGTTAATTGAAGGGAATAAATTTTTTTTTTAAATTTATTTATGCTTTTGTTTGTATTTTGTTTTTTTTTGTTTATTTCGCTCTCTATATTTTTGTTTTACTGCGCCGTTAGAGTGTAGACTCTGCTGGTAGGCTCCGGTTTGTTTTGGTCTTCTGGATTTGGCTTGATTTCTATTTTCCCTTTCTCACACCTCTTCCTGAATATTATTAGGAAGACAGTTATTATTGCGGCTAGCAATATATAGCTCATGGTGTAGTGGTGAATAGTGTGGGCGCGGGAATAATCCGGGCGTAGATTTTCTTCTGTTTTTTGGTTTTTAATTTTGTTACTCAGTTCGTTTAGCTCTTTATCGCCGTTAAATTTAATGAGGAAGGTTTTTTTCACCTTTGGCGTTGGTTCCCTATTTTTAGCGGTTTTATTTAGCTCATCCGTGAGGTTTATCGACGGCAAATAATAATTGCTTAATTTGCTCGTCTGCATGTTATGCGTTTGGATGGTGAGCTGTTTGCTCCGGAGGTAGCATCCTGCTTTGATATTAATAATTCCACTTCCATTTAATTGTATGGGAGTGATTTTATCTTTGCAGATTGTATCTATTGTTGTGGGTTTATCCACAACGAATAACCATTTGTTCGGTTGGTTCAATTGAATCCAATAGTCAGCTCTGGGTACCGATTTGATATGGCAAGATTTGGGTATTGTGTTGTCGTGTTTCAGGAGGTCTATCTCGCATAGGTTATCCCCTGATAGTACATTAAAGATGGGATGGACTATTCTACAGAGATATATTTCCAAATTTTCCGATATACAATTTTCCAAGTCAGGCTTATTCAAGGTATAGTAATGGACGCGATCGTAGTCTACTACTAAATATTCCACTGAAGGTTCTACATAAACGTAATTACCTTCGTAAAATGTGGGAATCGGTACTACTTTATGTAGCTGGTAGTTCTCGCGGAAGGGTAACGGAATCTTTAGCTCGAATATAATTTTGTCTTGGAGTACGGCCGCGCATACATGAGATATTCTATATATTTGCAGCTCATTATTTTGATTCCTGTTTACAGGGATTATAAGGTTGTTAGGTATGTGGTGCTGAATTTCAGCTAAAAGAGAGCTAATTTGAGAAGGGGTTATTATCGTATTGTCCGTGATTAAATCAAGAAGCGCGTTCAGAGAGATTTGGAAGATTTTTGTATAGTAGCCAGGGTTGTTATTGAAATTAGTGATTCTAGTTCCACTGAAAGGGTTAAGCCATCATTTTCGGTTTTTAACTTCCCAGTAGGAAGTTATTGTAATCGGTCCGAAAATCGGATTCGAAATTTTCAATGTATTTACACGTTTCAAGGTCCCAATAGCATTTTAAGCAAAAATTTGAGAAGAAATGTGTGTGTGTGTGTGTGTGTGTGTGCGTACGTATGTGGTCATTTTTTCCTGAACGATTTCGCGCGAACCGAAAAAGATATCGACTTCGTTCAGGTGCAGTTCGAAGCGTGTTCAAGGAAATATGATCTGAAAAGATTTTCATAAAAATTGGTCGAGCCGTTTTTTTGTTTGAACGACTTAAGTGATTTTTGTACCAGCACGATTTCGCGCGAACCAAAAAAGATATCGACTTCGTTAAGGTGCCGTTCGAAGCGTATTAAAGGACATATGAATTGAAAAGATTTTCATAAAAATCGGTCGAGCCGTTTTTTTGTTTGAACGACTTAAGTGATTTTTGTACCAGCACGATTTCGCGCGAACCAAAAAAGATATCGACTTCGTTAAGGTGCCGTTCGAAGCGTATTAAAGGACATATGAATTGAAAAGATTTTCATAAAAATCGGTCGAGCCGTTTTTTTGTTTGAACGACTTAAGTAATTTTTGTACCGGCACGATTTCGCGCGAACCGAAAAAGATATCGACTTCGTTCAGGTGCAGTTCGAAGCGTGTTAAAGGACATATGATCTGAAAAGATTTTCATAAAAATCGGTCGAACCGTTTTTTTGTTTGAACGACGTAAGTGATTTTTGTACCAGCACGATTTCGCGCGAACCAAAAAAGGTACCGACTTCGTTAAGATGCCGTTCAAAGCGTGTTAAAGGAAGTATGATCTGAAAAGATTTTCATAAAAATCGTTCGAGTCGTTTTTTTGTTTGAACGAATACTGGGAAGTTAATCTTGTGGACCGAAAGGGTCAAAAGCCACATCCCAACTAGTTATAGTATTTAAGCTGATATCAATTTTTTGAATTTTATTTTCAATATATAGGGATTGTTCTTTGATAGCTAACTGGCTTTTATTGAATACATTGGCTGTAGTTTCCAAGATAGTGGTGTGATTTTTGATTAGATTAAGCAAATGAGCCTGATCGTTTTTCACCAATTCAATATGCTCATTATATTTCAGTGCATCGTCTTCGTCAAGAGTACCAAAAAGGGTCTTACTTAATGTCCCTATAGCGTTGAACAACCCTCGTTTTCGTCGAAGGGTTCCGATCCCGAGAAGTTTACTTTTTTCTATTATGTCTTCCGTGACGGTAGTTAGTTGCAGATTTACAGACTTACACAGCTTTTTGCTGTCTTCCGGTAAAAGGGAATTCTTACATATAGTCCTTATTATATTATTGTACTGTAGTAACCTATTTAATTCGTACTTAAAGCTATTTAGGTCGTAGTACGTGATAACTTGCCATTCATTACTACATAGGTTCACCTTTCCTATATTTTCGAAGTAGACATCACGGTCGAATTGGGTGATGTTTACAGTCCCTTTGTTCTCTGCAGCAATGTTAGGCGTGAGGAGGAGCTATAGGGGCCTTCCTATAAGGGGGCTAATTTGTTTTTCCTCGCGTGTTTTTTTACTAGGACTTTATCACCTAGATGAAAGCTTTTTAGGCCTGTATTCCTATCGTAGTGTGCCTTATTCTTAATCTTGGTTGTTAAGATTGTTTCCCTAGCTATCTTGTAACCGTGCTGCAATCGAGCCTTGACCTCCTTCGCATAGCTTTCGTAGTTATATAAGGCATCGGGATTACTTTTAAAATTTGAGGGTATTTCGGCTTGAAAACCGTATAATAACTCGTGTGGAGTGTAGTTGGTACTGGAGTGGGGAGTTGTGTTATACACGAACATGGCGTATGGTATCCACGTGTCCCAGGTGAGCGGATCTCTAGTTACATAGTGCCGGAGATATTCAGCAAGGGTTCTATGGCTTCTTTCAAGAGCGCCATTTGTTTGGGGATGGTAAGGAGTTGTTTGTAATTGCTTGATGTTAAGCAATTTAGTCGTCTCCTTGAACATATCGCTCAAAAAATTGGTTCCCTGGTCAGTAAGCAGAGATTTAGGAATACCATGGTTACAAATTATATTATCTACGAAGGCTCTCGCGGTTGTATTCGCGTCCGCGTTTTCCAATGCAATCGCACTTGAATACTTCGTGAGATCATCTTGAAATGCTAACAGGTACTTATTCCCTCTATAACTAGTGGGTAAGGGTCCACAATGTCTAAAAATACCATTTGAAAAGGTGTAGAGCTAGTCGTTGTTATTTTCATGGGCTGTTTTCTGTTTGGTGCCAGCTTATTGATTTGGCACGAAGGGCAGGCTTTAATGTATGCCTTCACGTCACGACGCATGTTTTCCCAGAAGAAATTTCTTTGGAGCCTTTTCAGAGTCCTTGTAATACCCTGGTGGCCTCCAGTAGGTAATTCATGGTAGTCCCGAAGAATTTCTTGTATCGCATCGGGATCAGTTATCCTTTTTATTTTGCCTAGATAGAAAATAATTGTGACATCCCTATCTTTAAATATCTCACGACACAGAGTCTCGAAATGAACTACGTCTTCATTATTCAATGGGGGTATCGATAGGCAAATTTTCCTTATGCCTGCTGTTTGGCAAATTGTTGCTATTTCTGATACTACTTCCCTAACTATATCGCTATCTCTATTTGTTCTTATAGGTAATGGGCATTTACTTATTACATAATGGCTATCTTGTTTATATTTATATAGTTTGCCTAATTCTAAGTCTATCGGTAATTCCTTGTATTTTTCCTTCAATACTTGTTCGGTTTCATCTGCCACTAATGGTAACAGATAGATTTTGTAAAGGATCCCTTTTTCATGAAGGAGTGTTTGATCCTTTCTTTGGAATGTGGTCTTCTGAGTACACCCTTCAAGTGTATTTGTGGTGTCATTAGGAGGTTGTAATGACACAACTTGATTATCCGCCTTTTTTGCTTGGCTCCTAGTGACAATGTTAACGATTTTTTCGTTTTCCGGTATCTCATTAGTATTGATTCTACTAAGGGCATCCGCGTTGGAGTTAAGTTTCCCAGCTTTGTATATTATCTTGTAGTCGTATTCTTCTAATCTAATTCTCCATCTCGTAAGTCTGCTAGTGCAATCCTTCAGGTTCATCAGCCATACTAAAGGTTTATGATCAGTAATGATCGTGAATTTCCTCCCATAGATATATGGCCGAAATTGCGTAACCGCGTAGACAATGGCTATTAGTTCCTTTTCGATAGTGGAATACCTAGTCTCTGCAGGGTTCAAGGTGCGGCTAGCATAACATATTGGTCGATCTTGTCCTATTTCTCCTAGGGATAAAATGGCTCCTAACGCTACATCACTGGCGTCGGTAGTCACTAGGAATTCTTTATCGAATTCCGGATACGCTAAGATTGGTGCGGTCACTAATTTCTGTTTCAATACTCTAAATGATTCATCGCAGAACGAATCCCATGTAAAAGGTGTATCCTTTTTTAATAATTTTGTCAATGGTTTTGCGAGCCGAGCAAAGTCAGGTATGAACCTGCGATAGTATCCCACGAATCCCAGGAATGCTTTAATGTCTTTAGCTTTCTTTGGTTGGGGATATGTTTTAAGAACTTGTGTTTTCGACGGATCTGGGTGTACTCCTTCTGGGCTGATAACATGGCCTAAGTAAATTAACTCTTTTGCCAGAAAGTGGCACTTTTCTGGTTTGGAGCTTTAAGCAATTTGCCTTCAGTCTGCTGAATACTTCCATAAGTTTGGAATTATGGTCGCGTAGGTCATAACCGTATACGACGATGTCGTCCAAATATACGAAGCAACGCAGACCTTGTAGTCCAGTTAGTACCGTGTTCATTAGCCTCTGGAAAGTGGCGGGAGCTCTCTTGAGTCCAAACGGCATTCTATTGTAATGGTAGTGTCCATATAGAGTACTAAAAGCGGTTTTCTCCCTATCTGCCTCATCCATGGGTATCTGGTGGAAGCCGTTGGCCAAATCTAGAGTAGTGAAATACTTAGATTTACCCAACTGGTCCAAGATATCCGTGATATTAGGCAGTGGATATGCATCACCAATGGTAATTTCATTCAGCCTCCTAAAATCGACTACTACCCTCCATTTTTTGTTACCGTTTGCATCCGGCTTTTTCGGAACTAATAATAGTGGCGAATTCCAAGGGCTACTGCTTGGACTTATAATCGCGTCGTTCAACATGTTCTTAATTTGTTTGTCGATCTCGCCCCTTTGAGATTCAGGAAGCCTGTAAGGCTTCGTATATATAGGTGGCTTGTCTGCCAATGTTGGTATTGTGTGCGTCATTGCGTCTGTGCACGTAAGGTAGTCACCTTCTAGATGAAACAATTCATTAAATTCCCTACAGATGTTTAGTATTGACTCTCGCTCTTCTTTATTACAGTGGTCTAAGTTAATTAATTTATGGAGCTCTTCTAATCTTTTCTTTACTGAATTTCCCTCGTAATTTGGCATTAACAGATCGTAGCCGTTTAATTCGGACCAGTAAGGCTTAACGTCTTCACAAGAGATTGTTGACTCTTCCTCGGTTATATTCATAACCGCGACTTTGGCGTAGCCTTCCACTGGGCGTGATATACAGTCTCCTAAATATATACCCGGCTTTATTTGTTTTTTATTACATAGCTTGGCTAGATTACCCTTCATTGGAATTTTCATAATGACTTCTGTTCGGGGTGGAATCACTAGTTCCTCTTTCAATTCTGGTTTATTTCTTTCGTGCTCAAAAACTTTCTTGTCCTTGACTCTTACTTCGTTTTCTGGGGCTTCTTTTTGGTTAGTACTTGGTAATCTTATTATTTCGTCTATAGTTTCTTCCTCTTCCTTTAAAGATTTTATGTCATCTAAGTCTCCATGTATGGTGTTTCCGTGTCCATTCGTTACGATGCGGCGAGTTTTTATTTTCTCCTTTGTTGCTTTAGAATTCTCTGCTACGCAGATTCCATATATCATACTGGTAGGTATCTTTTTATTATATTCATATTTTATCTGCTCTTCCCCGGTACTGGGGGGTACTTCTATAATTTCTTCTTTTGTGCTTTTTCCTTTTGTTTGGTCATCCCCGCAGGTTGCTTTGTTCCTGGGAGCTTCTTCTTTAATTTCCTTTAGATCCTTTTTACTTCTTTCTATTATGTAGCAGTTGAAATCAATTGCTTCCCTGTTGCTAACCTTTTTATCCAACTGTGGGACTGGTTCAAGCATCAGGCGATCAGGGAGTGCTTTCCAAAAAAGGGGAAGATCACCTGTCGGCTTTGATGGAATACCACGGTCGTAGCGTTGTGGATTCCTTTCTCCTTGCTCAACCATTTCCTCCAACTGCTGGGAGCCGCGGTCGTAGCGTTGCGTGCACCCATTCAGTGTTGGATTAATTTTGTTGCAAGAAACCGGGAGTATTTTCTTCTGCGGGAGAAGTTCACTCGTCCCATTATTATAGTTTAAATTGTGATCGTTTTTTATGTCATTTGTTTCGTTTTCATTGATGCTGCCATTCTCACGATACATACTAGTTTGTGGATTTATATTTTCATTAACATTTTCATTTTGAATTTGAGCATTATTATCAATATGCGGCGGTAGGGTTAAATAAGGGTATAGGTTATCCAGGGGTAATGTGATTTCCAGCACGTTCTTTGAATAATTGATGTCACAGTCGTATGTGTCGAAAAAATCATGCCCTAACAATCCATCGTGGCGTAGAGCTTTCTCGCTATTTACAATTTGAAAAGGGTGAGAGATTTCTAGGTCGTTATTATTGCTGCCTAGGCCTAAACTTCCTTGAGTTAAACCTTCTGAGAGGATGTCTTCAGCTATAGTGATAATCATGCACTTGTTATTAACATCCACCCAGGTTTCTTCCGAAGTTTTTGAAAGTTTATACACGCTAATTTCGGAACCTGTATCGACGAGAAATGTAGAGCTACCATTTTTAGCGATGGAGAATGGTAGAGTGACTGTAACATCACGTCTAGTGATGATGGCTGGAACTTCAACTATTACCTTTAATTGTGTATCTCGGCTTGGGTTTCGCAGATGCGGGTTGAAACACCGTTGATTCCTTCCCGCGTAGTCTCGTTTCCCTGTTCCAATATTTCCTGGTTTATCATCCTAACTTGCCGTCTGCTGATTTCTGTATACCTGGGGTCCATACTATTGGCGTTATACTGTTCCTGATATCGCCCATTTCTATTCGGATTATGAAGCTCTTGATGCCTCTCTCGTGGCTGTTGTGAAAATTGGTTAGGAGGCCTGTATTGGAGTCTGTTATCTGGTTGCCTTGGAGGATTTCGTTGGGCGTTTCTATTAAAATCGGCGCGCCTAGTTCTGCATTCGCTCACGTCGTGATTTGGACGTTGACAATAGCTACAGTATAATCTGTGGACTTCCTTCTTTACCTGTATGTTACCAAAACTGGGAATAGCTTTATTTTGGTAACATGTTTCCTTTGAATGCCCCCTTCGCTGGCATATTTCGCACAGAGGGACTCTTCTCTGGAATCCCTCGCTATTGAAATCACGTTGACTCCTCTCCTCAACATGATTGGCTCTCTCCAGGATATAATCCACTAGAGTGGGGAGATCTTCAGCATCCTTGGCTAATGCTAAAGTCTGGAATCTCTCATTCCTTAACCCGTTTTCGTAGGCCATTATCGCCTCCTTGGAATTCTCCTTAATGAGTGCGGATCTAGCTTGGGCATCAGAAATTGATATCTGAGTAGCCTTGTTAAGTTCCCCGAGGATACGCATGACTCTCTGAGAATAGTCAAACACGCTTTCCTTGGGACCCTGTTTCGCTTTCCTCAGTTCCTCCCTTATGGATGATCGCGATACTTTATATCTCTTGAGTAACTGAGCCTTCAAGTCTTCCCAAGAGGTAGTCTCACCGTATACGATCATATCGTAGACCGCTCCTGTTACCTTAGTTTTAAGGATACTGAAGAATAGGGCGCGATCTCGATCAGGTTTAGCGGTTCCGAAGATGCTGTCACAGCATGAAATGAACCGATTGAGGTCGTTTTTATTACCTGAAAATTCAGGGATCATTTCCCGTATATCACAAACGGTAATTCTAATCTCTGGGTTGCTTGCTGCGCTGCCCGGACGAGGTGGCTCTTCTGGCGGAGACATTATGGGGAGAATAGGAGATAGAGGTTTAGGTTTTCGAGGACGGGGTAAGGGAACGGTTGAAAGCTTTCGATGACCACTTCTAAGATCTATTTTTATTTAGCTTTAAAAACTGGGGAGCAACCCACTCTGGTCGGATTAAGAATATGCGGAGAAAAATATAAGCCAAAAAAAATTTGTTTGGTCTATTTGTAATAAAAACTAAAAACAGCGGATTTCAGCCGAAAACAATACACCAAAACATTCGGCAAAGCGAAAAGACGACTCACAAGGTAAATGCGATAGAGGTCAGAGAAATTTATAAAGGTTTGAACTTGACAACGCGTATTAGACCATTAAAAATAAATGTGAATATGTAATTATATATATACTAGTTGGACCCGGCATAAAACCTTTTTGCCCGCAATAGTTGGCCAGCATATCTGTTTCAGTTATTTAGAGTTCAATGGCAATTGTGATGGAATTATAAATTAAATTTGTGAAATGTTAGAAGGAAAAGTAATTTTCATGAAAGGTAATTTTTTTTAATGTACAAAAAATAAATATTTATATTTATTTTTAATCTTAATATCAACAGGAATAAACTTTTTATCTTAATGCTATTTGATGAACAATATTTTTAGTTAATCCCTGAGGGGTAAAAACGAACAAACCTGATGGTTTGCCAACCCTTGAACACGCAACATATAATTGGCCATGTGAAAAGCACGGATTTTCTAGATCCAACCCACAAATTGACATTGTTTGGCCTTGTGACTTATTAATAGTCATTGCGGATGCCAAGCGAATTGGGAATTGCAGGCGTTTGAATGGAATGGGCGAGTCTGATGGGATCATTGGGATCCGTGGTAGAAGAACAACTTCACCTTGAAACTTGCCGTTTAAAATGGTAGTTTCAAGAACATTACTCATGATTTTTTTTATGATCAATCGCGTGCCATTGCATAGCTTTGGTGCATTCAAATTTCAAAGTAAAATTATTGGTGAACCAATTTTCAATCGCAAGTTATGTGGTGGCATTCCAGGTAAATCCAATGAATTCAAGAATTCAACAGGGTAGTTAACAATTTCTTCAGGATCGACAACAGTATCGATCGATTTGAATGATATTTCATTGCCCGGCAATGACTGTTGTATTTTAAAATTAATTGCGTCGACATCTATATTTTTTGCGGCTAAAATAGTTCGGTCACGTAGCCACGCATGATTAGTGTAATTAGCTTGTAAATCTGGAAATATACTTTCGATCAAACTATCTTTAGTATCGACCATGTTGCAAAAATTTTCTGGGAGTCTGATGTATTGTGTATTTTCATGCAATTGTATGGTGCCGTTGCCAATGTTGAGCAATTGTTCTGAGAATGCCAATGCCAATGGATCATTTTGAAGTTGAACACGCATATTTATGGTAAGACATAATTTCCTGGCACTTCGCCATAGGTATGATTCTTTTAAACATGCGTTAATTTCGTCCGCATATGTAGCACGTGGAATTACCGGCAATGTCTGTCTGAAATCACCGGACAGCAACAGTAGAGCACCACCGAAAAGTCTGGTATTATTATTGAGATCTTTCAGCGTTCTATCGAGGGCTTCAAGTGAATGCTTGTGGGCCATAGTGCATTCATCCCAGATAATAATTTTGCGTTTTTTCAAAACTTCAGCCATGCCTGAATGCTTCTTTATGTTACACATTGCGTCTGGATTTGTGTGAATATTCAATGGCAACTTGAGTGCTGAATGCGCAGTCCTCCCACCATCAAGCAAGGTAGCTGCAATGCCTGATGAAGCAATTGCCAACGCAATATGACTTTGTGATCGAATGCGCGCAAGTATCAGTGAGATGAGGAATGTTTTGCCAGTGCCACCTGGTGCGTCCAAAAAAAAGAATCCTCCTTGTTGTGATGCAATTGACAAATTAATTTGATCATATATATTCTTTTGTTCAGCAGTGAGCAGTTGCTCATTATTAGCAACGAAAGTAGCCAAAGCTATGGTATCGAACTGTTGTTCGCGCTGAACATCGCTGTTAATGATTTGTGCTGCTGGGCGGTTAGGCGATGGCATGCCTAAATTAATGAGTGGCATATTCGAAATGAGAATACAAATATCCTCAATCTTTACTAAGGCCTCGTTATATATTTCCGTCGAAAAATCGATATTTGTATCTTGATCAGCAATCCGAATGCGGTGTAGAATGTCCTCACTCATCGAATCTTTATATTTATCCCAGAGAGCAGAAGCTTCAGACGGAAAACATGTCGTCAATAATATAGCGAATAATTGACGAATTTGATGAGGAAAGGAACTCAGTACTGCATCTGCAAGTGTGAGATCCCAATGGTTATCATCTTCCAGTAAATGCAATTCGCGACACGCATTGAAGTACGTGTCGTACAAAATACCATTGACTGTTCGCAAATATTGAAAGGATGTCGGTCCAGGAACGTTAACCAACAACAAACGCAAAAAAAAACATTCGCGTTGCTTTGGATGGACTGTATATAATCGGCCTAAAGTATTTGCCATAAATATGTCTACGTATCCTTCGACTGGAACGCCTCGCTTTCGTGGTTGCCAATTTTTTGACTGTTTGTTCCATGTGAAAAATCGTGGCACATCAGTATACATTAATGTCTTTGCGAATTGACCCAAAATATCTAGTCGGCTGCATAGATTGAAAAACTCCTTATAAAAAAAATTTACTCCAGATAACAACAGGTTGTATATGCTAATTTTACAAAGTGGCCGACTGTTGATAGTTTTTGGTCAGACAAACCAAAAATTGTAGTTTTCGGGTGGTTGGAAATAATAACGGTTTATCTGCTGTGGTCCTTTTATTTTTTTGTTTAGATTTGTACATGTCATCCAGTGTTATTGAAACGCTTCAACCTATTTTCATGAATAAGGTATCAGGGTACGCAGAATACTCCCACCTATCTAAAATTGTAAAAGTGACGGTTCGGCTGCACCAACTTCCAGATTTAAATGGCTCGCCTCAATACAGGGGTTGTTTTAAAAAGAAATATAAGTAAAACCCAAAGGAACTACGGAAAAATCTAAATAAATTTCACTGCGAATTAGTTTTAATAGCTTCATGGCCTACCTATATACTGTTTGACAGCTGCGTAAATGTGAAATTGTCATTAAATTGGGGTTTTTGAAAAATGTCCGATTCAATTACCAATTTTTTGGATTTTTCAGGTGTTCCGTTTAGGTATCGGTTCAAATTGTGATTCTAAACCATTCTCGAATCAACTTAAATACACACAGAAAATTACATAAATATCAGTCCAGCCGTTTAGAAGGAGTTCAGTAACATACACACGGACAGAAGAAATTTATATATATAGATATGTATATATGGTGAAAATAATTTATTTAATAGAAAGGAAGAGAACCTTTGTTCCTAAAGTTTATCATCTCAAAAATAATTTCACATGTTAAAATAGAATTTAAATGTTTATATTTATATATTTTAATTCTTTAGTGTAACCTTTCATTATCTCAAAAAAATTAATTTCAATATGTAAAAAAAAATTTCGCTTTTAAATTGATGAATTATGAATTAATGTAAAAATTTTTGACTTAACTAGTCTTCACTCAGTTAAAAAAAATAATCTTAGGGGCTTACTTGGTAATCCTTAAACGAGGTTTTTCCATCCCGCGACGATTTGATAGTGGTTCCATGATGATAGGTTGGTTTGGTGAGGGTGAAGTTGGATCCCACGTTGGTTTTCTGAATCCCACGTTGATACTGTTGGTTGTTGGGTCCCACGTTGGTATTGTTGTATTGTTGCTGAGGTTAATTAAATTCTTCTGTGATGCACCACCCTAACTCCAACTCCTGGCCTCTGGAGGGGCTAATAGTTGTATGCTTGGTGCTTAGAATTATAGTTGGAGGTGCCTATTCTTTCAGGACAACCCCTTTCACTTTCGGTAGCGGGTACGGAATTAGTTATCGTATCCCACCGCTGACACCAAATTTTATGTAACGATTTGTGTTTCTGTCGTTACAGGGCCACCATGTCGTGCATTCATATAGAGATGAACATGGGCCCTTTACCTTTGTCGCCTTCTTGATCGTTCTTTGAATACTATTCAAACACTTGTCTTTAAGTTTAGAATTTTTATTTAATACTTTTGGATCTACTTTAATTTTACACTTAATTTTACACTTTTAGATTTAGCTTGGCACAGAACTTTTCCACTTGTCCGTGTAGGCTCCCACGGACTTATTATAAAAAGCCTGATTTTTAGTGGAAGGGCTGCCCTTGCTTTAAGAAAACTTTACTGTTGATTGTTTCGATGGTCGGAACTGAATGAATCTTCACTTCGAATCACTTTCGCATTACACCTTTCTTCCCGATACCGAAATTATTTCTTTTGCCTTAAGATTTCTTCGCGGTCCCTTATTGGTTGGCGCGGTTATTTACATGAATGCATTTAAATGCATTTGGGGAAGGTGTTAACAGAACGTTTCACACTTCTCGTGAAACGAACAAGTGCAGAGGGGAATTTCAGCAAAGCCTCTCTCTCTTTTTAATGGACAAGTGCAGAGGGGAATTTCTGCAGTCTCTCTATGGAGCGAGTAAATGCAGAGGGAGCTTCTGCACGGGTTAAACACTCTCGTCGAGGGTGATCGTACGCGATCGAAGAAATGGGTCATCCTATGCATATGTTCTCTGTATATCTTCCACACATGTTTCCGTCGGTTAGTTACCTTGGTGGTCGCTTGTGTGGCCGGAAAGAGCATGTTTCGAAATATACTTGCATTGATGTCAAGTAAGGGAAATGTAAACAATGGCATTGACCATTTGTGTTGCATATGTGCACTGAGAATCTTTTTATTTTAGGATTTTAGAATCACTTGAAAGATTCAGATAAAATTTGATTTATGCCTTTCAGCTGTTGGGGAAATGAAAATAAGTGCAAGCTTATTTCAAAGCGGGTGATTTATTTAGCCCTGGATAAAGTTACATATTTGAAGATGTATGTTTATAACTTGAGAATTTATTTATTGGGGGCTTGGCTGTCTGGAGTTAAAAGAAGATATTGGGACGAGGTATATAAGATTAGATTGGGAGACTTGTAGATTTGGGGATGACATGAGATATTTATGAGAGTAATGAAAAACAAGGAAGGCAAGGTGGGGGTAATGATGGGATTCATTACATGTCTATTATCTACTGTGGGCAAAATCTTGTCCCACATATTATTATCAAGGATAAGAGAGGCAGTAGATCGAACGCTTAGAAGACAGCAGGCTGGATTCAGAACGGGTCGTTCCTGTATAGATCATATTAACACCTTGAAAATCATAGTGGGGCAGTCTACTGAATTCCGATATATCTATTCTATCCTTTCTTGGCCGGCACGGCGCCATAGTTCCTCATTTGTAATTCTATCATGCCAGAGGATTTTTAGGATACGACGTAGGAATCTGTTGATGAAAACTTGTAGGCGCCCTGTGATGAATTGGGTGACTTTCCATGTTTCGCAACCGTACAAAAGAACTGCCTTAACGTTGGAGTTGAACAGCCGCAATTTGGTGTTAATTGAGATCTCCGTTGATCTTCCATTCTGGAACTGACGTCTTCTTCTGTACCGCCGTTTTCGGTAATAATACTACCGAGATAACAGAATTTATCTACCAGTTCCACGTCGCGGTTATTTAGCGCTGTTCGTTCAAGGGTGTTTGCATTTATCCGCATTTCTTTGGTTTTA
This sequence comes from Thereva nobilitata, assembly GCA_963855945.1. Taxonomy (NCBI): domain Eukaryota; kingdom Metazoa; phylum Arthropoda; class Insecta; order Diptera; family Therevidae; genus Thereva; species Thereva nobilitata. Next base: position 69,801,682 of record OY979695.1, read on the forward strand.
GTCGGATTTAACCTTAACCTGCCGAGCTACTTTCTGTTGCACAATTTTTTACCATGTTTTTGAGGTCCTGGTGTCTGTGGGCCAGCAAACAGATATCATCCGCGTAGTCGAGATCCTTAAGGCGGTCTAGCAATCCCCATTGTATGCCACCTGTTCTTCTATCTAGAGCGCTGACAAGAATGTCGTTTATTACTATAAGAAATAGTAATGGTGGAAGTAGGCATGCTTGTCGTACTCCTGAGCTCACCTCAAAGCTGTCGGATAATTTTCCATTATGGAGAACTCTGCATTTGGAATTGTTGTATAGAGCTTTTATCAATTCTATTATTTTGTCTGCCAGTCCACGTTGCCGTAGAGCTCGCCATATAAAGCTCCTATTAACCGAGTCGAACGCTTTCTCATAGTATACGAAAGCAAGGTAAAGGGGTGATCGGAATTCAGTAGACTGGTCCACTATGATTCTCAAGGTGTTAATATGATCTATACAGGAGCGAGCCGTTCTGAATCCAGTCTGCTGTCTTCTAAGCGTTCGATCTACTGCCTCTCTTATCCTTGATAATAATATGTGGGACAAGATGTTGCCCACAGTAGATAATAGACAGATGCCTCTCCAGTTGTCACATATTGTTAGGTCCCCCTTTTTTGGTATTTTGACTATGACACCTTCCGTCCAATCCTCCGGAAAGGTACAGGTGTTCCATGCTATTTCCAGGATTGGCTGTAGCGCATCTGCAATGAGGCTTGAGTCGGCTTTCAACAATTCTGGTGGGATGCCATCTTTTTCAGCTGCTTTACCATTAGACATTGCATGAATTGCGGTTACTATTTCAGTCTTGGATGGGGCACGAGTGTAGTAATTGAGTAGAATATTATATTCTAGTTCAATTCAATTCCAATTCTCATTTTTCTTTTCCATACAGCATTTAAGCAACCATTCAATTCACATCAAATTCAAATTCATTTTTCTTCTTCTTTTCCTTTTCCATACAGCATTTAAGCAAACATTCAATTCTACTTCAATTCAATTCGAATTCATTTTTCTTTTCCATACAGCATTTAAGCAAATATTCAATTCGAGTTCAATTCAATTCGAATTCAATTTTCTTGTCCCTTTTCTTTTCCATACAGCATTTAAGCAACCATTGGATTTGAATTTAGTTCTTTCTTTGTTTCACAATTCCAATTTTATTGTCATCGCGACGCACAATACCGCATAAAGGGCACTGCATGTCTTCTTCTTTTCCTTTTCAATGGTTTTTTTTGTTTTTTTTCCGAATATGCATTTCAGATTTTCCCGTTGCCCAAATAGAAAATTAACTATTCCATTTTTTTTCGATTGTGACTTCCTTTTTATTGCAATTTGTGGTTTTCTTTCCATGCCTCACATTTGTAACAAACAGTAACTTTATGCGCTTGTGGTTTTCTCGATGCGGCAAATCATTGTTTTTATGCACTTCACTGTTTCTTTTTATTCACATTCAATTGAATTTAATAATATTTGATTGTTATTTTGTCTCTTACCTTGTATTTCGCCTGAGTTTTCTTTTTTTTCCTTTTTTCAATGTAAATTTACCTCGTCGCCAATTGTTGAGACTGAATGAAACACCTTATTACTTCTATAGTTCACCGTAAAGTGAATTTATTCTCTCTCATTTATTTTGTGTTGGCATCACTTAGTGTTACCGACACTACAGTGTTGGCATTAGTGGTGGGCGAAATGGCTCTTTTTAGTGAACTGGTTCGTTTGGTTCCGCTCACTAAAAAGAACCATTCAAAAGATCCGTTCATTTGGTTCATTTGGCTCATTTGTCGTAAATTTGGTGAAAACTTCAAAACATGGAGTGCCCTTAAATACAATTACAAACACACATACAGTTCAATACAAAACTAGACAAGCCATACACCCACGTTTGAAAAAAATTGCTACTGATAAGAATTAATGAATTTCCTAATAAAATCAAACTTCCAGTTCGAACTAATTCACTCCCCTTAAGATATACTATATTCTATTCAAATAAATTAAAAACAATCTCCTCTTAAAATCTCTTTTCCGTTACATTTTATAAATAATCCTCCTACACTCGAATAATACGAGTGCAATTCTAATTAGAACTCTTCCTAAATCTTAAATCTTCTTCATAAAACTTTTTTAACTCTCATCTCTTTCAAAATGTCTATTTCCAATTGGAATTGCTCAGAGAGAAATTGCAGCTCACATCTTACATATCATCAATACAGGCAAAACAAGTTCTCTGAGAAATAAATCGCACCCCTTATGTATTCATTGTGATTCATTCATTCGCTCTTTTTTCAGATCATTCAAAAGTTCGGGTTATTTCATTAGAGACCCGTACATTTGGTTCTTCGTTCATGGTTCATAACACAGTTCAGTATCACTGAACCAGTGCAGTACCATTGAACGAGTGAACGAAACATGTACTACTTAGTGAACCAGTTCATTTGGCTCAGTACACTGTTCCGTTCAGTACGAACGGATCATTCGCGAACGACACAGCACTAGTTGGCATCACTTAGTGTTGCCGATACTACAACACTATACTTATATTATTATGGTAACTTTCATTATGATGATCAAGGAAATGATGGGGTGACACATTACACTTTACTTTCATTTGCATCGGACATATCAAGTGAGGATATAAACCTGCGTGTTTCTTGCTTTAATTTTAAATTGTTTTAATTTGGAATATTTAAAAAAATATTTTTTAAAGTAGTAAAGAAAACATCCTTGCAAATTGTTGCTTAACTAACTTCAAATCAAATTACATATTTTATTTTAAAATGTAGTTTGCAATTTTCCAACAGATGTCACTTAACCGAAATTACAGTCCAAATGAAGGTAAAATACTTTCATTTTGGACTTTCATTATGGTGGGTTTTTGCCACGATAATGAAGCTTACTTTCATTATGATGGTATATGTGTCACAAGTATAATATTAAATTTTTCGCGCTTTATATTTTCTTTTTTTATACCGCACTATTTTCCGACGTTTCAGATATTGTAAGGTCTGCACATTAAATCAAAAACTGTTAAAAAATTATGACAGCCGACAAATTTTCCACGCTGAGTGTTAAGCTGGAAACAGATTGAACGTTCATAAGCGTTCATCAGCGTTGACCAATGTCTAAATGAAAATGAATACGCACAACCTAATTGTAGTGAACAGATTGCACGGTTATCAGCGTTCATCAGCGCTGGAATAGACTTTCTATTCTGATGAACGTAGTTCTGCGTTGTTTGACGTTTCTGGCAGTTGTGACATTGTTGTGATTGTCAGTTTGGGCTGTTCTGAATAATGGGTTCTTTTAATGAGATTAATTTCGACGAGGATCACGGAACTTCAGGAACATTTCAAAGAACGTTCAATCTGTTTCCAGCTTTAATGCTGAATTGGCTGAATAGTAATTAGCTTGATTTCGAGCGAGATTTCGTTGAAATCTCCACCGTAGGGCGATTTCATTTTATATGCAAAACACGAGATTTCATATGAGATTTCGTTCGAAAACTGCATTTTTGCCGAAATCGGAGGATTTCAAGTGCGATGGGAACATGGTATTACGCAATTTTGAAAAATCGAATTTATGCATTTGTCGTCCTCCAAAAAACTGCAAAAGTTTTGCAATTCGAGCGGATGACATAGTTTACTGATTAATGAAGGTATGTCAATTTGCAACCTCATCCGAGATGCGCAAAATTTTGTAATTATAAAAATTTAAAATATATTTATTTCGTCCAGGCCAGCGGAAAGTGTCTCATTACATGGGAACAATGATTTTTCCATCAACTGGCATCAGAAAATATCCCCGGCGACGTTGAACGGAGCGACATCGACGTAGACATAACATCCAACTCCAGATTGGATTCGCAGAAACTAAATAAACCGAAACTCAGCAAATTTAAGTGCAACAAATGCACCAACGAAATGCAGCATTAAAACATTTTAAATCAGTTTCGGAACAACCGTCGAAATTAACACTTGCTTTTAATCGTCCTTATTTTTTATATTAGTTTTGCAATAGTCCAATTCTTAATACCCGTTTCTATTAATAAATAGTTTATATTAATTTCAAAAAGGAATTTGAGTGTTTTTTTTATTTAACATTTTTATTTTATTTTTCTTCTCCCAAATTAAAGTAATTATGTATATGTAATTCTCGTGCGACGTTGCTGTGCGAGCATGTATAAAAATGTTGCATTCCCTCTCTGATAGCATGACATCTTTATTTAAAGACTTTGTGCATACAGCTGTTCGCCTTTCAATCATTAACCATAGAAGACTCGTTAATATCTAAACTTTGGAAGGGGGCCTAAGTGGCATAACGGTACATCCAGACTCAAGGCCAAGGGTCACGGTGCCTCGCTGACTTTGAAAAGTCATCGGGATTTAACATTGAAGTCGAAGAGAATTGTGATGATTCAGGACCCTCCAGCGGGAAAGAATTTAAACGCATTTAATCGTTTGTTTTCTTATGTTCTCTGTAATAAAAAAAGTGGGTGTGTGTACTTATGTACGCGCATTAGAAGTTATACTTCTTTGGCGTGATTTAGGATTAATTTTTAATTTGAATGCAAATAATTTATTGGATTTTTTATTGGTAGGTGGAAGCATCATGATGCCAGGGGCGGCGGAGCGCATGGGGATGGAAGGAAAAGTGCACACGCACTTTCGCTTTGGGTGGGGAAATCCACACCCAAAATATTTCATGTTCACCTAATAAACCAGAACGTTGAAGAGCTGCCTGCCCAGAATTTAAAAAGGGGATTGTCTCAGGCGCTTGCCAATAGAAGAATATCCCCGTAGGTTCCTCATGAGGACTCCACGAGACAATGGGGCATGCCAAAAGAAGGCTTCTCACACCCCACAAAAAAAAAATCAGCGATACTGAAGTGAGGTATACCTTATCAGTTTCTCATAGCGGCCCTATGAGGCAAACCAAATGAAATGGGACAATCCCAACATCTGCCTTCCGTATTCGGAAAGCATAGCTTTAGCTTTACTCATACAAAGCTTTAATTTTTGTTGTTACATTGCTTCATATTTCAGGAAATTATGTTGGTGACCATGAAGGGTGTTATTCAACATGCTCAATAGCCCGGGTCTGGTTCGATCACAAAGGTCAAGCAGCATTGGACGCGATTAGTACTCAGTTGGGGAACACTGAATTCGCATACATATAAAGTTTTCGACAACGGCACAGTCATTACTCATATATCCACGCCGAAATTCTCAAGTAAATAAATTGACCGATTAACATTTTAACGGTTATCTGTTCCTGTGCTCCCCATACACAATCATTATGCTCCGCCTCCCTTGCATGATGCTGACACGGTCCAGCCTGTCGGTTATACCGGATGGTAATCCTAACTAAAATCAGCTACTAGTCAACCCATTCTCCCGCGAGAAGGCCTTTTCAGCAATGCGTCGCCAGCTGGATCAGCTTTTATGTACCTGCTAATACTACTGGTAATTCTAAGCTTCTTCTTCTTCCCTTTGGTTTCTTTCCGTCTTACGTTCTGATGGAGCATATTTAGCGTCTCCTCCACTTTATTCTATACCCCGATGTCACTCCGATCTAGTCTATGATTTTCTCTGCTCTTAGCCGAGTTTCATACCAACGGCCTTAACCTATCGGATGGTGGTGCCGTGTCGTGTTGTTGAAACCAACGGATCATTCATTATGGTTAGATTTACATGCTTTCCTCCTCAGGCTTTTGTGTATGGCTATAATAATTGTTTCAAAAATTAGATTTTTGATTTGGAGTAATGTAAACTTCTATCAAAACTTGTAAATTCAGACTGTTTCACAGTTATAACGATACTCGGCGTAATAATGTTAGTAGTGTCGTGAACATTTTGATATACGGCAACCAGCCTCCAGTTCGAACGTTTGATCGCTTATATTGAAACAATGCAACTTTGGTATGCTAACTGACCATTTATTGAGTAACCATGTTTCGTTTAAAAAACAATTCAAGTTTTGTATAATAATGGATTTCAATCCTTTCCTTTGATAAGCATAAGCGCAAAGTAAAGGTAGATGCGATAGCTTAACATTTATCGTTTTGTGGTTATTAAGTGGAAAAGTTTCTGGTCTTCTTCCTATCGGTACAGCAGTTTTCCTAATTTGAATAGCAGTTACGTGTCCAGGGACTTTTTTTTACTTTTTGGCCAATCTTTAGTGAGTTTGGGAAATCAATTCACATAACCCTTAGTTCTCCTTTCAACATGAACTAATTTAGCAACAGCGCCATTTGGTAAGCAATCTAATACATCGATGTTTGTTGTAATCATATAAAAACCATTCATAAGTCAAGCCTGCAGTATCAATCAGGAACATTTTGTGTAATATAATGCCTCGTGCACAATGAGAAATTGAATTAATTTTATGTTGCGTCTCGTTCATTTCACTGCATAATTCTGTATTTGCATCTCATGTCAAAATTAGAGAATATCAGTTAAAGTTGGCTCAACTTCAACTTCAACACTCAAATTTAGAATTATTTCCGAAATTCGGAACTAATCAGTGAATCTGTTTGTCGCACTAATGGATAAGCAGAATTGTTATGCCAATGTAAGTAGTAGAGCAACAGGCTTACTGGGCCACTGACATCATCGGTTGGTGTCTTGGGTGTGGATGTGGGTCTTGGGTGTTAGTTCGATTTGTCTTGGTTGAGCTTTCGTGCTGGCTGAGCTTTTGGACTTGCTGTGCCATGGCTGAAGTTGCATGTGCCTCGAATTTGGTCTTGGGTGTTAGTTGGATGTGCCTTGGAAGAGCTTGAGGAATTAGATTGAACTTGCATGAGCCTCGGATGAACTTGCACGCTGGATTAGCTTTTGAACTTCAATGTGCCTGCGGAATTAGATTGAACTTGCATGTGCCTCGGATGAACTTTAGCGCTGGATTAGCTTTTGAACTTGCATGTGCCCTGGATGAGGTCTTGGGTGATAGATTGAACTTACATGTGTTCCGGATGAGGCTTGGAAAATTAAATTAAACTTGCATGTGCCTCGGATGAGCTTGAGGAATTTGATTGAACTTGCATGTGCCTCGGCTGAACTTGCACGCTGGATTAGCTTTTGAGCTTCAATGTGCCTGCGGAATTCGATTGAACTTGCATGTGCCTCGGATGAGCTTGGGGAATTAGGTTGAACTTCGCTGAGTGTGGTGGATGAGATTATGCGGGTGATTGAATCTTCAGTTTTAAACATCGCTGTGCCTTGAGCGGGGCGATGTTCTCTGATCCATTGTAATGCGATGGTTGAGTCCGTCCAGGCATAAATGGGAACATTTTCTAATTCCATATCCGTAACAGTGGTTTTAATAAGTCGTGCAAGAATAACTGCCCCATTGAGTTCGAGTCGTGGAATAGTTGTGGGTTTTGTTGGTGCCACTCTGGTCTTCGCAGTTAATAATGTGGATGAAATGCTACCGTCTTGTTGAACCACTCGTAAATAAAGCACCGCCGCATATGCCCTGGATGACGCGTCGCAAAAACCGTGAAGTTGAAGTTGAGCTGTATTAGTGTATCGAATCCATCTCGGAATTTTGATCCGAGGTAAAGTTGTTAAATCCTGTTTGAATTTCCTCCAATGGTAGGTGACGGTTGATGACGCAGGATCATCCCATGCACAACCTGAATAATTTGCGCCAATTGGGTATTCATTCTAAAAAAGAAGTCACCGCCCCCAACCTCTGTCCTGAAACCCTAAACCAACATTTCTTATCTCGCCATTCGGCGGACTTGCCTTATACCCCCATCACTTCCTCCTCTGATGGCTTCAGCTTCCGTTGTGTGGATTCCCTTGAAGTGCTCACTGCCCTGAATTCTGCTAAATCTAAAGCGACTGGTAGTGATAACATCTCGCCTAGGTTTCTAAATTTGCTCATCCCTTGTCTGTTGCCCGTCTTAACTCATATTTTCAACTCCTGCCTCACAGTATTTAGGTTTCCCTCGTCTTGGAAGCTTGCTTTAATTATACCTATACCCAAATGCCCATCTCCTGCTAGTCCTTCTGATTTCCGGCCTATCAGTATTCTCCCATTTCTGGCTAAGGTTCTTGAAAAGCTGATAGCTACTCAAATCCTTGAGTATTGTGATCGACGTCGACTCATAAATGTGTGGCAATCTGGCTTTCGCAAGCACCACAGCTGCGAAACTGCGCTCCTCAAAGTTACAACTGATATCCGCAACTCTCTTGACGTTCACCACGCTTGCTGCCTATTGCTACTCGACTTCTCTAAAGCCTTTGATAGCGTCAACCACTCTCTGCTTTTGCAGAAACTCTCCTCTCGTGCCCATTTTTCTTCTTCTGCTATCAAACTCTTGCATAGCTTTTTAACCAACCGCTCTCAGAAAGTTATACTTGGTGGCTGTAGTTCCTCGATAGCTCCACTTTGTGCTGGCGTCCCTCAAGGTTCCATTCTGGGTCCTCTTTTATTCAGCATCTTTATCAACGATCTTCCTTCGGTAGTAAAACATTCTAAGATACATATGTACGCCGATGATGTGCAACTTTATATTTCTGCGCCCGGCGACCAAATTCAAAGATGTGTGGAGGAGCTTGCTGTTGATCTACGTCGTGTTTCTTCCTGGTCGACCTCAAACTTACTTCAGCTTAATCCTTCGAAGTCCCATTGCATCTTTTTCTCTCATTCTGCCACTGTTCGTCCCGACTTCTCCGTTATTACTTTAAATGGGGTTCCTCTAGTGAGTGTTGAGAAGGTAAGAAATCTAGGAGTTATCTTGAATACCAAAATGACCTGCTGCGATCATGTTAGCTCCATCATTCGTAAAACATATGGGCAACTGTCGAAACTTAGGTTCCATTGTAACTTGCTCAGTAGGACCGTCCGTATGTACTTAGTGAAGGCACTAATTTTACCTCTTCTAATGCATGGTCTTTCTATTTTTCCTGCTCTAGACTCCTCCTGCGCCCGTAAACTTGAAATTGCCTTTAACGACTGTGTTCGATTTGTTTACAAATTACGCCGTTTTGACCATATCTCGCCCTATTCTAATTCCGTTATGGGCTGCTCTTTTAGTGACTATCGTGAATATAGACTTCTGCGTCTATTTCATGATATCCTCCAGCATCGTAAACCATCTTATCTCAATCAGTTTGTGCAGCTCACACAGTCATTTAGAAACAATAATGTGATTATTCCGCGTTTCCGAACTTTAATTGGTCAGCGTTCTTTCTTCGTCCACGCAGATCTTTTATGGAATTCTCTCCCTGTGGAATTACAACGTGCCGATTCAGCGGGCATCTTCAGGAAGCATCTTTTTGATTTAATTTCGAATAGGACTGTTTAGAGCATGAATACTAAACTTAAATAATTGTTTTTAGTTTAATTTTTTTTTCTTATTACTTTACATATTCTTTTACTGTAATTCTAATTTCCTTCTGTCAATTTTTTTTTATTTTTTTTTCTCTCGTTAACTTTCTTTATATTTTTTTTTCTCTCCTTGTCATTATTGCTGTCTTCCAAATTTTTAATTAATGTACTATTATATAAGATTTTAATCTTTGTACATGTTGTCTCAAATAAATAAATAAATAAAATAAAAAATAAATAAATAAATAAGCAGAATTGTTATGCCAATGTAAGTAGTAGAGCAACAGGCTTACTGGGCCACTGACGTCATCGGTTGGTGTCTTGGGTGTGGATGTGGGTCTTGGGTGTTAGTTCGATTTGTCTTGGATGAGCTTTCGTGCTGGCTGAGCTTTTGAACTAGCTGTGCCATGGCTGAAGTTGCATGTGCCTCGAATTTGGTCTTGGGTGTTAGTTGGATGTGCCTTGGAAGAGCTTGAGGAATTAGATTGAACTTGCATGAGCCTCGGCTGAACTTGCACGCTGGATTAGCTTTTGAACTTCAATGTGCCTGCGGAATTAGATTGAACTTGCATGTGCCTCGGATGAACTTTAGCGCTGGATTAGCTTTTGAACTTGCATGTGCCCTGGATGAGGTCTTGGGTGATAGATTGAACTTACATGTGTCCCGGATGAGGCTTGGAAAATTAAATTAAACTTGCATGTGCCTCGGATGAGCTTGAGGAATTTGATTGAACTTGCATGTGCCTCGGCTGAACTTGCACGCTGGATTAGCTTTTGAGCTTCAATGTGCCTGCGGAATTCGATTGAACTTGCATGTGCCTCGGATGAGCTTGGGGAATTAGGTTGAACTTCGCTGAGTGTGGTGGATGAGATTATGCGGGTGATTGAATCTTCAGTTTTAAACATCGCTGTGCTTTGAGCGGGGCGATGTTCTCTGATCCATTGTAATGCGATGGTTGAGTCCGTCCAGGCATAAATGGGAACATTTTCTAATTCCATATCCGTAACAGTGGTTTTAATGAGTCGTGCAAGAATAACTGCCCCATTGAGTTCGAGTCGTGGAATAGTTGTGGGTTTTGTAGGTGCCACTCTGGTCTTCGCAGTTAATAATGTGGATGAAATGCTACCGTCTTGTTGAACCACTCGTAAATAAAGCACCGCCGCATATGCCCTGGATGACGCGTCGCAAAAACCGTGAAGTTGAAGTTGAGCTGTATTAGTGTATCGAATCCATCTCGGAATTTTGATCCGAGGTAAAGTTGTTAAATCCTGTTTGAATTTCCTCCAATGGTAGGTGACGGTTGATGACGCAGGATCATCCCATGCACAACCTGTTATCCACATTGTTTGCATCAGTATCTTTGCCACCACTATCACTGGAGCTAACCATCCTAGAGGGTCGTACAATGAAGCAATTTCCGACAATATAGTACGTTTGGTGTATACGTCTTGCTCTGGCTTTGGCTTGAAATGAAATGTGAAGTAGTCTTCACCAGGCAACCATTGTATCCCCAGAGTTTTAATTGCCTCCTCTTCGCAAATGTCTAAAGCACCTCGATTCTCGCAGTATTCAGGTGGTAAGTGTTCTAATAAACCTTTGTGATTGCTAGCCCACTTTCGTAAATTAAATCCCCCCGACTTCATCATATTCATTAACTCGGTCTGCATAAGTCTAGCTGTGGGTATATCATCCGCTCCAGTTAACATATCATCAACATAAAAATCCTTCATTGTTACTGTTGATTTTCCGATAGCGGTTTGCCTTTAGTTCATCTAAAAATTCTGGAACGAAAAAAATATTTGCCACAAGAATAATGGAATCAGAAAAGGAACCCCAAAAGACGTAAAAGAGAGGACATAAAAAGACGGATTCCGTACGATTTGAACTTGGTTCACTTGTTCACCGATCTCTTACTTTGCCTACCCGCCAGCCAGGTTCACGGCTAAACGTGGCTTGGATTTTATTCTAAGTCGTTCGACTTTAATATTCAGGAAATATATTTTCGAACTCAAGTTGATTCCGAACACACGTAATATTCCAATTAATGTTCAATAGTTCAGTAAAAACGCAATTAACTTAACTTTCAACCAATTTCACACAATTTATTTTTATATTAAGCTAAAATAACTATTTCTCCTTTTGTTAACAATTTCTTCACTTATTATCAGTTCAATTTTATGTTATTTTTAAATATAATTAAATGTATATAATAAATGTTCAATCAATATAAACAATGTTCCTGTTTTTTATATCAAAATTAATGTTACCAATATTTTTACTTGACTTCTGACTTCAATGTTGATTTCCTTAGAATTTTATCGGTCCGAGCTTCTTCAGCCGTCTTGCTTGTGGATGATACGTGGACAAGAAACTGGTCCAGTTTTCCCGTCTTCCTTTTATTGGGTCTCCTTAGCGGTTTCCTTCAGTTTTGGGGGGAAAGAACTTTCCCGCTCCTGTTGAGGTCAATGCACTATCGCCTTCCTATTGTAGTTTTGTATGCAGATCGGTCATTGACCCACATCTTCTTGTGGACCCGTATGTTCCCCTTCGTGGTGAGCTTTTTTCGAGTCTCGATTTGTTATTCTTTTTCTTGTTGTTTTTATTTTGTATGTTGTCTTCTTGATCGTTGACTGTTTTCATTTTGTGTCAGATTTTGACAGCATCGTGTTTTTACTTTTTCCGTGACTACGTTGGGTGAAAATGTGAGGTTGAGAAGGGTTGATTTGATCATCCCCGAACATACTCCCCCCTTGGCATTGCTGCAGGTGATGCCAATATTAAGTGCGGTAGTTGCTGCTTCCTTTTGTAGAATTTTCTGCAAATAAATAATAAGGGAAGTTGACGGAGGGGTTATAGCGCCCCGACTCGCTTTTCGGAAGAAGGATGGGAAAGTTATGAGAATCATCAGGATTTAAGTCATTCTCAGGTAAATTTGGATAATTGTTATATATATTAGTTTATGGTTTTGATTATAATTTATTATGAATGTTTTTATCTATGTTTGTGTCTGTATCTGTTTGAAATGGTAACTTGCATAATTTCGCAATTGGACGTTTAAAGATTTTGTCTCTTATTTTTAAGGTAGCTACTCGGACTAGACCATCTGTACCTGGTGACACTTCTGTAATTCGTCCCAAGGCCCATTGACATGGTGGAAGATTATCTTCCTTGACTAATACCAATTCTCCTATTTTCAAATTTGGTTGTGCTGTGAGCCATTTCGGTCTCTGATGTAGACGGCTGAGGTATTCTGTTTTCCATCTCTTCCAGAAATGTTGCACGATTCTTTGTATCAATTGCCATCGGTTTAGACGGTGTAACGGTCGCCCTAGAGTACATAGGCCTCTGACGCACCTTATCATCCAAAACACAATACCGGCGTAAGCGTCAAATTGGATCCGATTTATTAACAATAAAAAAATCAATAAAATACCTGGCAACTACGCATTTTTTTTTTCTTCACATGGAAGTCAGAATAAAATATTTGGCAACAGCTCTTCTGCCGCCAGTTAGAAATTTTTCCAACTCCGTTCCTATATAGATAGGATCGAATGAAAGTGCCGTTGCGGCAATTCCAGATGATTCACCGAAGCCCCTGCGCAAGTAGCCACAGGACGCAAAAAAGAATTTTACCGCTCATCGCGCCGGAGCATCGATGGATTTTGCCCAAGTGGCGGGATGAAAAAAAAGGGACTTTGGATCCAAAAGAGGCAGTCGGTAGGAATTTTTGAGCCATAGTGGTGGCGTCGAGAAAATTTTTGTTTTTTTTTAAAAAAGTTCCCTTTTGCCTTGTAGAAAAAGGTTTTCTTTTTGGAGTTTTTCCGAATTAATTATCGTTGAAGGGAGTCTCGAGTAAATAGGAGTGACAAGGAGTTAAACTAGCTGTGCAAAGGATAAAGCGAATTCTATTGTGCGCAAGCAGTGATTAAGTAAATCAATAAATTTCTCTATACCTAGTGAAAAAAAAAAATCAAATGCTTCAAGCTTCAGTGTTTTCTTTTGTGAATCTTGTTTAAGTGCAAGAAAGATTCTTCCAAGTTTTGTCTGGCCTCTTGGCTAATCAGGAAATCGGTAGTGAGTGGAAACTAGAGTTATACATATTAATCAATAATCAATAATAAAAATTTACAATATCGCCTAAAATCAACAATAATAAAATGGTTAGTGACAAATTGAATTGTATTGGCTTGAATTTATATACGTGCAAAAAAAGAAAAAAAAAATATTTGTTGAAACGGATAATGAGGAATTGAATGGAATTGACTTGAATCTATAAACGGGAAAATTGTATCGAAATTAATACAATACATAATAATAGATATCAGGTGAAATAAACCATAATAATATACAAAAGGGGGAAGATTAGATTTATTAATATATTGGTTATTATATCTGACAGTTGCCTTGTAATAGTTTAATGAATTAATATTGGGGGGCAGAGGCATCAATTTTAAAAGGGATATAGTGTTTACGTCCGGTTGGAGTTTGGACGGGACAAGTTTGGTTTGGGCGAAATTTCACAAGGAATAGCTTAATGTCGGCCGCCGACCAACTGTTAGTTTTACCGATGTGTTAGGGAAACGGGATGACCAAAATATGAAATAAAAACAACAAGATAAATAGTATAAATAAAATTTAAAATAACACAAGAACCTAAATAATTAATATAAAATCTGCAACCAATAACAAAATGAATAGTATAAATACGACTTAAAATAAAACAATACCCGAAATAATTAATATAAAATCTGTAACTAATAACGAAGTATCTAGTATAAATAAGAGTTAAAATAAAACAATAATAATTAACACAAAATCTATAACAAACAACAAATTATCTAGTATAACTAAGAGTTAAAATAAGTCAATAACCTAAATAATTAACACAAAATCTGTGCCAAATAACAAATTAACTAGTATAAATCAGAGCTAAAATAAAACAATCACCTAAATACTTAATATAAAATCTGTGACAAAATAACAAAAGAAATCGAATAAACTCTAAATCATGGAGTAACAACACCCTCCTGTCGGTGTGGCCCCCAGGAACAAAGGATGCCCACCCAAGGTAAGTGCCGCCCACTCCTAAAAATTTTTCTTCAATGTTTGATATAAGGTAGCCCTAAGGATGACTTGGTGACCAGCGACCACTCTTCTAATTCTCTCTTTTCTTCCCCGTTTGCCCCTCTCGTCGGCCCTGGACGTAGTTCCATCCCCTTATCGCCCTATATAGTTTTTTTTGTTAAAGGCACGAGTTTGTTGTTCAGTTTAACTGTCAACTCTGCTCATCTCTTGACACCACGTACCCCCCCAAATCCGGCGAGCTAGTTTGAGCTTTGCACGTCGTGCCGCAGCCGGTGCAACGGAGATGAGCAGCTTTCGCGATACCCTCACGGCGGTCGAACCGTCCGAGCCACCTTTCCTTTTGAATCCCCGTTCTCCAATTTGATTTTTGTAATGTTAGTCTTTATGGCCTTTATGGCAATTTCCCTCCTTCCTGCCCCGGCACAAATCTCCCCGACAGTTACAACGGTTTACTTTAACGTCCAGGATTGAGGGTTCTGGAATCGCTTGTAGAGGTCCTCCAATTAGGAAATGTGCAGGGGTAAGTGGTGTGAGATCTTGAGCGTCAGAACTGATTTCCGTAAGTGGCCTTGAATTCAGACAAGCTTCTATTTGTGTCAAGTCTGTAGTGAATTCTTCATATGTAAGTGTCACGGTTCCAATCACCCGTTTAACATGGTATTTTGTGGATTTGACACCCGCTTCCCACAATCCGCCAAAGTGGGGTGACGACGGTGGGATGAATTTAAAGTTAACTCCCTTGTTTTCCAGAATGGCTCCGATTTCATCGTTTAATTGGTTCGCTAACTCCTTTTGTTGCTTTCTGAGAAGTCGATTTCCTCCTACAAAAATCGTGCCACAATCACAAAATAGATTGATACACAATCCTCTTCTGGCAGTGAATCTTTTGAAGGCGGCGATGAATCCTTCCGCGCTTAAGTCTGTCACTAATTCTAAATGCAACGCCTTGGTTGCCATGCAGACGAAAAGTGCTATATAGGCCTTGTACCTTTTAGGGTTCCTTCCTTTGTGGGTTTTAAGTTCGAATGGCCCACAGTAATCCACTCCAGCATTTGTGAAAGGGCGTGCGATCTGTATTCTTGAAGCTGGGAGGTTGCCCATTAGCTGCTTTTGGGTGACGGCCTTTTGTTTGAAACAGGTCAAACACTTATGAATGTGGTGCCGAATTGTGTTCCTTGCGTTTAATATCCAATAATTCTGTGAAAGTACTTGCATCGTCAGCTGTGTGCCCCCCTGCACGGTGTCCCGGTGTGTTTTGTCGATGATGAGTATGGTGAGATGGCACTTGTCTGGAAGTATTATTGGAAACTTTTCGGAAAATGATAGATCTGAATGTTGTAATCTCCCTCCGACTCGGAGGATGCCCTTGTCGTCAATGAATGGGGATAGTTTTAATAACCGGCTCTGGCGAGGTAGTGCCCTTCGTTGGTGAATAGCCTTGATTTAATTACCAAATTCCCTTTCTTGAATCTGCTTGATCCAGTATTGTAATGCATCATTTAGCTCGTCCGTCTTTAAATACGCTGTCCTTCGCTGTGAGCTTGGTCTCTGTGCGTTGAAGACGAATCTCTTTACATACGCTGTCACCCGAATGAGTTTCGTGAGTGATGAGTGCCTGATGTCCGGATTGTCACTATTGATGCTGAGTTGGAGATTGGTGAGTTTCCTTTGTTCGAGGTCCGTGCATATCACATATTTTGCTTTTGGCCAATGAACTTCTGATTGTCGCAACCAGTCGGGCCCATTCCACCAGAGATCGTGCTTGCGTAGTTCACTTGCAGACATTCCTCGGGATGCACAGTCTGCCGGGTTTTGTTTGGATGGCACATGGTTCCAGACATTCTCTCCTAAAACTTCGTGTATGTAGGATACTCTGTTAGCTATGAAAGTTTTCCATTTATGAGGCTGTCCCTGTAACCAAGCGAGTACGATTTCAGAGTCCGTCCAGGTATGTGTTGAATACGGCGTTTCTAACTTTAAAGCTGCCTTAACGTACCGCATCAATTTTGCTAGGAGGGATGCTGCACATAGCTCCAATCGAGGTAACGTTATCGTCTTCAAAGGGGCCACCTTGGTTTTAGCTGCTATCAAAGTTGAATGCCGATTGCCTAGTCCATCAACTAATCTAATTGTTCCTTTAATCCCTCATGGGACATAGGGCGGAAACAGTTGCCCTCCAGCGGACTCTGTTTTGCGCGACAGCTCTCAGCTCTGACCAGGATCTCCCGGTTGTTGCGGCCTCTGCTAATAGGGTTCTCCTCCACGTTGTTCTAGGTCTTCCGACTCGACGGGTTCCTTGCGGATTCCAGTCGAGGGCCTGTTTGGCTAGATTCTCGTTTTCGCGTCGCAAGGTGTGGCCAATCCAATTCCATTTCCTTCGCCTGATTTGGTCGTCTATCCTTTCTTGGCCGGCACGGCGCCATAGTTCTTCATTTGAAATTCTATCTTGCCAGCGGATTTTTAGGATACGACGTAGGCATCTGTTGATGAAAACTTGTAGGCGCCCTGTGATGAATTGGGTGACTTTCCATGTTTCGCAACCGTACAAAAGAACTGCCTTAACGTTGGAGTTGAACAGCCGCAATTTGGTGTTAATTGAGATCTCCGTCGATCTCCATATGTGAAACAGGCATGCATATGCGCTTCTTGCTTTATTTATTCTGGAACTGACGTCTTCTTCTGTACCGCCGTTTTCGGTAATAATACTACCGAGGTAACAGAATTTATCTACCAGTTCCACGTCACGGTTATTTAGCGCTGTTGGTTCAAGGGTGTTTGCATTTATCCGCATTTCTTTGGTTTTAGTCGGATTTAACCTTAAGCCTGCTGAACTACTTTCTGTTGCCAAATTGTTTAACATGTTTCTGAGGTCCTGGTGTCTGTGGGCCAGCAAACAGATATCATCTGCGTAGTCGAGGTCCTTAAGGCGGTCTAACAATCCCCATTGTATGCCACCTGTTCTAGTATCTAGAGCGCTGACAAGGATGTCGTTTATTACTATAAGAAATAGTAATGGCGAAAGTAGGCATCCTTGCCGTACTCCTGAGCTCACTTCAAAGCTGTCGGAGAGTTTTCCATTGTGAAGAACTCTGCATTTGGAATTGTTGTATAGAGCTTTTATCAATTCTATTATTTTATCCGGCAGTCCACGTTGCCGAAGAGCTCGCCATATAAAGCTCCTATTAACCGAGTCAAACGCTTTCTCATAGTCTACGAAAGCAAGGTAAAGGGGGGATCGGAATTCAGTAGACTGCTCCACTATGATTCTCAAGGTGTTAATGTGGTCTATGCAGGAGCGGCCTTTTCTGAATCCAGCCTGCTGTCTTCTAAGCGTTCGATCTACTGCCTCTCTTATCCTTGATAGTAATATGTGGGACAAGATTTTGCCCACAGTAGATAATAGACAGATGCCTCTCCAGTTGTCACATATTGTTAGATCCCCCTTTTTTTGGTATTTTGACTATGATACCTTCCGTCCAATCCTCCGGAAAGGTACAGGTGTTCCATGCTATTTCCAGGATTGGCTGTAGCGCATCTGCTATGAGGCTTGAGTCGGCTTTCAACAATTCTGGCGGGATGCCATCTTTTCCAGCTGCTTTACCATTGGCCATTGCATGAATTGCGGTTACTATTTCAGTCTTGGATGGGGCACGAGTGGTGATTCTTATTGGCTGTGCATTGTTGCTGTTGTTTTCCTGAGGTTCCTGTGTAAATGAACCATTCAGTGCGGCGAAGAAGTAATCTCTCCATCTTTGGAGTTGCTCCTCGTCGCTGCACAGCAGCCTTCCATCCGCACTCTTTACGGCATGCTTTTTAGTAGAGTGCTTTCCCGATAGCTGTTTAGTGATTTGGTACAGCACCTTACTGTTGCCTGTGTTTGCCGCGTTTTCCGCTTTCTCTGCGAGCTCATTTATCTGCCGCCTTTTATCACGCCGGACACTTCTCTTTACCTCCCGGTGCAATTGGGAGTATTCCCGTTCAAGTTGTTGTCGTTTTTCCGGGTCGCTTGTAGAGTTCACGTTATTTTTGAGGGCCCTTCTGCGTTCAATTTTTTGCCAGGTTGTGTCCGAGATCCAGTGTTGCTGGTTTCTTTGGACATAACCTATGCTTGTTTCCGCTGCTGTTATTATAGCGCCCTTTGTTGTGCTCCACAGCTCTTCAATATTTGTGTCGTCAGAAACGGTTTGCTGGTTTAAGATTTCTTGCAGTTTGCCAGCAAATTCTCGCTTTTTGGTGCTCTCACGCAGAAGGTCTACGTTAAACCGTCGACGGTTTATGGCAGTCCATCAACTACGCACAAGTAAACTGCGGCTGCATATGCCTTCATAGAGGCATCCGAAAAACCATGCAATTCGGTTTTTTGATTTGTGTTCATGTACTGTGTCCATCTGTGTATCTTAATGTTGCAAACATCTAATAAATTTTCCTTATATTTTAGCCAATCCGTCATGATATCTTGTGGGATTTCCTCATCCCAATCAAGTCCTTTCAGCCACAGGCTTTGAATTATGAGTTTGGCTTGTATGATTATCGGTGTTAGCAGGCCGAGAGGATCGAAAAGTTTCGAAGTTTCGGAGAGTACAGACCGCTTCGTCCATTTTGGCGGATCTGGGCTCTTTGTATACGTATATGCTAGTGTGTCGGTTCCAGGTTTCCAGCAAATGCCCAACGCTTGTATGCTGTCATCGTGGGAGATTTCTAAAGATAAGTTATTTTCACAATATTCAGGAGGTAATGCCTTTAATATTTCCTTGCAGTTAGATGACCATTTGCGGAGAGAAAAGCCACCCTTCTGCATCAGCTGTAACAATTGTTGTTGACTCAGTAGCGCGTCATCGATGGTCTGCGATCCGGACAGGAGATCGTTCACGTAGAAATCTGACATCACAATGTCGGACGCCTTTGGGTACCTTTCCCTTTCGTCTGCAGCTAACTGTTGTAAAACCCGGGTCGCCAAATACGGTGCACTTTTCGTCCCAAATGTCACTGTTAACAGCTTGTAGTCCTCAATGGGTTCATTAGGAGAATTGCGCCAAACAATCCTCTGATATTCTGTGTCTGGGTTGCCTACTCGGATCTGGCGATACATCTTCTCCAAGTCCGCAGTGAATGCAATAAAATGTTTTCGCCAACGTATCAGCAAAGTGGTTAGTTCCTCCTGTACTACAGGTCCTTTTAGCATCATGTCATTTAATGGCACTCCACTGTCCGTGGGTCTTGAAGCATCAAAGACGACTCGGAGTTTCGTTGTGGTACTGGTTTCCTTTACCACACCATGATGAGGTAAATAACTGCATGTATAAGACTCCTTCCCGTTTATCACTTGGCGATGACAGTCTTCGTACGAAGTTACCTTGGCCATATGACCCATTTCTAAATATTCATTCAAACATTTGGAGTAATCTTCTTGCAGCTTCGGGTTTCTACTGAATCTTCTTTCCATCTGTAGCAATCTTGATACTGCGATGCTCCTTGACTTGCCTAAACGTAGCTGTTCATCTGGCGTCCTGAGTGGTAATTCCACCTGATAGCGTCCTTCTGCTAAACGCGTGGTAGTCCGTACAAATCGTGCCTCACACTCCTTTTCCTCGTTCGTGTATGGATCTCTTTCCTGCATTTCTTCCAATTCCCAAAAGCGCTTCAACTGCTCATCGAGTTCCGAGCGTACGTGAAATGATTGTAGTTGGATCTGATTTCGTATTGGATGCGTGATTTCTCCTGATAAGATCCATCCTAATGAGGTTTGTGTTGCCACCGGTCCTCCTTGCGTATCTTTTATCAACCCGCTCATCACTATTTTACCATGCACATCTGCGCCCAATAATAAATCAATTTTACCTGGTTTATAGTATTCCGGATCTGCTAGTTCTAGTTGCTCCAAGTACCTCCAAGTATTCTGGCGGTTTGGCATAGGTGTTGGTTTGACATCGGTTAGTCTCGGTAATACCCATCCGTTCACTTCCGTGCTGACATGATCACCTCTGAGTGGCTTGATGGTGAACCTTGTTCTGCACTTCGGAGAGCCCAGCTTTTCCCATCCTACGCCGTATATAGCTGCATTTATGTGTTCTCCTTTTAACCGTAGATCTTGTTTCATTGCTTCCGTGATGAATGACGCTTGCGAGCCTTGATCGATGAGTGCTCGAGCTATTTGTTCCCTTCCTCCTGGTGCTACGATCCTAACCCAGGCAGTGGCCAACATGACTTGACTGTCCTGGATTTCGTTTACCATTAGAGAACTGAGGGGGGTCGGATTGTTGTGTACACTATTTGTTCCGGCTGCTGTCGTCGTGGTGGTGGCCTGTATATGAGGATTGTTCTTGTTCAGGTCACCATTTGATTCTTTCCCTGATACCGGTTGTTGATTTCTCCCGAGTTGGGGAGTCCCATGTAGCAATGAATGATGTCGTCGATTGCATGTCCTGCACTTCCCGTCACTGGGACAGCTGTTTGAAACGTGTCCAGATCCTAGGCAGTTGATGCACAACCCGTTCCTTTTTACTACATCCATTTTTCGTTGTGGGTCGTATGTTGAAAACTTGTGACATTGCCTTATATTGTGTGACTGAGCACATGCTGCACATGAGAGTTGTGTTGTAATTTGAAATGTCCTAGCACATGCCCTTGCCTGATTTCCTTTCACATTAACTCTATTGTCTCTATTGTAAATTGATGGAGCCTTTGATGATGTGGCTTCCAATGTTCTGAACCTGTCGTTCAGGAATTCTTGAAGTAATTTCCAGGTCGGTAATTCCTTATTTTTCACGGCTGTTTGTTCCCACAGCTGATGGGTTGCTGTTGGCAAACGTTTCACTACTAGGTAGATTACTAGTGGATCCCATGATGAAACATCCACATTTAAATTTCTTAGAGCGAGTATGCATTCCGTTGTAGGGTCCAACAATTGTCGAATTCCCTGTGCCGTTTCTGCAGACAACGCCGTCTGGTTGAACAATGTTTCTAGCTGGGAGTTTACTAGAACACGCTTGTTGTCGTACCTATCTTTTAATAATTCCCAAGCAGTCTTATAATTGTCCTCGGTGATTTGCAGATGTCGAATTAAATTCTCTGGGTCCCCTTCCAACAAAAGTTTTAAATATTGTAGTTTCTGTACCGGGGCGTATCCTTTGTTCTCGTGGATCATGGTTTTAAATAAATCATGAAATGTTGTCCACTTCTTATAGTCACCGCGAAATTTCTCAATTGCCAACTTAGGTAATTTTATAGACATATTGAGACCGTTTTCACGACTGGCGTCGATTCCGTTCATTCGAGAACCATTTTGTGAGTTTGGTGAATCCGTTGTTGTCAGCTGCCCTATGTAATTCTCCAACACGGATACATTATTCATAAAGAAATCCTCCACTTGGTCGTAGACATTGGTCGCAAAATACGCATGCTTAGCGATGCTCCCCGTCTTATCGGCGTATTTCAGCATGAACATCTCCTTATGACGATTTTGGAAATCCGCCCATAGGTTCTCAAATTGTTTGAGCCGCCGCTCATAGTTTGCCTTAGTTCTGCGCTCCTGCGGCTCCTTTTTGGTATTTTTGATGCACTTTTGCAGTAGCTCATATTGTGCCTCTTGTTGTGGCACTAAGGTATCCATATTTGCAGAATTATATATATTGTTTTTTTTTAATAATAGTTGTAGGACCAAAGACTACTAACAAATGTATTTGATTTCACTGATATGATATTATATGAATTTTATTTTAATAAAGAATGTTGAATTTAAGAATCGAATAAAATACAACACGAATTTATTGTAATTTTTATTAATAATTGTTTATTCTATTGGTTGTGTACTCACTGTTTTAAATTGTTTTCTTCTGCTTACTGGGCCTGGGCTTTCTTTATCTTCTTCTGGTTTTGGATGATGACTGCTGGGCTGATCTGGTTTTTCTCGATTCACACCTTTCCTTTCGATTATTATTCACTGTATTTTTACTGTATTTAGCACCTTTGGTTTATATCGTTGGCCTAATTGTTCACTGTTCCCGGTTTTTCGGACGGACCGTTAACATACACCGTTGACCGTTAACATACACCGTTGACCGTTAACATACACCGTTGACCGTTAACATACACCGTTGACCGTTAACACGTGTCGCACAAGTTTGTAACTTTTTTCGTGTTTTTAGAATTCGGTTTTCGCGGGTTTTCCGAAGTCGATCGGTTTCACTCTCTTTTACGATTTCACTGTTTACTGGATTTGTAATTTTCCGGGTTTCACTTATTGTCACTGTTCGAGTTCGTTTAGTTTTTCACTGCTTTCGGGTTTAGATTTCGCGTTTAATAGTTTTCACTCATTTCTGATTAAGATTTCTCGGTTAAGGGTTCGCGGGTTTCACAGAGTTCACTCACTAGTTTGATTTCAGTTTGTTTTCACTTCCTGTGGTTGTTTTCCGTCCGATCCGGCTCGAAGGACCATGTTGATTTTCCGATAGCGGTTTGCCTGTAGTTCATCTAAAAATTCTGGAACGAAAAAAATATTTGCCACAAGAATAATGGAATCAGAAAAGGAACCCCAAAAGACGTAAAAGAGAGGACATAAAAAGACGGATTCCGTACGATTTGAACTTGGTTCACTTGTTCACCGATCTCTTACTTTGCCTACCCGCCAGCCAGGTTCACGGCTAAACGTGGCTTGGATTTTATTCTAAGTCGTTCGACTTTAATATTCAGGAAATATATTTTCGAACTCAAGTTGATTCCGAACACACGTAATTTTCCAATTAATGTTCAATAGTTCAGTAAAAACGCAATTAACTTAACTTTCAACCAATTTCACACAATTTATTTTTATATTAAGCTAAAATAACTATTTCTCCTTTTGTTAACAATTTCTTCACTTATTATCAGTTCAATTTTATGTTATTTTTAAATATAATTAAATGTATATAATAAATGTTCAATCAATATAAACAATGTTCCTGTTTTTTATATCAAAATTAATGTTACCAATATTTTTACTTGACTTCTGACTTCAATGTTGATTTCCTTAGAATTTTATCGGTCCGAGCTTCTTCAGCCGTCTTGCTTGTGGATGATACGTGGACAAGAAACTGGTCCAGTTTTCCCGTCTTCCTTTTATTGGGTCTCCTTAGCGGTTTCCTTCAGTTTTGGGGGGAAAGAACTTTCCCGCTCCTGTTGAGGTCAATGCACTATCGCCTTCCTATTGTAGTTTTGTATGCAGATCGGTCATTGACCCACATCTTCTTGTGGACCCGTATGTTCCCCTTCGTAGTGAGCTTTTCTCGAGTCTCGATTTGTTATTCTTTTTCTTGTTGTTTTTATTTTGTATGTTGTCTTCTTGATCGTTGACTGTTTTCATTTTCTGTCAGATTTTGACAGCATCGTATTTTTACTTTTTCCGTGACTACGTTGGGTGAAAATGTGAGGTTGAGAAGGGTTGATTTGATCATCCCCGAACAGTTACCGTTGATGCCAGTGGCCAATTCCTGTTTTCATCGATGGCCAATTGTTGCAGAGTTCGTATGGCAAGGAAGGGTGCGGATGTTGTGCCGAAGGTAACCGTTTTCAGCTCGTAGTCTTGTAGTTGAGCAGTAGTTGGATGGGTCCATAGTATTCGTTGAAATGAGCGTTGCTCTGGATGTATGAGGATCATGCGATACATTTTTTCAATGTCCGCCGTCATCGCGATTCTATGCTTTCGCCACTTTAATAATATAGCGAAAAGTTTAGGCTGTAAAATTGGACCCTTCAGGAGATGATCATTTAATGATTTGCCGTTGGTTGTCTTGCTCGAAGCATCAAAAACTACTCTCAACTTCGTGGTCGTGCTTTCCTTGAAAACAGCGTGGTGTGGTATATAATAATGTGGCTTGTCTTCAGCAACTGGAACTAGCAGTTCCATATGGTCGAGCTTGAGGTACTCGTCGAGACATGCAGTGTAGTCTTTGGCTAGTGTTGGGTTTCTCCTAAATTGTTTTTGTAGAGCTGTAAATCTTGCCAATGACTGAGGTCGCGATTCGCCTAAGTCAGGAGTCTCATTGTTAACAAATGGCAGTCTTACTTGGTACTGCCCATTACTCTGCCGTTCATGTGTAGTTCCATAAATGGTTTGACATTGAACGTCTTCTTCCTTAAACACTGGATGCGTGGGGTATTCCTCGATGTCGAAAAACTGTTTCAATTGCTGGTTGAGATCGTTTTCCGTTGTAGCCACTAACGAAATTGCTTCTCGATGTGGTTGATTGGAGTTTGGTCCTAATAAAATCCATCCAAAGATGGTGTTGATAATCGCCGGAGCTGTTTTTGTTCCTTTAATGAGTCCTGGTTCCACTATTTGGGCATAAACGTTTACCCCGAGTAATGCGTCGATTTTTCCTGGTTTCCAATAGGTCGGATCAGCTAAGGTGAGACCGTCTATATGGTGTAAGTTTTCCTTGGAAATTCGTTGTCGTGGCAAAGGGTTTGTGATTTCCTTTAGTATTATGAAGGTTTCCTCCACTATGGGTCCAGTTAATTACCTGGATTGTAAATGTAAGGTAGCCTCCTTACATGAGCTGGCTGCAGCGCAATCGGCTATACCAGTAATTACCATTGAAGTGGGGTTGCATTGTGCGCCTACTCTGGAGCAGGCTTTTTCTGTTAGGAACGACGATTGCGATCCTGGATCGATGAGACATCTTAAGGTGGTT
Organism: Thereva nobilitata; assembly: GCA_963855945.1. Taxonomy (NCBI): domain Eukaryota; kingdom Metazoa; phylum Arthropoda; class Insecta; order Diptera; family Therevidae; genus Thereva; species Thereva nobilitata. The sequence goes on from OY979695.1 coordinate 69,826,796, forward strand.
GCTTGCCTTGATCCACCTTTGACGGTTACTAATGCCGTTGCTAGTAACGCACGCACGTTTTGCCTTGTTACAAAGGCTTGAACTGTTTCTGGCTTCATTGTGTTGTGAGAATTTTCTGCTTGTTGGTCCTTCGGTTTCGGTTCATTAATGTTGTCCTTAAAGTTTGGGGGATACGATGTAAGTACCTCGCTTGCCTTATCTTGATGAAGAGATGTATGGTGCCGTTGTTTACATTTAAAACAGTTGTATTTGCTGGTACAATTGACTTGACGATGATTGCTAGATAGGCAGTTAAGGCATAAATGTGCTTTGTTAAGGATATTGTGTTTGTCCTCAGGCGTCATTTTGTTATATTTATAACATTTAAGAACGAAATGTTTTCCCTTACAAGCTGGACATCTTCCTTCCTTTGTAGCATGATACACTGCTGTACTTGAATTGGATTGCGCTTTGGGCTTAGATTGCATTGTTTTAGAACCTACCGCATCTGCAATAGATTCGAGCACCGTCAGCCGAGTTGTGATAAATGTCTTGAATTCCTCGAAGCTAGGTAGGTCATCCTTGGCACCTTGCTCTTCTTCCCACAGCTTCAGTGTGTGGAATGGAAGCTTCTGAACTAACAGATAAATTAATAGAACATCCCAGGCCTGCGTGTTCACTTTGAGACTTTTCAGCTGTTGCAAACACTCTTCAGATGTGTCTATTAAAGTTTTGATTCCCTTTGCTGTTTCCGTCATTAGTTTTGGTTGATTTACTAGCCTTTTTAACTGGTGATTCACCAAAATGCGCGTGTTTTCGAAACGACCCCTCAATTTATCCCATGCAGGGATATAATCCGCATCCGTAATTGGCGTGTGTCGTAAAACTTGCTCCGCTTCTCCTATTAAACATGATTTGAGGTGGTACAGCTTTTGTACTGGAGACAGTTTGGTGTTATTGTGAACTAAAGACGTTAACATGTCCCAAAATGACCTCCACATGTCGTAGTCACCATTGAACTTCGGAAGGGAAATCCTTGGAAGAGCTGGTTCCTGATGCATCGTGACCACTGATGGTTCATTCTGGATAGGGAGATCGTTGCTTTTAAGCTTGCGTAGACCTTCCTTTAAGGTACTACTACCGGGAAAATTTTTCAAAAAATCGATTTTTTTTTCTTTTCATTTTACGATTCCTTATACTATGAAGAATAACCTACTTAATTTTTATAAAGAAATTCGTAATAGAAAAAAAGTTACAGCACTGTAGGGTACTACTACCGGGAAAAATTTCAAAAAACTTTTTTTTCCATTTTTCGTTTCCTTACACTATGAAGAATAACATATTTCATTTTTATAAGGAAATTCGTAATAGAAAAAAAGTTACACCACTGTAGGGTACTAGTACCGGGAAAAATTTCAAAAAACCGATTTTTTTTCATTTTTCGATTCCTTATACCTACTATGAAGAATAGCTTAGTTCATTTTTATAAAGAAATTCGTAATAGCATAAAAGTTATAGCATTTTATAGTCGACCGCCTTCGTAGTGTAAAAACCATAAAAGAAGACAACGTGTGTCCCATTCTCTCTAGTTGTTTGAAAGCGCAGCGTTTTCACTCAAACAACCAGAGCAAACGGAAAACTCATTGCCTTCTTTTATGGGGTTTCCTCTAGTGAGTTTCCCTCTAGTCTATTTGGACTCTCCGCAGCTGCCTCGCGCGCTCCAGCTTTTTATCCCCACTCTCTAAAATATCCGTTTCTTTTATACTTATAATTCTCATTCTTGTTTCTCATATACGTGTTTAGTTATAATTTGATCGCCGCATTTATATGTAAATAGAATGGGTCCGTATTATAAAGGAAAAATGGGTAATTGTATTCTACCTGTCATGCACTTCCATTTTATACCCATGTGGGTGGGTCGGTGAACACAATTGCTAAAATCGGCCTCCATTTTGTAACCGCCATCTTGATTTTTTACTAAACGGTCAGATTGCACTGTCAGGCGAACTATGGGTATGTGCAAAATTTGAAGTCGATCGGTTAAATTTTCTATTTTTTAGTCTATTTTATGTATTCCGCCATTTTGTGTTGGCCGCCATTTTGAATTTGGAATGAAGCTACACCGCTAATTGTATTCTACCTGTCATACCCTTTCATTTGATACCCATGTCGGTGGTCGAGGAAGACAAATGCAAAAATCGGCCGCCATCTTGAAACCGCCATCTTTATTTTTGTACAAAATGGTCACATTGCATTTTCAAGAAAACTACGCATGTGTGCAAATTTTGAAGTTAACCGATTTCAAATGGTGGGTGGCATTAATAATTTTCTACTCAATAATGACGGACTCCCATACAAACTTTCATACCCTATTTCAACCCCTTAAAGCCTTTGTTTCGGGAGAAAAGGTAGCCTATGTCCTTCGCCAAGGTCTAATCTATCTCTGTACCAAGTTTAATCAAAATCGGTTAAGCGGTTTAGGCGCGAAAGCGTAACAGACAAACAGACAGAGTTTATAATATAAGTAGGGATAAAGCGAACCAAAACATTAAACAAGTTTTTCTTGAAATTGCATTTTTTCAGCTGAGTGAGAATTAATCTCAGGATTTCTGAACCAATTTAAAACGCGTTTTTCTTGAAATAACATTTTTTAAACTAAGTGAGAGTTAATCTCAGGATCTACTGAACCGATTTTAATAAACTTGGGTGCGTTTTGTTTGTTAAGGTATACCCTTTTGTAATTTACCACATTTTAGAAAAAAAATTAAGAAAAAAAAATTTGGGAAGTGAAAAAGAGTGAAAAAAAATGCAATTTTGTCAAACTTTTTTTCAAACTTTCACCATTTTTTTTTCGTTTTTAATTTTTAACTAATTGTGGTAAATTACAAGGTAAGCAACTTTCCTTTATAAAATCCCGTTCGAACTTTTTGTTGCAAACTTCTCAATTCTGAGATTATCTCTCACTCATCGGACTATCTCTTTTTTGAGCTCTTGACTTCAGCGCCCCCTACCTTATTGGCAAAAAATAGAAACAAACTAAAACATTTTTTTTTATAACCTATAAGGACTAATAATGTTATAAAAAAAATTTTCTTGATAATATCTAACATAGCGGCTGAGAAAAAAATTATTAAAAAAGTGCTTATTTTTGGTCGTTTTTCCGGTAGTAGTACCTTAAGGGGTCTTTCTGGTTACATTTTCAAAAAAAAATTTTTTTTAAACATTTTTTTTTCATAGAAAGAAGAGAGATATCGTTTTGAAAATTTGTAGGTATGTTTATTGACAAAACAGTATTACAAAAAAGATTTTTTTTGATTTTAAAAATTTTTTTTGTTGACATACGGATTTTTTTAAGAAAACATCAAAAAATGACGGCGGGCATGATTTTGGGCGAATGGATGATCTGAAAAAAACAAAAAAAAGGCAAATTATTCCTTGTTGAAGTGGCTATGGCATGAACCAGAATAATTTGTTTTTGTCAAAAAATAAAAAAAATGGCGGCCATTTTTCGAAAAAAACAATTTTTTAGGGTGGAAAATCGGCTGAAAATCGGAAAATTTTTTACCAATTAAAACGATTCTTGTTCATGCGATAGCCATAAATGTGTACAATAACATATTCAAAAATCAGAACAATTGGTCAAGTAGTTTTTCTTAAATCGTGCCCGCCACCTTAAAAAACATAGTTTCTAGATAATCGCGTTTGAAGTTTTGTTAAAAAAAATTTTAAAGAAAAACTATATACCTTTTTAATCTGCCATGCCCGGGCCGTAAATAAGTCCTTCCTCCTGCTCATACTTCTCTTGCAGCATAAATCGAAACGTTTGCAGGGTATAATATAATACTTCATAGTATAGAGTGAATCAGATCGAAGCAGATGTTAAAAAGGGGGGGGGGAGTCGAGATTATCGAAACACAGCCGAGCGTCGAAAATTCTTTCTCACAGCGTCTCACTGTATACGTTCAAAAATAATTTTAGAATTACGATATCGCTCTAAAATCTTTTGTATCATGTTTTTGAATATATTTATTAGCAAAATGCGTAAAAAAAAATTTTTCAATTTTTTGAAAATTTGTAACCAGAAAGACCCCTTAAATCGCTTACATAGTCCGAATATTTTGCTTCGGTAGAGTTATAATACTCCTCAGAAATATATTCTGGGTCCTTCTCGTCGCTTGCGGATTCCTTTGGTGTTTGTTCCTCATAATATTGTTGCATTATTTGTAAATCCTGAGCATTGTATCTCACCCATAAGTCCTTTAGGTCGGAGATTCGATTCTCATAATGACCTTGATTCCGTTTAGCTAAAGCCGTTTTCTTCGCATTCTCAATATAATTTAAAATCCTAGCTCGTAAAACGCGTTCTTCAATCAGCAATTTTTTGAGATCAGACATTGTTGTAATTAATCTCTTAGCGAAGGGACAACCGCAAATTTATGAATAAACTGGAATTATACACGGGTCACTTACTATTCCTGGATGGAACCACCAAAATGATTTGTAATTAATAATATATTCAATGGGGCTCAATGTGTAGCGGAAAATTTGTAGAAATGGGAACATCCAGAAATAAGAACGCAAATGGCCTTAGTGTTACAATTCCACTTTATTTCAAAGTCATAAATTGTTATTGCTAATAGAATTCTCAGCAATTTGTTTAATTTATTTATTTATTTATAATCTGTTAATTTTTACTTCATTGTAAATGATAAGTAATTTCATTTCGTGTATAATTCCAGTTTATTCATTAAATTTGCGGTTGTCCCTTCGCTAAGAGATTAATTACAACAATGTCTGATCTCAAAAAATTGCTGATTGAAGAACGCGTTTTACGAGCTAGGATTTTAAATTATATTGAGAATGCGAAGAAAACGGCTTTAGCTAAACGGAATCAAGGTCATTATGAGAACCGAATCTCCGACCTAAAGGACTTATGGGTGAGATACAATGCTCTGGATTTACAAATAATGCAACAACATTATGAGGAACAAACACCAAAGGAATCCGCAAGCGACGAGAAGGACCCAGAATATATTTCTGAGGAGTATTATAACTCCACCGAAGCAAAATATTCGGACTATGTAAGCGATTTAAAGGAAGGTCTACGCAAGCTTAAAAGCAACGATCTCCCTATCCAGAATGAACCATCAGTGGTCACGATGCATCAGGAACCAGCTCTTCCAAGGATTTCCCTTCCGAAGTTCAATGGTGACTACGACATGTGGAGGTCATTTTGTGACATGTTAACGTCTTTAGTTCACAATAACACCAAACTGTCTCCAGTACAAAAGCTGTACCACCTCAAATCATGTTTAATAGGAGAAGCGGAGCAAGTTTTACGACACACGCCAATTACGGATGCGGATTATATCCCTGCATGGGACAGATTGAGGGGTCGTTTCGAAAACACGCGCATTTTGGTGAATCACCAGTTAAAAAGGCTAGTAAATCAACCAAAACTAATGACGGAAACAGCAAAGGGAATCAAAACTTTAATAGACACATCTGAAGAGTGTTTGCAACAGCTGAAAAGTCTCAAAGTGAACACGCAGGCCTGGGATGTTCTATTAATTTATCTGTTAGTTCAGAAGCTTCCATTCCACACACTGAAGCTGTGGGAAGAAGAGCAAAGTGCCAAGGATGACCTACCTAGCTTCGAGGAATTCAAGACATTTATCACAACTCGGCTGACGGTGCTCGAATCTATTGCAGATGCGGTAGGTTCTAAAACAATGCAATCTAAGCCCAAAGCGCAATCCAATTCAAGTACAGCAGTGTATCATGCTACAAAGGAAGGAAGATGTCCAGCTTGTAAGGGAAAACATTTCGTTCTTAAATGTTATAAATATAACAAAATGACGCCTGAGGACAAACACAAGATCCTTAACAAAGCACATTTATGCCTTAACTGCCTATCTAGCAATCATCGTCAAGTCAATTGTACCAGCAAATACAACTGTTTTAAATGTAAACAACGGCACCATACATCTCTTCATCAAGATAAGGCAAGCGAGGTACTTACATCGTATCCCCCAAACTTTAAGGACAACATTAATGAACCGAAACCGAAGGACCAACAAGCAGAAAATTCTCACAACACAATGAAGCCAGAAACAGTTCAAGCCTTTGTAACAAGGCAAAACGTGCGTGCGTTACTAGCAACGGCATTAGTAACCGTCAAAGGTGGATCAAGGCAAGCAACCACCTTAAGATGTCTCATCGATCCAGGATCGCAATCGTCGTTCCTAACAGAAAAAGCCTGCTCCAGAGTAGGCGCACAATGCAACCCCACTTCAATGGTAATTACTGGTATAGCCGATTGCGCTGCAGCCAGCTCATGTAAGGAGGCTACCTTGCAATTACAATCCAGGCAATTAACTGGACCCATAGTGGAGGAAACCTTCATAATACTAAAGGAAATCACAAACCCTTTGCCACGACAACGAATTTCCAAGGAAAACTTACACCATATAGACGGTCTCACCTTAGCTGATCCGACCTATTGGAAACCAGGAAAAATCGACGCATTACTCGGGGTAAACGTTTATGCCCAAATAGTGGAACCAGGACTCATTAAAGGAACAAAAACAGCTCCGGCGATTATCAAAACCATCTTTGGATGGATTTTATTAGGACCAAACTCCAATCAACCACATCGAGAAGCAATTTCGTTAGTGGCTACAACGGAAAACGATCTCAACCAGCAATTGAAACAGTTTTTCGACATCGAGGAATACCCCACGCATCCATTTATGGAACTACACCATTCAAACCATTTATGGAACTACACATGAACGGCAGAGTAATGGGCAGTACCAAGTAAGACTGCCATTTGTTAACAATGAGACTCCTGACTTAGGCGAATCGCGACCTCAGGCATTGGAAAGATTTACAGCTCTACAAAAACGATTTAGGAGAAACCCAACACTAGCCAAAGACTACACTGCATGTCTCGACGAGTACCTCAAGCGCGACCATATGGAACTGCTAGTTCCAGTTGCTGAAGACAAGCCACATTATTATATACCACACCACGCTGTTTTCAAGGAAAGCACGACCACGAAGTTGAGAGTAGTTTTTGATGCTTCGAGCAAGACAACCAACGGCAAATCATTAAATGATCATCTCCTGAAGGGTCCAATTTTACAGCCTAAACTTTTCGCTATATTATTAAAGTGGCGAAAGCATAGAATCGCGATGACGGCGGACATTGAAAAAATGTATCGCATGATCCTCATACATCCAGAGCAACGATCGTTTCAACGAATACTATGGACCCATCCAACTACTGCTCAACTACAAGACTACGAGCTGAAAACGGTTACCTTCGGCACAAAATCCGCACCCTACCTTGCCATACGAACTCTGCAACAATTGGCCATCGATGAAAACAGGAATTGGCCACTGGCATCAACGGTAACAATGAAGAATTTTTATGTTGATGATATGTTAACTGGAGCGGACGATATACCCACAGTTAAACTTCTGCAGACCGAGTTAATCAATATGATGAAGTCGGGGGGATTTAATTTACGAAAGTGGGCTAGCAATCACAAAGGTTTATTAGAACACTTACCACCTGAATACTGCGAGAATCGAGGTGCTTTAGACATTTGCGAAGAGGAGGCAATTAAAACTCTGGGGATACAATGGTTGCCTGGTGAAGACTACTTCACATTTCATTTCAAGCCAAAGCCAGAGCAAGACGTATACACCAAACGTACTATATTGTCGGAAATTGCTTCATTGTACGACCCTCTAGGATGGTTAGCTCCAGTGATAGTGGTGGCAAAGATACTGATGCAAACAATGTGGATAACAGGTTGTGCATGGGATGATCCTGCGTCATCAACCGTCACCTACCATTGGAGGAAATTCAAACAGGATTTAACAACTTTACCTCGGATCAAAATTCCGAGATGGATTCGATACACTAATACAGCTCAACTTCAACTTCACGGTTTTTGCGACGCGTCATCCAGGGCATATGCGGCGGTGTTTTATTTACGAGTGGTTCAACAAGACGGTAGCATTTCATCCACATTATTAACTGCGAAGACCAGAGTGGCACCTACAAAACCCACAACTATTCCACGACTCGAACTCAATGGGGCAGTTATTCATGCACGACTTATTAAAACCACTGTTACGGATATGGAATTAGAAAATGTTCCCATTTATGCCTGGACGGACTCAACCATCGCATTACAATGGATCAGAGAACATCCATCTCGATGGAAGACCTATGTAGCAAATAGGGTGGTCGAAATTCAGGACAGCATAAAATATGAGACTTGGAAACATGTACCTACTACAGATAACCCTGCTGATTTGGCATCCAGAGGCACCACAGTAGAAGACCTGCTGTCCAGAGATATATGGTGGCATGGCCCAGCATGGTTAACTAAATCAGAGGAAAATTGGCCGAACATAAAGCAAGGTGAGACAATGACTAACTTGGAGGCTAAGGTTGTCCGTTCAGCAAATTTTGTAGTGGAAATCCAAGAAGACTATAAGATATCTTATCTAGTTATTTTATGTGCTTTGTTCCTTATATCAGGCGCGTACGCAGGGGGGGTTACTGCGGGTTAAACCCCCCCCCCCCAATATTTCAATAATAATAGGAAAAATTATAATTAATAAATATATCAACTTATTAAACAATTAAAAAAATATTCCGAATAACGATGTATAATATATGGTGGATTCTTTCCAAACGTGATAGCAAAAAAATAAATATCTCTCAAACTTTGGGAATATGTTCGTGAACTCGATGTGATATACCAAAATTTTTTTTAGCGCGATGGGTGCGCCGTTTCGGAGTTACAACTGTTATTGAAAAAAACGCGATTTGTCAAAAATCACGTATTTTTCATTTATTTATAGCTCTCGACAGACTCTGAGTTTCGGGATGGCCATATAGATTTTTGTAGGAAATTTTCCGTCTTTTCAGATGAAATTACGCAAAAAACAATTGGACGCATTTTTGGTCAATTTTTTGGCCTTTTTTGGCCAAAATTTGAAAAAAAGGAATTTTTAAATTTTTTTTTCATGTCACCAATCGATTTTCTGACTCAAAAACTACGCGCCACCAAGTTTTCAGAGTAGTTCCCTTCTTTTCGGTAAAAAAATTGTAAAAATGCCCTAAATCAAAGTCTAAAGTCTTTCGCACACCACGAGACCATGATTTTTGGAGAAAAACAAGACATTTTGTGATATTCGAAAAATGGTCAAAAATTATTATTTATGTTTCTTCACAATTTTCAATAAAAAAATTGCGATAAAAATATACCTATAGGTAATTATTTTTATAGTGAAATAACATAAAATATAATATAAGTACATAGTCCTATTACATGAGAAATTTTTTTTTACCCAACATGTGTACAAAATATGTTTTGTGAAACCCCCCCCATGGTTTCATCCTGCGTACGCTACTGCCTTATATCCTTTTTTTATTTGTTATATTATATGTTTGTTATTAAATTCTTATCTAGTTATTTGATGTGCTTTGTTCCTTATTTACTTTTTTTATTTGCTTATAATATATGTTTATGTTATTAAATTCTTATCTAGTTATTTTATGTTCTTTGTTCCTTATATACTTTTTTTATTTGCTTATATTATATGGTTATGTTATTAAATTCTAATCTAGTTATGTTATGGGCTTTGTTCCTTATATACTTTTTTTAATTGCTTATAATATATGTTTATGTTATTAAATTCTTATTTAGTTATTTTATGTGCTTTGTTCCTTATATACTTTTTTATTTGCTTATATTATGTTTATGTTATTAAATTCTTATCTAGTTATTTTATGTGCTTTGTTCCTTATATACTTTTTTATTTGCTTATATTATGTTTATGTTATTAAATTCTTATCTAGTTATTTTATGTGCTTTGTTCCTTATTTACTTTTTTATTTGCCTATATATTATATGTTTATGTTATTAAATTCTTATCTATTTATTTTATCATTATTATTATTCATTATATATTCCTTGATGTAAAACGGTATCCAAAAGTTGTAAGCCGAATCATTCGTTAAACTTCTCCAAAAATTAAATAGGAACTCAGACAAGAAGTTTGCAACTAATTGCTGATTGTGTTAAACGAAAATAAAAGCCACGATGACCATTTGTTTTAATAGATATATTTATTTATTTATTTATTTTATTTATTTATTTATTTATTTATTATCTATTTATTAGGAAAGTACACAAGAACTACATCTTTTAGAGTACAAGGAGAAAGAAAAACAAACAAAAAAAGCAAAAATAAAATACTTTATGTAAGAGAACAAGTGCCCTGATGTCCAGAAGACGAAAAATGGCATGGCCTAATAAAGAGTTTCGTATATCAGACACATGATCGGAACGTCTCAAGTGAAAAATATACCGCAAACAATCATTAAATGCTACCTTAAGACGTTGGAGGCAGGATGAATCAAAAGATATGTAGACCAGGGCACCATATAGAAAATGTGGCAACACAAGAGTTTTAACCAGCTTGGCACGAATAGATTGTGGCAAGAGATTACCATAGAGCCAAAGTTTACGCAATGTACCATAGATCTTGGAGAGTGTAAGTGAGACATGATCGCAGCAGGATAGTTTGTCATTAATAATAATGCCAAGATTATTGACACATTCAACAAAGGGAAGAGGAATATTATCAAGGACGATATTTGGAATATTGTCCAGGGACCGATTGGGACGTTTAAGGATGAGTGCTTTGGACTTATTAGGATTTAATTTGAGGAAATTGGAAGAACTCCACTCATTTATTTGGGAGAGGATATCATTAAGTTTAGCGATACAAGATCTGATTTTACTAGGAGGACAAGAGGTATACAACTGAAGATCATCAGCATACAGATGAAATGAACAACGTTGAATAACGGAGGTAACATCATTGACATACAAGGAGAAAAGGAGAGGACCGAGAATTGAACCTTGTGGGACACCTACAAGTACTGGTAGGAAAGAAGATACAACCCCGTTATGCCGAACACACTGTAGCCTATTAGACAGAAGAGAGGAGAAGGTCTGATAGCAGAAGAAGAGAAGTTATAGAATGTCCTAAGTTTGGAAAGCAAACGAGAGTGAACTACTGAGTCAAACGCTTTGGAGAAATCCAGAAGAACTAGTAATGCTACATCACCCTGATCAAGAACTGAGCGAAAATCTGAAGTTACCTTCAGTACAGCAGTTTCGCAGCTATGGTTTTTACGAAAGCCAGATTGGAGTTTAGAAAGGAAATTGTTAGATTCAACATAGCGCGTGATCTGACAGAAGAGAATTTTCTTAAAGACTTTGGCAAGGAAGGGAAGAATACTGATAGGACGAAAATCTGTTATATCTACTGGGGAGGATTTTTTTGGAAACGGAATCACAACAGACTTTTTCCAAATCAAGGGTACTTGAGTAGTTGTCACGCAGTAATTGAAGATATGTGTGATGGTATCCAGAATTAGTGGAGAGAGTAACTTAAGAAATCGCGGAGAGACTTCATCACAACCGATACAGTTAGACGAGATGGACAGCAATGTTTCAAGAACTTCGCAAGAGTCCACACAACGAAAGTTGAAACCATCAGTGATGAGTGAACTAGATGATTGGGAGTACGAGGGATTGGAGAGTGTGGGATCAGGAGGAGATTGAATGAAGGAAGCATTGAGAAGATTTACATCAAGATCAGAAGGTGTGGGTACAGAAGTATTATAGTTGTTTGGAATTTAGCGCGGGATCAAGCTTGCGGGAGTAAAGCTCACGCTAGTTACATACTTAGAGTTAAAAAATGCAACAAATGCACAATTTAATCAACCGGACGTATCCGATACACTAAAAATAAAGCCAAAAGAAAAACCATTAGCTTGGTAGTCATATTCCACACTGCATCCGATAAAACTGCTGACTTAGGAAAAGATAAGAAAAGTAAAATGTAATTTTGAATAAGAATAGTCAGTCTGTCGGAAATTATATTGGAGTTCGGTTTGTTGTGTTAAATAAAGTTAATTAAATTTCCAGTGAGGTTTTTTTTTATTTCTAATTGATTAATAAATTATCAAAAATATATTACTGGCGCAGTCGGAGTGGATTCAGTTAATTGGATCCAGCGATACGAATTTACCGCGAAAATTTTTTTAATAAAAAGTGATTAAGTGTGGAAGGTGTGATACGAAGTAGTTTAATTTACATTTAATAAGCTACGAAGAAACAACCACCAAAACACAGAAAGAAAAGTCATCCTGGAAAGAAGGCAACGACGTAATTTAACAGCAGATCAAAACAGAAGAATGGCTCAAGGAGGGCAACAAAACCAACCAAATATGATGGAACAATGCTTAGCCCTATTAACCGAAATAGTGCACCGGCAGACTCAGCCACCATCGTTGAGAAGACGAATTGAAAAAGAAATCAAATTTCTACCAGCCTTTGAGGGAAAACCTGGAAGTCTACCAACATTCATAAATGCAGTTGAACGAGTTTTAGCGGAGTATGGAGATCAAGCACCGCAAGTCTATACAGTGATCTACAATGAGAAGATTTTGGGTCCACCAAAAAATTATTTAGAAACGGCACCACCAACAACGTGGGAACAATGTAAAGCAAAGCTGAAGATTCACTATAAACCTAGCAAAGATCAAGGGAGGATTATGCAAGAAATTTTAACTTTAAAAGTAAGTTCAATCACTGATTTATTAGATAAGCTTAGATTGTTAGTAGACGATATTTCAGAGTGTGGAATTTTCAGTGAACACCAAAATGAAATCGTTAATCATTTAAGTAGTGTTTTATCATTAAAAATAAAAGAGGTTACTGCAGGAGCCCTAGCGGCGGAATTAAATGATAAATTTAGTTTAGAACAAATTAGAATAATACTTAATAAATACGTTGGCCAAGATGAATATAATTTAAAATCCTATAAACAAAATTTTTATGTACGAGATGGACTCAAACTTAGACAAAATATACAGACGAAAATTAACCAAAACTGTGGACAGGACAAAAGCATTTCAAGAAGAGACAATAATTATAATAATTCCTCAGGACAATATCGTAATCAAAATAATTATAATAATTCCTCGGGACAATATCGTAATAACCATAATAATTCCTCGGGACAGTATCGTAATAATTATAATACTTTTTCGGGACAATACCGTAGAGATTTTAACCAAAATGTACGTAATAACGGTAACAGTGCACAACAAAGAAATTCGCAACCAACTAATCTTAATATAAGTCAACCGATGGATGTTGACAATATAAATGCTCAAAGTGATGTAAACGATACAAATAAAGAATTTTTTACCAATTAGCCTCGGAACAAAAAAAGATTTATATACCTATAACTATAAATAACAAAAAATTTTGTGCTAAGATGGATACAGGTTCAACTGTTAGTTTATTAAATTCTAGGAAAGTACCAAGTTATATTTATGAATTATTAAAAGGAAGCGTCAAAATTAATACAATTATTGGGGAAGTTAATGAGGAGACTGAATTTGTAAAAACTCACTGTTAAGAATTGTACAGAGTTAAAACAGTGGGAGTATTACACTACTAAATAAAAGAGGACTTTCAATTAATGAATTATTTTAATTATAATTAGAGTTTTAGTATGCACAATATACACTTGATGGATAGAAGTATAAAATTTAAGATTATGACCGATCGCGCTGAGAACTGATAAGAGAGAGAGCTACGTTACTAGTTCTTAGTTTTATCATTCAAAAAAACGGTAATTAAAGCTTAGAAATTAGGGAGACTGAATGTTAGCTTTAGCGATGTTTAGCCAGCGGCACCATGCTGGGTGCGTTCAGTAGGATGACGAAATGTTGTTTTAATTCAGGATTGAACATTCCGCCCGCCTCGTGTGATAGCACGATAAGTTGTTGTACGTTAGGATGCTTTGCCCGCCATAAGTGGTCGGATGCGAGCTGTAGTGTAGAAGTGGTAGTTGATCCGCCCGCCATGACTGATGACGATTTGAGTAGAAGTGTAGAAGTAGTAGATAATCCGCCCGCCATGACTGATGAAGATTTGAGTAGAAGTGTAGAAGTAGTAGATAATCCGCCCGCCATGACTGATGAAGATTTGAGTAGAAGTGTAGAAGTAGTAAATAATCCGCCCGCCATGACTGATGAAGATTTGAGTAGAAGTGTAGAAGTAGTAGATAATCCGCCCGCCATGACTGATGAAGATTTGAGTAGAAGTGTAGAAGTAGTAAATAATCCGCCTGCCATGACTGATGAAGATTTGAGTAGAAATGTAGAAGTAGTAGATAATCCGCCCGCCATGACTGATGAAGATGCAAGTAATAGTGGAAATGCGTGCACGTATTTGAAGTATAGATTAGCTTGATAAAAGGTGGCTAGTTGTGATCCTTAGTAGTTGGAAGCACGCATAGTTTTGTGATAGGTCGTTTAGAGAGTCCTGTTCGGTGACGGATTGTCACCACGCGAACACGTCCATCCTCACCCTGGTGTAGTTGAACGATGCGACCTAACGGCCATTTTGCCGGCGAGGTATGCTCATCTTTAATGAGCACCATGTCATGAAGCTGGACAGGAGTCTCATTCTGTTGCCATTTATAGCGTGTCTGCAGGCTAAACATGTAGTCCTTACTCCATCGTTGCCATAGTTGCTCTTGCATATGTTGGACCAGTTGCCAACGGGAAAGCCGGTTGATGGGAGTATCAATAGTGCTTGGGGTTGGCACCGATAATAGAGGTTCTCCAACCAGAAAGTGCCCCGGAGTTAGAGCATTTAAGTCGTCAGGATCGTCATTGAGAGCGTGGAGAGGCCGAGAGTTGAGGCAGGCCTCAATCTGTGCTACTAGCGTCAGCATTTCTTCCAAGGATAACGTGTGTGATCCAACAATTCTCTTGAAGTGATGTTTGAAAGATTTCACACCCGCTTCCCACAAGCCACCGAAGTGCGGCGCGGCTGGTGGTATGAAATGCCATTCCGTTCCCGAAGTGGTGGCGATCTGCTGTGCTGTAGATGATTCTGATGTTACTTGCTTGAGGTGTTGTGTCAGTTCCTTGTCTGCGGCAACAAAATTCCTTGCGTTGTCACTATATAGTTTAGAGCAGCGCCCTCGACGACTGACGAAGCGTCGAAAGGCGGCTATGAAAGCTGAAGATGTAAGATCCATAACCAACTCTAGGTGAATTGCCCGAGTTGCGAAGCAGATGAAAACAGCAATGTACGTTTTTGTTGTCCTGTTACCTCGGCCTTTAAGTAGTTTGGTAGTGAATGGTCCAGCGAAATCAACTCCACTGATTAGAAACGGTTTTGTGGGATGGAGGCGATCAGCAGGTAGGTCTCCCATGATCTGCTGCTTCGTGTTTGCCCTGTGACGGCAACAAACTACACAACCTCTCACCAATTGACGCACGATACTACGACCATTCAATATCCAGTAATTATTCCGCGTATGATGCAAGGTAGCTTGTACTCCTCCATGTAATGTGGTAAGGTGCGAATTTCTTATTATTAATCGTGTGAAGGGACTGATTTTTGGAAGAATGGCTGGAAATTTCTCATCAAAAGGTAACGGTGCTCTTTTCAGTCGACCGCCAACTCGCAGGACGCCCTGATCGTCTAGGAATGGGCTTACACACAGTAGTTTACTCTTTGCGGGCAAATTAATTCCTTTTCTCAGACATCTTAGTTCGTGAGGGAAGTTCCAATACTGAACTAATTTGATCAAGCTAGTGAGAGCTCGCTGTAGTTCTTCTAACGATAGCAATCCATTGTTTCGCAAGGTTTTGCATCTGCAATTTTGCATGAATCGGTGGCAGTAGGCTGTGACTCTAACGAGTTTCGTCAGACTTGAGTATCTATTTAGTAGATTAACTAGAGAATCATCAATAGTCGTTGAAAATGTGTGAATTATTTTAGCGGGTTTCTGTAGTTCATGGTACACTTCATCATGATTGTGTTGTTCTGGTAGTTCTGGCCAACCAACCGTAGTTTGACTGAGCCATTGTGGTCCTGATCACCACAAGTTGTGATCTCTAAGTGCTGAAGGGGATAAACCTCGAGTTAGGCAGTCCGCGGGATTGTGTGCAGATTGCACATGATGCCATCTTGCATTTGGCAAATTTTGGTGAATTGACGACACTCGGTTTGCCACAAATACTTTCCATTTGGATGGATGTTCTCTTAGCCAGGATAGGACTATAGTAGAGTCAGTCCATAGGTGTACAGGGACTGCGTTGAGCTCCAACGTTGATTGGGTGTAGGACATAAGTTCTGTTAGCAGCGCTGCTCCGCAGAGTTCCAGCCGCGGTAAAGATATAGTTTTAAGTGGACTTACGCGCGTTTTTGCAGCGAGCAAGAAGACTTGAATGTTGTCTGGGTTCCGCATAACTCTCAAGTATACTGCAGCACCATACGCCGAAAGAGATGCGTCACTAAAGCCATGTAATTCGAGCCCTATTGACGTAGCCGTTGTACCAATCCATCTGATGATGCGAATTTCAGAAAGCCCTTGTAGCTCTAATTTGTAGGTCTTCCATGTATGTTTTAACTCGGCAGGGAGTGGATCGTCCCAATCTAGCTTTGCCAGCCACAGTTGTTGTAAAAATATTTTGGCAGTGATGGTGACCGGTGAAAGCCATCCAAGCGGGTCGTAGAGACGACTGATGTCAGCTAGTATTGTTCGTTTGGTTGCAGCCGATGAGATAGGTTGTGTTATAGGAAAGCTAAACACGTCAGTTGATGGACTCCACTCTATGCCTAAAGTCTTTATTGTCTCGTCGGTGACGACCTTGAGTGAATTAGGTAATGCCCGATCTTCCTCGGGGATGCCTTCGAGTAGTGGGAGTGCGTTAGCTTGCCATTTGCGCAACTTGAAACCACCGCTTTCCAGTAGTGCGCAGAGCTCTTGTCGCAGGTGTCGAGCTTCTTTCTCATCGTGAGCTCCAAATAGAGCATCGTCGACGTACAAGTGTTCATTAATGGTCTTAGCCGCTAACGGGTGAGTGGTTGAGTTTTCTTCTGCTAGCTGTCGCAGTGTTTTGCAGGCAAGATAAGGGGCGCACGCCGTGCCGTATGTTACCGTGAGCAATCGATAACACTTCATAGGTTGCGAAGTCGATGATCGCCAAAGAATTCTTTGTAGATCTGTGTCGTCCTTGTTGACACGAATTTGGCGGTACATTTTCTCGATGTCGCCTGCAAGCGCGTAGGGATACAAGCGCCATTTCAATAACACCGCGATTAAATCATTCTGCAACTTGGGTCCTATATGAAGTATATCGTTCAGCGATAACTGTGAGCTGGTTTTGTGCGACGCATTGAAGACTACGCGCAATTTAGTCGTGCTGCTACTGGGTTTGAGTACGCCGTGATGAGGGAGATAGTAACTTGGAGTATCGGTGTATTCATCCGCGACCTCTTCCATGTGTCCTAATTGTACGTATTCGTTCATAAAAGATGAGTAAAGTTCATGGAGCTCCGGATCGCGTGCAAGTTTATTTTCCAGTCTTAATAAACACGACATGGCGGCTCCTCTAGACGATCCTAATGATATGGCTGGAGATTTCAGTGGTAAGCGAACGACGTATCGTCCTGTAGATTCTCTTGTGTGAGTTTGTTTGAAGAACTCCTCGCAATATGTTTCATCTGGAGTAAGAATGGTTTTAGTGGGTGGCTCTTCTGATTCCCAAAATCGTTTGAGTAGTGTGTAGATTTCGGATGTTGTTGCATGAAGAGTTAGCGTGGAGCGTGCAATAGAGATGGAGCTAGACACTGGGCCAGCGATAATCCATCCGAGGGTAGTCAACTGTCCGGTAGGCGTTCCCGGTGGACCTTTGCGTACTCCATCCAATAGTACTTCTGAATAAGCCTCTACGCCTAGGATTAAATCTATCGGTGCAGGTAGCTCGTAATCTGGGTCAGCTAGTGGTAACCCTAGGAGATGTGGCCAATCGTGTGGTGTTACCTGTTGTGATGGGAGGAGGTTTGATAACGTTGGTAGTATCAGAGATTGAATCGTATATCGATCTTCACTGTGAAGCGAGATGACATCATGAGACGCGAAGGCATTTGCGACGGCTGTTTCATATGGACCTACTCCGAAGACAGAAATTTGTGTGTGTTTCTTGGGTAAGTTCAATAGGTTCGCCAACGATGTTGTGATGAAATTGGATTCAGATGCTTGATCCAAAAGAGCGCGCACCTTCAGCTTTCGGCCATCCTGGGACTCAACCAACACCATTGCGGTTGCTAGTAGTACTGGTTTGGTACTCCGAGAATAATTTGAGAAATGTGCTCGGGTTGACGAGGTTTGAATGCCGGCAGGGGTAGTTGGTGTAGAGGTATTGACGGATGTAGTGTCCACTGCTTGAGCTGGCCTGTGTATCATGGTGTGATGCTTCTGGTGGCAGAGTTTACATCTGTTTGTTGAAGGGCATGACGACACAATATGATTAGGGTTCAGACAATTGCTGCAGCACCGCTTCCGCTGTAGTAAGTCGATGCGGCTATCAATGGTCATTGATCTGAATTGTGGACAAAATAACAAAAGGTGCTTCCCGTGACAATGTGTACACTTGGAATCTGGAGTTGTTGAATGGTGGACTCTGGAGATGGGTTTTGAGTAAGTTTGTCCAGAGATGGCAAGACTCCTTCGCTCAGGTGTGTGCGTGTTCTTGATGGCACTGAGGGCTTGCAATCTCTTCTCCAAGAAATCCGTTAGGCAATTGAAAGGGGGCATCTCATTTGAAGAGTTGAGTGACGTTTCCCAATCCTTACGAGTGATAGGTTCTAGTTTGTTGGCCAAAAAATATATAAGCCAATCATTCCATTGGTCCACCGGACGAGATAAGTTTTCGAGGGCTCTTACAGCTTGGTTGAATGTATCCATAACACGTCGAAGTTCCAATGGAGACTCAGAAGTCATGGGTTGAAGAGTGACAAGCGACTGTAGATTGACATGCACAAGAACTCGTGTGTTGGCGTACCTGTCCACAAGAGTCTTCCATGCTGAGGCGTAATTGTTGCTAGTGATGGAGAAATGGCTTAGAAGTTTAGCAGCATCACCTGTTATAGCAGACTTTAAGTAGTGGAGCTTCTGCACATCAGCCAATGTTTCATTGTTATGAATCAAGGTTACGTAAGTGTCGTGGAAGGAGGGCCAGTCTAAATAGGACCCACCGAATGACGGTAAGCTTATTTTTGGTAGCTTCAGTGATGTTCCTTGATAGCGTGGCTGAAGGGTTGAGTGGAGAAGCTCATTTTCAGGATTCTCTATGATAGGATTCTCTATGATAGGGTTGAAAGCGTTAAGTTCCTCCTTTAACCATTGCGCGACGTCTACGTAAGCGCATTCTACGTCAGAAAATATATCGACGCCATCCGTACCCGATTCAGCGCCTTGGGCTAGCAGGTCAGAAGCAGTTAATCCATAGGATTCTTCATATGCGAGTTGGAATTGAGACCAGTACTTTTCTAGCAATTGCAGGCGCGTGGACAAGAACTCCTTGGTTCGCTTCTCCTTACCCGTCTTGCTGGAATTCAGCTTGAACTTCTCAATTCTATCTTTTGCAAGGCTAAGTTTGGCCTGTGCTTTATCCATTTTCATAGACAACTGTTTCTTGTACGATGCCCGATTACGTAATTACCGACAAATGCACAGAAATGTTTGGGTACACCAGAATAAGATTATGTAATAATTTAATAAAATTAATGAGTTAAGTTTCAAAAGATATTAGTTTTTTTTTTTTTTACACGAATTAAGCAATATTTTATTAAGAACGGTTCAAAGGGATATTGCTTGTTTTGTTTAGTAAATACCTAACGTCACTAATGGTAATGGAAACTTCAAGCGTATGAGCTTATTGTATGCAAAACGTCACCAAAATGTTCCGAAGAAATTCAAAAAGTTAGTTTTATCTTATTATAATTAAAAATTAAAATTTATAAAAAATTCAAAAAAGTTTATTATATTAATATTAGAAAAACACTATGCCGAGTTCCACTAGTTATGGTAGCTCCTTGTTGTCTATCACTGTACTAAAATGTACTGGACTTATTGGTTTTAATAATTTTGGTTAAGTTCACTTATGCATAGATTTAAAATGTTAATAAATGTCAAATATATATATATAAATGTCAATTCATAATAATCCACATATAATTACGTATGATGTACAAAGTTATGCGCACTTGTGTTAATTGTACTAAAAAATCTATATCCTTCTTTTGTTCATGTACTTCAATTAAACTTGCAATGTACCGGGATTTGATGTTGAAAAGTTACATAAGCGTAAACCTGATCTCCAGAAAGCTGTATATGCGCAAACACCTTGATTTAAGCTTTATGTGCGCAAGCAAGTTAACTTCACTCACGATCTATGAAAGCTGTCTAGTAAAGCTTCCAAGTTGATTGCTTCAATGCTGATTTACAGAAAGCTTCATATGTCAAAAAAACACAATTTCACTCAAGATCGGCTAAAAGCTTGATGTGCTTAAATATTACCTAAAACATGTTAATTAGAATTTGTTATGTTCATGTCTCAATTATCACATCGAAAGCCTTTTGGGCGTAATTGTCTTAAGTTCACCTCGGATCGGCAGAAAGCTTGATTCGCATTCACATATAATATGGTACAGCTGCTTGTGTAATTTATCGAATGGTTTAAACAATAGGGCTTGTTGCATTGTGATCAAGCTCGCCACATTTAAATGTATCACGTCTTGATATAGATTTTAGAGTGCGTACTTGAATTATTATCTAATGAATATGAAAAATCGGAACGAACTCACCGGATTCCACCTTTAAACTTTAATAACTGATCCTTCTCATTGTACTGTGATGTTGATTCCAAAAACGAGTTGAGTCAGCATGGCCACATGGTGAAGGCTTTGTGTTCTTCTATTGGGTGTACCGTTAGCTCGCTGC
Source organism: Thereva nobilitata (assembly GCA_963855945.1). Classification (NCBI taxonomy): domain Eukaryota; kingdom Metazoa; phylum Arthropoda; class Insecta; order Diptera; family Therevidae; genus Thereva; species Thereva nobilitata. The sequence continues at coordinate 69,847,697 of OY979695.1, forward strand.
ACTCACTTTACAGGTGATAAGCTCACGTTTTTTGTTTAAATATTCCATATGATTTCAGGACGGCACGACACTGTAAACCATTTAATGGTTTTGCGATGGAGTTTCCGACACGCGATGATCGCTTTTATTGAAAAGAATTCCGTATGATATATTGTGCACGTAAGAATTGATAAGCACGAGGGAAGCAGGTTCCCGGGTTTCGGCACCAAAAAATGTTAAGAATTGTACAGAGTTAAAACAGTGGGAGTATTACACTACTAAATAAAAGAGGACTTTCAATTAATGAATTATTTTAATTATAATTAGAGTTTTAACATGCACAATATACACTTGTTGGATAGAAGTATAAAATTTAAGATTATGACCGATCGCGCCGAGAACTGATAAGAGAGAGAGCTACGTTACTAGTTCTTAGTTTTATCATTCAAAAAAACGGTAATTAAAGCTTAGAAATTAGGGAGACTGAATGTTAGCTTTAGCGATGTTTAGCCAGCGGCACCATGCTGGGTGCGTTCAGTAGGATGACGAAATGTTGTTTTAATTCAGGATTGAACACTCACTGTCCTATCGAATTTCAACAGCCGGTTAATGCTCGAATGCGATGGGTTAAAATTTGCCTGGACAAACAATATATTTTCTTGTAGGCATGGATTGGATAGAAAAGAACGTGAAAGGTATTGAGGTAGAGGATAAAGAGATTGTCTTGAAAAATGGGGCAAGGGTTCCGTTTCTGAGTAGAATTGTGCAAGAAGAAGTAAATGTCCTGGAAGAAAGTGAATTAGTTAATATAAAATTGAACCATTTGAACGACAAAGAACAAGACGGAGTAAAACGTTTGTGGTTCTTATTCGAGGTTAATAGAAAACACTTTTCTTACAAGAAACACAATTACTTTATTATTGTTTTTACAAGAAATTATTTATTACTATAAAAATACAAAGGATTTATTTATTTTTAAACGCGAACCGCGGCGAGCGTTGTTTTATCGTTTTTGTGTCAGCCGAATGAATTTCATCATAATCATCTTCTTCTTTCTTATTTTTCTTGAAGTTGGTCCAGTCAGAATTTTTACTTGGTCGCGTTTATATGGGTTCAAGTTAACTCGCCACACACCCCCCTTCCAAAGGGATCATTCATCCCTGAAACGCACAGGTAGCTGTATTTTCCTGGTTCTTGTTGACAGGGGTGGTTTTGGAGGTTCGTGTTCCTCGGCCTCGTTCCTCTCGTCTTCGTCTAACAAGTAGGCCGGTTTTACTCTGTCGATCGATACTGTTACTTCCTTTCCTCTTATTTCGATTCGAAAGGTTTTGTCGCTTCGTTGCGTAACCTTATATGGGCCTTTATATGGCGGAATAAGAGGTGCTCGAACGGTGTCGTCTCGAAGAAATACATGTGTTGCGAATTGCAGATTCTTAGGAATGAAAATGTTGTCCTTGCTATGATTTGAGGCCGGTGTTGGCTTGACGTCGTCGAAATGCGACTTGAGTCTAATGACGAATTCATCTTCGTGGAGCTCTTGCTTTGACGATTGGTCGAAAAATTCCCCCGGTAGGCGTAAAGCTTGCCCGTAAACCATTTCTGCTGCCGAGGCTTGTAAGTCCTCTTTGAATGCTGACCTGATTCCTAGTAGTATTGTTGGTAACTTGGTTGTCCAGTCATTAGAGTTTAAACCTTTTAACGTAGACTTCATGGTTCGGTGGAAACGTTCGATTAAACCATTTGCCTGAGGATGGTATGCTGTAGTATGCGTATGTCTAACACCTAGGAATGTAGTTAATTGTTTGAAGAGGTTGCTCTCAAATTGTCTGCCTTGGTCGGTTGTGATTTTACATGGAACGCCATATCTGCAAATCCAGCCAGAATAGAACGTGTCGGCTATGGTAGCTGCGGTAATATCAGCTATTGGAAACGCTTCTACCCACCTTGAAAATCGGTCGATGATTGTAAGGCAGTAAGATGATCCACGTGACTGCGGAAATGGTCCCACGATGTCGATGTGGACGAGGTCAAAACGGCTGTTCGGCAAATTAAATGCTGCGGGTTGACTTTTTGTGTGTCTATGCACTTTTCCACGTTGACAAACTAAACAGGCTGTGACGAACTTTCGTATGTCGGTATGCATATTTGGCCATACGTAGCGTTTTGAAATTAACTTTTGTGTTGCGCGTATTCCAGGATGCGCCAAACCATGGATAACGTCGAAAACTATCTTCCGAAAATTCCGAGGAACGTAAGGACGTACTAAATTTTCGCTTACGTCGCAGATTAGCTCATATTGGCTGTTGGCTAGAGGCCATCTTCTAAGGTTGAGCGAAGTAGTTTCTTGTTTTGTTAAACTGGTTAGTTCTTCGTCAGCTTCCTGCTTTCTTGCTAAATCCTCAAAGTCTATTGCTTGAGGCGTTGATATCTCATTAATTCGTGACAGACAATCTGCAACGATGTTGTCTTTACCGCTGACGTGAACAATACTGGTGCTGAATTGACTTATGAAGTCTAACTGTCTCGTCTGGCGAGGTGAAAGCTTTTCCCATTTTTGGTTGAAGGCGAAAACTAGTGGCCTATGGTCCGTTAGGATTGTGAAATCGTTTCCTTCCAATTTGTGACGAAAATATTTAATGCCTGCGTAGATTGCCAATAGTTCCCTGTCGTAGGCGCTGTAGCGTCTTTCCGTTTCCGTTAATTTGCGCGAAAAAAAACCCAGTGGTTGCCATGCCCCTTCGATGAGTTGTTGTACTGAGGCGCCTATCGCTAAATCCGAAGCATCAGTCATTAAAGACAATGTTGCGCCTTCTATTGGCAGTGCCAATAAAGCTGTTTCACATAAATCCTCTTTCATTTTCTGAAAGGCCATGTCTGCGTCGGCATCCCAGTTAATTTTTGTCTTGTCGTTCTTTTTACAACGACCCAAAAACTTCAACAGAGGCGCTTGGTTTTTTGCGGCGTCTTGTATAAAGCGACGATAAAAGTTATACATCCTTAAGAAAGCTCGAAGTTCACGTACTTCTGTAGGTTTGGGAAAGTTTTTAATGGCGTCTACCTTTTCTGACAATGGTTGTATGCCAACTGGAGTGATGACGTGTCCGAGAAATCTAATTTGGTGACGACCAAAAATACATTTATCTGCATTAATTTTTAGGCCATAATCTCGCAGGCGACTAAACACTGTTTCCAAGTGTGATGTATGTAACTCTGTCGACTCTGAAGCAATCAAAATATCGTCGAGGTAAGCGAAACAAAAAGGTAAGTTGCGAAGAACTTCATCAATAAACCGCTGAAACGTTTGCGCAGCGTTTTTTAGGCCGAACATCATGTGAGTATATTCATATAGGCCAAAAGGTGTTATAATGGCCGTTTTCTCGATGTCTTCCTCCCGGACCGGTATTTGATGATAAGCGCGCTGTAGGTCGATAATTGAATAAATTTTTGTTCCTGCTAGATTACTTGAGAAATCTTGAATGTGCCTTATTGGGTATTTATCGGGCTTAGTAATAAAATTTAATTTTCTATAGTCTCCACATAACCTCCAAGTTCCATTTGACTTTTTGACGAGGTGTATGGGACTAGCCCACGAACTTTTGGATGGACGGCAGATTCCAGTGGCCATTGCTGTATCAATTTCCAGTCTTGCGGCTTTCCATTTATCTGATGCTAGTCTACGTGCCTTGGCGGTAACTGGTTGACCACAAGTTTCGATGTAGTGCTCTACTTTATGGTGCTTTGTTGTCTCATTATTTGTATAGTTTTGCATTAGGTCGTTGTATTCTTCCAGCAACTGATAAAATTTCGAATTGTCGCCCTTTATTCGAATGATTGAAAATTCGGCGACGATGACTTTGCCGTGTGTACACATATGTGTTATTTCATCCCTTAACGCGTTAGCTTTAATGTCAACTAATAATCCATAACGTTTTAAAAAATCGGCACCTATAATGTTATTAGAAACATCTGCGACTATAAATGTCCACGCGAATTTTCTTCTGAGGCCTAAATCTAATATTAATGTTTTTTGCCCGTACGTTTTAATTTCCGTATCGTTTGCTGCAACTAGCGAAAATATTGTGGGTGATAAGTTATTTTTATTTATATTATCTGGTGGTAGTACTGAAACTTCCGCTCCAGTATCGATGAGGAACTGTAACCTAGTCTTTTTCTCTATTATAATTAAGCGGCTTGATTTCTTGGTACAGTCGTCGTCGGCCGCTAACGGCGCTGCACTTTTTAGTTTTTTGTTGTTGGACTGAAACTACATGGCGCTCTGCACGAACGTGCTTGTTTGCCGAATTTCCAGTGATACCAGCACTGTTGTTTTTTACCATCACTTGATTTAGAACGACTTCGGCTGTGTTGACGGTAGCGTTTGTTTTTATCTTTTGTACCTTCGAGCTCTTTAATTCTTTGCGTTAAAAATTCGATTCGCTGGTACAAAGCTTGGGTGTTATCATCTTCGATATTACCGTGAGCCACTGCACTAATATTTAATGGTTGAGCAACTTCCACTATTTTGTCGGCAGTTTCTGCCATTTTGTCCAAGTTGCAAGCCATTGTGGACAGAATCATTTGTACCTGTTCAGGCAATCTTTGCGTCCACAGTGATTTTAAAATTTCATCTGCTAACTTACCAGCCGCGAGATCTCTCATTTCTCTAAGGAGCTGAGTAGGTTTTCTATCGCCAAGCGGAGTTTCCCTAAGTAATTTTTTAAGGCGTATTTCTTCCGAATCGGCATAATGTTCGGTTAGACGTTTTTTAAGTGTAAAATATTTTTCTTTATTTGGAGGGTTTAAAATTATGTCGCTCACCTGGGATAACACTGCGCTTTCAATTGCCGCTACTACTGTGTGGTATTTGGTTTCGTCTTCCGTAACTCCAGACCTTATGAACTGGGATTCTATTTGCGAAAACCATAACGAAGGATTTGGCTTCCAAAATGGCGGAAGTTTTACGCTGACTCGAGCGATTTCCATGCACTTATTTTCTGTGCCCATAGATTTATTTCCTTCCTCGTCCGACATTGGAAAATTTGTAATTGCAGCACTAAAATATAAAACAAACAATGAATTCCTTAATTTAGTTGAAAACTAGTTATTTCTAGGCGTTGCCGATGTTTTATGTTGCAGTTATTACGCTGTTGCTAATTATTATTTTCTGCTTGTTACACGCGCGTCCCTTGTCGTGGGTCACCAATTTGTGGTTCTTATTCGAGGTTAATAGAAAACACTTTTCTTACAAGAAACACAATTACTTTATTATTGTTTTTACAAGAAATTATTTATTACTATAAAAATACAAAGGATTTATTTATTTTTAAACGCGAACCGCGGCGAGCGTTGTTTTATCGTTTTTGTGTCAGCCGAATGAATTTCATCATAATCATCTTCTTCTTTCTTATTTTTCTTGAAGTTGGTCCAGTCAGAATTTTTACTTGGTCGCGTTTATATGGGTTCAAGTTAACTCGCCACACGTTTGTTAGAAAAGTATAAAAAGTTATTTTACAGAGAAGGAGATAGGCTAACCAACACTACAAGTATTGTTCACGAAATAAAAACCATTACAAATGATCAGATTAACGCGAAATTATATAGATATCCACCACATCATGAAGAAGAAGTAAGAAAACAAATGCGAGAAATGGAAACTCAAGGGATTATAAGGAAAAGTCGAAGTAAATACAGCTCTCCGATTATAGTAATACCGAAGAAAAAGGATAATTCTGGAGTGCAGAAATATAGAATAGTAGTGGATTACAGAAAACTTAATGAATTAACGGTAGATGATAAATATCCGCTACCAAATATGGACAGTATCCTAGACAAACTAGGTAAGGCGCAATACTTTAGTACGCTGGATTTAGCAAAGGGTTATCATCAGATTTTAGTAAAAGAAACAGATATCGAAAAAACTGCATTCGTTACACCAGCAGGGTTGTTTGAGTATGTCAGGATGCCATTCGGCCTTAAGAATGCTCCTGCAACCTTTCAACGATTAATGAATGAAGTACTTCGCGATGAAATTAATAAAATATGCGTCGTTTATCTCGATGATATCTTAGTTTTTTCCACGACTTTAGAAGAACATTTAAATTCTCTTGAAAAGATTTTTAAGAAACTAACGGAATACAATCTCAAAATACAAGCAGATAAATGTAACTTCATGAAGAGGGAGACTGAATTTTTGGGTCACGTCTTGACGAAAGAAGGGATACAACCCAATCCAAATAAAATAGAAGATATAAAAGCGGTTAATCTACCAAAGACGGAAAAGCAGTTAAAGAGTTTCCTGGGAATGACAGGGTTCTATCGGAAGTTCATTAGGGACTATTCTAAAGTGGCGTATCCTCTAATAAAGTATCTGAGAAAAGATCTTAAAATAAATATTCATGATCCAGAATATATAGAAGCATTTGAAAAATTAAAACTTTTGATAATATCACATCCTATCTTAAAATTCCCTGACTATAGCAAACAATTCGTTGTTACAACTGATGCTAGCGACTATGCAATCGGGGCGGTTCTGTCGCAAGATGGACATCCGATTTGTTTCGTTTCTAGAACTCTAAACAAGCATGAACGTAATTATAGCGTAACAGATAAAGAATTCTTAGCGATCGTGTATTCAGTAAACTATTTTAGGCCTTATTTGCATGGAGGTAAATTTAAAATTAGAACGGACCATGCACCGATAAAATATTTGAACTCTAAATATAAGGGAAAAGAATTTTCTCAACGGAATCAACGATGGCTTCTAAAGCTACAAGAATACAATTATGAAATTGAATACCTCCAGGGAAAAGAAAATAAAGTGGCTGATTTTCTGAGCCGACTACAAAACAGTCCTCAAATTAACACCGATAATAGTAGTGAATCCAACATGGACCTATCGAATTCGGTACATTCCAATGAGGAACAGTTATTAGATCATATTATGATTAAAGAAGGAATAGTCAACATATATAAAACGCAAATAATATTGACTTACAGTCCTAGTAAAGAAGTAGAAACTAAACATAAGAGAACGATTATACAAATTAATCCACGAGTTGAGGAGGAAATTATTAATGAAATGTTAAAGAAATATATAAAATCAGGTCGTGTTGGGATATATTCTGAAGTACAAGATACAGATTACAATCAAGTCCAGCAAGGCATAATTAAGTTATTCTCAGGAAATAAAAATTTCAAATTCATTAAAGCTACAAAGGGGGCCAGAGAAATAGAAAACGAGGAGGATTGTCACAAACAAATTGCACTTTACCATACGAAGGAGTCGTTACACAGCGGGATTAACGAAACATATAGAACCTTAAAGGACAAAATTTATTACCCTAAATTACAAGAGCAAATACAAATCGTTATCAATAATTGTGAAAAATGTAAGGGAATCAAATACGATAGAAAGCCGATTAAACCAATTTTTCATTTAACAGAGACACCATGTAACAAGAACGATATTATCCACTTGGATATCTTTCACTACAAGAAGCAATCATTTGTCACTATTATCGATAAGTTAACTAAATTTTCGGTGGGTTATTTGATAAACGATAGAAATTGGACCAAGAAAATTGCAATATTAGAAGGGTATGTCGCTACTTTCGGTAAACCAAATAAGATTATCATGGATAATGAATTTAAATCTGAACAACTTAACAAGTATATTCAAGAAAACGGAATAGAGGTCCATTGGACCAAGCCCAACAGCCATACCGGGAATGCTGATGTGGAAAGACTCCATTCCACACTAATAGAAAAATTGCAAGCTATTGAAGAAGAAATGACCCTCGAGCAAAAAATGCAAAAGGCAATTGGTAATTATAATGATAGGTACCATACCACAATTGAAATGACTCCAAGGCAAGCAAATAATTTAACTAACATTGATATACTAATAGATAAAATAAATAAAAAGAAAATCTGGAATATTAATAAGTTAAATAGAAATAGGGAACACTATGTGGAGATGAGACAAGAAGGTTTCATTAAAAATTATAAACGAGTTAGACATAAGGACGAACCGTATTTTAGAAAATATCAATTAAGGAATGTAAATCCAATTAATATTAAACGACCATCCAAATTTTCAGGTCATAGGGCTAATCTTTCTCTGGCTGATAACGACAGTACAAGGGGCATTACAGGTACATCCTATTCAAGAAGAAATAGGATATGTCAAGATAAAAATTAAACAAGTGGAGATAGCCAATGAAACAGACACTATATTGCATCTAATAAACCCTCCAGAAATGGTAAATATTTTAAACACTTTAGAGCGTAATATAGAATATTTAAGGACAGATGACAAAAAATCGCTTTATACAGAAATTAAAATAATCAAAAGTAAACTTAGATCAATACAAAATCCAGCTAGACAAAAGAGAGGACTAATTAATATAGTAGGTCAAAGTATGAATTGGTTATTTGGAACTATGGATGATAGCGATAGACAGGAAATAATAGAGCATTTAGCTGCCGTGGAATCAAATAATCACAAAGCTATTCAAAATTTGAACGAACAGATTAAAATAAATGAACATTATAGTAAAGCATTATCCGATTTAAAAGTATTACTTGAAGACGACCGACAGAAAATTCTAAAAGCACTTAATGACACTAACGAAACTCTACATGAATTAAACTACAAAGTTTTGTTTTTAGATCAGGAAACCAAGCTTAGATATTTAGAAAATAAAGTAAATCAGATTCTAGACAATATAATGGCTACAAAACATAATATTTTCCACCCTAGTATGCTTACTTTGCAAGAATTGGATACTTATCAAATAGATATTCATAAACTAAAACTCCTTAAAGCAGGCATTATGGAATATAAAAACCAATATTTAATATTCGCTATAAAAATTCCAAAATATTACATATTAAAAGATGTACATTTAATTAAATCAATAACTAATTCAGAAAATTTTGAAATTAGAGAATCTGATGAACAAGTTATAGAAATAAATAATAAAATCTATCACTATGATGGAGAAGTAGAAATAAAAGATTTAAAATTAAGCAATAACTGTGTTTTTCAAAATTCTTGTACATTAATATATAATAATGTTACTAGTGTAGAAGAGCTAGATGAAGAAACTATTTTAGTAAAAAATATGTATCAAGAAACACTATTACAAAATTGCGATAAAAGAAGCATTAAGTTAAATGGTAATTATTTAATAAATTTTAATAACTGTACGATAGGCATAAGAAATCAAAAATTTTCAAACAAAAAAATAACATTCTTAGATAAGTATTACTATCCCTCTGCAATTAATAATACTAAGTTCGCAAAACCAATAGATTTTGATGATATTGTACTAGATAAAATAAATAATATACAAGAAATTCAAGAAATTAAGTATCAAAAGAGAATGATGTATGGGACAAGTATAGGAACATTTATCGTATGGATAATCACTGTTGTAATTATAATTTCGTATGCATTGTGGAAGAATAAAAAGAACAAGATCAATATAATAAATTTGAAGTCGGAGACTTCTGACCCAAACCGGGGAAGAGTTACATACTTAGAGTTAAAAAATGCAACAAATGCACAATTTAATCAACCGGACGTATCCGATACACTAAAAATAAAGCCAAAAGAAAAACCATTAGCTTGGTAGTCATATTCCACACTGCATCCGATAAAACTGCTGACTTAGGAAAAGATAAGAAAAGTAAAATGTAATTTTGAATAAGAATAGTCAGTCTGTCGGAAATTATATTGGAGTTCGGTTTGTTGTGTTAAATAAAGTTAATTAAATTTCCAGTGAGGTTTTTTTTTATTTCTAATTGATTAATAAATTATCAAAAATATATTACTCGCTTAGCAAATTTGACTTTACAATTGATGAGGTTACGTAGTTGTTTGTAAGCACTAAGATACCTAGGAATCCTTGTCTTGCGAAAGCGCCTATACATAAACTCACGTTGATTAATCAGATCGCGGATCTCACGGGAATACCAAGGGCAGGGACGAGATACTCGGCGCCTTCTCGTTACTATAGGGACGCATTGATCGAAAAGGTGATGAATGTATGTATTTAATAGATCAACTTTAGTGTCAATACAAGTGGTGTAATAGATATCATCCCACGGCATGGACGCGGTGACTACAGATAGCTGATCTAAATTAATATTGTTATAGTCGCGATATGAAACCGAAGAAGATGAAGAGGGCGGGGAAAATGCAAACTTAGTTGAGAGAAATAGTAGGTCATGATCCAGAAAACTAGGCGGCGAGATTTGACTGTGTCTCAATACAGCATCAGTGGCGGTGGTAGCTATAATATCAAGTAGAAGGGACTCTGGCAGTTCAAAAATGTTGGTAGTTGATTCAAAGTATGTTAATCCAGCGATACAAGGAATTGCCTAAGTGAAGTCCCACGATTATTGGCTTTCAGAAGATTAACATTAAAATCACCAGCAACAATTATATTTTCATAGTGCAGAGAGAGCCTTGTAATAAGGTTAGCAAACTCAGCAGCAATCACAGTGTTAATTGGGCGGACAGTATACACTGACTAAAACACATTTGTCACCGGCAGATTTTACTTCTACCGCAATAAATTCAAGTTGCGAGTCACACGATTTGCCCACCACTCTTGAGGAAAGCAATGATGTACTATATATGGCAACACCCCCACCAGTACGACTTAAGCGATCGTTGCGATGCAACAAAAAACCAGGAAGGGAAACTAGATCAGATGGGATTTCAGGTTTCAACCAAGTCTCACTTACCAACAGAACATGAATTTTCGTGCGTTCAAACATTAATCTAAATTCGTCCATTTTGTTTCTTAAGCTTCTTGCATTAAAAACACAAATGTTCAGGCCTAAGCAGGAAGAGGAAAGGATATTGAGTAGTAGCCTCTCCCTGTGCACACAATTAGTAGAATTACTCATAATTCCTAAAAATTATCCAAGCTAAAGGACAGAACAAACACAGAAGCATCCATCAAGCAAGCACAGTAGAAGTGAAAAGAAGTTGAAACAATTAAATTCTAATATTTTTTTTCAAGTATTTAAACCGAGAGAAAAGAAATTCCACCAAAAATCAAATCTAATATCATTTATTTATAGTATTAACCGAACAATTATCCACGTTCATTTCCCCACAAAACCCGCACTCGACTATCTCAACTCAAGACCGAAATTCGACTCCCCAATTGCAATCCCCAGAACTCTAGACGGCACCCCGTTATCCTGCATTCCTCAAAAAAATCGCCTGATCTCTTTATTGTAGGCGTCTCTGGCGTTTTTCGTCTCCCCATGAAACCGTCCGCGCGCCTTGAATAGCGGCACAAATCCCTTTCGAGCGGGAGCTATCTATGACAATTTCGATTTAGTTGCTTCACCAGGAATTTTTTCTTGATAAAAAAAAAAATTTTTTTCTTTTTTTTGATTTCGATTGAGGAAATTGTTAAAGTAATAACTGAAACAGTAAAATTAAATCTCATTCAATATGAATGGCATATACGCGTTTTAGGTTCGCCTTTTAATATGTAAATGCTCATCCCTAGTATCATTGGTATCCAAAATATTTGAGATTATTTATGTTCTAATTCCCTTATGTTATGTTCTAATTCCCTTTCTAGGTTTGTGCGAAAATTTTTCTTTGTATAAACAGACTAAATAAGAGCTTTATTTATTATCGTTACTAGTTCTTCGTGCACGAACTTTTACTTTAGTTTTATTTCCGCACTTGAAACTCTATTTTCGCGCTAAATTTTGTATGGAATTTCATTTAGCGGAGAACCCAGTACCAGGCTATAGGGCGGCCATTACACGGTCTATTCCGATAGGTCACGCAGTCAATACCAAAGAAACATATGAAACGATGTCAACACTAATTCAACTTATTAAATACGAAGATCACAATTGAATTGTTTGTGGTGATTTAAAAATAGTTGGTTTACTTTTGGGCTTGCAAGGCGACTACGGCTATACAAAATATTGTTGTTTTTTGTGGGACTCAAGAGCCAAACAAGATCATTATAAAAAGTTAGACTGGCCAGTTAGAGAAGAATATGTCCCTGGTAAACTTAATATAAAGCATAAATGAATTGTTCTACCGCCGCTTCACATAAAATTAGGATTGGTGAAAAACTTTGCCAAGGCTTTAGACAAAACTAGCGTAGCCTTTAAGCATTTATGCTCTATTTTTCCTAATCTTTCTTAAGCTAAACTGAAAGAAAGTAATTTTATAGGGCCGCAAATCAAAAAAATGTTGAAGGATGACATATTTGAAAGCAGTCTTTCGGATACTGAAAGATCTGCTTGGAAGTCACTACGATTTGTTATCCAAGAGTTCTTAGACAACAAAAAAAAAATGAAAATTACCGACAGTTAATTACCGAGTTAATACATCATTTTCAACGAATGGGTGTCAACATGCATCTGAAAGTTCATTTCCTTCACACGCACCTCGATTTCTTCCCTGAAAACCTCAGACAAGTCAGCGAAGAACGAACATGGAGAGCGTTTTCACCAGGATATGCAATTTTTGAGCAAAATTATTATCAAGGATACTGGGAGCAGGTCATGCTAAGTTGCTGGTCTATAAAAAGAGAAACAGATATGAATAAATTCAAGAAAAAAGCTAAGGCAACTCATTTTTAATTTTTTTAATAGTTTTACCCCCCTATTATAAATTATGACCAATCATAATACCCAGGACAGACCATGCTCTTAATGTACATTTGCTAAATCGACATTAGGCGCTAATGTACATTAAAAAATAAGGCGACAGACACTATCTGCATGACATTGGAGCTCTTTGATGAACATATGTTTTTTGACAGGGAAAACTTTGAAATTTTAAAAATGCAATAAACAGCAGTACAGAACAACAACAAAAATACGCAATACGCAAAGAAGTATATATAAAAAACATTTTATTTTAAGAAGTTTCGCAATAAGGAGACAAAAAATGTGTAATATTAAACATAAACATTAAACATCTGCATGGTTCGCCATCTATGAGAAAATGAAAAACTAAGAGAACCGCTGTAACGAACTCGATTAACTCGCTAATCATCAAAATATTTTGATGATTTAGCTTGATGTTAATCATCAAAAAATTGGGTATTAACTAACAACTCAGGGCGACAGACACTGCAGTTGACAATGATTAGCGTTAATTGAGAATTTAAGAGCGCTGTCTGTCCTGGGTATAAGTCATAAGCTTTTGAGACTCGTGCTTGTTATTGAAAGCTTGAAACACTATTATTGATACTATCAGCTGTTTTGGTATTCTAAGCACCCCGTCACAAGAAAATATAAAATAAATTCACCTCTAATGGTGAATTTGTATTTGTATAATAAGATAGAGGAAAGCATGCGCACCAAGTAGCAAACGTACGCCAAAAAATATTAACCACCTCTCATCGAAGCTGGCTGTGTGTCGAGATTGTGTGAAATTTTGAAAAATATACTAGAAACGTGCTCTTTATACTCTGTGACCTGCTATCTATCCAGTCATAATTTTGAGAGTCGTTGAGACAAATGCGGATTGTCAAAATCGTGAGAACAAAATTAAGGCTGGAGTACAATGATTAAGTTCCGAACCGCACCGTAAGCGTACCGTCCCGTAGAGTTGGATAACTGGCTACAATGCAAGTGCAGAAATAAATAAAATGAGTGCAGAAATAAATAAAATGTTGTGTCCAAATAGAATTAATTTTTTTTATCAAAAATTTCCTGATATTTTTTTACTAATTCAATTAATTTTTCGTCGTTCACATTTATGTTTTAAATTACCGACCACCAAATGAGGTTATGTCTTCCGACTTTTTCGTAAAAAGATGGAATTTGCTCATCTTTTCCATTCCGCACCGTTCCGAACCGTCCATTGTAGTCACCCTTCCGTTTCCACGAACGCTTCCAATGAAAATTCTTACAATCCGACTTTTGACATTTATACGAAACGGTACAGAGCGGAATCATTGTACTCCAGCCTTTAGAGTACCAAATTGTTTCAAGTTGATACTCACCGCATACTTGATATTGCGTTATGACTTATGACTAGTTTTAGAATACGGGTGTTAGGCGGCCATTACACGTTCATGCAAGCGGCAATCAATTACACCAGTCATGATTAATGGAAATCAAAATATACGGAGGATTACGTCAGTCATCACCTTAGACGTTAGGTTTTTAGTCAGTCGTAGGCAAAACTGTGGCAAAACTGCCAGCAAAACCTATCGTGTTTTAAGGCGCCCAGCCTTATAGTAATTTTTTTGTAAATCAAAAACAATAAATTTTTTTGGAAACGTGACGTGCTGGATTTTTTTCATAATTTTTTTTGAAACTGCGTACACATCAATTGTTAAGAAAAAACACTTATTTTCAAGAACCATGTAAAC